>JAMZAV010000001.1:0-1200000 GCA_024449915.1 Sweltsa coloradensis | reverse complement strand
TAGGCAATTACTGTTGATTTTAGCGCGTACGCGTAGCCTATAGCGCTGGACCATAGCTCCCAAGTTGCCGGGAATTGATTGTAAGAGGTGTTAAAATATTACGACCCTAGCAGATCGTCAAAATGAAATCGTAATTTAGTTCGGGAAAGCTCTGACGTTCCAGTATTTTCTTAATCATAGCGTAGTGAAGTGACGGTGGGCGGTGGGGTGGGGGGGGGATGTCTTGGCCCCGACATGTTCACGCAACCATGAAATAAAATAAATCCTTATCGATATTTTTGTAAAAATGTTCTTTGTTCTATATTCCTTAAATAAATGTTAGTAGTAATGTGTATTCCTTGCACTTGGTATTTTTACTGTGGATTATTAGGAAAATCTTATTGTTTCCTTACAATTTATAATTTTCGATACAATACGAATTTGTTATTACTTGATCACTTATTTTTACTTGAATGTAGAATTACGAATTGGCAGCAACACAGTTTTTATGAAAAGTACAAAAAAAAGCTATATATATTTATACATATATGGAATAGGCATCTCAACTACTAGCTATAAACCATTAGTTGGATTTCTAAGTTCATTATGTATACTCCCTATGAGCATGTGTATGCAAACTCAAAACAATAAAAAATCACACAATTGTGTGTATAGTTATCTTATGTCATACCGTAACATGTGATTTCTCTTTGAGAAGATGAAAACACCAATCATCACTGGACGATTTGGTAAATACATTTATTTAAAAAAATGCAATGTGATTCCATAAAGGATGATTTTTGCATTTTCTGAACGAATCCATTCCAAAAGCATTGCAAATTGCAATCCAAATCCACTACTATTTTTTTCGTGTGTATATAAGTTATAATATACTAGAGTACACTTAAAAGTCTAAAATCTGTATCATGCGCGTATCAACTGAACCTGCTAGCTATGCATGCTTTCTAGATTATTCTGATGTCAATAATCAAATGAGAAAGCTGGCCTTAAGACGAAGGTCGTAATGTCCCTGTTTAATTTTACAAATGTGAGCTTAATGATGAGTAACGAATACTAATAGGCGTATACTGAACGGAATGCCAAACGGAATTGCAAAACTGTATACAATTGCTGTACTGAGCATATTATATTCATGGCAGCCACCGCACATAAATTATCTATTAATTGCGCACACCAGTAGAAAATGCATATTAACAAAGATTCATAACGAACAACCAAAGAGGGTACGCAAACCTAACCTCTTTCACACAGTGTTGGCCTATAGTTGGTTCATTTGTGTAATTTGTATTTTGATCGTTTATCTAGCACAAGTTTATTAACCCTATAAAATCAACCCCCCAGTTAGGGTAGCTTGACTGTTCGGTGGAGGTAGCGCTTGAGAGTTAGCCGTCCGAGCGCCGTGGAGCGTGACGCAGGACTGACGCTGCGTCCGGGCGAGCGAGCCGCGACGAATCCACGCACTCCGCCATCATTTCATTTCTTTCAAAAAATATCTAATCGCTGTTAACTAAAAAGTTTTTTCATGGTATTCAATTTACTATACCGTTGTTCATGGGCCTTGTGGCTCTAATCTGTCCAAGCCTTGGAAGTGTAAGGAAAAAGAATTTGGATTTGCAATGAAAAAATAATTAATACAAAGCATAATTTAGCAATATGTTGCATACATTTTGTAATCGCCTAAAAAACTAGCATATTGGGGTTTTTTTGCGCTTTTAACGGAATAAGGGTAAATATTATAAATTAATATATGTTGATCTTCAAATTTACGAATACAATAACTGTTTTAATTGCATTGTGTTTATAGCTATAATTTGTTACCTTTTCACTTCTTTTTCGTCAACAATGATGTTTAGGAATAACTTTGTTAAACTTCCTTTATTCTTGCGCATACATTTTTTAAATCTACAGTATTTAGAAAATTAATTAATTCAAAACATTTTTTTACTTAGATTGTCTGAACATTTGAAGTATTCAAACGACAACGGTGACTTAACGACCACCTACTTTCAATATAATATAATTTCCAATATTTTATAATGTTTTCTGCTCAGGAAGATTTTCAGAAGTCTGATAATTATCGTTGTTGTTGTTGTTGTTGTTGTTGTTGTTGTTGTTGTTGTTGTTGTTGTTGTTGTTGTTGTTGTTGTTAGAGCTGTAAATAAAGGTATAGACACGTTAAAAAAATGCAAATTACGAATTTGACAAATTCTAAAAAATATGTGCCAACATTTGCTTCATTGCACTATTTTGTTGCAAATTCTGTAAATATTTGTATGCATGTGTGGGCAATATAACTGTCTTGAAACTGCCATGTAGACGTGGGCTATTTCTGGATGTGTATAATTTAGTTTTGATTTTAGTTTCACCATAATTACCATTTCTATGTTCTGCAGGTATTTGTTATTTATTATTTTTGCAAGAATACTTATCAATATTTTATGCGCGCAATCTGCACACATGCTTCCTATTCAATTCCACGATATGTCAGCTTCAACTATAAATAAAAAATGCAATTAATAATGAACGTATTTACATTCAATTTTTGCACATCAAACTAATTAAAAACATTACGAAGTAACGACTATTAACTAATGTTTAAGATACCCTTCCAGTGCGGCAGGTTACCCCTCTTCAGGTGATAACTAGTAGGTCTGCGTATTAAATAGTATAGACAGGAGTGAGTCCAAATACTCACCTTACGAGGACAGCCTCTTCAGTCGGGGTCGGAATAGACCGGCGACCTCCCACATTAGAACGTCGTATGTTCGCGCTGAGCCATCTCCAACGTGAAATACCTCATCATAAAAGTGACCCGTACGTTAGCCAATTTGAACAGGATATGCTTAGCGACGTTTTTTTTTAAGTTTGCGGTCAATTATTACCAAGAATGTTATTATACTCAATTAAATGAGCAAATTTTGATTTTTTAAAGTGATAATCTACACTTATATAAATCTACTTTTAAGATTTGCCTTTTCCAGGATACATTTTGCGATTCTAAGTTAATTTATAAAGTATAAAATGGTAATAAATTTCCCCAAATGTGATAAAATGCTTAGTCTTACTGACATCATGGTGGAATGGCCAAGATCGGAACGGAACTGTTGCATGCTAGTCGAGCGCGGGGCATTCCTAGACGACGGAATGCGAGATAGCAATAAAACCATTAACAACAGGCCGCTAAGAGAGAAGGTTGCCTGCTCTTTAGCTCCACACGCACACGCACAGGACTTAAAATACATTATTCTTAGTGTTTATACACGGAATATTTTAAATAATATTTATTTAGCAATTTCTTTAAACATGTGTGGATCTATGCATACACATCCTATATTTAAGTTATATTTGATCAGGTTCCTAATTATTTTTGTATTTATTTACCTAACGTTTGTCCTACTCAGTTATATAAACTGATTTACAAAGGAGGACGGAAAAAAGAAAACACAAGAAAAGAAGAGGGAAAATATAAAATTCAAATTCAAAACTGATTACTATTCCACTTAAACGAACATTATTTTATTCAATAAATAATAAATATAATATTAGATTTAGATTTGTATACGTAGACCTATTTCAATTAATCCTCTTTTGTAAGAACATGAGGATTTAATTCAAACTTAATGATTCGAAACGGGAAGTCGTTTATTTATTTATGTTTCGAGACGAAATTATCAACAAACCACTAAGAAAATAACGAGACATTAAACGGCAAATAAATATAATCATCAACATAACGCCAGGCTATGAAAATATTTGTCAATACACACATGATTTCATGCACATTTACGTTGTCCAATGTAAGTCCTGCATGAACTAACTCGTATATTAGAGGTAGAGTAGGCACAGGGCCTGCTTACACTACCATGAAATCCAGACAACTTAATTTGCTCGTTCACACACGTTTAGGTGATACCATGTCCCCCTCAAATAAAGAAGGATCACACTATGTTGCCAATAAAGTGCAAACAAAATTATACACATTTTATGTTCATTATTTTGTATGGAAATAATCCCGTTTTATATCTAAATGACATATAACTTGTTGGCACTTGCCATAATTTTAGGTATTGGTGATTAAACTTAAAATTACATATATTTTTAAAAATCTGTTTACTTGTTCAATCTGTTCAAAAGTTGGGTATAGATCTGTTTGAGTTAATCTAATACTAGATATCTTGGGCTTGCACCTATAGGCAGGCTCTGCTCTTTCTTGTCTTGACTTAATTTATCATATGACAAATTAAGAATTATGAGCTTCGTTGTAACCTATATCTGAATATGATAACGAGTACTAATATAATGTGATTAAATCCCCCCCCCGCCCCACCACCACCCACAAAAATGTTCAATTGCATTGTCTACAGAAGGAATATAATCTCATGTTTTTTTTGTGTGCTCATGTGGGTATGTATTTATTCTGTTTGGTTGCAACAATTTGTAAAACAATTCCTTAAATTTAATGAAGGAGAACTAGTTGAAGCAGTACAAGATTAAATCAATCAACTGAATAGTGAATGGAACAGACAAAAATGAAGACACGTTTCTCTACAGACGTATTTATCCTAGTGGTGTTTTCCCAGATCACATTTCTTTCAGTCTGTCCTTCTGTGCGTATATCACGCCTCACGATAAAAAAAACAGAACATTACCTGCTATTGACATGCGCATTTTGTTGATATTTCCCTTCAACAAGGTTGATACAGAATCTTTGGGGGAATTTTGGGGTCAGTGAGTGGGTCTCTTCACCAAAATGTGAAAATACGTTAACCCGGCACCTCCACCAACAACTATCTAAACTTGAACTAATCCATTATTTTATATCTGCATCTTTTCTTTGACAGTATGTTGATTATGTAACTTCGCTCCTATATTTTGTAATCCCGACCCGTGTTCGATTCAAAAATAAATACAAATTATCTTCTTTGGTTACTTTTAGAAGAACGTGAATGCTAACAAATGTTAAGGACGCATATAACGATTATAAATAATATATACATTTGAAAAATTATAATACTATGAATAAGAAATTGTGTTTTGTTTTAGGAAACGAAGCATTACTTTTCTTTCCGTCTTTCTATGCGTGTGGCAGTCACGTCTCACTATATAAACCGAACATGATATTCAAAACATGCGCTATTTTGTTAATATTTGTCTTGAACAAGATTTATAAGAACGTTTTAAGTCAGCCAGGCTGTCAGGGAGCGTGGTAAGCCCCACAGAAGGGGGAATTTCCGTATACCCGGCACCTCCACCATAGACAATTAAACTTAATACAAACGGTGAGTGATAACGGTAAACTCCGTTCGGCACTTCCCTACTCCTGCTTGTGCAGCATACATTTTATTTGTTACAACTATTTTGTTTTGTCCCTTACGTGATTTGTGATTATTTGATTATTTTAAAAACACATTTATTTTTTAATTGTAATTAGGTACTTAATTGTTTTGCCAGTGCAGGAACTTCATCTTGTGTGTAAATTAATTCGTTTTCCAAGAAGGAACTTGATCTATTAATCCTCATAGAATGTCGACAGTTCACCTCGCTTGTCAGAGCAAACCTTGTCATATTTTACTTATATCAAATATGAATATTAATTCGCTAATAATATTAATCATACATTAAGCCACGTTTGTAAATTAAGTAAGCTTTGGTAGCAGAAGTTGAGTCCACGAAGTAGGCCTACACGACAGTTGTCTCGGAGAACTGCTAAGGCACGCCTCTGTTCGAAGGCCACTTTGCTAGAAGCAGCTACAAACCTGTATACATTTTTACTTTGTCTGAACCTCTTTGCCCCATGCAACGTGTGAAAATCTTTCAGACCTTGAAGAAACGAATTAATATAATTGAAATAAATATAAGACAAGGACACAAATAAGAAATACGATTAATGTCCAAGTTATAAATAAAAATACGATGGGTTGACCTATGGTTCACATGCTGCTAATTGTGCGTAGACTCTCTACTGTGACTATTACTTCTACACTTATTTCTACACTTAAACTACCACTTATGCTTCTGATACCACCACTAATAAGTTACCACCAGTCCTGATACTTTGACTCTAATTATGATTACTATTAAACTACCTTAAGTAAGAATACTGCAGCGTACTTCAACAACTTATCATACTGTTATTAATACTACTGCACAAACACCCTTAAAATGTCCTAGCCCTATAGTATGGATACGTGGTACGTGGTTTCCAGATAAAATTTTAACCTTACATATTCAATATGGCACAAAAAATAAAAGATAATCGTTTGTTTAGGTTGGTAGTTTCTACGTTATATTATGTTGAAGGTTAACCAAATATGAAATTTTTATCCAGGCATTATAGAGTGCAGCTCTCTGTGTGTGTGTTACGTCTTACGATAAAAACCGAACATACCTCCAACTGACGTGTTTTTTAATTTTTTTTTACATGTTCTTCAACAAGGATGATTCATAATGTTTTGGAGCCCCTTGGGGTCAGAGATGCAGATCTAGCCCTATCGAAAAGGGAAATTTCGATTTACCCGGCACCTCCACCAAACATACTCTAATATTGAGCGAATTTAATTTTGTATCTTTCTTCGGCAATTTGTTCGTCAAGTCCAGCTTCGTTCCTAATTTTGTTTACTCCCGCATTGTTGCTAGTATGAAATATACAACTATCCCTCTTCCTTGGGCTACACAGTTCAATTGGTTCAAGTACCACACTTCTGCCGCAAGTTAACACTTGTACACCGTGGACACACGAAACCAATGTATAAAACACTATGTGACTTCCACCCGTGCGTGGAAAAACTAACCAATTCTATACTTGGACCGAAGTTTGCTCTATTTTTTTATTGCCGGCCTACATCCAAGAGGAATTAAGTAAAGTGCTGTGTAGTTTACTGCTTTGTGTTCATAAACTACCGAACACACTACTCGGGAAAATAGTTAGTATCGGATAAATGGAATATATTATGTTTTACTGCGGATTTTATAGTGTTCATTACAATTATAAACTTTTTTATATATTTTACTTTAATTATATATAACTTTTCACTTAAGATAATTACTGCAACATTATACTTAATTACTCCTTATTCCTTCTGGCGTCGTATGTTATACTGCATGGGTAATTATTATAAAATGGAGTTTATGCAACTGTTAATTGTTGTTATTTTTATCAAGTATATAGATTAGACAAAAATATTCCTGCATTATATATAATTCACATATGATTGTGTTAGCTTTGTGAGAAATCGTATATTTCTTGCCTAGCAGTGGCACTCCAAATTCGAATTCGGGAGGTGATTGATTTGATTTTGATTTGCTTCGATTTCTGATATTCGGTTTAAAATCGAAATCGACTTGTGAAAACTGTCTTAGGTAGACCCTCGGACATTCCGTCCAAACTATCCTACACACGTCCCTAGCGACTGAAGGTTGCTGTGATAGTAGTACTACCACCATGTGTGATGGCGTGAGAGATTGACAATTAGTAGTACTAATCTACCACGGTGTGCTATGTTATGGACGTCTGTGGTTGTGGCTTAGCCTTATCAAGAGTTTCTCAACGTGGGACTTGAACGACAGGAAGTTTAGTAATGCATGCGAGGGTATGCACCAATGACAATGAACTAACTTTTTTTCTAAATCTAAATTATGGGTGCATTTGTAACGTTGTGTTTGATTAATGGTCTTCATTTGTGTGCACCCTTGTCAAATAAGATCCTTACAAATTAAATGATATATTTTATGTAATAACCTAATATCGTCGACGGTATAAAGACATCAAACGTCTAAGAGGATTATGGTTGCACTGAAATTCTAACATGGATCGCAGATTATGTCAACAAAATGGGGAAGTTTACTGAATTCTCTTCTTAAGTCTACACCAGATTAGGCATATAGTTATTTACTCAGCCATGCACATTCGCACAGTATTTTCTAGCACCCCACATTTTTTTGAAAGAAGTTTCTCCTAAATAACCCGCACGCAGATGTGAGCTGAGATATTTGGTTGGTCCATTAGGGCATTAGGGGAGGGAGGGCGGTCCTTCTCTGTGCTGGTGCCTTAATGACTGCGACAAAGAAGATATGAAGCTGGCTCTAGAATACAGCCCAACCCAATCCCCTAATTAAGCCAAGATCCTATGAAGAACCAAGCGGGAAATTTTAAAATTACTCGATAAATCACTCGATATAACATCAAGATGGGGAGAAAAAAGTGTACGCTGGTAGCGAAGTGAGAGTGAGAGGGGTAACGTATGAGAGAGAGGGCATAGGAGCGAGAGCGCAGAAGCCTGGCCTGGCCTGTGAATGCAGCAGTGCTAGCCTCGGTAGACGATTGGTTACTGTCGAGCCAGCTCACTGCATGGGTAGCGGCAAGCATCTTCTTTCCGCAAGCCTTTACCGCCATCGCTAGAGTGGGTGTCTTCTTGTGTATCAGTGTACTTTATTGCTTCCTTGCATTGCATTCAATTGTGTCGAGAAATATTTAAAAAATATTATTATTACGAGTGTTGTTTTCTTATAAATAGTGCAAATAATCAACTCACCTCCTTGGCGTTGGTCAAGCACGATTTAGGTAAGTAGAATAAATTGTTGTGTTTTATGGATGAAGCGTTTGGATAATCGGTGTACATGAGATGTGTCCACCTCTCCAAACCTATGATAACTGTATAGAATAGACTCTTGTGTGAATGATGGTGAAGGAGTCGTTATGTTTTGATGATGCTTTTGCTGTTTACATATACTTAAATGTTTTATTGACGAATGGGTGTATAGGTACCTACATCCTTGAGTTCCTCCCAGATGACTTTTATCTGTGGACTGTGGGGAACCATGGATTAACCAGCACGAGATTTTAATTTTACACGTTTTACTTATGCCTGCAACCGTAATAGGGTTACACGTTGCATTGTGTGCCATAAATTTACTGAAATAACGTATTGCAAGTATATAGGCATACCAAATTTTGAAGACATAATATGCTTTAAAATGTCTGGTTAACAAATACTTAAAAATCTATACGTGCCAGCTAATTTTAAAGCAATTACCCAAATCGTAAACACTTGAATGCTATTTTTAAACTATGGGTCTAAAAACCTTAATGCTGTTTACAGGTGTACTTTCTTAATAGCAGCGTGACTTCCGAGCCAATATTGTCCAAATCAATAATCAATAATAAGGAATTACTTTTGATACACAAGTTTGACTACGTGTTACTATACGATTACATAGACGGTAATTAACATCGGATCGTATTTTCGAATTGACTTGCATATAAATTTTAGTTTATTATGTATAAGCTTTCCTGAAAAGAATTAGATTATACTAACAGTGGGCTGTAAAGAGTTTTATGATGTAGACCTATGTTTTGTTTGGTCGTGTGTTTACGGCTTACACGCAGATGCGGCACGGATGAATCCAGCAATAGCATTCTAGAAACACAAATTATTCAAATAATCTAATTCGTGTTATAAATTAGTAATTAAGTCACATAATTATTCCTGGACAAGCATCAAGCAATATTTATCATCAAACATTACATTCTCCAAAGGCGATTGAGGACGTAGACAAAAGTATGTCGTACAAAGTATACATCTCTTGCAGGCATATTTCTTACATATCCTCATACTTGATTATTGGATAGATAAATATCTGTTTTGTTCAGAACTCTGATATAGTAGGCCTAAATTCTATCCGTACTATTAAACGATTGAATTAAATATAATAGAAAAAAGTTTTCCGTTGAGTTCCTTTATCCAATCTTTTTCTCAAGCATTAGTTTGACTATTAAGCTCAGTTATACTTTTCCAATGTTCTGATAATGGCTCGGTGTCGCTCTATAGCCGATTGTTTACAGTAAAACAGCTAAAATGCCACAGTATGAAAATAATGTACTCAAAATTGTTATTCATTTGTAAATCGTTCATAGCAGAATATGGCAACATTTTGGCTTGTAAATGATAAAATCATATTTACCATTGCAAAATTGTCTACTATTTATACCGATAAATTTATTTCAATTCATATCATTTTTTTAAACTAGGGAAACGCCAAAGTCGTTGTTAAACGAGTGAGTTAGCCAAGTGTTTTGACTTCTAAAACATGACCGTCTGGTCACCTTACAGGAACTCACTCTGCTTGCCACAATAATTATTTAAATTGAACATTCAAAATGCGAATAGTATTCAAAACGTATTAGCGTGAAACATTAACAAATTTCCAAGATAAAACAAAATCACATTTTTTTTGTTTCCCATTTAACACCCCTCAAAAAAAATATGTGGGTGTAAAAATATAAAAAGTTAGAACTGACTGGTATCGAACCCCATCCATCCGTGCGGTAGGCTAAATGGTTACCACTAGGCCATGCAGGCCACGTCAACCTTGTCCCGCTAACTGCTACGAAACAAATGCCATTGATATTATTAAAAATCACATTTTTATTTATTGTAGGCTTAAATCGCAATTGATCAAGCTGATTTTGTTAACAGTTCTTAGTAAACACGTACCGGATGTCTGTTTAAAATTTCAGCGCAATCTGTTCAGCGGTTCGGCTGATTTTCGAGGTACAGACAGACAGACAGACAGAATCACAGAATGAGAGCCGTTTGAGTTGAATGGAGACACTCAGTCGCTCCGCTCCCTCGTTTAATAAACTGAACACCATTTATAACATATATTTTGTTTCTCATTCATGTGGTGTATGCCGCAGTTTTCTAGGTAAAACTTTGATTCACAATCATTCAGATGAAATTAGGCGTTTCATCATAGTAGTTGAGTTTATTAAACTACCTTTTTAGATAATTACTAGGGAAACGCCAAAGTCGTTGTTAAACGAGTGAGTTAGCCAAGTGTTTAGACTTCCAAAACCAGACCGTCTGGTCACCTTACAGGAATTCACTCTGCTTGCCACAATAATTATTTAAATTGAACATTTAAAATGCAAATCGTATTTAAAGCGTATTAGCGTGAAACATTAACAAATTTCCAAGGTTAAACAAAATCACCTAATTTTTATTTCCCATTTAACACCCCTCAAAAATAATATGTGGGTGTTAAAATATAAAAAAGTTAGAACTGGTGGGTATCGAACCCCATCCATCCGTGCGGTAGGCTAAATGGTTACCACTAGGCCACGCAGGCCACGTCAACCTCGTCCCGCTAACTGCTACGAAACAAATGTCATTGATACTATTAAAAATCACATTTTTATTTATTGTAGGCTTAAATCGCAATGGATCAAGCTGATTTTGTTAACAGTTCTCAGTAAACTTGTGCCGGATGTCTGTTTAAAATTTCAGCGCAATCTGTTCAGCGGTTCGGCTGATTTTCGACGTACAGACAGACAGACAGAATCACAGAATGAGAGCCGTTTGAGTTGAATGGAGACACTCAGTCGCTCCGCTCCCTCGTTTAACTAGGGAAACGCCAAAGTCGTTGTTAAACGAGTGAGTGAGCGCCATGTGTAAAGTACGCGGTATCATTCCCCATACTGGGCTAGATCCAGCCTTGGGTATATGGATGGGAGGAAATTGGATGTTCCTGGGTACTCAACACTTGGCTCGCTCACTCGTTTAACAACGACTTTGGCGTTTCCCTAGTTATTTAAATTGAACATTCAAAATGCGAATCGTGTTCGAAACGTATTAGCGTGAAACATTAAGAAATTTCCAAGATAAAACAAAATCATCTAATTTTTATTTCCTATTTAACACCCCTCAAATATAATATGTGGGTGTAAAAATATAAAAAAGTTCATACTAACGAGTATCGAACCCCAACCCTCCGTGCGGTAGACTAAATGCTTACCAGTAGGCCATGCCATGCCACGCAGATTTCGTCCCGCTAGCTGCTACTAAACAAATGCTATCGATATTTTAAAAAAATCACATTTTTATTTATTGTAGGCTTAAATCGCAATGGATCGAGCTGATTTTGTTAACAGTTCTCAGTAAACTCGTACCGGATGTCGGTTTCAAATTTCAGCGCAATCTGTTCAGCGGTTCGGCTGATTTTCGACGTACAGACAGACAGAATCACAGAATGAGGGCCGTTAAAGTTGAATGGAGACACTCAGTCGCTCCGCTCCCTCGTTTAATAATAACAAAATCATTACAACAAACGTAATATGTAGAATCTGGTCATTCAGTGTTAATACTGGGCTATGTTACTGTGCTAAAATGTAACTATTGGCATATTGCAATGCAACGTATAATGACAATTTTGAAAACTCTATCGGCTTTTGAACAGAGTATTTACGCGGGCTCATAATGATCATTCATCATTCGAGATAATTTAGTGGTGTTGTTATCTATTAATTTACAAGTTTATTATTATTTTGACTAGAATTTAAAGTATTATTCATCAGATTGCACATATGGCAACATCGAGGCAGTGTAATGGATGTAAAATACGCAAGTTTGGTTGCCTGGAGCTAAGTAGAGTTCTTCTCCCAACACATGGCTGAAGCAAGTTATTCCGTACACAAGAACTGAATGGACTATTTGTTTCCTTGCCAGGCAGGCCTACCGGGTAATAATACGCTCTTGTCGGTCGTGCGTGTGTTGTGTAGGCCTAGCGCCTCGGGGCCAGTACCATAAACCTATTGGATAATCTAATTCAGCGAGTCCCAATTAGACTTTGATCGAGACTCATCGCTTCATACACGACGGCCTTGTATTCATTCGCGTGTACTGGTGTATCTTTCATATTGTGCATTTATTACAATACAATGTTACAACAAATAAAATCCTGGTTATACGCACACCTACATTTCATTCGTTTAAAACTTCGACATGAATAATATAAAGGTAAGCGTTTTTCGTTTGAGTATTTAAATTTTAAAAATAAATTTTAAAAATGTCCTTTCTTCTGTTACTTCATTTACGAATAAATAAACAACAGGACTTCAATTATATTGACATTTGTATTTATTTATTTATTTATTTATTTATTAACTTCTGTCCTATTCAGTTATGACAACTGATTTACAAATGTGGACAGCTAAATTAAATAATGTATATAAATGCACCTAAAATTATGAAATAACGAAATTATTAATTATTATTACTAAGAGTAACTTTCTCCAAGAATAAATCAAGTTTATTTCAGAATTTGTTTCCGCGGCTCCTAATTTTGTCTGAGGAGACATATCGAGGCTATTATGTCTGCGTTTATTTCTATTAATCAAGAATAATATCGACCATGTTTGTACGGTTACAATTGTTTTTTATTGGTTGTGTATAAATTTGAACTTTGTTTATTAAGGTAATGGCTTGATGCACGACTTGCCTTCAAACAGCTGTTGTTTGAGCAGATATATAATGTTCCACCGTTCTTCATTGATGTGCCGTCAACATGTTGCAAGAGTTTGAGAAGTTTACCGCAACCAAATTAGTTTTGAAAAGTTTAATGGTCAAATAGCATGCCCATTTTTATGTTTCGTCCTTTTCCACACTAAATTCCACCAACATGAAAACAGCTGGAGAAAAACAATCATGAGCGACCTATGCATACCTTGCCAACCTATACCCCTTCCCTCCCCTCACCGGTTCAGTGCAATATACTTAAAAAATACTTAGAGAAATTTACTAATTTTGTATTAAAGTATGTAACCACATTATTGAATCTACATTAGCCCTAAATAATATCAAGAAATATGTATATTTCGTTCAAACGGTACCTCAAGAAATGTAGCTTGATATTGACATTAGTTCTCTCACACATCTCAGCGAGAAAAGGCACACAATTAACACCTAAATGTAAACTTAACTAAACCCAACGAAACGTTTGCTTGGGATAGCTCATGTAAATTGCCCGAACGAGAATAAATACATAGGATAGGTTTTATTTGTCTATTTTATTTATTTATTGAATCAGTACATTACAGATAAATTGCGCCTGACAGTTAAGGAAATATTTTTGTAGGTAAACTGTTCCCAAGATGCATAGTTTATCCGAGAGCAGTGTCCCATATTGTATTTACTGGTGAACAACATGTAGGCCTAATTATACACAGCAATGGATTTAAAGTGTGACGTAATTCTAAGGTTATTTTAAAATTTGATTGTTGTATGAGTATTGAAGCAATAATCATTTTTGTTTTGTTAACAAAAGTTGCCTTCCGGTCTCTTAAAGTTTTATGTATGTTTTCTAGAATTTATTTCTTCATACTCATAATAGTTGATCGTCTCGCCACGAGTCACACAGTTCAAGAAAGTTACTTGTTATTAATAGAATAACTACACGTTACATGCATAATGCTAGTATTGCTCTCAATAAAAACTTATGTTTATCCTCTCAGTTCACTTAACGCCTGCCTGGTATTGAAGGGCGTATAACAATAACAATGTTTACCATGAAATATTAAAGCTAGGCAGAATTAAATGACATAAACTAAGATTTTTACATTGGACCGAACAATTTTAAGACCCCGTGTTTTTTTTTAACATATAATTTAAGATTTTCAAGCAGAAGCATAGCCACTTATTTTCAGATAATGACCTTCGTGTTTTGTCGATTTACAACCAATAAAACTGGGAAGATATTAGCATTAATTCATACTAATTTGTCGATTGTTAGAAACATTTAACAGATTAATAACTTGGAGCAGACTTTCAATTTGCAATGTGCAAATTTATCGGCTATTCTCATTACGTGGGCAAATGTGTAGTATGTGTAGCTCAAATGAATTTTCAAATAAAACGTTTGATCTCCTGCTTCTATGTTCATCGTCATTCGTAGGCATAATTAGATGTAATATTATGCGAATTATTAATGCTATAACGCAAAATTAAATATGTGCATGTTTTATTCTTCCATGTGGAATCTTGTAAATATGATCTTAACTCTTCTATACCTAATTATAACGAAGTCTAAGTTTACCATATCACTAATTAATTCCTTCATTAAATCTAAGAGCGTGAGGCCTGGTATTTGCATCCATCCGTAGTCCGTATTCATTTTACAAAAGTGTAACGTGATACTGAAAATTAATTAAAAAAATCAATTAAAATTAATAAATTAGGTCTAAATGGTGCGTTCAGTGTATCATTCATTATTACTTGCCTATAGTGTTACATGGCAACATGTAAATACACCTTTGACTTTGAATATTTAACGCAATTGCACGGGTAGTGGTCGGTAAGGCATTAAGAAATTAATTCACCATTAAGAAATGCTCTAGATTTTTATTGAATTTTGGTGGAGGCGCCGGGTACGTGAATTTTCTCATTCCTGGGTGGTTTACTTTTATTATTAATTATTAATTTTTTAGTAATAATAAGTTTTATAGTTTGTTTTCTTCATTTTTTAACAATAATACAAGCAAAACTGTCATTCACAACTTCTGGTATGCACTATACACTGATTGTAATAAAATTGCTGATTTTGGGACACACCAATATAACATTTACATTTTATGTTGTTTTGTCTAATTAGGCCAACTTTCATTAAAGTAAAAAACAAAACTAGAGCTGTGGTCTACACATAAACCATCGTCAAAGTCCGCTTTTTTGTTTTCTGAATCTCGAATCTTGCTGTGGTAGTATTTAGAATGTGTTTAGTTATCTCAAAACAATTCGAGAACGCCTCTATAAAAGTGCTAGCTTGGCAGGCAGCCATTGTGGGGACGAGATGCCAAATCCTTCCACACTCTGACCCATAGTTGGCTAAGCTTCTTGGGGTGTATCTTGGTGTTTGGTGATAGAGAAAACTAAGATATTTTGTTATGAGCCGTTTTAAGAACATTCCGTTACATATTTATGTTTGTGAAATGCGCATAATATATAATGGTAAACTCATAACCTAGGCTAAATATTATATTTGAATGTACACCCTCGGCAAGAAGTAAATCAAGGGTTGGGCAAAGTATATACATGCACTTGGACCCCTTGACTTACTGATGGTCGATGAAAACATCGCTTTTATCTAACATTCGTAAATTCGTTTCATCCAGTCCCCTGCAACGAAAGTCGTTCTTGATGACTACAGAGTCTCAAACTGTGCATATTTATCTACTGGTAATTTAAACAAATACGATATTTTTTATGTGTACATTTGAATGATACATGAGTGGTGATATAACATTTTGACTAATTACCCTTTGGGTAGAAAAAACTACATAGCTGAACTATTTGCAGAAATACTCAACCATTATTATAATAAATAATGTCAAAACTAATTCAGAAGCGTGGTGCAATACACAACTAAAATAAAACAAGTTTTTTTAAATAAAATAAATTCCTGACAATGATTGACAAGCGTATTGAAATAAAACGTCGTCCTAATAATCCTCTACGCTATCGGGCATATCACCTGAACAAAACGCAACGTTTATATTGGCTAATTTATGGTTGTGAGAACGAAGAAGCACCTGCGCATGCGTCCGCCTAGGACAAGGGGTTTACGTCATAATATTAAATACACACGTTGCGTTTCAAATAAAACTAGCGCCGAAGTTAAGTGACCTCAACATGCAACCCATCCAATTATCAAACTTTATAGTGAATATAAAACGTTTTATTGCATATCTCCTTGTTTGCTTGTTTTTAGAGCAGTTATTTCGTCCATTCATGATTAAATGTAAAGTAAAACAAATAAAGGTTTCCAGACGTAGTTTCGTGTCTTCGATTACTCTGGCCAAGCAAGATCTGGCAACGTTGTACGGAACTCTATCACGGCATGTATATTTCTCTACTCGACGTGGGACTTGACTTCAGCCCTAGGTATGTGGCGAGCTGGACGGTATGTTGAAGGCTATCTTGATTGGTCACAATCTTAGAATTCGTCTTTTAACCAAGAACATTCTTGAAATCATCCGTACAGGATTGCCGACCAAGCTCCGAAACTTGCAGGTCTCGTGTCTTAGCGCTTAGCATTTCTTTACTCCATCACCTATGGGATCGAGTTTAAGAATATGTTTTGTTAATTGCGCGGTGCATCCTTGGAATTATCTGACTGGTTTGCAACAAAACAGATTTCACTTTCTTGTTTATTTATACATGTACTGATTCCATCTTTTGCATGGCTGCTTCAGATGTTTATAAAATGTTAATTCTAGAAATTAACAAATCTAGCTCAAACCAGGGGTTGAGTCGGTTTAACCTTAAGACCACCGGGACTGGTAACTTAATACATTGTTTTTCAATTTTGATATTCATAAACTTAACCAATAGAGAACTTCATTAGTTCATAAGGTTGATCTAATGAAATAACTTCAGTGTCAACTTTTGTGGTAAATAGATGGCAAAAAATCTTACCAAAAAGGCTATATCAATCCCGAACGGCCGTTAGGCCCTAAATGTTTTCCGTTTTACTATGCGTGTCAACCAATGTCCTGGGAAATCTAAGGTGTGACCGAATTGCGTATAGGTCATGAGCTCACTCGTCATTTTATGCACGATTCGATATGGTATTAATATAATAACAATAGCTTGCATGGAACTAGGTTTCTTTTAGGGGTTAAAGGGGGAATTGTGGGGAACTTTTATTTCGATCACATTTAACCCTTTGGTAATATTTTCTCATTTATGATGAAGACGTGGTAAATAATGTTGTGGCCTACCCTATATATCATCGCCCAAATAAATCTTTCATAATTCGTTTCAGCGATTGTATATTGTATTTCATATTAAAATATTACCACTTTTTCCTACCTGAAATACAAGCAAACTTCGACAAAGCCTTATACGGAAAACTATAGGAACAAACATCTCTCCCTGTTTGAATAACCTGCAATGTAAAGAAAGTTTATTCAACGAATTATCATACAGGTAGGCCTATAGACGTAGACGCTCAACCTTCCTTGTACAGTTATTGTCTTTGGGTCCTTTGGTATTTCCGTAGTACCAATATTCCCAATAAACGGTATTTAGTGTCCGCAAGTTTACACGACTGATCTATCCTTAACGGGTCGTGCTCAAGTCAGTGTAGAATTATGATTAAACGATATTCAGTAATTGAATTTAACAATTATTGTTTTAAGGCTATTCGACCGCGTTTTTCTATTTTCCCAAATATGGTACCAAGTCAAAATACAGTCAATGGCTTTGAAACCTGGCTCTTTTAGAAAATCAAATCTATTTTTTCAAAATTTTCTGATCGGGCACACGGCTAATATCGCCACTTCAAAATAATTTCAAACTTCAATTCGCCTAAGCACACCATTCAACGTAGGTAGTTGTATTTTTGTGACATTATTTTCAACTGGTTTTCTAGAGGCTGACTTGGGAGAAAAAAAAATTGTTTTGATTGTCTTTCCTCCGAATGTTTTCGTTTGGCGGTACAAATCGGTACAAAATACCGCCAAACGGAAAATTTGGCAGGAAAGACAATTGTAAAAGAAAATCTATTTTCTCTCAGTCAGCCTCTAGAAAACCAGTTGAAAATTAATGTCACAAAAACACAACTATACCTACGTTGAATGGTGTGCTTGGGCGAATGAAAGCTTGATATTATTTTGAAGAGGCGATATTTGCCGTGTGCCCGATCAGAAAAATTTGAAAACAATTGTTTTGATTTTCTAATAGAGCCAGGTTTCAAAGCCATTCACTATATTTTGACTTGGTAGCATATTTGGGGAAATAGAAAAACACGGTCGACCACACACGTGGACTGGTAATATCACCTCGTAAAAAACCACGTGGCCTATAATTGCCCCTCACCTTCACGTGTTCCAACTCAGTTTAGACCTTTGATCCACAAGCAATTTAGTTATTACTTTCATAACCAGCTGAACTACCATGGGCAGTAATATTAGTGTAATTTAGCAATCACCTCATTACCCTTAGTGTTTTATTCCTGTAATTAAGTTAATTGAACGAGGCTTGGTTGAGGAACACGAGGATACCGGCGGGCTGCCTGCACGACACGCATCATGCCACCAGCGTTCAGAGAGACTATAGACTAGCTTCATTATTTAGCTATTAAATTAATTAATAGCACGTAAATAAAAGAGCCTTTCAACAGATTCAATTGTCATATCATAGTTCAGTCAGCTTTCTGCACTACCATGATACGATGCACTTTGCGTTTGGTAGATATAGGCTATAAGTTAATAATTTTTTTAAACGTTTTAGTTTTGCCTGTATTAATATTAATTATATCCTCTTTCTACTAATAGTTTCATGAGTTACTCCTGTAGACTCAAATCTGCATATTTGTATGTATGTGATAAAAAGCTATTACAATATTTCCAGCATTAATTATTAATTGTCAACTGCCTTTAGGTATTTTTGACATAAATCAAGTCTAAAAGAATGGCCCCAAATAATAATTATTACTATCCTCACTATCACAATAATCATTATAATACTGATAATAAACTACTTAACAAAAGATTGATTACTGGTTTAAGATATTGATAAATGCACAATAGGCTTATACCTAGATACCGATTTTATGGAAATCAATCCAGAAATTTAAAAAAATCCATCTCAGCGGGGTATCGAACCTCGGTCTCCCGATTGCCGGGGTGCTTTCCATAAAACCAACACCTGTACTTGAGTTTTTTCAGGTTTAATGAAATTGAGGAATGGATACCGATGTCCAGCTTTACTTAGGCAAATGAAGATAATTGCGAATAATGACTGTATCTTTGAGTTTGACGAGATGAGAATTATTAATTGTTGTCGTTATTGTTGAAATTATTTCTCTATTTGCGTGTCCGATAAAAGGCGAGTTTAGAAGTAGACTTGTTTAGCCTGAATTAGGTGAATTGGAATTGATTTATGCCAAAGTGGTGTGGTGTAATCATGAGACATATACGAGATATATATATATTTTTTTGAATAAGTTCAGCATAGACACTTCCATGTTCTTTATTTAACTTCAAGGTATAGCTGTCGTGGTGTTTTAAATGTCAGTATACATTTTGCGATTTACATTTGAGACATTACCATACATTATCAAAACACGAGTAGGTCTTCTCTTTAGATAGCGGTCTGTGGCCTATTGGAACTTTTTGACTAAATCCTGCTGAATAATATTTTACTTCATGACTGTCAAATACCTATTGCATAATATGAACTCAATAAGCATTATTACGTGAATGTGTTTTTTCACGGAATATCCAGTATAAATCTGTAGTTGGCGTCCTTCATAGAGATCTCATTACATTATGCAAGCGGAACTAATTGCCAATTGCAGTTCGTATCCTCATGTTATAATAAGTGAATTGTAATTACCAGCTGTGGTTTTATGCAGCAAGCTTTAGCAGCACAACGGAAAGAATATCTGTTATTTGAGTTATTGATCTGCAATGATACGGAGAAATCTTCTCTGTGAATGTCTCACATCAGTGTGAATATTTTTTATAAACTCCCCGATACCTTGAGGGCTATTGACTCGAGAGATGTTTTTAAAATACATTTAAAGCAATATTTAATGGAAAACTGTTTTTACTCTGTGGCTGACTTTTTAGAAAAGTCCTAGAATGGTTTTTGTTTAGAAAGATGGTGGGTTAATAATGTTTTATTGTGTTGCTAGCTTTAAACTTTAAGTAAAGTTTGGTTTGCTATCTGTAAATGTACTAAATGGTACCTTGATTTTTATGTCTTTTATGTATTTTGTGTATTTTTAAAACTATTTGACAACTTCTAATATTCAAATGTTTATGACATTTACTTGAGCTTGTATGAAGGCTTGCATATAAATAAAACTAATAAATAACAATAATGCAACCCATGTATTATTTACTATTATTCCAATGCTCAGTTATTATTATTAGACAATTATTATTGATTTGTATACGTGATGTAAAAATACTTGTTATAAGGTGAAACCTTTTAAAAGACATTGAATATGTATATTTCACTATTGTATTCACAGACGACAACAGAACACAGTATAATTGGTAGAATACGTTTTTTGGAGATTACCCTTCATCAAGGATGCTACATAATGTTTTTGGTGACCCTGGGGGTCAACGAGACGGGATGGGGCCAGCTTTACCCAAACTTGACAACAACACCCGGCACCTCCACCAAATTCGCTATTTTATTCTAGAACATAACGTATTTTGCAGTTTCATCGTACTCGGCACCTCCACCAAAAACTATATTTTTACATAGAAATGTAACGTATTATTTTGTTTTCATATCCTTACTATACAATGCCGATTAAATAGCTTAGCTCCCTCTTCTGGGTACTCCGTATCTTTTCTTGCTTATATAGATAACTGATTTTTTACAGGATTTCATGGAGACATGCTTAGGCATTTCTACGTTTCATTAATACAAGTCTTCTTGCTATTTAGGTGAATATATGAATTTAAAAATCGTATAATGCATTGTTGTGTATTTAATGCTGGATGGACGCACTGTTAGTAATGTGACGACTAAAAATTAAAGCATGTGGTATTTTCCATGTCTGTATTTTTATGTTGTCTGGTATACTATGTATAGGCCTAAATTTCCTACACCTCCTTGATAATTATCTGGGAAAACCTATGATGTAGGTAAAAGTCGAAATTGTTTGGTTATCATACGCACATTTTTTTAAAAGTAATTATATGATGGTAGCCGCGTTTTGTCAGATTGTACATCATTTAACTTATTCAAGGGGTACGAGCCATTCATGAATATACCATATTTATTTGGTCTATACTACGATACGGGCCTTCCGTGGGGAGTCGAGAGAAAAGGGTTGATAAATAAACAATACCGCGTCTTTCTTTAGCATGTTCTGTATGTAGGCAAACCTCCGGCTCACAAAAAATGTTGTCAATATATCTAGGGCTTGCGCAGTACGGCGTGTAGGCTTAAGGAGGTATATACACACCCTTAACTCCAGTCAAGCAGACACCCCGCTTATCTTAAGGAAACCAAGTTGCTTAAACATATTTGAGGATTGATAATACAAAAAGAAGTTTGTGAATATGTTACGTATACAGTTGTTACTAAGAACAATGCAACTTCTTTTTTTTCTCATGATAAGAACTTTCCGATAAAATAAACATTCTTAAAATCTTGTGTACAGTGTTATCAATGAGAATATAAATCGTTGTCATCTTGTCCACGCATAAAAGTGTAGTTTTTACAATAAATTGTTTCAGATATGTCAGTGTGAGAATTCAGTGCTCTCTATAGCAGAGCTCGTAATTTTCTTTTGTGCAGGTCAGTGTCTTTAGGTCATGCACATTACGTGTGTGTGATTATTGTGTCTTAGAGGGCCACGCTTGGACTCTTAAAGCCAACATAGGAAAACCACCGACGTTTTATTTTACACGCCAACTTTAATGTAAACACATAAAGATGAACGTTTCATAAATTAACGGCCAGTCATAAAAAACAAGACTAGGACTATATGTTTACTATGTCTTACACAACAGTAAATAAGTCCTATAGTAACTGTGTTACAATAGGCTTTACACTCTCATTCATGGGTGCAAGTACTTTATTAAGGTTTTACTTCGGCACACGCGTCAAATATTAGCACTTGTCTTCTAATCACTTCATAAAATTAGCTCCTTACTTGCTTGTGTCCCATGCACAGTATAGACAAGGCATAGAGACGAATAGTAATTTACTTTCCTATCGCCAGTAAACATCTTACAGTTGACTAGGCCTAGACACATTCAACTCGTATTATACACAATACGACGCATCAAATAGTGGTTAGTTTTGATTGATATTAACATAAAGTCAGGTTAGTTAAGCGAGCGTTTCCATTTGACTCTGCCGGAAAAATTAGTCACTGTTTTTTTTTTTTTTTTTTTTGTTTGTTTGTTTGTTTTTTTTTTTGTTTGTATGTCTCGCGATAGGCCTAACGTTCGAACGGAGGCTCGGATCGAGTTGAAATTTTCACCATCCGCAAGCTTTGTTCTCGATTGAATGCCATTAGTTTTTGTGGCAAATCGTTCAAAAAGTTAAAAAGTTACATTAAAGTTAATCGAAAGTTTTTTTTCAAACTTCACGGCGACAAAATCTGAGATGGCCAAATCATTTAGAATGTCCGTCCGGTCACGAATATGTTAATTTTATTTTGATCCGATAAGTAGTGTAGATGGAAATTACATTATAACAAAGTACGGTTACCATGGCAACGGAAAGTCGTGCAGCTTTTTGGCTCATGATAGCGGTCGAACGGAGGCTCGGATCGAGTTGAAATTTTCACCATACGCAAGCTTTGTTCTCGATTGAATGCCATTAGTTTTGTGGCAAAATCGTTCAAAAAGTTAAAAAGTTACATTAAAGTTAATCGAAAGTTTTTTTTCAAACTCAACGGCGACAAAATCTGAGATAGCCAAATCATTTAGAATGTCCGTCCGGTCACGAATATGTTAATTTTATTTTGATCCGATAAGTAGTGTAGATGGAAATAACATTATAACAAAAGTAACGTTGCCATGGCAACGAAAAGACGCGCGAAGTTTCTAATGCACTGCCACCTAGAAGTAATCAAAATACTTTCGAGGAAGCAGTCTATTATTTGTCACCAAAGAGTTTAAATGTTTTCCCAAGGAGTCAAGGTCCTCTAGATGGCGGTGGATTTTAAGTAAAGATTTAAACACGGGTTTACCCAAATACCTTGGCAATAATAAATAATACTGGAAACGCGAACGTCGTAAATTTTTAATTTTAAAAAATGTGCAATGTGGGTCTAGCAATAGCACATGCTCGCTTATCAACGCGTCCAACTGAGCGTTTCCTAGTTTTTAATAAATTATAGGGGCCTATTCTGTTCCTTCTGTATGCACGGTAAAAGTAAGACTGTCATTGTGATAATTTATTCTAGTTTCATTTCCAATCCCGCGAAGCAATTCCTCAAGTCTTGATTAACTTTCCTTATAGAGGTTAGTTATTCAAAGCTCGCAAACCTAATGTTAGAAGAAACGGGAATCGAACCCGTGTATTGTAGAATCAGAGTCAGTCGTGCATCTAGGACTACGCCACTTAGTGTTCCCAGAATACGTTTTTGACATATGTATCTTGTTTTGTTATTTTTTTGTTAGTTATTCAATTATTGACATATCTTGTAGGCATCTACAGCTAATTGTAATTATTGTTTTTATGGTTTAAATATTTTAGTAGTATATATTTTAATAATTAAATACATTACATTATGTAAATACAACAAATTGCATTCAAGGAACAGTAAAGTAAATAATTTCAGTATGAGTACGTCAAAAAATCCCTCCGACTACAAATACTTTTGTGAACTATCTCTTTCTTAATTCCTAAGCCTTATCGTTGTTTAAATACTTGTTACATTATTATCTATATTGTGAAACGTAAAGCATTGTGTTATTGTGCTTGCAATTGCCAAGAAATAGTGTTGGGGATCCTTAGTCGTGGCTTTATTGCAATCGTCATAGTCGCTCCATACATTGCCTGAGGTAACGTGTGGTTTATGATTTTATACCTGCAATCACATCAATTACTTGATTAGTACATCCATCAAAGCCCTTGCAGGATGTACGTGGTGAATGCTTGCATTGTTTCATTCCTGTATAGTCGCGAACACTTGCGGCGTTTATAACCTGTGGAAAACGGGTTGTTATTTTACTGTCAAGTAGTTGACATTGTTATCTGTAATTGTAAACACATAATGAAGCTAAGATAAATTCTCTTTTTAAGAAGTAATTTTATTGCGAAATAAGACAATTGATTGAATAATTCCTCCTACTGTCTCTGTAAATGGCAAAACAAGAAGTTTACTCGAGCCTTCGATCAATGAATGAGCATTGTGCCTACGCCTACATCTCCACTTTGTTATGCCGACTTCATGGGTGAACTCTTTTGAAAACAAATATCGTGTTGCAAAAAAATGTTAGGAAAAGTTGCTTCCGGAAAACTGGGAGGATTTGGCGCCATAGAATAGTTTCCGGACTGCAACCGAGCGTAGGTTCACAAAACAAATAATTACGATTTTATGACTTTACCAAGTTTATTGTTTTATGATTCCTCTGATGTTCACTATTTGGTTTGGTGCTAACATCAAGTAGTTTGCTTATGTAAGCTACTATTCTTCTGATAAAGTACTCACAGTCAACATCGATAATTTAACTCTCACAGTTTAATATAATACATAAGTTAATAAGACAAGAAATTATTAGGATGTGGCTTTAGCCACAATCAAGCCTTTGTAAAATTTACCAAACACACTGCACTATATATGCAGCATTTAGTACTCTGAATTATATTGATCAATTGTCAAATATTCCAGCCAACAAATAATAAATTCAAAAATGATTTTTATTTATTTATGTATATTGGCCTATAGATCATATGGACTTAAAATGCAAAAATCATTCTGTCAGGTCAGCGATGCTGAAGATCAAAGAAGCTTATGACCAATAAAACACAGCGTGACATAAGAATAGACACTACCTTCGACTATTGGTCAAACAAACGAAAAAACCTGTGAAAAGGTGTTGGTTGCAAAACATGTTCAACTGTAACGCAGCACGAAGAAAATCTCCGCACACCTAGGAAAACGGCACTCACTCAAGGCCAACACCATTCGTTGTGTCAAACCACCTCACATGACAAACACAGCGTGTTGTCATGGACAACGCCCACTCCAGCTCCGTAAAGGTCACGCCTGGTGTGCCCCAAGGGTCAATCCTGGGCCCCTTGATGTTCTCCATGTTTATTAACGACGTATCGGTATACCTTGGTGTTAAACGATAAGTAAGTGTCTTGTATGCTGACCACTCAAACGTCTACAACCAGCGAACATAGTGGGTCTTGACCTCTTCATTTCAACCTTAAAACCTCTGCCATCGTGCATTACATATTGAGACTTTATCAACTCTCCATCTTCATCAACAATATAAACATAACTTATCCAGCATGTTTATGAACTTGAAGACACCGTGCTCACCGAAGTTCACTCCATCAGAGATCTAGGTGTTCAAAAATGCAGCGACCTCGTTTAGTTCATGATCAGTTCTGTGTTTCTCACAATAAACGTATATAGGCCCACCTTTCAAACACGATAAAAACGGTGCGTTATTTCACAATGTTAATTTCTGCGTAACCTTCCAATATTATTTAATCGATGTGCTGTATATATCGCAATAGGTTCAGAAATGTTGACGTGAATAAGTTTAGTCCTTTTATGTGGAATTCTACTCCCATAGGCCTATACAGCAAAGTTACACAGCTATATTAAGCGTATATGGAAGAACATAAGCAACTCTTTTATACTAAAGCAGCAAAACTCGTTTATCAGTTCACGTACTAAATCTTTACTATAGACTTTACATTCTGCGTATGAGACCAATTGGACGCATGTACCCACCCGAAACAACGTATAGGCCCAACTTTAGCCTCAATAACGCACACTTTTATACAGCTTTGTATTTTTTTTCTCTTCTATTTCATTTGTTGTTTTCCGTTGAGCTGACCTGTATGACATTTACACCGTGTGCTATATAGTTAGTGTTTGGGCTCCAAAAATCAACATTTTAGGGTAAACGACTGCATGCATCCAATGGGCTATTTTCAACTTGGAATTGGCAATCAGTCAACCTTTATACTTTTTAGTATAATTTGATTTAAACATGAAAATAAAACAATCCACTACCTTAGCTGAACGTATAAGGTCAATTGCATGGCGAATGATATTGTTTCGGTTTACAGATGGAAGTAATGGTATATGCCTGCCTTTTCATTCCGAAACTGACGTTAAGACTCTACATTACAAGTAAATATGTTTTTCTTAAAATACAACGATACTTTCGTCCTTAAAGGATATGTATGTAGCCTTACCAGTATTATAATAATATACTCTTAGGAGTGAAGTCGGAAGTGTCATTAACTCTCTTTAAAATAGCTGCTATACACTGATCAGAAAAAATTACACCCACTCTTAGCATATAACATTACTCACATATACGTTATAATATGATTTTCATGAAGCCGTTTTCATTGCAAACGAAGTAGGCCTATTTCGTTGAAAAATGTATCCCCAACATGCATAGGCTTTCAATTTTGCTATAAATCAACTTTTTACGACTGTTAAATTCTGTTTTAAAAAGAGACGTACGAAGAGCGCACGTGCGTGGTGAAGCCCTATGTGTGCGTGTCCGTGATGCGTGCGTGCTTGCTTGTTTGAGGATTTAGCTGTAAAAATTAGTTAATGGTGTTTTGGTTTTTATTATATCACACGTTATAATATGTAGACATATAATAGGCCTTTCGCTCTCTTATGCTTTGATTCACGTATAGGAGTCGTATATTTAAAGGTGGCCTAATCTTTTACAAACTCCTAGGCCTAGGCTAAAGTTTAAGTAATGATCACAATCTAAAAGTTGCCTAATGCAAGAATAATTCGTTATAATGACGTTTTTTTAAAAATTATTGTATCAATAATTAATAGGTTTCAGAAGATAATGGATGCGTGAATATTAATAATTTATAACACAGTTTGCGTCTGATCCGATGTTATTTTGTGATGAACTCGAATGCTAGATAATATCGTGTTAACAAACCAAATTTTCTACAATCAACTGTATAACAATGTATTGTTTTGCCAATATCTGAAATGATGCCCGCAATTAATAGAAATCACTGATACATTTCTAATACATTTATCTCTCAAACTACCAAAATTAATAATGACACATTTTGCTCTCAATATTTGTGAAAATCAGAAAATAAATCACATATTATCTATATTAAAATTTAAAATTAATAGGGATAAATTCAATTTGAATAAGGTATGCCTACAATAATGTCAACACATATATTTTCTTTCATAAGTTGATTGAATACCAGTGAAATATTTTTCAAATGAAACTCAACGTACTTCGGCAACTTCTACCGTCATGGTGCGTCTTGTTGTGTAGCCATCACTAGAAATATAGCTGGCTTCCTATTTGCAACTCAGGCTAAAAGCCAGACGCGAATCACTGCTGGCGATTGGTTAAAACAACTGAGCTTCTGCGCAAGCCCGGCGGCCATCATGATGACGTCATAAATCAAGATGGCCGCGAGGCGTGGAACGAGATCGTAAACGCGATCGTAAACGTCGCGAGAGCCAATCCCGGCTGTGGACGATAACTTGTTAGGAATAATTTATGGTAGTCGTTCTCATTGGTCGAAGCAAGGCAGTTACCAGAGGAAATGTGCGCTGCAAGGCGCGCTGGTTGGGCATGTGTGGGAATCTGAAGTTGGGAGGATCGGAATCATGGCGCGCGCATACCTAGCTTTTTATACCCTACAGTTTGCTTTACATTCCTTCCGGCGTTGGTTTTGTCGTTGGTCTGTTGGGAGGTGGAGGGGGGAGAGCTACTGTGGCGTTCACTAATAAACACCTACCACTATGAATACATACGCAATATGGACCAAGACCTACACTTATGGGCACGACTCGGGCTCTGGCAATGAATTATAATGAGACATCCAAGTACGAAAAAATATGTAAGTAATTTAACCACAAACACCCCATCGTGATGTAAATTAACTTAGTTAATTGGGTCATAAAGCTGTGCGGAAAAAGTAATTATACTTTAATCTTGTTACATCTGTGAAATCTAAATTGGATTACCTACATTTTTTGGTAATTATACGTTTGTAGATAACGAACCTTGGAGCACGTAATTAATGTTTTACTCTTATCTGGTTTAAAAGAAATATCTCATTATAGGCCTAATGGTTGTAGGAGTAATACGCATATCTCTAATCTACATGCCTGGGCCTATAGATTAAAAAGCTACTAATTAATAAATAATGATAATAATAAAAATGATAATAAAAAAAAGTTGGTATGTTAATTTCGAAAAAAAAACAGCTAATATTCTAATAATTTCCAATATGATTTCTGGAACTCTCATTCATCCTAATTATCAAAACATTGTTTTAACTATAGACCTACTCTTAACTAAATGTAAAAATGTAAATGTAAAATATATACTACATATTGGTCCTTGTGTTTGAATGCATGCCATATTATATAGCTATCGTTTTGTTCGCTATATAATAAGGGACTACCCACATAAAAATGTCATTATATAGATAAGTGCCATCAATCTGACCCAAGACCAATGTTTAAACAGTTAAGTTTAAAGCACACGCGACTGTTTAAACTACCTATATGTTGTGGCTTCTGCTTCACCAATTTAGATCGCATAAAACGTTTTTAATGATTGATGATATGACGTATAAATAAGTTTATTATTTAACGGTAGGTTTTTAACTTTTAACCGCATGTCTTTAAGCGTTTAATAGACTCATAATGATCTAATGGTGAGCCATTACATGAGACATTAGAAGAGTGATGCATAACAACAGCCCACAACCAAGAGCGCACGCGCGGACCACCATAAGCTGGTCGTTAGACTTTTATTACGCACTGCACATAATAGTAAAGTGGCTTTTAACTGCGTTCTTGTTGTATTTTTATTATTTACGCACTAACTATAGAGGCAGGGCCTCTTTCCTGTAGGTTTACGTCAAGTTATGTCAAACAGCACCAACTATGAGGCATGCACACAATATGCTTAATTATAATCGAAGGTTGGGCCATGTATGAATTATTGTAATTTGAATTTTATACAAGTGGGGGGAGATGATACAGCAGAGCTAGTAGTAGCACTCTTCGACCGTGTATTCTCCTCGTAGTTCAAAGAGCTACCGCTCGACGTCGGTACGTAGTTCGCGCCGTCGCCGCGAGGTAGCGCCGCTCTTCAAAGTTCCATTAGTTGACGACAGAGTGTGACACCATCTGATTCAGCCGGTTGTTTCAAAACACATTGTCTTCTGAACTCGGTGTGGGCAGCGTACTCAAATTTCAACTTTATATTTGTATATTATAAATTATAATTTCAAAGGTTTTCCTTCTGCTTTTCTTTTCCACTTCACTTACATTCTTACCTTATTATCGTATTACAAAGTACGCCAGCGAAAGCTTATTTAATTTACTAAAGCAATGTAAAATAATTAAAATACAATTAAAACATATCTTTACGGGAACTGTTGGATTGTCATAAACTTCATAACACATAATCTATGCCTAGGCTACTAAATGAAAACAGTAAATCGGTGTTTATTGTCTGCTCTCATCTCATATCGTAGTTAAACACAGTTTATTACCAGTGTAAAATATAATCGTGCATGTTTGATTACACCATTAACTTTTTAGTATTTGTCAGTCAATCTGAATAAAAATTAAAGTACGTTTTGCAAACCTCATTTTGGAAAACAACTTCAAATTGATTAAGCTGCACATTATAGAATGTAGTTGACGTAAACATTTGTCTTCGAGTGAGCCATTATTACGTTTTAATAGCAAATATTATTTGGTAATTAAACTGACAAATTACACAAAACCGTAATATTGTTCAGTCAGTTTCGTAACTGAATTAATGTCGGGTATATATCAATACGTGGACAATTTGTCTTTTTTTTGTCTTTTTAAAATTTATAGTCTTTGAAGTTTACTTGTAGGGCATGTATCTAAATTGCTTCATAATTACCTAACACAAATTCCTTGCTAAAGTGACATTAATAATGTACCATGAGCGAAACCATATCTTCTGGAAGTACATCTGTTCCGTCAGTCTAGGTTAAGATTTTATGCTTATAACATATTTCCTACATTTTAGACATAATCCTCTTGGGCTTATCATAAAAGCTTCCTATTTTAGTACTGTCGTTAGGACTCGAAAGACATCATACCCTCACGCATTCCTACATAGCTTATACGATCCAAGCCGTTGAAAAGATTTTTCAGGGCTTACTTACAACGTAAAAATATGTCTGTACTCTGGAACGTCACACATGCAAGATATTTCTATTAAAGAAAACAGAAGGTACCGAAATAGACCCCTCTGCTTTAAACCACGAGGTTTGGTTTTATCATGGCGTGCTCTATGAACTACGTAAGATACAAATTACAAACACGAGAACCTCTGATTTGGGGAGGTCTCGACATAAATTTATCATTTATGGGTGGGTTTCGAGGCTCCAATCAGAAATATCATCACACCTTGTTGGCCTACACTCCACATGTGACCTGTCCCTAGGCGGATTAACCAAGAAACGTTATTATTTTTATTATTATTAGAGAATAACCTCAAATGTATGAGGTTTTCAGTCTGCCTCTCAATTAATGATGATACAATCTTATCGAAACGTAAGGATTTGCAAATAAAGCGAACACAGCGAAGTGACTCGTTAAATATTTGATTTCTATAATATTTTGGGGTGTGAAAGCATGGAAATTTAAATTATTAGGGCTATTAATATTATTATTAATATCATTATTAGGCTTACGCTGATGCAAGAGCAATGTGTGCTTTTTACTCTCTTTAGTCTAGCCTGCCTTGTTTGGAGTGAATATAGGAATAATGGTTATGAATTAAATATTAACATTACACTTTCTCATTAAGTTGCTTGTTTGGATAAAGCAGTAGGTTTTATTATATTTGATATACAAGAACTTACAAGAATTTTCACATAGATTTACTTTATTATTTCATGTTCTCTTCCAAGTGTGCGATGACCTTGTACCATATCGTGTAATAACAGTTTTAGACTTATACTTAGCTTTTATTAACCTTAAACTAAGTTACAAGGTTAAGGAGCACTCTTGCTCCATTCTTGGAGCAGGTGTTTAAAAGATAATAATACAATAATAAGTAACCACACAGAAAACCTGTCTCCGTTAGCCTCGCTGCAAGCACATGCCAACTTACAACAATATCAACTACAAATCAGCAAACCGCGAGACAGTTGACAATGCCGTTCTTTCATCAACCAAACTGTGATATTCTACGTAATGCGATCAAAAAGCAATGTCTTTCTAAGTGAAAACCACCGAGATCACAAGTATTAGTGCCAATTCTGTAGCGGTTTAATGATGAACGGGCGTGTTTTATCACTAGGTGTAGTACTGTAGAGTGCCAACTAATAAATAGGACGTGGAATTTATCGTCCATCAAGTCTGGTTGAATGGTCTATCCACTTCATTCTTTACTTTTCTCAACGTAATGAGTCCGCCCGTGTTTACTCTCAAACACACGGAGACTCGACTTTGTTACGAATTCACCATGCAATTTTCCGTCTGCCTTTAGCAAAAACAGATTTTAAATTTGATATAATAATTAGTGGCACAGATTTGTAAATCGTGGTTAGGCAAGTAGGAATTTAAGTACATATTTTTTTAAATTATAGGCTTTGTTATTTGTATGTACATATATATAATACGTTTAACCTTGGTTTTATAGTAGGCGACTATGACGCTGTTATGTTAATACTTTAGATAGAAATTTAAAAAAAGTTCTTACACCGGGGATATATGACATTTATAGGTTTGCATCTTCTTGACATTTTATTGACATGTGTTTTGTTTAATAAATAAACGGTTTTAAAAAGTTTGATGTAATCTCCACGAAACGTCAAAATGTGTTCTTTATTTTTATTATTATTATATGTATGTGGTCGAAACCTAAAAATATCTTTTAATAGGCCTTATTTCATTCGACCATGAAAGCCTTCACAAATACGTACACAAATTTTTTTAACTTATATCATTCATATTTATTGGATATTAATATAGCTAGTTTGTGTAATATTTTGTAATATTTTGTTCAATATTTTAATACTGTGCGTTATATTTTGTATATTGCGTATAGTGGGAACTCAGTCTTTATATTATGATTTATTTTCCTCTTCGCCGTCTTTGTATCTTTGTATGTGTCACGTACGTCTCACAATAAAAACAAAACATGACCCTCGATTGACAAGCGTGTGTTTTGTTAGGACTGCCCCTCAACTAGGATGAACAGAACGGTTTGGACGACCATGGTGGTAAGGGCGCGTCTAGCCCTTTCATACGTAGTGCCAACCCGGCACCTCCACCAAAGACTCGAGATTTCTACATGAATTTTATGTTTGTATTATTCCTCGACAATCTGAAAATTAAGTAGCTTCGCTCCCTGTTTCGAGTACTCTTATAAGCGTGATGTTTACACGTAAATGTTTCCCTAAATTTCAATATTGGTTTATAATTACCGCAATGTGGGACAAAGTTACGTTTTGCACACAAATTAAAAATCGTGTGGACATACATTAGATTTTATGACATTATTAATATGCTGTCCATTTCTACTCCCTGCACGCAATGTCCACAAACATAGATCAACATTTTACTTACTTTTTTCTCAATCTATGAATTGTCGAGTTACAAAATAATGCTACGTGTTTTAAGCAGCTGTCAAAGTCGTACCTTTCGGAGATTATATTTCAACCGCAAAAATAATTGGTTTCAACTTTCTGTTCACAATTTACATTTACAGGTTTGTAGACTGTCAAAATAAAAATAAAAATATCATATTGGCCTTGAATTCTAATTCCACATTCATAGACATAATAAAGTTTTAGCTTGGCGAATGAAAATAGTTGGCTCGTATATCTAACAATGCGATTGCTTGTCTAAGAGAGGGGTCTCATTTGACGCAGCCTAGGCCTTAGTCACGTACTGCAGTTTAACGAACAGTGAAACACTAAAACACCTAGTATTGTTTTATTGCAATTAGCTAGTGTGACGTGACGCCACGTCTATACTACCATGAAATGCAATAACAAACAATAATTATAGAACGTTATGCGGGGTACGCTTGGATGCGTAAAGCAGTAACTTCGGTTCGTATCGGCTATGTATAGGTTTACTTACAGTAATTTATGACTGTGAGTAAATCATTATTATTTATTATTGCTGTACTTAGATACTTAGTTGCAGTCACCTACCCTTTACAGACCCTATACACCTGGCAGCCTACCACCACCTTTCTAACCTTGGTGATGCCTTATAAAGACACTTGTGTGTTAGTGTTTATACATAACTATCACTGACCAGTTCATGATCTGGCATTTGTATCTTCATTCGATATGGTAAAATGACTGCTACAGTTTAGATCTATTATTAGATTAAATATGTTTGTAACACCATTCACATTTCAAAAAATTAGATTAATACTTTGCGAGCATATTCATAGACGCGAAAGTTATGTTTGTGGTCCCGAAAAAGACACAAATCAACACATGCACAAACATTATTAACCGAAAAATGCAATTTTGAAAATTGATGTTATATATTTCCTGCTTAGTTATTTAAGCTGATTTTTTATTTATATATAATTACGATAAATGCAACTACAACGTATAAAACAAGGGTTAAATAAAACAGTTTTGGAGTAGTTTAGAAAATAATTATTCACGAGTCACCTAAACAAGATATATAGGCCGAAACGTAGTGACAGATTGAGAAGATTATTCGTTCAGTTGTTTCGTCATTGTTGATTGTATAGAATATTTGAATTAAAATGATTTAATAAGAATGTTTAATAACAATTCTGACAGAAGAAATTAAATATATATCTCGATAGTAAAAAATTCAAACCCACGGAGGATGTGCAATTTTTTAAATAATCCAGACAATGCTGATGTGCTAATAAAATTTCGTGAGATTTTCCTTCCTTGTGTAGCAAGATGAGATCTGCGGCAGACGGCGCGCGCATGCACCTCAGGGGTGCAGTATGGATTCGTCACCAAGCGCAGGTGCTGAACAATCACTTGCCAACCCTGCAGCTTGCATGCGTGCACGCTTTACTACTTACTTGGGTGTGCTTATTTATTATTGATAAATTATGATAACGACACTCGTTTTAGAAAATATCTTCTCTAAAGTGACATATACCATGTCAAAGTTGTATATTTTCTTCCAAAATAACGGATTGCGAAATGGTAAAAGTAGCCCGATATAATATATATTTATAAATCAATTATTTTTCCTCTGTTGTATTCTCTTTTGACATGATCCCTGTATCCCAGCTTCGGATTCTCAGCCGTTCATGGATGTCACGCGACGGTTTTTTATGTTCACATCACTAACTCGTCGACTCAATAAGCGTTGTTAATTGCCAACATATGGGGAGAAAAACTCCTAGATATTAACATCATCGCCACCAGTTCAGCCGTAACCGTTCGAGTGGCAGTTATTCACTTCCTTGTATATTAACACAACACAAAGTGTCCTAAATAAATAAACTCGGGCCTAAGATTCGTTATAAAACTTTCCTCTACCAAAATAATATGTGTTTTATATATATATGATGTTGAAATTTATATAGGGATACATAGTACACATGTGCAGTAAAGATAGATTGATACTCCACGAAAAACTATCGAAAATGCTATGAAGGTAAAGTCAGTTAACCCCGTTCGAAACCAACAAAACTCTCACGTATATTACCTAAAACTTTGTAAACTATTTTTATCGTTTGTTCAGAGTTTGCTTGTTTCATGGTTTTATGCACTAAGCTTTTATACTAGAGTAGATCATAAACGATGTATGTAAAGCGCTATGAATACAAAAGTCAGTGTCGTAAACAAGAACTATACGATTTGAAAACATTTCCAAACGATTTGCCTAGATAGCGTTGCAGGTTGAATTCTCCGCTGCAGCGCTTGCACGTGAATGCATTTGTGTTTCTAACAGATTTATATTAAAACTACTAGGCTAAAGCTTGATAATTAATAATGTCTGAATATATAACTAGTTTTCTAAAAATGCCACACCACCACTGATAATGGTGTTTAAAGAACTTCATGCGTTTGTAATGATTTACTTATTAATTGGCACAACTTAGCCAAAAAGCAAACACTCAAATATATTTCAAAGCTTAATCAAATTTGTTTGTTATTTCGTGCAGCCATCCCATAACGAATCATACGTCTGCATGGGTAAACGTTTATGATAATCGTCATCACGTATTATATTCTTTCGTTTAATATATTTCAGTTCCCATTCCTTTTCCTTCCATGCTCGTTCCGTTTTGTGATTTTCCATCAACATTTACGATTTGATTTCTCATAAAAGTTCATCGCCTTCTTTCCTAGCTGCGTAGCTCTGATAAATAGATTTATTATTTATAGCGGCATTCAACGTAGCTTTCAGCCTCTGGCGGCAAATCATTCCATTCGAAGTAAATAAGTGATTTTCTTATAGATTCTCGCGAATTATCACTATTATATCTGTGCAGTTTTGGTTAATGGTCATTTTTTAATTTCCCTTTATTCTTTTATGGTCAGTATCATCAATTGACCGTCGGGGTCGATAAGAGTTTTAAAGTATGTTTCAAATATAGCTTTTGAACAGAAGTACTGATAGAAGGAAGGCATGTGTTATGTGAACAACTCGCCACTCGCCTGTGGATTATTGTATCCAATGTTGTGTTATTATATTATAATAAATAATGCCTGGTAAGAATCTGTGACTGTCTGAGATGAATATTAATATAAAAATATATGCTATTGGCCTTCCTTGTTTGCAAATGTGCATTCAAGTAGCCTAACTGGATGGCTGCGAAACTTTTAATACTACACATAGAAAGAAGAATCTCATACTGCAAACATTATCTATTACAATTTGAGCTTGAACCTAGAAAAAGTTTTTAAATAATTTATGACATTTAAAATGTGTTGTTAGTCATAAAGTCATTGTGCATAGTGCAGTCACATAGCCATGTATCAAGTAAAATCTTGCAATTTATAACATATATTTAGGTGGCCCTACCCGTCATTTGTCTCACTGCACTAACGCAATCTTCTTTACGACAATACAATTACAAGAATCACTTTTACATAATTTCTGAATGCCATGATAGCATCATTGTAAAAACAGACACTTAAAACCAAAATAAATCATCACCAATAAAATTCACGAATCTTTATTTTTTATTGGCATTTATTTATACATCTACCACTTACTAGATCTCATAATCTTGCTGGAGCAATAATGTTTTATACGCATATAAGATATACGCAATTCGAGACTTTAATTACGTTTCATGTTTTATTTTTATTTTGAAATGAGTTAATCTACACCCGTGGTTGCAATGGCGAACGGCGAACGTTCTACATCAACCAGTGCCTGCTATCGCTGTGTGGGTTGAACGCTACACGGCCGGGGCTTACAACCTCCATCCCACGTCGGGGTCGTAAATTTATCAGGGTTGAGGAATGGCTAGAAGGGTGAAACTCAATTATCCCACGTAATATAAATTATACTCTAACTGTATAATGGGTGGTATATAAAACGCATCTCAAATAATCACTGTAGTTATTGTAATTATTTGAAACCCTATGAACTGAGGATTCATGTACAGTCAATTCTAAATAGAAGTAAGCAACGGCAGAAAAGTGGGGAGCACATTTAAGTGGCTTTGTTCATATGTAACGTGTGTTTATTTTGAGCTATAACATCTTGCAAGAATGTTGTATATGTAGTTGTCTGTTTCTAGCCATACAACTAAACTCACATGCCGGCTTTCAGACTAAAGTAACGAGTGCATGAGTGATGAAATCTTATCAGTATATCTAAATTATATTTGTTTGTTTGTTTGTTTGTTATATTGATTTATTATCTTGGATGTAAATCAAATACCTAAATCGTTTTTTTCGTATTCATCATTTTGTGTGCTTAGTTAGTTAGTTAGTGTTGTTTTAGGGCACTCAACAGTTGAGTTATCAGTGCCCATATATTGTTGTTGTCATATTTATTATGTTGTCATATTAGTCGTGATGTTTATTCGTCACTCATACAACATACCGTTGTGATGGGACGTAGGCTAGGCTTGACCTCAGAATCCAAATTATACTGCCATTTCTAAGAAACAGTTGCCACATGTGTTTCAAAGTTTTCAAAGTTTTGAGATAGCACAATGGAGAATAAAATAGGTAAAATAATGATGTTATTTAATTCTAGTAGAATATTTTTTAAGACCCTCATAATCTAAGTAAATACAAGCTCTCAGAATGAAACTTAATGGTGGTATCCCTATTAGGTATGATTAGGATTCAGCCGACGAACAAGCTGTCATATGATGTAAATTCTGTGAGTAATGTTGGCTATTAAAGATTGCATGCAGTCATGCCGTTGCAAGATCGCTCGTTGGATGCATAAGATATCATTACATTGAAAGTTGCATATATACGACAAGCTCACATTTATAATTTACAACATACTTAAAATCAAGCAATTCAGAATTTACTTGAGCGACAAGTTACGAATCTATCCCTTTATAGTTGTATCACTGACTAGTATTTCACGATATTTGCAACACTACTACTTATCATAAAAAAAGGAATATGCCTAACGATACATTTTATCGTTTTCTATAGATATTATCACCTGTAGTAATTATTGTGTATACATAACAAACAGCACATAAATCTTTAGAGGATATCAAGCTAGAGAGAATGAGTTAGGCGCGAAGATAAAACTGTGAATGCATATTTTGAGTTTGATCTTGATGTACTTTTGATTGTTAGGGTTGTTGCATAGCTTGTTGTTGTTGTTGTTGTTGTTGTAGTTGTTGTATATGGTTGTTTTACAGGGATAAGTAGGCCTTTATTGACCTTAACACCTCCACCAATAAAATGTGTAAATCCTGGACCGGCACCTCCACCATCCCCGTAAATAATATTTTTTGTAACCCGAAAGTCGTATCCCTTTTTTGACGTTCGGCTCGAAGAAATTATTACATACATTTAACACATATAATGTTCTTGTTGTTGCTCTTAATAATCTGTATGGTGCATCTTAAAACAACTATTAACTGCCTTGTTTGAACGATGATATAGTCCTATATTAATCATCCCATTGTTTTAAGGTTTAAGTTCTAATCTTCAGTTAAGCTTCTCAAGACGGTGCGTGGGTAAGAGACAGGCTGTGAGAACACGTGCCATGCCATCACACCCAAGCGACCGTTCTCTCAGGCCAGTGAGAGCTTTGACCGGTAATGGTCTTGCCTCCAAAGTTGTTTGGAATCTCATCAAGCTTGTTTGTACTGATCACACATTGGGAAGCAATCGGGAAGTTATTAGAAGTAATTTACTTTTAGTTTAGCAAGGCAGTGGATTGATTATTTCTTTTTCTTCCTTGACTTCTCGTGGCCTTATGCATTCTAGAAAATGTTGCCTCGTCATAATGCAACTCATGTGCATTTGATTCTATTATTGACAATATGTTTAAATACATATATGTATATTAACTAATTTTGTAATTACATCTTCACCATTTTTCGACAGTATTGATAGTATACTTACTTTGCGTTGGTCTATGCCTCATGGAGTGTCCATAAAGCGCATCATTATTTGTATATTATTATTATTATCTGTAGGCCCTATTGTTGTAGTTTTATTAGTCTATTATTCACCCATGATTCCTAGACCGAAGGGTTCCGTCCAAGTTCCAGGCTCGGCAATGAATTCAATCTATTTATGAGTATGAAACACACATAGAAAAGAATGGGGTCTTTGGAGAATAACATGGCAGACATATGAACAAGTAATCACCTAATAGTGCAAAACATTTCCTCTGTTTGGAGTGACTATGTCATCCACACATTTGTTTAGGTTATGTTTAAATGTAATTACGAGTATACTGTTTCTATAGCTGCCATGGTGATAAAGGTAAAGATGCGTGGGATATTATTAAAATATTCACTTGCTATGAGATACTTTATATAGTTTGGTATTTATTCAAACGCTTTCATTAATTTATTTCAACGAATAGCTTACCTTATAATATTAAGTATGCCAACGTATGATCCAATAAATGTAGCTATATCTTTTTAGAACTTCCAAATTGATGGTTGCTCTATAAGTTCGTGATTTTACCCTAGATTTTAAAAAAATGAGTTGATACTATTAAAATATATATTTTAAATTTTAGTTGTATTGATTCTGCACGTTGTTGATTGTACTTTTGTATTCAATTGATAATAATAAAAAGTATATAATTAACGTTAGTTATTGTGGTTCTTATACAGTAGAAAATATTCAATTGAGATAAATGAAACACTTAATGTTGGCAGGCTTAGAGTCTTAGAATATATTGATTTATTACACAAAGAGACTAGGAGGACGAAAAATTGAAATTGTTCAAAATAACGTTTTACTACTTTTCTCACAAATGAGTCGTGAGGGAGTTTTATTGAAGTGTCTCCTTCTCGGAGAGAATAGAACGCGAGGCGAAGAGGAATAAGAGGAAAGAAGGAGAAGGGGAGGAGAAGGAATAGATCGTGACAAACAATGGGGGCTATACGCGTTTCCAAGCAAAGGGGTTGCTACCTGGTGGCGAAAAATGCAACTGTCCGATCAGTGATAGTCGGAGGAGCGCGCTATGTGCTTACCTGAAGAATACATGTCATTCCGTGTTTGTCACTTATAAATATGTACAATCACAGGTACATTGTCGTTGCTTTCCCAAAATGTTGTTAATTGATGATTATCAAAAGCATGGGGGTGCACCAAAATAATAAAATCGCTCTCCAATATGCGGGATTCGAGACCATGTTTACCAGAATAATATTACTAATTCAGACCTGCGCCCAATGCACCCATGACTCATGGGCCATGAGACACCAAGGATGGCATTTGTATCCATATTACAATTCTCTAATTATAATATCATAATAAATCATTGGTATTTATAGGCTATATACCAAATATAAGCTAACAGAGTACGATATAAATACTAAATCAAATTCAAACAGTCAAGAATGTTCACAACTCATAGTAAACACACATACAGTATCGCTCGCTTCTTATGGCACTTTTAATTGAGATATACTTCTTTCGTTTTGTTATGATAATTTAATATAAATAAAGTCATACTCATAATAACAATAACAAAACAATAACAAATATAATATTAATTGTATTAGCGCTTATGCACAAGTCCCAACTCCTTTTCTACCTTATATAATTAATGTAGGCCTACATATACCATTTACCGTCATTGTTCATTACCAATATTTAATACATAATATTTTACATAATATCATAATAAATACGATTTATATTATAACTTTAGAATAAGTATAATGATATGACCTACAAGATTTAAAAGCTGTCTGCAGAATGACGCGTCATGCCATTATTGACATACAAAACAATAATAAAAATAGGCCATATCAGCTATTCAATAGGCCTCCTTTTCATAAAATGTATATTTAAAAAACCGGAAGTCCTAAGTGTATACTAGATAAATATATATAGGCCTACTCCGATTTCGTTTACATTGTAAAACGAAGTAGAAAGAGTGCAAAACAAGTGTAGGGCTATAATTTGCTAGAATCTCTTTTGATTTTGGATATCAAGTAAATTATTGAAATTATTAGTATTGGGCAACATTTTCTTGGCAAAATATCATCGATCTTCATCATTCAACATTTTTTTATACACTTGTTTCTGTATTTAATAGTTTATCAGTGTGGTTTGTTCTTTTTGAGCTCATATCATCAAATAATCTCAATTATTTGTTGTAATTTAAAATGCCATTAAATTCCCGTTATTAACAAAGCCGATCCCCAAAACTTACGAATTTTACTAATGAAATACGCGGACGATGTGACATAATCAACAATGTTTTCGCAAATGATCAGAAATGTAACAAAAATCAAGTTGGAGCCAACTGAATATACAGCTCCCGCCGTAAGCAGCTCGCCTCTATCACTGATCGGTCCGACATGTTGCGTTTTAGTGCTGCCATCTATCTTTGCTTGGAAACGCGTATAAAGGGGGATAGGCCGTCCATGTATAGCACGCCAAGTTACACTCACACTTTGAGAGAAAGCACTGCATCCAAAGGATGTTGATATCCTCAACATCATCATTATTAAACTGCTTCCATTTTGTTTCTTCATTAAATATTACCATCGAATTATTAGAGTGACAATGAGATAATGCCGAGCCATCTTGGAGGTTTTGTGTGATGATTTCAGTTTTCAATGCTATTGTAGGCTTAGGAATTTGAAACAATTTATACAATTAACTCTTTTCAATTTGTTAAGATTACAATAGCATAATTTATTTCCCTTGTGTTTTGTTTCTTGAATGATAGACGCCGCGCCAGTAATTGGCCCCAAATATGTGTATTTAAATAAATATTCACTTGACACGAAAGCGTTAAAATAAAATACACACAAAGTGCGAAAGCTTCCCTCTACCAAATAAATCAGACTCTCTTCTTATTAAACCCACCATATTGAAGGCTTGGTTAATTAACTCAATATTTATACATAGTTTGTAATCAACGATATATTACAATTATTTCAAGCAGACAGAAGCCATTACGTTGTGCATAATTTAGTTGTTAGCTTTAACCTTGAATTTCTCACATCCAACTCCGAGATTACTATGACCTTGTTAGCAGCTGATGAAACTAAGTTGAACTATTTACTTAATAGGCTCGAGTCTGATATTTCTGCAAATAAAAAGGTTACATTAATTGAGTTTTTTTTATCTTAAGCCTCTACGGTTGTTTCTTAGTTTACAAGTGTTGTAACAAGCTGTGTTGGGTTCTCCTCTGTTCCGAATAAGGGATGTGTTTTTGTAATTGTTCTGGATGTTCGTCTATCACCGCTCATCGTCTAGAAGAACATTATTGAATTAATAGAGACGTAAAGAGACAAACACCTCCATTAACAACAGCTGTTGCCTCAACAGATGGCCGTTCACTAAATGAGTTTTAGGCCTACTTGCGTGAGATGAGCTGTGAAACACCATACTAAGCTCTTGCTTGACTCTGATTTCTAAGGTACAAGTTGCTAATCCTGAATGGTGGTTTGATTCCAAGGTTTGTTTTAAATATTTCCAATTCTCTTAGAAATGTAAACATACCACTACATACCTTATAAATTACCAAGTACCTACCAACCAAGTACCAACTACTGCCAGATAAATACAATTAATTCATTAAACAATTAATTATGAAACTGTATAGTTGTGTTTTATTTTTAATTTATTTGTTACATAAGTATTTATTTCTCACAATATTTTTAATACCGTATCTTTCTTAATTCTCCCCTCTTTTCTGTTTCCACTTTTTAGAAACGTGTACTCTTACAAATTAAGAAGTTTAAACATAAATAGCCTTAGTATACTTTATTACGCCTTGCTTAATAATTGCCATTCCCCTTTTGAAAAACAAAACAAAACACGTGACTAATTTCACAACAGTTTTTATTGGGCTAATATCTTAGGTTTGCAAGATTTTAACTATCTGCTTTCTTGCAAGTCCAGCTATACCCAACCCAACCCACCAGTTTTATGGTTGTTCGCTAGAGTTAATTTAATAATTTCTAGACGAGGTTGTGGTGTAAGTTTGTCCTCGCAATCTAGTTGGCGCGAGCAGAAACTCAGCTGGCAGCACGTAGCTCAATAACTTCACAAGCGCTCCTGCCAACTGCAGGTTGCAAGAATTTCAATTGCACAAGATAACATCCTAGCTAAAACGTTTCTACGCTCCTGGCGTAATTAAAAACTCTCTTAAGAGATGTTAAATTAAATTAGGCCTTATCTGAACGACCGGCTGCGATACTCATTTAGAGTTACGGCAATTACCAACTTAACCCCGTTTATCTTTAACTTACGTTGGTCACATTGAAGTAAGTATATATTTAGAAAATGCATGCAAAATTATCCAGACACGTATGCTGTTCATGACAAAAATCAACTAACTCACACATTATTTGACCGCAATTTTTATAATTATTTTTAGAAATCCGATTATCTTAGAACATTTTGTAATTGTTCGTTCCCTATTAGACAAAAAGACGAAAATAACCCTTGGTTTGTATGTATGGGATTGAGACCATTGAATATCAAATTAAATTCAGCAAAGGTGTTACAGGGTAATACGGTTTTTTGGCCGACCTTGAGTGAGAGCTATCTATCACTGAATGTAAACTGTAAAGCCACTATATTTTTATGTGAATTGGTAAGTGTAAGTAAAGGTGTGCATTTCAAACAATCCCGCATTGGTTATTATTGCATTTCAAGACCTTAATGTTTTAAGTTTTTATATTTGACTGGTCTTGTAGCAAACACATTTAGCTTACTTCGTATTCATGTCGTCTGTTCAGAGCCTGCAGTCCCTCGTAACACCCCATTTGTCTGAACAGGTTTTGTCTGAACGCAATGGAGGATAGAACTAGAAGGCGAACATGTTTTATGCATAAGTTGCCTACACAGTCACTGTGCACCTTGTAATAAAAATGTGCATACAAATTGTAGTAAATGTTTCTGATGTTGTTTTCTTCAAAACAGCTGTGAAAAATGTCAAGTATATTGAGGCGTCGGCTGTTTGGACGAATTGCCAGGTTTATGAAACATGGAAACCACTGTCGATGGTTATATGATATTCTTATTTAACAAGCTTAATGGTCAAGGAATTAATAGCATTACAATCGGAAAACAATTTTAGTAAACAATACTTATTATCAATGTATATGATAAAATTTCTTTGTTTTATTTTTGTTGAGGCCTGTTGTTTTTATACTGTTAGCTATAGCATTAGTTTCAAATTGTTATTTCTAAGTTATTTTAAATGACATGTTAGCTGCTAATTTTTGTAGGGCTCTAATGCAGTATTATTTGATATTTAAAAATACTCACGTTATATATTCAAATGCAGTATTTGACATGTTCCACTTTCAATACGTTTTGTTGAGCCGGAATTTATAAACTAAAATACAAGTATTTAGATGAAAATTGTTGTTGGGAATTGACGCCCGCGCCATGTGGTACACTAATGTAGCGACGTACAGATGAAAATAGAGATTCATAATAAATATTCAAATATGAATGATCATCAGAAAATATGTTCATCGTAAATTGTCAATAATAACACAAAACATAAACGTCACTTTATGCCTCCATGGTTCAGAACTTTAATTAGTTGGAATACGTTCTTAAACTTGTTCTATATAAACGTATTGTTAAAACTGTATTAACAATTAGCCAAGATGTTTCTGCCCAATTACTGAGAAATGTTAGCAATTAGTTTTTAAATATTAAACTAAAATGTTCTTACACTAATTAAAGTTCTGTACAATCAGGGTATTAAGTTGTTAACAAGATAACTCGAACATCTCTGAACATTTTCTCCATAGGATTTGTATTGTGCTAAGGTCAATGCGTATTTTTATGGGTACATACAGGAAAAACTTTGCCAAAGTCATTTCTCACTTTGTGTCCGATTTAGTGATATGATAACTATATGTTCCACTCGTGACGCGTCTCAGTGGACACATTTCTTTCTTTAACGTCCATCAAATTAGGTTTTAAAAACTGATTAACAATTAGGAAGACAAACCGGCTACCGACACTCCTGATTGGAAGTTTTCCACGTTTTCTGTGTCAAATGATGACTGCTTTGATTGAGCTGTACATTTATAAATATTTAATTTAACCTAGGAATGATTCTTGTGAAACCTGCACGTTCTAGCAGTTAATCAGTTAGAATAGGACGCAACATATTATAACTGTTTTCCAATCAATACATCATCCTCAACTATTCGCCTTTTACCCGTAGATATAGCGATTGTTACATACTTAACGATTCTCCATCTTGCAGGAAAAATTATTTAATATGCACATTATGGTTAAGCGAAGATTTATAATCTTGATCCAGGTTCAAGCAAGAAACATAATGTAACATAAAGTTATAAGAGAGTTTAAACGGATATCATAAAAGTCGCTCGCTTTCAATGGTGGCATGTGTTTATGGTTTGTCGTTTCAATCTTAAGTTTATTATAGTTGTGCAAGTTTATCTGCGCATTGAGTTGTACGTGTACGGCCTACCTTACCTTAGGTCTCCAATGACAGGGCAGGTGCGTGAAAAAATGTAAGGACATACCTTAGCGATGGATATTATTGGTAATGCAAACAGCATGTGTGTGCAATAACTAGGAAGCTTCGCAAACGCTTTTTCAGGCGCGTTGTTGGATGAGCGTATGTTTTTTTAAACAAAAAAGCGTAAAATTGCGATTTTCATGCGAAATTATTTTACGATTGCACTTAGATTTCACTCAAATATATAAATTCATAAAATTAAGGTTCTGTAAAAAAATCATTACAATCGGATAAAACAAGTAGGTGTTATAAATCGAAGAATTTTTTTTTATGAAAAAGCGTAAAATTGCGATTTTCACGAAAAATTATATTTTGATTGCGTTCAAATTTCACCCCAATATATTAATTCATAAAATTAAGGTTCTAAGAAAAAATCATTACAATCGAATAAAAAATGTTGTTATAAGTTAAAGATTTTTTTTTAAATCGAAAAAAATCGTAAAATGGCGATTTTAATGAGAAATAATTTTTCGATTGCGCTCAAAAACGTGGCAGTTCTAAGTTCAGAGATTTCGAAGGCCTCCAAAAAATGTCATCGTAATTGGAGTATTGGTTTAGCCGGAATCGTGTTAACAAACACACAATAATACAAACAGAAAAAAAGAAGAAAAAAAATCATTCCGGATTTTTTTCTCCAGTGTAGTGAAATGGAATCTTCGCTACGCTCATCCAACTATTTTAATCTTTAATAAAATCAAAATGGATTTACTGATAAACTATACAGTACCAACATCGGTCTGTCCACAAGGCATAATCAACAATACGCATCATACTCATAAAGAGTAGGTCTTCTCTTTTCTATTACACAGTTGTGTAATGGTGAACTTGTCCTTACTTTTAGAAAACAAGTTAAAAACAAGTTTATTCCACTTAATAACCTGTCATTGATAGGACCTTGGCATAGCAAAGAGAGAACCTTATGTTAATTAAAGTGTGTTCATACATTTTATAGTATTTTTAGTTCAAATGTAAACTTATACTGAAGTTGTTTCAATCGGGTATGTAGTGATTTTTTTCTTTAATCTCGCGAAAACCATGTTGGCATTTAACTTTCCGCATCGCCGTGAATTCAAATGCAGCTCATGTAGCCTAACAGAATGCGTTTATACTTCGTGACAATCTTCCACTTTTTCTAAAATAAAAAGTAAAAAAGTATTTTATTCGATTTGATTTTGCATCACTCACTCAAAAGAGTGGTGCAAAATGAAGACGAAATTCATGGTTTATCACTCTTTTATTTTATAGAGTTTGATTAAAGTTTTGTATCGTTTAACGCCAATATTCTTCGAATGTCACAGCATAATTTTAAATTGATTAGGCCTACAGTTTTTATAAATTTTACACAAATGTACATTTCCAGATTAATGTTTCGTCCGCATTACAGTAGCTATCTAAGAAATACTCGTATAATAACAGGCTCGACTGCAGCAATGATTTCCCACTTAATATGCTTGAATCACGAATATGGAAGCAAAATAGAAAATATCTCATGGTCTGGACAAGCCGGATGATTTACGTACGTAGTGCACCCTCTATGTGTTTACCCCTCAAGATGTTTGAATCACCCCCCAGGCGACTCCAAGACACTATAAGCAACAAACCGTTAACTACTTGAGAAGCTGCATGGCAGGGATGCAACACCAGGAGTAAGACAAAGGGCGCGTGTCAGCTTTCCTTAGATAGAGCCGTAATTCTTCTCGACCGTCATTTTAATTAAAATCCACCCTTAAGGGACGGAATCGACAATTTTTCTGGCCGCCCCGCACCTCACTGTAGCTATGATACTGATTGGATCACCCAGATAATGGCAAGACATTTTTTTATTTTTTAGAATGGGCGTAAACATAGAATCGAGATTTTGTATGTCATTTTTAGAAATGGAAACACTAATAGTAATCCATGCTTCTTCTCTTCGTTTTTCTAATTAAATATGATTGGCTAAATTTAATTTACATTTTCGCCTATTTAAAAACTTATAAAAGGTAATATATTTAAAATTACGCTTTTAATTTATTAAAAAAATGAAGTATAACAAAAAATGTGTAGTAGATTCAACCTATTTCCTATTTGTGTACGGTTCTATATAAAAATAAATGTTTCCTTGAATTTTCGAGTGGGCCTAACGATGTGTTACCAGTACCTGCCATGGCTATATCATAATCTTGTCTGTCCAAATAAATATACAACTTCCACAATAAAACTTACTTGTCTAAAGAACAACAGCTATAAAATGTTGCCTCATGTCATATTAAATCTACGATTTAAGTTAAATTGGTTTTCCTCCCGCAAGCCTAACACCACTAGTGTATACCCTGTGCGTGTCTATTTATGTGCTCATGTTTTCTCTTCGGGAGTAATCTTAGCTTCGGACGTGACGCAATAAAGAAGACCCTCTTGTTAGCGAGCGAGCCCGCACGTGCCATATGAGGGGAGGAAGTTGAACCTCACGTGTATGATCAACTCATCTCATCTCATCTTCCTGACTCCAATCTTACTTCATCAGAGTTATTGCTCGGGTCCATCCTCCCACTCCTTCCTATGCATTTCAACTAATTACGGAATTTCGTCTTGTGTTGAGAAAAAGTTTTTATGACGTAGGAACAAGATGTAATCTTGTTTGTGGATTTTTTTATTTATTTATAAAAACAAAGTATGAGGTTGACTCGAATATGGTTGAATGTGTTCTGAACAATTTGGGGAATATAGGCAAGTTAAGCATTACTTTACTGAGAGCATACGGTTCCGTTAGCCACATAAATATAGTCTTATACTAACTGCTCTATGAAACCTAAGAGATTATTTTAAAAAAAACGAGTGGACACAGCAAATATTGTTAGAACTTATTTCTAAAAGTAAAATAAACACATAAACTTGGAAGCTTCGCAAACGCTTTTTCAGGCGCGTTGTTGGATGAGCGTAATTGGTGCATTGAGCTGCCATGTGCTATGCAGATTTTCTGTTGTTCTGTGAAAAGATCATTACAGTCGGATAAAGCATGTAGGTGTTAAAAGTCGATTTTTTTTAAACGAAAAAAAAAACGTAAAATTGCGATTTTCATGAGAAATAATTTTTCAATTGCGTTAAAAAATGAGGCAGTTCAAAGTTAAAAGATTTCTAAGGACTCCAGAAAATTTAATTGCATTTGGAGTATCGGCTTAGCCCGAATCGTGTTAACAAACACACAAAAATACAAACAGAAAAAACACGTTTCTTTTCTCCAGTGTAGTAGAATGGAATCTTCGCTTCGCTCATCCAATCACAGTGTATTCCATTGTCTGATAAAAAAATATCTGGAAGAGATGTTAAAATATTATTATTATTGATTTCGAAAAGTAATTTATTGATACTGAATGTCCAAAAATAGTTTTCTATTATACTCTAATGTAATATATTTCTTTAGATATTTTTAAACCATCACCTGCTATATCCATTTCAGTGTAAATGTTAAGTTTGCAGGTACAAAGTCATTAAAAATACCGGTTACCTTAAACATCATTAACCAGAAGATTGTCCCTATTTAGCAGGTGATGATTTTGAAAATTGAGTCGTAATATTAACTTTGCTATTTCACCAGAAATAATGAACGTAATTTTAATACTCTTTTAGCACCAGCATTCAAGAGGTCTGTATTTAATTAGATTATGCATGCAACCGCCAGGGCAACCCATTTTCCACATTTGTGTAAAATCACACCCACCTACACGAAACAAAAAACTCTTGTGGTCGTTCTATGTTTTTTCTGCAAACTCAATTATAAACGAGAAAGTACATTACTAAATTTGAAAGTCACAGGATTAAATCCCGAATCCATATAACAAATATTTAATATTTGAAATTGTACTCTTATTTCGTTTATAAAATCTCGAACTTATTGACCAGGGGAATTAATAATTGTAGTCTTCATTTACGACTTTTTTTGTTAGTAAATAAATAAATAAATCATGCCCATGATTTAACTTGTTTCTCAATGTGCATGTTAAGTATAAACTTTGGTATAATCTTAAGTTTTTTTCTGCTTCTTTATTTGACCTTTTAATCTGCTTGCTCCGAGGCATGGCCTATAGTCTTCATCCTAAAGTGAATGAGTAAGCCTATGCTCTGCTTTTAGTAGATTATTTATTTAAGCAAAAAAGTGTCCATTTTATTTTTAGCTCAGTGTTATGAAGGAAGAGTGAAGGCGAGGCTGAGTCTGACGCGAAACTCTCCTCTTGGCTTGTGTACCCTGAGCACAAACACCCACATAGGAAGAACCATTAAATTAAACAAACACATCTGCGCACGATTCTAAAGTGTAAGTCCCGTAGTATAACCGAACCCTCTCTCGCGGCCAAATATCGATAAAGAACCCCTCGCAGCATCGTCCCAACCTGATCTCTAGCTTCCTGGTTCTGCTTTCCTCAGAGAGTGTATTGATTTCACGTCACGATACAAACTTACGTAGCCTAGTGTAAGGAAAATAATTCAAAAAATATATTTCTAAACAACAATAAACATTGTACTTAAAGAGTATTTTACAAGTCACATGGAAGTACAATACTAAGGCTACGTGTACGTGTACGTGTACGTGTACGTGTACGTGTACGTGTACGTGTACGTGTACGTGTACGTGTACGTGTACGTGTACGTGTACGTGTACGTGTACGTGTACGTGTACGTGTACGTGTACGTGTACGTGTACGTGTACGTGTACGTGTACGTGTACGTGTACGTGTACGTGTACGTGTGTGGTTTCACGCGTATGTGTGCGCGAGTGTGTGTTTCTGATATGAAGGGATATTCTCATATAAGCTCCTGATTAAGACATTAAACTTTGGCTATAAAAATAATATGATCCTTCTCAATCTCACTGAAAGCCTGCTTTCCAATTCAAAATAACAATCTCTATTGAGGCGCATACATCGCTGCAACCTTGCTTTTCTTGTTTGGCACCCCATAACCTTCGACTGGCGTTCGGACCACCCCATTAAATTAACGAGCTTGTCGCCCTGATTGACGAATAGAAGGCCCAGTTTACGCTCTAAGTCACCCCCTAAAACCCATGAAAATAACCTGAAATCCCTCCCTTAGACCACTTATTGACGGGAATTAGGGATGAAATTAAAATAAATAAGGGCGAATGGGGGTGAAATAGTTCAGTAGTTCGATGTGTTTGGAACGGGTCGCGTCGAAGTATCGCCTTCGTTTTTATTGAATCATGGTCGTGCTAAGAAGGTTGTCGGTCTCTTGCGTCACTCACGGAATGAGCCAACAGTTTCTACACGTATTTTACTTTCAACTCTGTCTTGTAATAATGATCGGTGCATATTTTCTTATTTTGTGTCTAGTGTTACTAAGGCAGGTATCGTATAGAGATGTCCACTAACTCAGCGCGAGCAGATAATTAGAATTCATCTTCCTACCAGTTTAACAGGTTTATGTAATAATCGGTTCGGAATTGCATAGGAGTTAATTTGTGTAAGAATAATAAGTGTGCACTATTTCACTTAAGCAGTGATATTAAATAAACGATATACTGGTTAGTTTATGACTAGCGGCTTCAAATGCGAACTCAACTTAATAACAGGATTTTAGTATACAGATTAAATCATTGCATTTAAATTTAGTTTAAGACCACAATTTCTTTCTCCTCGAAGAAAAATGGTAGTAGCCGCATTCGAATCGTTACGGCCAGCCAACGCAGGTGTCATAAAAAGTTGATCTGGCGGGCATCTGAGCCGAAACACAAATCAAGTTTTTTTTTCATTTTTTCTTTTTTTTACCTCGCATGTTCTGGCTCTGCATTGGTCGCCATCTCCTCTCTCACTCTGGCCGCGCGCCATTTGCCGGCTCCAGCATCCAACATGGCTGCCGGCCGCACTAGGCTCATCTCGCGGGTCCAGCGCGCACGTTGTCGCCACCACCTCGTTACGACGCATAGGGGAATTCACCACAAACAAACAATTAACTTCGAACATACATATAAATACGAAACGCTCGAGGTGCATTAGCTTTTTAAATAACTTGTTATCAATATTAGTGAAATTTAATGTGAATGTGATTGGAAAATGACACGAATTCGACTGTCAGGAAACTCTTGTCAACTTCAAAGACTTACAATCACTGCGTTGACCTTCTTAAACTCGCCAGCTGACGTACCAGGTAATCACTTTATACACAGATTCACTATCTCCTGATATATTTTATAGTAGTCTATAGTTTAGAAATAGCACTTGGCACTGTAAACATTAGGCTAGGTTCGCACGTCAACAAACGCACACGCTGCTCCTACGATCAGTCTACCGGACGATCAAACTAGAACTGAAAACCACAACCAATATAGACCAGCTCTTCCTGCAATTCTTGTGGTTAAAACTCATTGTAAATATTCCACAGGCACGTAACTAATTGTAGGCCTTCTTCCGCATTGTTGAATGTTGTGGTCAGACATTTCCTGAATTTCTGATATGTTAATAAGGTAACTTGGATTGGAACTTGTTTACGAAGTGACAAAAAATATAACCTAGCCCATTGCTTTGTAAATAAAAACAGTTTACTTATGCTAAAACCACTGTTGCATATGTAAAACACTTGTCCCTGGTTTTTACATGAGGTTCATCTAATATTTTTGAGGTTCTTTAAAATGCAAGGTTTTTGTTGGTAGGCTTTTATGTGCAGTGTATATTCTTGCCTGGGCCCTCCCCGTTCCTCGTAACCCTATATAGTAACATCTCTCTTTTTTGCCCTGCATGGAAATAGATAAAGACAGAGGGCACTTTACATGGCTAGGAATAACATCACAACGACTCGACTCGAACCATTTCCAACCTTCCAAAGATATTTAATCAATGATAACCCTTCTATACCAACAACGAAACAAAGATGTCTTGCTTTTATAGCTCTCTATGCAATAGAAGAACAAAAACTAAATACGTTACCGAGTAATTTTATTGTGCATACTATTATAACTAAGCAACTTAAAGAAACTATGAAATGCTGGTCTTACAGCTGAGCAAACATAATGTATATTTTAAAAGAAAACGTTATCAACGTCAGTACGAATGATCCGTTTTACCATAATATAAAGCAGTTCATCCATTACAACTTATTGGTCAGTTTATAGCCACATTTACATGACAGTTTTGTTTATGCCATTATTTTCGTGAATCATTCAGAGTTACCCCATTTCCTTCTACCCTTCAAATTTATTTCTTTATAACATGTCACCCTAGTTTAAATCACCAGTCAGTTTAGGGTGATTTCAAAGGCAGCTATTTTGCGTAGGGGTGGAAACCATAATTCTAGTTCTTCTCCTCACTCGAGAACTTAAATTCTCTCTCTGGTTGGTTCGAGTTTTTATCATAGAGGATTTTCATTGGTCGGTACTTAAAACTTGAGCGAGCTTTGAATGTAAGCGTTGTCTAAACCTTTCACAATAACTCATGTGATTCGTGTTGAAATTGGTGTGTCGAGGAATTCCATTTGAAGTGGGTCTTGGGTTTGGGCTTGTACACTGGGCTTGTAGACTTGGCTTGTAGGCTAGGCTTGTAGTCGACGGACTTGACCCTGACAACAGCTGTGAACCACCTCCTCTCACGTCACACATGAAACATAACAAACATTGTGTTATCGCAAAGTTTAGGCTATCAAATTACAATTTAACAGGACAAGAAAAACATGTATATGGACCTCATACTGTTACAGTTATAAATAATAGAAAACAATGATAACCCTATTATATAGTGTCAGAATATACGTTTTGTTTTGAATCATGGAACCGATGAACTTGAAAGTTAGGCCTACATCGTATAATGAAGAGGTTTTAATTTTGGAAGTGTTACAAGTATTCTTTACAATTAATAATAATTGAAGCACTTATTCACATCACTGCTATCCTTTATTCACATATTACTATTATATATTACTTCTTATCAACTTTATATCGTATTTATTTGTTAACCTCATCAATATAATATCATAACCACACATTGTTAGTGAGTGGTTTAACATTTTGTGTCACACAGCACAAATACATTAATGGTGGTATGTTGATATTTGCTATAGAACCTACGCTGTTGATGACTCTATATCGTGTTTTCCACGTGTCATAATAATTCCCAACTCCTTAATGTCTGGTTCTACACATTTCATCATCTAAGGTTTCATACTTAGTTCTCTTAAAGTTAATTGATTACCCAAGGTCATTTTGGAAATTATGTTAGAATTAAATTCAATTAAGTGTAGGCTATGAAATATCAATATATTTTTCAAACCATCTTTATTTTAGTTTATCATAACCTCAAGAATTTTAGCCTGCATATATGTAGATTAAAAAATAACACATTTATACAATATTTCTGCAGTGACTTGATATGTTAAAATAAGTTGCAACTAGTTACATCTTTTTTAAGATTTCGAGAGTTTGTAAACGTAGTTAAATTTCCATGCCATCACATCAAGGTGTCATGATGTCTGCATTCATCTTTTACCTATTTCCTATTTTATTTATTTCAATCCATTTTACTCCATATATTTAATATAAAATTTGAATACGTTACCACAAATTGTGGTCTTATTATAGGCGTACTTTGTTGCTGTAAATTTTAATAGACCTATTATTATTTCGAACTTTGTTTAATTACATTTTATGTACTTAATTTTATTTAGTTTTCATCCTTAATAATTCACTTTTTATAACAGTGAAAAGGGTAGACGTCAAATTAATAAATATATACCTTTGTGTTAAAAGAATTACTGCAAACTATTTTATTTTATTTTATTGAGAAGCCTCAATAAATAATTCGCGAAACTGAAACTACAGATTTAATTAATGCCCAGGAAATGCTGCATAATAAATTATATATTTTATATCCATCATAATAATTGTATAAATAAATTGTATTTAATGAAAAGCCTATATAGCCTACCTACACAATTTAAATACCCTGGGATAAAATTTGTTCTTTGATCATAGACTTATTTTATTTGCTTGTAAGTAATATTTAAGTAAAATAATGTTAGTTTAAACATCAACAGTCGTCTAAAACATTTAATCAAACCTTTACACTACATGCCTACATTTATTGTATGTGTTGATTGATGGAATTTCACAATATATAACCTGAGTACTTTTTAACAAGTATTTGTTTTGTTCTTTGCATGCTACAGTTTAACCGTCGACCAATGCATGGTTGTATAATATATAGAGCGTATACAGCGCTTCCCTATGGACAAGGAATTACTATTCGAGATCCTGATCATGTTACATATTTTCCAATGCTTTGGCTTTCGTATTCCTATCGGCACTAAAATACCAACGTGTACAAAAATAGATCTTCAACCACTAGCTTTCAGATTTCGATTTACAACATTTTCACGTATGCTTGTTCTTTGCTTCAAAACAAACCTAATGTTTACATGTTGCTATAGTATATTAACTGAAAAAGTCTCTTATGTGTAGTGCCTGTTTATTTTCCCCACATGCCTGCTTGGCTTTTAACCTTCAATGGAAATAAGTTGAGGCTGTGCTACTATCTGAAGCTTTTGAAAAGCAGACTGCTCTCCGTAAGAAGTTGAGAGAAGCCAGAACTAAAACCAGCACCCCACATTCTTAAATTACATCACACTAGATGCATCAATGGGACTACGGCGCCCCCGTTTTCAAAATTAAAAATGTTTCCAAACTTGTAATCTTGGTTCAAGTAAGACTGATTTACGGTTTCCACTAAAAGTAAAATGAGCTTGTAGACGACTCCGTGCCTGCTTATTGGATGCGAAGGCCTATGCATTATTAAAGGAATAACAAAATTTCTAGTTTGGAAAACCAGCCTTTTGCAAGATTAAATTATGCATGGTACCCAAGGCAAGCACGTGGGATAGGCCCTCTTTAAAAATGGATCAATTTAATCTTGTTGCTTGAAAATGTGACGCTAGGTTGTGGGGTCCCTTGTTGATGGATTTAATAAGCTAGTCTCCAAAATTCATTTCAGTTATAAAAGCCTGCACATAGCTAATGTATTAAACACAAGTTTGGTAAAATTGCTTCTCTAGAAGTGTAGTTAGTTGCGGCTATGGATAAGCCTTGTAAACTTCACGACAACAAAAAACATGTTCACGCCCGCAGTCTGCGTATTTACCACCAAGGCTAACACAAATTCTTGAGACGCCTGGTCGCTGCTTCCTAATAAATTACCATAGGAAAATAACAATCCCACTTGAAAACGCAAGCTAATTTTATATTTATTTTTTGCTTTCTTCAAAAATGAGTGAAGCAAAAGGTTTTGTTCCTTAACGTTGGTAAACTATATTTTAAAGTTACAATTATAAATCAAAATATCAAAATGTGTTACATACATAATAATTAATTAAAAATGTTGTCATGGAAAATATTATTATTTCAAATAGTAATAACACCACGCCAAATAAATGTGTTAATAATGACATCTCTTTACAGTAAAAGCAAAAAAGGCCTTTACTAATATTATTAATATTACTGTTGTAGTAAAATAAACATAAACTATGATTAACAAGAATACTTAACGCGACCAACTAACTACTCAACCTAGTGCTCCTCTAACTCAAAATAGTGCTAATAATAACACAACTGAATGCAATATAAACGAGTCTCACTAGTCATAGTTATATTCGTAAAATATCTCTTACATGACATTCCGTTAATATAATTCCATTATCCTATTTCATTATGAGAAACTTTTCCACTTCTCAAGATGCTTACAACTCTTTTCTTACTGCACTATAGATCTAAAAAAAGGGGTGTCATATTGAACGTTATTGATTTATAACTAGTTTTTAATATATTTATATTTATATATTAATATTAGCGTTTATGTATGTTCACCATCAACTAACAAGAAGTGCACGTGTAAAATGGGTTGCCCAAGGAAACCACTCTATATTGTCTTTCTTAAACGGAAGTTGTGAAAACTGGGCATTTATACGAGAAAACATGTATACATATTTGAAACAACAGAAGACGTAGACGCAATACTAAATTATATTAAACTTAATAACTTCAATGACATTAATTGAGGTATGATCTAAATATTAATATATGTATTCAAGTATATTGTGTGAACTGTATTGATTTAAAATTAGTCCTAGATCACATCGTGCATACGGTGTATGACTAAACTTTAAAGACGACTTGAAAGCAATTTGCCTACAAAATTGTTAAGAAGGAATTGGACACATATTTTAGTACTTCGAAAACAGCTATTCGTTTAGCCAGAAAATGTCTCTTGTGTATGAAACTGTGCAAATTTGTCAAGTAGGGATTTATGGGCAGCCCTAAAGAAGTGAATTATCAATATTTATTGTTTATCAGCCATTAACAATTTACTAATAATTATTGTCGATTAAGGACTTGAAACAAAATCCAAAATCATAATAATATATTTGATTTTGTACCGTTTTACCTCGATTTGGTATAAGAAAAGTTTGACTCTAGAACCCTAAATGTTAACTTCCGTGACAACTGTGCAAAATTTCGAACAGCTGCTGTGTCGTCAGCCGAGCGAAATGGAATTTGCCTCAAACGGATGTCCCACATCCTCTTAAGTGATATATATATATATATATATATATATATATATATATAATATATATATATATATATATATTATAATATATATATTGTTAGTATTTTGTGCTATAAGATGGGTATCACTTTCAAATTCGTTGGGTTGTCTCAGTGAATTAACAGTTGTGTTTCTGTGTGGACTGAATTGTAACTCTGTTGTTCTTGTAGCTGGAAAAAAGAAACTTAGCCTAGTTGAAAATTATTTCCCAGAATCTAATTTTGTATCACACTTATTCCCTCAAATGCATACTTCAGCCATCTGACAGAAACCATCATCACTCGTATATAAGCCTGAGCTTGTGCGGTCTTTGTATTGTAAATCGTTGTTGCCTTATGGAAAAACCTCGAACCAGACTATAAAACCTATTTTTAGTGTCTAGCCTCTTAAAGAATTCTGTGAAACTAATTAAGCTTGACTGAGGCTTTGGTTCTTGAACTCTGAGGTAAAAGTCACAAATATTATGTTGTTTTATTATCTGCAATTAAACTCTGCGAATCATGATCGTTTTTTAAATGTTCCACACATTTCAGAAGCAACTTTACCTATCAAGGTTTTTTTAAATTTCCTGTACTGTTCCTAAACCACATTCATCTGTTTCAGTAACCAGGTCTTCGAAGTAACCCCCTCACGAAGAGCCGCTATCATAAAGGCTTAACCTTAGGATTGGCTGTTAAAAATAGTTTTGATTGAATTACCACAAGACATGTGTACACTCTGTTTCAGATGATATGGACGTCTCGTATTAGACGCTCTGTGGTGTACTGCTTATCTGGTTCATCTGGTGAGTCCTTATCACCATACACATTAGAATAAATATTAATCGCTTATCTAATTTTTCTCTATTAATTAACGCAACTTCTTCACTAAGTGTTCAGGTATTAACTTTAAAAAAATGAAGAACATTTTTCTGAAGTGTATAGAATACTTATGTTAGGTTCGGTCATTTTAGGCGTGAAAATGTCTTGCTAGTTTACATAAACATAGGTTTTGTCAAGTATGTAACAACAAAATCTGAACTTTTTATTAACTATTAAAACTAACATACAAAACGTTTCAGTGTGAGGCTATATTGAACTATCTATCATTGCCATCGACAGTTTAAAGTAAAACCGTTTTAATTGTCATGTCTTTGTGGAGACAAAAATTAAAATACAAGATTGTTTTAAAATGTCCGAACTTTACAGTCAAGATAAGCAGCTTTTCTCGGAACAATTGCACTTACATAATGTAAGTCATAAACACCCACTGTTAAAACCAAGCTGTTTGCAGATGCACATGCAACGTTATCTGAATGCAGTAGGGTAGTAAATCATTATATTTAAAAAAACAAATATATAAGTATATTCCGAATGCATTTGAAAGCTAGTAGCAAATCGTTTAAGTGTCATTCTTAAGGGTGGGCCAATAGCCCGTCGTAATCTCACACGCTGCCTTTAGCGTCTTCCCAATGGCCTATCATATAGCTATTAACTTTTATATTACACTTTGAAGCAGCCATTAAACGTTTAATATTATTACCACCTAACCGTCTAGCTTGCGATCTTGTTGCCAAGTTAAAATCTGATTTATGACAGAAACCTCCGTCCTTGCATTGCCCGCGAGATGTCTTAATAAGAACTAGTCACAGTTACACTTGTTACTTGGGGTGTTGACGTTACACTGTTATTACTCTTTAATGGTAAACAATGCTCATCCGATTGCCCTTGCCACGATGTGCGATTGTAAATAACCATGCCGTATATATGTAACTCCTCTTTTTTATTTATCACACCATTAATATTTTAATGTTGTTTTATTGAGCGATTAATTGTTTAATTGGGTAATTTCGGTGTCATAAAACAAGCAAACACTGATACAATTACACGTGTGTAGTAAAGTTGCGGCGCGTAGTGCTGTTTCATTGACCATAGCTTTCGTTCATGCGTGCCTAATGTTGGTGTAAACATGGTAATAATATCTTAGGCCTACTATACTCCATGCACACCTGCATGGCTGGATGGGGGAGCACGTAGTGGCCTACTATACTCCATGCACACCTGCATGGTTGGATGGGGGAGCACTTAGTAGGCGTACTATACTCCATGCACACCTGCATGGTTGGATGGGGGAGCACGTAGTAGGCCTACTATACTCATGCAAAACCTCATGCTTGGATGGGAGCACGTAGTAGGCTACTATATCTTGCAACCTGCATGGTTGGATGGGAGCACTAATAGGCCTACTATACTCCATGCACACCTGCATGGTTGGATGGGGGAGCACGTAGTAGGCCAACACCACATCAAGCTTGACGGATATGTAAGGCATTATATTGCATTCTCGGTCTTACCAACCAATTACCATCACTACATAAACTTATAACTTACACAATACTTTGTAGGCATATTGACATGTGGCTACAATCTTACAAGTTGTTATTAATAGAATTGTAATATTGGGCCTACTATACTACAAGTTAAATCGAAGTGTTGTTATATAGCCTATTATAGAGATTCTCAATCGGGGTGTCAATTCTGGGGACTCTTTTCTAAGTGATATTTAACTCTATCTACTCTCTTGTTTAAGTAACTTAATGTAAGTTAGCCTTCGTATCTGCATGTCCTCGAATTAGAATTAGGTATGTTCAAGAATTCATAATGAAAAAAACGAGAATTGAACACAAGCTATTTTTATAAAAATATTTGTTGAAATTGGCATCTTATTCTCAAATATATTATACAACAATAAGCTATGCTCAATGATTACAAACTTTGTTTTATAATAATTAGGCGTAAATAGTGACTTGCACCTTGTGAGATCCATGCACACCCCTAATAAGTTTCCCTTTCATGGCATGTGAAAAACATTCTTGAATTAATATCGCATCGATGTGTATTGTATAACTAGCAGGTCAATTAATATTTGTAAACGGGCCACAAGGAAATGTATAAAATACATTGTTGTCGTGTGCCACGATTGTCTTTTACCTTCGTTCTTTTTACGCGTTGCACCTAAGGTGTTGGGCAAACCTTATTGTGTGTATTTCTAGACTACATCTAACGTATGATTTGATTAAAACTAGTTCTAAATAAATGTTTCTATTTTTTCTATAAAGCCTGCTGTATTTTATTTTCTCTTGAACTCTACTTCGTCTTCATCCATAGGCTGATGCATATTAAATTCAAGATGTGTTGCATCAAGTAACTCCAAGTTTAAATTGAACGAATAACACATTTTAATTGTTAATATGATTCACGATAAACTAAAGTATTATTTACGTTTGACTTTGTTAAATACGTTGCGCAATACCATTAATAGATAGCACATCCTTTTCTCTGTACTAATCAGATTTAAACACTATTTTACTCATTATATTGTAATCTTGGAAATGTTATTTTAATTACTTGACAGACTCAATGCATCTGATTTCTATTGAAATCAATGTAAATTACTCGCGGTCTCCCGTACCTACGACGTTGCATGACGTGCCAGCTGCAGAAAGCTCGAGCGTGAAGTATTAAGAAACATCTGCTGTCTTATTTTATAATATGATTTATTTATCCTTTCGCTAAAGCGGGACGGCATGATGAGGTACTAATATCGCGTGTTATACTTATCACAATAAATCATGGTATTTCTGCTGAAAGTTACTTCCGCTATAATGATGTTTAATTCATGTTGTCTTAGACCAAGTTTAACTATACAACAACAAAAATGTTTTACTTGACCTAGGTTTTCTTGTTTTATTTTACCGTCTAGTTTCTATCCACAGAATAATACTTCTTTTTTAATTATTTGCGTTTAGTTCCTGCTGATTGGTTATACTCAAGTTTTAAATAATAATATTTCCAATACCAGTTTCATATCCTTGTCAATGGCATCACCAGTTGTTTAATTGAACCTTTAAATTGGCTTCATTATAATATGAATGAGGTAGCGAGCAAGTTATAGAGCATACGGGTTACCGCTCTTGACTTTTTAAAATGCATTCCATTATTAATAAATATAGCTTGTTTATTTTTATGTCCTTCATTAGGAATGAACTATTAATTTTAAATTAGATGTGTGCTTTTACTTCAAATTTATATGCATTAACATGTTCTACTGCGGAGTTAAATTTCTGTTTATAAATTCGGTCCAATCGCAATTGTTAAAAACTTTTAGCATCGCCTGCGTTAAAACCTTACTTCTACAATTTCACATACACATCGGTTAAGATGTGTTTTATTTACACACACATACGTAGGTCCACAACCTAAATGATATGCGCCATGTTGTGCAATTACTAATATTTTTAAGACGAAGGTGCAGGCGTTGTATCTGTACCATTATAATTAATTATTTGATGGTTATTTAATTCATAGTTTGAACATGTTGTTATTATTTAAATCCATTTAATATTCTTCAAAGACCTAGACAGAAAGAACGAAATAAAAAGTTATCGGTGTATCTTGCAAACTGTGATATAATTTTTGGTGGAGGTGCCGGGTAGTTCTTTCATATACTTTAATACTCGATTTGCTTGCGGATGTAATAACCCACATTGGCACACAGTATAAGCTGTGTAACTTAAGAATGTCATCAACACTAGGAGCCAACGTACTACGCATTAGAGAACAGTTTACGCGACTTATATAGCATAGCGCATGAAGCATATACGTTCTCTAAAATTTCTTGAAAGAATTGAAAAGTTTTTTTGTTATTATTTTCTTTAATTTCTTTCATTACCAATTTCTTTTACTATTTCGCTATTGGACTGTTTTTTTAGTACTTTTCTTCTTGTATTAAATTTCCTATACAATTTGTACGACTTATATTCCTCTAAACTCATTTTCACCTACTACATTAAATTTCATTTATTATAATCCATTCATTCGATTTAATTAAATTCGTGAATTCATTTTATTTGTGAATATTATTTTATGAGTCGTCAAATATATTTACTTAAATTCATTGAACGTCGATAGCTGTTTATGTAACATTGTAATTTATTCAAGTAGTATATATTATTATATTGTGTGCAAGCAACTGTATATGCTTCTTGTATTTATCTAACTCCTTTGTCAATCATTTTTTTAAACCGATTAGGGTAGGCTATCAATTAATAAATACCAATTAATAAAGGTCCCAAACCAAACATTGGAATAACATATTTCGGCGTTTGTAACAGATATGCGGTGTATTTCAAAGAAATAACACCAACAATAGTATATCATTAAAAATCATATTTCTCAATTCATTTATTTATTCTTTAGTCTAATTATGTGACTTATATTTGTTTGAGAATATGAAATATTTGTTATATTTTATAAGTATATGCGAACAATTAATATCGAAATTAATGTGAATAATTTAATTGAAGATCTAAACAATGTTCTGGTATAATCTGAATGTTTATGATGAGTCCTATTGCTCTTACGAGCTTAACAGAAAGAAAGTAAGATTGATTCAAACATTTCTGTTACTGTTTCATCGTAAAGTTATAATGATAACCTGGTTAAATCTAATTTACGAAACACAGAGAATCTCATTGACAGCAAATATTTCTTTGCCCGTTTAGAATAAGACTGCCCATCGTGAAAATATCAAAATGAGATAAACTTCTATTTTGACGTTGACTAACAGCATATAATGTTTGAAACTACACACATATATGAACTATTTAATCTTGATTTAAAATTAAAAGTACGTATTTGGTGGAGGTGCCGGGTACATTTTGAATCTACCTGACAACCGACCAAAAATCTATTTTGGCGTCGACTGACATAGAATAGGTTTGAAACTACACACAGATATAACGGGAATATAATTAAGGCTTCTATTGAAAGTTTTACTGTTTTAATCTTTATTTAAAATTAATTGTAGATACATTAAATAAATAATTTTGGTTTTGACTAACAAGTTCAAAACGCGAAAACGTTTTGATAAATTTTTCAGTCTAATAAAATTTGTTGTTTTTCGCTATCTGCGAATATAGGTGCGTGTACCCATCGTTGGGCAGAATGCAAAGTTCATATTTGGTGGAGGCGCCGGGTAAAGCATTAATCGACAATACGACCGCAAGTACTTTGTAGGAAAATCTACAGTAATTGTATTTTAAACAAATAAAGGCAGACTATATTATTGCAAGATTATGTTCCGAGACGATGAGTGGTTATGTGGAAAAGGCTCATTTATGAAGTGTCTCGTTCAGTTAATTAAGCTATCAACAAATTTCGTATTTTTGTGAATTATATGTATATGAAGTTGATAGCAATTGTTTGACAAATAATAACTATAAAATCGGTGACCTATATCGAGTTTTAAAAAAATCATGCTTTGAATTAAACATAGTTTACGCATCCATCCCTATAGTGATATGTAGCCAGTATACAATTTCTTCATTGAGCATCTAATTAATAATTATTATTTTCAATGTATTCATCGTCGTTTGTTATCTGACCTGACCCCATTCAAGAACTTGGAATTAATTAATATTTAGATCTAGTTTAATTAAAGTTATTTCTGCGCAGCTGTGCCATGCATATGATGCGTCTCGTTGTTATCTTGTTCTGTTAACGACCACCATGAAGCTAGGCCTACTTATCTGCGAGAGCCGTGTTTGCCAGGCCTCTTTCCAGCTATAAGACTCACTAAAATAAACCATACACTTTTATTGCAAACATTCAAGGCTTAAGAATTCACTTATGAGCAAGGATTTTCTCTGGAGTCTGGATGCTCCCACTCACAATTTTATATCGCATTTTTTAATAAGACGAATTTTGTAATGTATGTTTGTTTGCATAGGCAAGCCATTCCAGATGAATCATACTCGTAAGGCCCTAGTTAAAACATTTATTGTTATAAGGGGTGAAATATAAAGATCCAATTATAGATATGTAAGGCTATAAAATGCTTAAAACGTTTAGGCGGAGGGTTTTGCAAAAGCACGTAGGCCCTAAGCCGAATGGGAGTCACTTTCGTGGCATGCTAGTCCAAGCCGCCATCATGCGCAAATACAAGTCGTACCAAGCTTGTTGTCTTGTCTTTAGAGAGGTAAAGATAAAAATACAGGGTTCATGTATTTAACAACACGAGTAAATTTGCTTTATATAGGTGTCTCCTAAACTAGGTAAAAATATTAGCTATATCCACGAAGACGTCGTGTAATAACAAGCAAGCAAGCTAGACGCCATAAGACGTAGTTCTAAATTATCTCGACTTCGAGCTGTGCAGTTGAATCATGGGTCGGTATCTTATCATGCTGTCCTATAAGCTTTTAAGCCCGGCCCTTTCTTTCGCTCCACAAACTTAGCTCTTTATGCCCTCGGTCGAGTTCCAGACAGACAGTTATTGCGATTGAAACCCAAGAAGAAATCATAATTATTATCTATTTTTTAATCTCCTTCAAGATGGCAGACTGTAAAGTAGTAATGCCAACATTTAAATGAGCTACACTGCACCAATTTTATTTTTATTATTACTTTCACGACAAGAGGGGTATTATCTATAAAGCTGAAATATTATTCTACTTTAAAGTTTCCTCGATTGTTTCATCTCATTAGAAAATGTTCCAGTTCAGTAACTGTATGAAATATCGCAGTTTGTGTTGATCAATAATGGTAATTATTTTATTGTTTAGGACTAGGCCATAGCCTGTCCAAATAAAGTAGACCTATTGCTTTGGTTTTGAATATTAATACAATAACACGCCTCTATTTCTGACAGCATAAATAGCTTTAATCTATCGAGTTTAACCGACTTAGGCCAAATTGAATATCATTAAGTTTATTTATGCTTATGGCATTTGTTCGGTAACCTTGTAGGTAATTGCTTTAGACCTACACGTCTAACGTTCTTTGCGAATTGCAAGCACGTCAGCTTCTCAACGTTATGTATGGCCAATAGGGAGACCTACACATTTCAAGATTATGTCAGAGTTATTTATGCTTGGTTGCCTTGTATTTTTCTTAATTAAACCATATGAATTTTAAACATGTGTGATCTCCAGCTTGATATTACGACTTTATTTCATCCTTCAAGCTATGCTCATAATATGTTGCTTTTTATTCTAAAGGGGTTTAGAATTATTATCTCTATAAATCGCAGTAAATATTTTTTTGAAGGCGGGTGTTATTACCGGCGTACCTATCAGAATATGAATATCTTTCTCATGGTAACTTTGTCTGTGGCTGCCTGACCAACAGTGTTGCGGAGTTATTTACGGTTTTCTTTCCGAACAGGTTTGAGTGGAATGGCTGGTGCCTCGCCATCATGGCTGTAGGTCTCCAGCTTTTCACGTAGGCAGACAAGTGCTTTGTCCATTGCACAGACAAAAAGCCTTGAATATAACTAAACAACTATTTAAAATAGTTCTATTTCCCTACTTTCATATTCAAATGATTTACGTCTTAGCATCGTAATATACCCAACCAAACCCTTCATAGCCTTCAGAATTGTTTCCCATTCTTATAGGACCTATACATAAATAGTTAGAGCTCTGTACTTTGCACGATCGGAGATTTTGTTTTTGCTTTGTAAAACTAGGATTCTTATGCTTGAAGCCTGGAATTGTTTACTGTGCGCAAGAGTATACTAACACTGGCACTCACTATGCGCTTTCCACGCTTACCTCTTCTCACACAAGACGCTGTGACATCTCACTGACATTTTATAAATGAGTATAAAGTATTTTGGCATTCATGGATACAGATACGTCATAATAATAATTGTTATTTTCATATGTTTTAAGTTTTTGCATCGCCCTAATCTTAGAACTTCCGTAACAATATGGGGGTAGTGGTGTTGGTTGGCATAACATATTAATGCAACGATGATATTCGGGACAAAGATTTGAAAATTAGGGACAGTTATAACAAAAAGCAATGCCTTGTGGGGGATTTGAACCCAACACCCTGATTCCATACGCTTTGGGCCAGCCAACCGTATGAGACATTATAGACGGCAGGACCAATAGAGAATCTTAATAATTAAAAAAATATTTTATATAAGAATTAGTTTACTTCTGATAGAGTATAGGCCTACACGGCATACTATACACATTTGCATACTATACCTACACTCAACAGACACACGTGCATACACACGCACATACACTCTTTATCTCTGCTAAATTTCTCTCTCTCTCTCTCTCTCTCTCCTCTCTCTCTCTCTCACTCGCTCACGCACTCTCTTTCTCCCTCACACGCACAAAAGCCTGCAACTCCCTCACGCACGCACGCACGCATCACGCACGCGCATTACAAGTTATGTCCTCCCTAGACAAACACTGCATATCTAATTCAACCCTGTGAGTGAAGTTTTTTTAACGGGGTTCCGGTGAGTTTTGACTGTAGCCATGTTGTGCTTGGCGCGGATTGGCCGGCCCTCGCGCAGGCTCTTACACTGGAGCTATTGATCGTCCGGCAGCCCGGGAGTGCGGAGTTCGAGCTCGCACATTGGCGGGAAGAAGAGCTAGGCGGGGCCGCCAAACCATTAGCGTGTGGCCGCACTCATGTGAAACACATAATGAAAATGGATCGCTACAGAAACTGTCCGTACAGCCTGAATTTAAAAAGAAAATCAACCATTGTTTGGTGGAAACACGATCAATTTTGGAGAATTTAACGCTTGGAAATGCTTTGTTTTCGGGCTGCATATATCCCAGTAAAAACAGTATAGGCCTCTATTACTTTAATAGATTTTTCCGCATGCCGACGTTATTTCGAATTTTCATGTCCATTTTTTGCAATACTCCAGAAATCCACAACACTGAAGTCCTGAACATACAATAATGACTACATGATTGACTCGAAACAGAACAATAGCCAATTGAATAATAAGTTAGTTTGCCTATTGCCTACGCAGTTAAACCTCGTATATAGGCTCTCCGGTCCTAGGTCTCTATACCGTGCTGTTAACATTTCCATCCACCGCATGTTTGTCTGATAACTTCAAAGTAATTGTGACCGTATAGGCGTAATACATGTTTGAGCACGGACTATAAATACCCTAATTCAAAACAAAATATAGGATTTGGTTAAAGAAAATTTGGAATCAAACTTTTCATTGATTAGTTAGCTACGTTCATTTTGTATTTATTTTCCTAGATTAGCGCACCTATCAGCAAAACTATACGCCTACATTTTATTTGTCAGTATTCCCACATTAACTAGTCGTACCGCTGCACATTTCTTATCTATTTTCGTTGTTCATTTTCTACCTATACCAAAACGTAATTTTAATTTTTTTTGTTTGGAAACAATCAAACAATATTCAAAGAATTGTAAGCCCTATATAACATAGGCACGCTTCTTTCAATGTGTAAAGATATAGCCGTTTTACGTGCTATTAAAATAGTTCTCTATAGCCAACACAATTAAAACTTAGATAATAAAAAAACACAATGTTATAATGATCGTGATAATAATTGGTCTAGCTAATAACACCAACAAAAATAATTTAACAATTTGTAATCTTACAATGTTCGTCATGTAATATTTTCTCAGCGCTCTTTTGAGTTCCCAGAATGTTTTTCTTGAAAAAAAAACCCACATCTAAAGTTTTAACCAATATTTTATATATTATTTAGTATATTCACAGATGTAGCCTACATGGAATTACAAAGGCGACGGCTATCCCCGAGGCCTGTACACAATGTGTTTACATTCTTTTGTCTTATTTGATTTGCATGGTTTATATGAACACTCACTATCACTGACAGTCGACTGTTAAACGAGATAACCGTAAGCTTTAATCATCATGGTAGTGTTTTAAAAATAACTTATCATGGGCATGTTAATCCCAGATCCTTCTTACGTACAACAAGTAAAAAATCTTTAACAGGAAATATGTTTAAAAATACAAATTATTGGGCAACTGTTATCCTATAGTTGGATGAGCGAAGCGAAGATTCCATTTCACTACACTGGAGAAAAAAATCCGGAATGTTTTTTTTTCTCTCTGTTTGTATTATTGTGTGTCCGTTAGCACGATTCCGGCTAAACCGATACTCCAATTGCGATGAAATTTTATGGAGGCCTTCGAAATCTCTGAACCAAGAACTGCCACGTTTTTGAGCGCAATCGAAAAATTATTTCTCATTAAAATCGCAATTTTACGATTTTTTACGATTTTTAAAAACTTTCTTCAGCTTATAACACCTACGTATGCTTTATCCGATTTTAATGATTTTTTCACAGAACCTTAATGTTATGAATTTAGAGGTATTCGTGGCAAATTTGAGCGCAATCGAAAAACTATTTCTCAAGAAAATCGAAATTTTACGTTTTTTTTCTTTTTTAAAACAATTCTTTGACTTATAACACCTACATGCTTTATCCTATTGTAATGATTTTTTCACAGAACCTTAATTTTATAAATTAATATATTCGTGTAAAATTTGTGCGCAATCGAATAATTATTTTTTATGAAAATTTCAATATTACGATTTTTTCCTTTTTTAAAATTACGATTAATTAAAAAAATTAAAATTTAAGTTAATTTTTAATTTAATTTAATTTAATTTAATTTTAAAAAAATCTTTAACGAAGTAATGATTTTTTCACAGAACAACAGAAAATCCGCATAACACATGGCAGCTCAATGCACCAATTACGCTCATCCAACAACGCGGCGGTACTTAAGCGTTTTCCTAGTTAATAAATTATAAGACATAGGGCTACCAGTTATAATGTCCAATAATTTGAATTTTTAAATTCCTAAAATCCATTTCGCAAACGGCACTATATAGGCTTTTTCCTATAACGGATAACCTTTGATATTATTTACCATACACCAAATTGTATTTATTTATTTAACGTATATCCTCTTCAAATATAAAGAAAACTTATTAACAAAGGAGGATAACAACTTTAGATAAGGTTTTGAGTCAGTTTTAATTTGAGTGGTTCTACGAACGTGAGCCCATTTAATTTTTACAATAAAATACAATTATTGGATACACTTTTTTGTAGGTTGATTTGCAAATTAATTTTTGTTGCCCAATGCAATAATAATGTTTTCATGGATGATGGAAATCCTAATGTAGTTTTACAAATCTCTTGGTGATTCTGTTGTGACATGGCTTTGTTTATTAGCCTGTGTGTGCATAGGGGTGGTGTTGATTAATGGGATATAACGCCTGCAACCCTCAACACACATAGGTGGAAGCTATTTCCCCATATCTCAGATTCACAGGGCAGTAATCAATATATTAATTACCAGATCAAATATGTGACTACTCATTGTTTACAATTTAACTACTCAAGTGACTAAATATAAAGCTGGTTTGTCACTTGCAGATTGCATTGCTTGTGTTGTTTAGAGAGCTCGTATCTGCATTATTAAACTTTAATGCTAGTTTAATTATGTTCTGCATTGCAACCTTCATAAATCACTACGCTACGCTTGTATGGCTTATACTTTATATAGGTGCCGATAGTTTGTTGATAGATAAACTATGTACATACCTGTACACTGAAAATATTTATCCAAATCCTGTAAAGTTAGCAACACTTGTTACTGCAAACTGCAGCGTCTTCGTTGTGACACGTTAGAACACAAACTGAAATTTGACAATCTAAATACCCCCAAGTTCCACACATGACCTTGTATATTTCTACCAATTGATGCAGGGGTTTAGCCTAGTGACCTTGCCGGCTACCTTCGAAGTTTTTCAGGTCATTTTATAAGGGTTGGAAATGGTAATATATGTGAAAGTGTATGTGTGGAATGAAACCACGCAGGCTGACCTTGGCTAACGGGCTTGGTCGGATTTAAATATAAAGGGTGGTTAGGCAGCACATTTCATGGTTTATGCATGTTCAGAATATTACTAGCACACAAGAAAAAAATTACTCGACTTGTTGAGCGGCGTATATAATTTTGTACCGATACTTGATACACAAACAAACATTTCGAAATCGTGTTGGAAGTGCTTCACTCGTTACCCTCTTTACTAGCGATTACAAGATTTAAATTCCACTCAATCCAAACCTCTATACATCGAACCTTTGTTTCCGAATCACGTGTTAAGTGGTCTAATTTTCAAAACAATAACGTAATCAAACCTTAAATTATTGTCAAGAGAATGGGAAACGTTACGATTTGAAATAACGTCGCTGAAAAAAGCTTCATTCAACTATCGGCAAAACTTTGATCGTGTTCTACAATATTGAAGAATGCAAATTCATGAAGTTAACAATAAACATATTTGCCTACTTTCGACGCCCGTCGAGTGCTTTGATTTTATACTTCTAAAGTGAACTTCACTTCTTTATTACGATCCAAGATATAGTTACGACCATAAACAGTGACTTTGTAGCCGTCATGTAGTTATAGGATGCAGGCTACACCTATGATAGATGACTCGGTGTTAGTATACTGTGTTGCAGTTGAAGTTGAAACCCAGCTTCAGTAAGCTATAGACTTAAGTTTTATCCAAGATATTCTTTAGTCAAAAGTCAAATACCGATACTAACAAAAAATAACCCTTAGAATTTCCTCCCTGCTATCTTTACATGGTCACAATCTAGACATACTGAGTCATCTGAATTGCAATCTGTCCGGGACAGGAATTAGGGAAGGAAGAATTAAGCAAATAATAAAAAATTAAAAAATTCCATTCTTGTGGCTGAATAGGTTCAGGCAGAAAAAATGAAAATGAACGTATAATGTTTTTTTAGACCTTCAGTCGTGGTTAGTAGTGGGAGTCGAACTCGTGCTATTTCGAGTCCGAACCCCGTGTCAGGGCTGTATAATATCGATCTCTTTCTATTTGCAAATCTCTTTGATTCTCGTTCCACCAGTATCAACAACGTGACTTCTAAAACATCTATCAATAGATTGTAGGCATGGCTTCACAAGATCAAATTGTAGCAATTTCAACAAACGAATACCTAAATTTATACGCCTTGGTGTTTTTCTTTACTCTACGCTCCATTTCTTTACAGTATGACAACAACCTAACTCTAACCTCTTCATTCTATATCCTAAAGGCCTGCTTACAACACCGTAATCTACACTATACTTTCTAAGATCTAAACTCTAAATCAAACTGTACTCTCCCAAACTAAACTTCTACTATACATTATACTCACTGTATTCTTTATACACTCACTCAAACACTAAACTCTACACTCTTCATTTTACGTCCTGCGTCTGCTTACAACACCGCAATCTCCACTTTACTTTCTAAGCTCTAAACTCTAAATCAAACTGTAAACTCCACAATTAAACTCCAACTATACATCATACTCACTGTACTATCTAAACACTCACTCAAACTCTAAACTCTACACTGCGTAGAAAAGAGTAATGCTATAGCCTACTTGACGTCGTTATGTATTAGCTTTATATTGTGCGTGCATGTGCTACAAATCATAATTGTAAACATAAATGCACATGGCGGCGCTGGGTCATAAGTCATAAGATAAACAGCGCCTCCTAGAAGCTATGAAGTAACGAGTAATTACCATGTATTGAATCATACTTTTCTTACATATTATTATATGACACTTATAACTAGGTAGTAAAAAGTTTATTGATCATATTATTAGATAAATGTTAGCATTTCATAACTCAGCATCACTGATTGCTTTGAGTCTACAGTTGAAGAAAATCGTAAACTTCCTAGAATGCAAGAAACGTTTATTGTCACAGTATTCATAGCAGGTAAATAAACGTGGTTATAAAACAAGTAGGCATAACACCACGAAATTTATTTTAATTTAAAGTGTGTTAACCTAAATTGAACATGGTTGTTGATGACAATTCGCTTTTGAGACAGTTTTCGATTGATGATACCGCCGAGAATGATAAAGTTAAAGAGAGAGAAGGAGCGAGAAAGCAATATCAAACCGTCTCAGACTCCTATAGTCTCAGATCACTGAAACGTGAAAATCTTGGCAATAAATTCACCAACATCGTCTAAATCCATCAAGCAGTTTCATCAGAAGTTTTCGAATGACTCTTGGCAGTCGTGGAAGTGGGAACATTGCCATCCTGAAGTCGCCTCAGATATTATCTCCCCCCCTAATTATAGGCGCAAATAAACCTCCCACCAAGCAGCATCAATCACTATTACTAGAGAAGGTTCGTGCTTAGAATTGAAGCAGCTTTGCTTACTTGCTTGATATGCTTGAGAAACCAGGATGAAATATATGTTAAATAGGCTAGAGCGTGCGTTCCAGGTATAATCATTAGTTGTGTAGTGAAATAATGAGATCAAGATTTAATTTAATCTTGGAGATTCTCTAGAGAACATTGCATTAAATTTGAATTAAGAGTAGAGTTATTCATCCATTAGACTTCCATCCACCAGACAGGGTTTTTGAGATAAGTTTCCTGCTGCGCATAAGTGGAAGGTATTCAACGCTTTTAATATTCGCAAATATTGAAATTTTAGCTCAATGAGTCTTATGATCTAATATTCTATATCACTTAAAACATCATAACAGAATCCTATATTTGGTTAATATCACTCGGTAGAGATGTTACAGAGCGAAGGCGTTTTAGTTGAAATAAATGGAACTGTTGTTTAATTAAATAATTTAACTAAATAATTTTGTTAAATAGGTCAGAACTTTACATTTTACACATTCTAGAATTTTAATGTGCAATAAGTTATACAATCCGAGACGGCTTCACCTATCTATCTCATCTTATTAAATACAACTGATACATACCCATTATGTTTAAATAAACACCATAATGTATAGCATGCGCCTTGTTATCAAATTTGTAATTTATAATGTAATTTTAAAGATATGAACCGAATACTAACATTACACGTTTGGGTAGAAAAGAACACGAACCTACCATACCACTAAATCTGAAGAATGCGGCATTCTATAAGTATTCTAATCATGCTTGTTAGGGCTGGTATCTGAAGATAGTGTGTTGATTATGATAAGGTTGAGTAAGAACCCGTGTTCTATTCCTCGTGTGTTATCAAGCGATGTGTTATCTGAGGGATGTGGCAGGCGACGTCCACTCCGTCTGTGTTTGCTCCACTCTCGGAGCATGGCGCCTAGGTTGATAAACACTTTTAGAAACTAGGACGTCTACCTACTCTCCTCACTCGGCGAGGAACACGCAATCTCGTGTGCATGGAACACTAACGCTGCGCAATATACACACCCACCATGGAATACCACTTATATTTAACTACAATTATACTGGTCAAGTCGACAAAACAAATACAGACTTGTCCGTAAATTACACAACAGTAGGCATATGATTAAACTGGAAGATCATGTGCATTAAACAAAACCATTGAAATTTCCCTCCTTTTTATTACTTTATTCAGTATTTTTCTTATAAAGTCTTATTTTCGAGTAGAGTTTCTAAAACTAATTGTTATAAGTACAGACAAAACTTAAATATTTAACAGCATTGAAAAGAGCTCGTTTTATATGGCGGTATTCGTTCGAATAATAACCTATACAAATTTACAAAATCCTTGGTTTCAGTTTCATGTTATAATTTTTCCTGAGAACTTTTATAATGTAGTATCGTATCTTCCTTCACAATGTTCTTAAGTATTTTTTCCACTCGTATAGTGTTCTGTTTACGAATGACAATTTTCCCACGTTTTGAAAATTTTCAAGTTAATTAAAATCATCCATCTTATCAAACTTTTGTGTAATTTCTGGAGCAATCCACTCGGAAGCATTTTTTAAACAATTTGCTTGTGTAGCCCTGTAAATTCTAGTTGTACGCTTGTCTATACGTTCGTCACATGTGTTTATTATACTAAAGACTTGTTTACATGACAGCTCTGATTTTGTCGTGGTTCAAGTAAAAAAAAGCAAAGTTTTTTCAATTCGTTTTTACAACATGTAATCATTTTGATGCTAGCTCAGATTGCGTTTCGTTTGCCAGGCTAGTCTACACTTTCCACGAAACTACTCACGCCCGCCCGCTCACACACTTGCACTTTTATGTCCTCATAAATCAATTCATCACATAAAATTTCTAACGAGGATTTGTTTTTGCAATTAAAACAAATACCGTCGAGTTACGATCACTCCATGGTGCAGTTAACCAACACGACTTCTGAATTCATTTGATAGTCATTTCAATTTAATCCGTTTTGTTTATAGGAGTATAATCTGTTTGCGAACGTTTTTTTCAGTCACTCTCAATTGGGTTTAGGAGCTTAAACAATTATTTACACATTACAGTCTCTATAACATTCGGTTATATTATGTATGAGCAGGCTTTAAAGTTAAATTGAAATTAAATTAAATAATTGAAATATATATATCGACGTATATCTTTTTTTCTTATATACAAGCTGCTTATCAGCCAATCATAAATCAATGCTAATCAGATGGCAATAATCATGCCTATTCCGGTTGTGTAATAACATTGGCCAAGTTCACAGCAACTGTTAAGAATTATAACCGTGAACTTCTGTATGTAACTGTTATTTCACCTGTAAGCCAAAGCGCATGATCTTTTCAAATATATCGCTAAATAATCCTGTTTTTTATGATCAATGTATGGTTCAATATTTTTATTTAATTTTTAAACATACAACTATAATATTTAGTGGTACTTTCATACTTTTTTTATGAACGTACATATTTGGGCTTACTCCGGTTTCAAGATTATATACACAAGTGTAGACATATAGAACAATACAATACAGAAATTAAACAATCCAAAAAATTAAACTATTAAACAATCCAAAAAATTAAACTATAATTTCTCACAATTAGAAAATCTAAATTATCCTGATTGCGTTTCAACTTTCGCTCAACGATTTAAGCCACATAGTTCTCAAGTGAGAAAAACATTGCTATATGTTGGGAACAAAACGGCCTATTTGCTCCCCATGCAGCCATGCAGTGAAAAGACTTCGGGTCAGCAGCAAGAGGATTTCCTTCCCCGCTCTCTGAAAGCAACACTCGGGGTATTACGTAGCCGCTTTTAACCCCGGCCATAAATTTTAATAAAAGAACACATTTCAAGTTGGGACAGTGAAATATCTAAGCGTCAAAAGGATTCACGCATAACTTTATATTTGGATTTTATCAAATTGAGAAAAAAAGTGGTCTAGGCCATGAATCTCCTTGGAAGAGAGATATAGTAGGGGGAACTTGGTCGACGCACCGCCGCAGAAGTGCAGATAAGAGCAGCATCATGTGCTGTTTCTCTTCCTGCCTGGTACCCATCAACATCGGGTCTAAATCTTTAATGAGTGCATGGTATTAGCATACGGGTTTCAAGAGCGCACAGTGAATAATGCAGTTATCCTCCCCACCCTCGCCGCAATGAAGCTCAGCTGTAGCTTAGACTATCGGTTCAACAATGTTTGCAAGGACAATGCACCTAGTTTGACTGAAAATATTTATGCACGTAGGGTTTTTGGCAATCTTCAAGATTTAACTTATTTATATTGATCATTGTCACTGTTTGTTTGATATTAATGAGACAGCGTTTAACATTTTCAGTTTATATTTACACAATGACGTAAAATAGTGTAAAAACTAGTGCAAAACCAATTCAAGCAATGTTTAAAATTTCTAATTTGTGTGCTTTGATGATGGTTATTCGTGTAACGTATTTTAATTGCGTCTGATGTAGGTTTGCAGGGAACGTTGTTGCAAGCAGATTGTTTTATGAGCCAAGGAAGATAGGCCGGCTACTATACGACCACACGTAATAACGTGCCCGCAACTTCATTATAAGTTTGAGAGAGTTTCTTGTTTAGAATTGAGAGTAGCGCGCCGTGCACTCCCCATGGATTTATATACACGTCGTTCTTGCTGTTGCATATTGGATCGGTTCTCCCGTCTCCCGTCTCCCGAGATCCGTACGTGATCTTACAGGATGCGCCTTGGATGTAAGTTATGGCGGTCTGACCCCTACTGGGTAACCCCAACTCTCGAGCTGCACAATACCTGCACAAAATGGCGGACGCCATGAACCAACACGACCACGACCCATCATGCGGAAACCATAGGAAATTTACTTTTGTTTTCATGTTTGTTTGCGGCTTTGTTGTCCTTTCGGCACACACTCGCATTTGAAAGGGTCGATGCTTCCATGTGTGTTTTTCAATAGGGGTAGAGCTCCTTCCGACGGTTATATGAAGATGAGAGCTCATTCGTTGATCTGATCTGAAGGGAATCATTTCTTAGGACACTCCAAGTTTTATTTGCTTTTTTCTGTAAGCTGACAGTAGCTAAGGTATATGAGTATTATTAATACTGTCTTCATCAAGGCAACTCTAATTTCACTCGGCGACAATGTCTCAATCTTGCTGAAGCTGATTGTGTCTCGTTGTCTGATTCATTGCAGACTTGTTCGAACGGCGCGCCTACAATGGTGTAACTCTCCCAACTGTGTGCTCCTAAGGGCGTTGAGTGAGGTGGTCATATAGGTGAGTCACATTAATCTTATCATATTAACGATATCTTAAGATAATAAGTAGAAAACATTCGAAGATACAAATATAATTGTGGTACAATGGTCGTTACTAATTTTTTGTTTAGAAATTCGTAATTTTTTTCTCAGAAATTAAAGAGTGAAAAACCAACGTTATTTCCACTTGATCATTGAACACTTTTTCGGAGTGGTGTATAAAAATTAAGTGAGTGAATTTTCACGCACTTAAAGCTATATATAGCTATGACATAAATATGTTTTAAAACACTTTTTTACTAAAATCTCCAACTCCATGATTTAGTTTAACATATTATTTGTTATATGAATCTCCAACTCCATGATTTAGTTTAACATATTATTTGTTATATGAATTTTATGTATTATTTTATGCACATACTTGATTTTTCAATCACCATGTACAATAGTGTGTTCAGTTTGGTGTGTGCTGTGATTTGTTAGTCTTCAGATTGACCAACCGAAAGTGTTTCAATGGAAATGTGCTAACATTGACAAATATGCATTATAATTTTTTTAGTTTTAAAGTTTTAAGAGTTCATGATAAAATATTAAAAACACATAAGTGATGAAAAGCAATTCTTTATTTTACAATTAAAACAACGTATCGGAAATTAATGAAAACAATTTCCGTCAGCAGACTTTTTTGAAAAACAAAAAATCGTATTATCAAAATATATCAAAACAAAGAAAATAGCCCTTGTTGGACAATCACCTTGTTGTTGTCAACTTTCATTTGTGAGAAATGTGAAATCTTTTTCTACCTTGGCTATTGTCGTTGTTTGTTTTGATATACTTTTGATCATATGATTTTTTTCTTTTTCAAAAAATGCCTGATGACGGAAAAAGTTTTTTATTAATTTCCGAAAAGTTGTTTTTATTATAAAATAAAGTTGTTTTCCACTAAAGTGTTTAAAATATACATGATCATCTCTAAAGATAAGAGGACATTTTATTTCGGACAGTTATATTGACCCAACACAATTAAATTTGATTCTAATAAAAATAATTCGTAAATCGTCATTTCTATATGGATAATAGTGTGTTTGTGCCTATATAGATATCATTTACTTGCATTAAATCGCAACTAAATGCGGATCACTTTCTAGATCCAAACATGATATTAAAACATAAACTGCAATTGCTGATATAATTTATAACAAAATAGACCAAATTCATGACTTGCACTAACGAACACTAACGGCATGTACAAAATGTGACAATTTTTGTTTTAAAAGATCCAGTCTTCTATGTCAAATAATGTTAAATTTTGTACATTTTAAAAATACTTCAATATACAATGAGAATAACATTTAAATGATCGTTTTCTATATCAGTGTGTATGAATGAAATGTTTGCGGTCTGCAAATAATATCATCAAAATTTAGATCAACATAGCTGCAATAAAACTTGTTTACTGTGATATTGCACGTAGAATTTCCTACCAAAATAACCGAAATCTTACAAGCAGTAACTTGAAAGCTAGCAAAATGCCAAGGTTTGAGTTTAATTTGAAGCCGTCATGGATTTGATTTTCTCAAAGGATGCGTGACCGGCTTACCCAATGGCTTGTTTATATTCTCTTATCTTGGCTCATTCATCACATACCATTTCGATTTAGAAAAACAGCGGTAGACGCGAACCGAAGTTTTACGAGCAAAATAATTCAAACATGGCAAGAATGTCTAATATATGCAGGACGGGTTGGAAAACATTTCACATGCTCATAATTCGTTGCTCTCGTAACCAGCTGAAAGTGAAATCTTGCTTTATTGGCCGGCAAGGGATCTGAGGGAGTTTTTGCTCCAACCCTTTGACGCGACGTGCGATCGCCACGGATCGAACTAAAAACCAAAACAGATGCGTGGAAACAATGGCTGCGTGGCCTTGAGTGATAGAACTACATGTTCGGAGTCATTTCTCTTGTAGAAGGTGAAAACATTCTTGACATTGTGTGCCTCACCTTGAATCTGCTCGAAACACTAAAGTACAACCATGGCCCTCGTTTTTATAATTTTATGATTTTCATGGCGTCCCACACTTCCAAACACGCTTTTTGTAAACTAAATATATGATACTGTTGGGTCCATGCTTCATCTAAATTACGCCCACAGTGTAGCTTATTTTGGTAACAATTATTCAATTAGTATCAAAGTTTTACTAATTGGGACTTCAATTATGAACCGTCGTGTCTTAACGTTTCTCATGTGTGTAGGGTACGTATAGGATGTTAGAAAAGGCTATCACCACGTTGCCATTAATGTAGCTACAGAATTTACAATATTATTCAATATATTTATAGCAATAATTTATAATAAAATACAGTTATAAGCTATAGGCCTATACAGTGTTGATGCAAATATATGTGTTTATGTATGTGAGTTTATTTACTGTATTAACTATAGCTGGAGTTTTTTTTTAATGGAAATACAAGTAGGATTTGTTTTTAAGTTACATTTTTTTATCGAAACATACGTTTCAATAAAGATGAGTATCCAAGGTGAAAACAAATTTAATCTGCAATAATACTGACTAAAATGCACGCCAATTACTTTTTGGAAAAGTTTCGTTATATTTTCTAATTTTCCAGCTATGTTATAGTCTCAAATGTCGCCCATGTTTTTTGATGGTCCTTATAGTTGCATTACAGAAGACAGTACATTAATATAAACGACTTGTTGACCTATGCCACTGTCTGAGGCTCGCAGCAAAACTGAATGTGATTAATTCCGTTACATAAGGAATGTCTCTTGTCGGTCACAACGGTAAAACCAAACCATCTAATTAAGTGTAGATTCGTCGGGGTTATCTCTGTGGCCTCAAGCCTGTACATACGAATTAAATAACAAGTTCCAAGTCGGAGATTGGGTAGAAAGTGGTTGATGTATTTTATGATCCAAACTGCTTTCATGTGTTTTATTTGTCAAGTTCAATATATTTTTATGAAGTCAATTCACTATCTAAGTTACCATTTTAAAATAACGTTTCTTCTTGATACACAAAATGGTTTCATATTTATAATTAACGTAGACCAGTTATGCACGATTACTTGCAATTCGCATTCAAACATCACATCGTTAGTGCGACAGATGTTCACTTGCTTTTAATTAAGTGTGCAGTCTTCTTTATCATCAAAATAACAGAATAGAATAGGCTATAATGCTAGTTCCTACTGCTATGTTTTTGCTTTATAGAACAAAAATTCAGTTTAAAAATTGAATTAAAGTTATTTCTCGACGATCTATCCAAAATAAACAATCAAGTCTTGCATACAGCCTTACCTTTACCACCTAATAAATTGTAATAATTGTGTGTTACTATTTTCATTACGATTTGGAGATATTTTGCAAAAGCCATGGGACACTACAAGTAAATTTATTAATTTTTAAATTTTTAACTATGAAATAACAGAACAATAGTATTATAATTTAAAAAATACGTATAAATAATCGTAGGAGTAACATGAAGAGGCACTTTTAGAAAGGCTTGTATGAAACAACGAGACAACTCTAAAAACAAACTATTATTTTTATCTTTGTTTTACACGATGGAATAATTTACTCATAGCTCTCTACCTAATACATATACCGTAAAAAGAACTAAAATCATTTGATTATTTATTTCAAAATTTGTACATAAACATTGTATGGCTGTATATAGCACAAAAAGAAAACAAACATATTTAAGCTCACAGGTTGAAGAATTATTCGATTTCTCCGAAAATTATTTATTGCATTATTTCATTACAAAGCAATCAACTGTAGCTGACAATATCTTCCTTACCATGACATTTAACACATGAAAACCAACATGGGGGAAAATGAATCAATTTGGGGGCGATGCACCCTGGAGTTCAGGGGAGTCGGGCTAGCCCAACTGAAGGTAGGGATTTCCGTTGACCCGGCACCTCCACCAAAAGCAAATGTTCGCATTAATAAATCGTTGTATATTAACGGTGACACTTGCTCCTTTGATTTGGAAACTCCCTTACCCTAGATTGCTTACAATAAGGCCTTTGTTAACATTTTCAACATTTGGTCTCTTAGATTAATATTAATTTCCTTATCACTAAACTTTATTCTCATCATCCTCCTTTTGATTCAACTACTATTTGAATGTTCATGGCTTGCGGTTTCTGGAGATACAAAGGTGTTTTCTGTTAAAATGGCAATACATCGGAGTTAGCATGGCTATAATTGAATGTATCCGTTGACTTCTCAACTCTACACTCCATAGCTAAACAAGTGGTAAAAGCTGCACAATGAACAAGCAAGACTTCTAGTCTCGTCATGGGGTATGCATCTTACAGTCACGTTCCTAAGTCAACCGTGGACGTCAGCTCATTAACTTGAACAATGTGGTCTTGTATCGATGAACACTCTATTGTACTATAGTTTCAAGGACTGAGAATCCTGCAGTTGGTATATATCAGGTTTCAACGTTCGCAGCCGTTTGAGCACGTGTTCTTCGTCAAGCTAGTATTTCTCATGCCCATTCAACTCCTTCCTCATGCATTGTAAAATGCCATTGAGCTCTTTCTACAAACTTGTCTGATGAATTTGATCTCGTAGCTATGTCTGATGCTGCTTTTTTAACATCCGTGAGAGCTTTCTTCTAGCTAAACCCCGTCGCCCTTCTCCAATCAAACAATAATTTATCTACATATTATAATTGTGTATATTTCAAATCTTCGATCCTCCTCTTACCACACAGATAATGTTAACTTTCAACACTGTCAACCCAGTGAGCGTGGCAAAATTTAAATTTGACTACATTTTATGAGAAAATGTCGCGAGTGTATTAATATTTTATTTGTTATGTTTTTGTCAATTTGTTCGCTCTACCTGGTAGACGGATGCTCCAATCTTGATGGTTTTAGGGAACACACAAAACTCTGTACTTAGACCTCATACGTTTTTTTTTTGTATAATCAAAGAAATATGTCTCATAAACTCTCACTAAAAGGATTTTTTTTAATGTATGGAGATAGGTCAAATACGCTCATCTATCAACGCGACTATAAGAAGTGTTAGATTATGTAATCAAATTCAGAAAATAGGACATTAAATAAAACTAAGTTCACAAATACAAAGTAGATAATAATAAACTACTGTTAATAAAATGTTTTAAAATGATATTTCGCTCACAGACCCGGCACCTCCACCAACAATGCTATTTAAATGCTACGACAGCTCGTTTTATTTTAGTATCGTGTCCTTTGGTGATCTGTAAAATAAGTTAGTTACTTCACATGCTAAGTGTTATGCAGGACACAACGTGGAGAATATAGGCTTTGTGCAGACTCCAATGTACTGCCAATAGGTTGGCACCAACGAAAATCCTGACCGAAGGTTTTTATTTTATAGATTTTCCTCAGTCAAAAGGCGAAGGTTGGATTGAGTCCTATTCAAAAGCTTTAATACATTCTTACACCTTTCCTAGTAACCTGGAGAAGGTTTGTAGGCTCCCGATGCTGTTTATTATTGTTGTTATTGTTTTTTTTTTTTAATAATTATCATCACATCACTGAAGTGTTGGTAGTTAGTTTTGCTTAGTTTTGCTTTTATGTATTGTTTGGCAAATTTAATGCTTCCAACACAAACTTTTGATTGCGTTTTAACAGATATGTACCCTACCATAGAAGTTGTCTAAACATTCTAGAATCAACACAATAAAGAACTTGACTGCTACCACAAAAATAAACAATTTTTTTTTTTTAAAGAGTGGGGTATTTAATAAATCTGCAAAGACATGTCATCGTTTAATAAGATTTATGTTTCTTTTTGGTCTTTACTTTTATGATCGACATTGAGTTCTTACATCTTTATATTATTGTTTGAAATTGCAAAACCCATGGAGCAATGCGGTATGGAATGTTTATTGAAAAGTGATTGTATAGCCTACTAAAACCAACATAGGATTTATTAGCTTCCATAAGAAAGCCTATAAGATCGTCGTCAATTCCGTGCACAAAGAATGTAACAGAAATTACATTTTTATCACGTATTAAAATGTAACTTGCTTTGTAACAACGTGCTTATCTTCCAGATCAGTGTTGCAAAACCCATTTAACTCTCCCAGCGTTTCGCGGTAAAGATTAACAATAAACTTTGTTGCTTCGACCGAGAAAACTGACACATCACTGAGAGAACATCCTGACGAAAAGTATCGAGGAAAAAACTTGCAGGACATCGGAAAACTTAAACTGAAGTGGATCATAACGACTTTTCTCCTGTTATCCACATAACTCTGATGATAATACTAATTTTGGTTTAATTTTTCGAAAAAAAACAGACTCGGGGAATCTCTAAAGAATAACTGAATGCCTATATTTTAAAGGTAAAATTTCAAACGAACTATTCCAATAGTACCATTTACACGAATCATAAATCAAACAAAATTATTAACACATTTGAAAGTTGTTGCTTATTATGTCTGTATCATATACACAGAAAACAATGAATCCATCCTTTGGTCTGGAGGAATCTATAAGCAGCAGTAGACCAACTGCCTAGAATAGGCCTACTTGTGAAGTTTTTCCTTACTTAAGATAAAAGCGCATTAACTATAGTTCAGAAAAAAAGTAGAAGTCAGTGAAGGCATTAGAGGTTATCGAGTCATCGACGAATAAAATTAATTATTTGTATTTCATCATTATCAAATAAGGCGGTTCCTTTTGAGTTTTACATTTCCTAAAACACTGACACAACATATTTGTTCACACATTGTGTAAAAGGAACCAGTTTTTGTCTGGTGTCTCATGATACATGATAATTTCCAACGGGCACACAACAATTAAAATTGCGCCTAGAAAATGATTTTGTATTTCTAGTGAGTCAACAATAGAAAGTTGGTTTTGCTCATGGTTAAACAACGTGAGTTTTTCTATTGGGATATGTTTTTAAATCATCCCTGCTGAATGCTTTATTTCATACATTTTAGTTTACTTACATTAGCCAAAATAAATGTGTCTTTTTAAAAATAATATTCATGCAAAAGTAAAAGCATATTATGATGATTAGAAAAGAAAATGCGGTACGACATAAAAAACATTTGTATTTTAACCAGGTTCAAATTTATCTTCAATATATATTTATGATAGGTTACTAAATCAGCACTGAAAGTATTGGCAATCTTTGCTTTGCTTTAGACGCGATTATCCGTGTGCCATTCAATGATAAAAATAAATATTTGTTAGCACTTAATTTCACGAGCAGTCAATTCAATAAGTTTTATGCGTATTTACGAAACGTAAACAGACCTATGAAGTCGTCTTAAAACACAAACAAGATTCTCGTGGGTTAGTGGATAGTTCAGAATCGTATAAATTTGCGTGGACAAAGGTAGTCGAACAATCTCCTATTGTTGTTGTCAAGTCTCGACCTGATGTTATCGCGATCGATACTAGATAAACAGATAACTTGAGCTGTAAGCTGTAAACAAAATAATTCGGTGCTTTTGTGCGTTTTGAAACGAAAATCCATGAACTACTAGATGGAAATGAAATAATTTATGCACAACATTAGCAGCACACTCCCACATTATTTCGTTATAACAACTTGTTTAGTCGTAATCACGTCGTAACGATAACTCAATTAACACATCTGAATATAAAAGTATTCGTTAGAATTTGTATAAGTAACCTTAGCTACTAAATTTAACTGTTCTCAACTCTTGAATATTCTTCTCTAATATCGTAAGAAATCTGAATTAGACTTCTTAATTTTATTTTAAATAACATTAATTCCTGTTTACGATACAGATGGCTCACGGTTATCTCCCGATTCGGCTGTTGATTTTTTACACCTGAAACCAAAATGATTACGTCTCTTTACGACACTGACTACCGATCTCGTATCGATAGAGGTAGTTGATTGCTGCTTTGGGAAGTATCAGCTCTAGGGGTCGTTGAGTCTGTTCCAGTTTCCTGCAATCTTGACTGATATTTTTCAAGAACTATCAACATTTGGAAAATTATTTCCAACTTTTCGGATTCTCCACTTACATAATTAGACACCTGAAGAGGGTCAGACCACACCTATAATGCGTACCCTTCAACGGGTATTCCTACTCTTAAAGGGGTATTTAACCGCTAAAGTCAAAAAATATATTTCATTCAGGCTATCTAGTGTTGAATTTAGCAACTAACAGAAAAATTATTGTGGCCACCATGACCTCCCAAAACATTATCAAACATGACATTTTTCGAGCTAGACCATCGACAAAAATCTCCCACAAGAAATAACATCGGGACGATCTTATGTCACGTGACCTTGGAGGATTTTGATCCAAAAAAATATTGGCCATTATTGACGTACTCGACAGCCTTTTCTGTAAATTCTCTATTTTTTTTTTTATAATTTGGGCAAGTAGTTCGGTCAAAATATGCTGATTGCCAAGATGGGGTGTGATTTTGGAATGCATATTTTTCCGTGTTTGAGGGTATATTTGGGCACAGTTTCAAGACACGATGTTATAAAGGGGCATTTTTGATTGGTATGCTCTATAGTATCTATGTGGACCAAAAACGAAGCAGGTTAAAGCCGATTTAAGAAATTTCCCAAAGCACCAATTTTCGCAAATTTATGGATCAAAAAAATTGAAAAATTCGTGTTAAATCACATTTACAAGATATAATTTTTTAAAGTGTCATTTTAGGGTAGTATTGTGCTATAGATCATGCGGTAAAAAATCATTTTTTGATTTAATAGCCCCTTTAAGGTAATTTTATTTGTGTCGTTTAATTTGTTGGATTCCATATGTAGGTACGTAGGTCTACTATTCGCGTCTGTCTTTGAATCATCTTCTCTGTACATCTTATCTATAAGGTCGGCTCTCTGTACTCTGGATAAATCAATAATCTAATCCATAAGTCGGTCTCTCTAAACTCCGAGTAAAGCAAACATATAATCACATGTATATAGTATCTCAGTACTTTGAGCAGAGCAGACATCTAATCGTGTCAGTGCCTACTCGGTAGACAGCAGCTGGCCGACAGTTTTGATCAACTGACAAGTGGTGGACTGACGACCAGTGGTTAATAGCTTCACTAATTGCGTCTAACTGCTGCTGAACTACTAGCTGGATATAACGACCGCAGAAACAACACACTAATAGATTAATAATATTGTTTCACATCACAACATGGGGCGAATCGAGCCCACACACACACACACAACAAAAACACTGCATACAATTTATAGCTACGAGGGTGCAAATTTTCAGAGCTGTAACTTGTCTATGAGTAACATATGTTGTTCCCCATCTGTCAGGTGACATTAATTTATTTTTTATAAATTAATAAATCTTATTGCAAATCTTATTGCAATAGGGATATAGATTGATACCATTCTTTCAAATATTTTCAATAAATGCTTTTGTTTTATACCCTTCATTTATTGCACAATATCTTACAATAACTTATAAATATGAATGTGTATAAATGAATGGCGGTTATAAAAGCCACTGAGCAACCTACGATTTGTGCACCACACGGTTGCCAAATCGTTTGGGTGTTGTTGTAGTTAGTTGTTTAAAATCTATTAATAAACACTCTTATCTAGACTGAAGGTATGTTAGAACGAAGAATGAACGACAATCGCTACATCTACATTATATATAGCTATAATGTGAGATTGAAACCCACGCTATTTTTGCTCTATAACTCTCTGACTCTCACGCAGGCAAGACTACCCACACGAGGTCATACAATTGGATGTGTCCTATTAGTTGGATTCATTCCACACCTACACTGGTACCTCAAGCGTAAAGCGCGATATTCTTATTCGGGAGGTCCCGGATTCGATTCCTGCCACCGGCAATTATGACTGAATGTTTTTTCTGTGTTTTATTTAGTGTTAAATGCGATTGCAAGGGATTGAATCCACTCTTAAACAGACCACGGATATTCCCTTAACAATTGTCTAAATTTCAATAAACCTATAGTTAGACACCAGAAGAGGGCCGACAATTATGTATTTTTTCATACGGGCGTGGAAATAGGGGGAATGATTTGAACTTTTAAGTAATAAAAATATTCGTTTTCCTCCTTAAACTACCATTAAATATAGCACTACACCCACGCGTAATTGTTTCTTTACAATTGTTTTCCACGTAGATGGCAAGTCTTCACTATGTGATATCAAGTAGGGCCTACATGATGTTTATTTCTTCTTTGTTATATCATTCTCTATTATTCCTTTGATTTTTCTCATTGGAAAACATTTCTTTGTGTGAGTGAGATTTTGACCAACATTGTTATATGTATTATTTCGAAAACATGTGTTCTCTCATTGCTACCAAGTGATGTAAAAGGTGTTTTTTTTTTTTTTTTAGTTTCAATACAATTATTTATTAAATTATTTTACCTCTTGTATATCAGCCGTAAATATTGCAAAACCAATTTGAATTTTAAAAAAGTGTAAAAAACAAAAAATCGTGTAATTTCAATATACTCAACAATTTCATCTTGCTTTGGTAAATTTAAACACGTGCCAATTCCTTTATTTGAATAGGTTGGCAACAAAGGGAATTTTTAGACCTGCCACATTTTCCTTGTGAATGGGAAACATTCAACATTCAACATTCAACATTCTCAGCGTCTTGTGAAGAATTTACATTGTGAATTTATTTCTTGAAAAATGTATGCGAATTGCTAGCATGGAACGCACAAAGCAATTTGTTGTTGTGTTACATTATTTTTATTTTCTTTATCATTAATTATTTTACCTGCACATGTACGTAAGCGAGGCTTATATTTCTCGCAGTGTAGTTTCTCTCCGACGTAGTTTTATCTGGATCGTGGTCTATGGGTTCAAGCGTGTCGTTCGCTGATCGGGCATGCTAGGGGTGGAACATTATGACAACGAGGGAGCCAGGAGGGAGGTTCTAAAAGTCAACTTTAATCATCATGAAGAGTAAATAAATTTCTTCTCCACTGGTTTTAACATGGAATATTATTTTATGTGTCATGCCTAACCTGTTTACTTTCAAAATGTTTAAGCACCATTTCGCAATCCTCTCTTCAACCTCCATATAACTTCATTTAAAATGGATTTAACTTTAGGGATCGTTTACCTTAATCGTCATTACTTCTACATACATTCACAAGCCCTATTCAATTCTGATTGGAGGAGAGTTAAGGAAATATCCACCAATGACAAGAGAGTTGGTTGAGAGAGTTCACCGAGAAGATACGTAGAGAGCGCTGTGGTTCGCACTCAAAGTAAATCGTTACTAACTGAGCCACCGTGAGTTCTCCATGACAACTGCCAGTAGTTCTGCTCAAGTGAGACTTAGAAGCTCCTGGTGTCGCCGACAGAGGTCGCGCACTGCGTTCCGCTGGTATCGGTTGCCATGGTCTGGGGCTCGAGAACCGCCAGGGACACGTAGCCTCCTGGGTCCTCCATCCTCAAGACTCTCAGAGAGTCAGCACCAGATTTATTTATAGTCAACACACCAATATAATATACATATATACTTTAAAGGAAACTTTTTTACCACGGATGTTCAATCCACATTTCTATCTACGATCAATTATTTAAAAGTGCAGTGTATCATTTACCCATTCACTGTAAAACTTTTTCGATAAGTAATTCTCAATTTTTTTGTGAAGTAGTAAATTTGAGATTAGCAATTTAAAAAATTAAATCGTAAGGATGCCCGCTTTAGGGTACACATCAGAACTAACCGAAGTGACCCTCTTCAGGGGACTAAGTATATTGGAGTTAAGACAATTGTGAAGGGATGTCCGAGGGCGGTTTAAGAGGACTCAATCCCTTGCATTCGCATCAATGACTGAGGAAAACCTCGTAAAGAACCATTCAGTCAGAATTGCCTGTCTCGACGGGATTCGAACCCGGGACCTCCCGAATCAGAGTCTCGCGCTAGACAGTTCGTCGGTGATGATTTATAACTTAATTTCTGGCTACGTGAATGTTATTCCTTCTCGTGATATTAATAGAGGTATGCCCATGACATCGCCAAAGTGTTTACCAATGAGAAACACGTGGAGAAACTAGGAAGTTGTCTTCGAGTCCTTGAATATTGAGGCTGGTATTGGATTGTTTAGAAATGAGAGACATACGTACACAGTGTGTGGTCCGTGGTGGCTCATCTGCTGGGGTGCAGGTTCATCCACTGTCCCTTGTCTCTGGGCAGGTTCCCCAAGAGTAATTTAAAATTTTGTTTTTTTTCAATAATGCATCATTCTTACGTATTGACAAATGCATGTCGTATTAGTTCATTTTTATCTCTACTCGTAAGGGTTTAAAGAATGCGTTATACAGGATAGGGGTTGTGGTAGAATGGTATTTGGTATTTTCGACTCAAGTCTTCGCATCCCCAGCATACTTACCAGGAGTTCACTAATGCACATCGTAGGCCTAGTCTATAGCAGACTTACTTACCTATAGTATTGTTTTTATCGTTTTTTCCCACCCCAGGGGGCAGGAAGGTTGTTATATTGCATAGTCTTATGCAGAGTATTACTTTTTAAAATGCATACAGTTGGATAATAAATAAATTATAAGTGCGATATTTATGGTATAAGTTTATCTTTGCGTGTATGTATAAGTAATCCTAATATCTGTGACTTGTACAACTTTTATTACAAACACTTGTATGCACATTGCATAACGATAAAATACCATTAGACGTATTATTCTCGTTCACGTCTTCTAATCTATGATTAAAAGTGTGTAGGTGAGATGTTTGTTACTTACTAACAAACAATCTCTGTACGATCGGCGTATATGAAGGGCTCATAAAACATATGACTATAAGCTAGTCAGCACAATCACTATGCACATCAACAATTATACAAGCCATTGCAGATTATGCACGCTTATAAGTACATATAGTTATGTTAGTTTTTAAACGTAAATCATGGCAACAATGTATAAAAGCGAAGAAAATAACGCGGCAATTATTTACGCCATATAAATTGTGAACTGATAAGAACGTTGTAAGTTTCTTACAATGTGTAGATGAAGGCTTCACTCTTTTGCGAGCTGTGTTTTACAAGATGTAAGTATAGACATGGCTTGACTACTTCCGTATAGGTACAAACATACATTAATATGAACTGGCAAAAACTAATATTTTATGAATTATTACGAAACATACTAGATACATTATTTTATTTTAATGATCTAATGATTCGTTAAAACAAATATATGAGAACTATGTATAAAATATTGGTAAAATAACCATAAGATTTATACTTGGTGCATTCAGTAAACGTGTTTGTTTACAATGATTGACTTTTATTTCGTATTGTAACTTCAACAACAACGCAACATTTGTGTCATTATAATTTTGTTTCTGAGCGAATAAAAATAAAATAACATGTGTATTTCTCAATGCATTACCAATTAACATGAGTACTATTATCTCGGTTGCAGAATTACGATGAGCAAAACGGTAATAGCACTAGCAGCGGTGGAAGGCTTTAACAAACTTTTAGAAGTAAATGTTAAAAATAATAAATTAAATAAGTTAAGTATACTCATATAATATTTTATAAAGTATGTCCGCTTCCTGCAAAATGTTATACATTTCTATTTTAATTCCATATTTTCTTTTAACTATGCCAAGATATAAGTAAATATAATTTCGTATTATGCACTATACGCATCAAAAGAGTGTTGAGACAAAAATGATGTCAATGTATTTACTAACTCTTCTCAATACATTTTTTTAATAAGAGGTTTTAAACAGTGTATGTAGGTATTGATAAAGACGAAGGTAAATAATCTCACACCATTTGGTTTATACCCAGAAGTTTTACATGGTAGGCAGCAGCAAGACGCCCACTTGTGTTTTTACAGAGGTAGCTAAGAACAAGGAAAGTCTCTCGTGCGTTTCAGCCATAAACTGGTAATTTACAGGCAACCATGAGAACTCCAGAACGTTAAATAAGGTATTTGAAACATTGATGCTCATTATTACATTGTATTACATGAAAGTCGTTCGTGTATTGTGGTTATGAAACTTATCGTGTAAAGATATGGGAAAATGAATATGCCAATTAATGTTGTTTTATAATTTGACATGGCTATTTTAAGTACCATGTAAACTAGATATCACTGCACATGGACGTGTAAGGAGAAAGAAAAATCTTAGTTTAAATTTGCTCCTCCAAGGAATGCTGTTCCAGATTTTACGTAAATGCGTCATATGCAATGCATATTTTTTCCCAATGGTTAATGTTTTAATACATTGTTTTTATCGCCAATTTCATCATATTCATTAGTTTCGATGAAAAGCATGTATTTGTGTTTTACCAATTCTTGTTTTCTCTTATCTATAAATATACCATATATTTCCTAGTGTAGTTTAAATAATATAATTGCCACAAGTTTTAATCTCTTACTTTGTACCAATACTAAGAGTTATAATTAAACTTTGAAATCTTAAGAATAATGACATTCGACACAAGAATGTGGATTATTCATCCATCAACCTGAAACTTCCATAATTTATATTAGAAACACACACACACGATTAGTGTTCTGTAGTAAATATATCACATAATTGTGTGTGTTCTAATGTCAACACAAACTTAAAAATAACGATGTTCTTTGTAAAATACAGGCATCTCATTATAACACAAAAACAAATTGAACTAATCTAATAATTTTGTTACAAAGGACTTATGTAGGCGACATTGTATTCTTTCGTGGAATCTACAATTAATATAGTTTAGCAATAACCAATCAATACAATTAATATAGAGTAGAGCCGAACAGCTATTTCATTCTTTAGAAAGATAAAAAGATAATTCGGTGTAGCCTTCATCACATCAGCATTTTCTGTCTGAGGTATCTGCAGACAAGACCTCTTTAAGCTGTTTCCCTGTAGTCAGCACATCTGTACCTGAGAACATGTTATAAAACAAAATCGTTAGTATATTGCTTACATCGTGATTAAAAACATATTTATTCCCTAAATAATAATAAACAAAATTTTAATTTATTCCGGAGAAAAACTTCTCAACATGCATTACTTGTCTGTCCGTCTGTGCGTGTGTCATGTCTCACGATGAAAACCGAACATGACGTCCGAATGACATGATTTTTTGTTGTTGACATTTCCCTTTAACAAACATGGCACAGAAAAGTTTTGGTGACCCCTGGAGTTAGTGGGCGAGGTAAGCTCCCTTAAAAAGTTAGAATATTCACGTACCCGGCACCTCCACCAATACCGAAGATTAGGTTGAAGTACAACCTGAGACGAACTTGAAAACAAACGACGAACTATTCTAAATGGAGTACATACTCATAGATGAGAATCTAAAAAAAAAATATATATTATTATAAAAATCACACACTGAACTATAACCTGGGTTACTTACTTATTAATCACGATATTTCGGAGAGCTCCGTCTCCTTTCTCAAGCATCCATGCCCGACTTGAGAAAGGAGACGGAGCTCTCCGAAATATCGTGATTAATAGGTAAGTAACCCAGGTTATAGTTCAGTGTGTGATTTTTATAATATATGTCCGGGTTGGTTGTTGCTATATTTTAAATTGTATATATTATATTTATTTTCACGTCAAAACAAGTTTGTGGTTAAAGATTAAAATTGTTTTGTATCAGAAATTAACTGCGAGATTTTGAGTTTCAGATTGTGTTACAAATATGGTATTTTTAAAGGATTATTTAAGGATTGTTGTTTTAGGATTGTTCGGTAAAAATTCAATATTTTTTGCTTTGATTTCTTGCGTATTGTTATTTGTGTGCACTAGACATAACCTAAATATTGAAGTTGAAATAGTATTTAGATTCAGATATCAGACTCTTACTGACAAAAAATAAATAAAATAATGTTGCCTTTGCATTATTGCAAGATTTATTGTGACAATGACTTTCGCTTGCCTAAAAGCTCGTAGATGTAAATATTCAATATTGTTTGCTTTTATTTATTGCATATTGTTATTTGTGTGCACATAGGCTTGACCTAAATGTTGAAATATTATTTAGATTCAGATATCAGTCTCTTACTGACAAAAAATACTAAAATAATGTTGCCTTCGCATTATTGCAAGATTCATTGTGACAATGTCTTTCGCTTGCCTAAAAGCTCGCAGCTTCTTAACAAATGTATTGAAAAAGTTTCAAACCATGAAGTGAAGCCTCCTGGAAAGTTTTATTTAAACAATTTGTTTCGCAATTTCAAACAAAAAACTTGCTTGATGTTTATTCTGTGTCCTTCTGGCAAGTGGATATAATATTATGTACAACAGAATTTCGTTTATCTTATGCAAGTTTTCTCTCTATGTATATGCGATATCCATGATAATCGTTGTGTGAGCGTTTTGGTATAGACAGACCGTGAAATGGATAAAGTTAGATGGGTATTGGGTATACCATTCCCAGCCGCACACATAGACCCCATCCAAAACAAGGTCAGCTGAATGATTTTCACGGTGACCCTAACCGAAAACCTGGTGTTTTTGTCGAGTAAAGGGTTCCAAACAGCCAGCCTCCGAATGATTGTGAAAAACAAATTTCATATAGTTTGCAGTGGCTTGGATGTCCCGCAATCAACAAAGTTGTCAGGCGGGAAATGAGGTGGAAGGAGAAAAGAGGGAGGCCGAATAAAGATGGATGTTTGCATAAGGGAAAAGCTTGTTTTCGTTTTCATGGGGCAAGAAAGCAGATGAAGTCATCCTGAAGAGAAAATGAGAAACAGTAATAAAATGTATGAAAAAGATTTAAGGGGACGTTGCAGGGTGAAGAAATCTTTCTGGTGAATACAAGAGTGGGGGGGGGGGGGGGTAAAACAAAGTTAATCTAAGAGCCTTGCTCGGCTGGGTTGAGTTTGAACTTTGAAGTGCTATATACTCACCCAGCCCCAGGCGCCAGCTAGTAAGTTGTTTCACATACACATGCACACGCTGATTTTAACAGAAACCAACGTTATGCAGATGTTACATCACTGTACTTTGTTAAGTATTTACTTACATAAATGTCCCTTTTATGTGGTGTATTTTTCTTATTCCATGGATCATAATATAGATAGTCCATACTTACGCTTGAGTCAGACACATAAATTAATTTTAATGAAAAACTCGCCTGGTCTTTGTAGTGCTATTAAAATAATAATCTTTGGAAGCAAGCATAAAATTGTTCTTCTACTTCTGCATGTGGTAAGTGAGCATGTTTCTAAGTTAAGAACTAATGCTATGTCACACTTCGATTACAAAATGAACTTTATTATAATAAGTAGACGCGTAATCCATTAAGAAAACTCATACATATCAATGGATCTAATTCATGTTGAGTAACACGATCTAGAAAATGATTCTTGTTATTTTGTAGGTTCGTTGCAGTCGTCATTGCAATATTCAATTTCCTGTCTTGTGGTGATGAGTGGGATTTCGCTGCATGTGCTGGCCTAGCTTTCAATGACCATAAACCACCCCTCAAGCGATAAGGCCTCCCCCCACCAACCATCATGTTGATACAAGTGTGAAATATAGCCCACCTATCTGAAATTGAATTTCATATCGATAAGTTTTCGATCTCAATTCTCGTTTAAAAGGTTTTTAGTGACTTCCTTAAACGAGAAATCGCTTATTCTACGGTTCTATCTTATTTCTCTTCTCTTCATTCTCTCTCTGTCGTTCCTTTCGCATTCTACTCGTAGCTCTTCCTCGTGCCGGCTTTTCAAGATATTGGGGATTTCAAGCACACTCGGAGGGGTATAAAGAGGTATGGCGCGATCAAAACCGATTCTCTGAATGATACCTTAATCCTTCGCAACGATCCAACCTATTTCATCAGTTTGGCATTAATTATTTCGTGCCATCTGTGTCATTCGTATAGTCAACTCGTATTCTGGTCTTCGTTCATATTTGGACCAATGTTTTAATGTTTTGACGTTGTAAAGCAAGTCAAAACTCTATAAATAACCATTATTTCTGATTTGTTTATTTCGTGGTTTGGTATTATAGGTATCATGTTGTACTGCCATCAGTAGCCAATGGACATAGAATAACAGTATGAATTTTACTTTACATGAATAAAGTATTAAATAGCTAACCTTCTTACTACACAAGTGATACCTCAATATACGAATTCTTATACGGCGAAGAAAGATGATTCGAAATAATGATCTGATATATACTATTAGTCCTTGGGGATATGAACTGCGATACAATCACGTTAATAACTTAAAATCTAGTGAGTAAGGATGCTATTGTTTTAATTGCAATAAAAATTTAGGTATGAACGTTTAATAACTGTTTTACCTTTCATGTGGAAACAATCTCACTTTCTTGTTATATTCAGGTAAAGTGGTCCCAACGAAAGAATGCAGGTAGCTCGAAATTGTTTTCCCAACATAACAACGTTTTCAATTCTATTCACGCTAGCTCAGCGTGGATCTTGTACACGGAGGAACTCTGTGATCTAGCACAGATAATTTTTGCTTACGTTGGTAAAACATATTTCTCTTTCATACACAAAGGCGACATTCTATTTACCGGGTATTCATACTATCCTCACCACTACCAAGCATCTGCATTCTTTCGTTGGAGCAAGTATACAAGCAAGATGCGACAAATACATATTGTATAAATATTATCATGACTAGATTTATAATTTTTATTACGAGCGTGCTATAGATAACATTTAACTAGGCATACTTCAGCAGTGTCATAATATGTTTGAGAAATGCACAGACGCCTAAGTAAACCAAAGCATTATATTCATAAGGAACTATTAGAGCTACATACGCAATTTTATAGCAGCCCCTGTATTACGCAAGTAATTAAATACAAAGTTTTCTTAGGCCCCGCAGTGCTAGGAATTAATACCAGTAGGAAAAGAAGACAGTGGAAAGGGTTTGAGGCAAAAGGCTTAGGACTAATCTTCAACTTATAAAAAAGGTATAAAGTTTGTTCGTAAAGTTCCCGTTTGATGCGTAGTGCGCCCGCAAGAGTAATTAAGAGCCCCCCCCCCTCCGTTACCCCAGGGGAGAGGGGTAGAGAATGCTCTTGAACGCTTCATGGTAATGAGATGGGGTATGCCAGATACGGCAGCAAATCTAATTAACGGAATACGACTCACTGTGCCTACTTCTATAAGCTATATGATTGTACGCTCGGTGCATACTTCGCTAGGAGGACGAAGGACGTTTATCCAAGGTAATTGCATTCGTCTTGTGACAGCTTGTGTAAGCCCTACTCGAGGTAGGCTTCAGCTAACAATGTACCTAGCCTAGAAGTTTTGCTCCATGTTGGCTTTAAGAAACATAGAACATCTCTTACAATTTGACAGATGGCTGAGATTTCATCTTCATAGAATGGAGACCATTTTCTATGTTGTTACACACTGTTATTGAATTAATAAATTTAATAATAATTTCGCTTTTAAGCTTTTATAGCTCGGCAATATTGCTGTGACTAAAGGTGTAAAAATTATTTTGCTACATTGAATACTGATTTAATTTACGCGAAACTTATTCTTAAAAGTATAGTTCCACGTGGATTTAACCAACCTTTGATTTAAAGAACACCAAATTATAAAATACGTGTTTATGGGATGAAACCAGAAGAACAAACATTTTGCCTAATATAACCAGAAACATGTAAGATTAAAAACTTAAATGATACACTGAATTATATTTGGGGCCGAAGCTACACTTTATACACCACTTTCCTGTCCGTATGTGCGTAAGTCACATCTCATGATGAAAACAGAACATCACCCCCGACTGCGATGGGTTTTTCGTTGACATTGACCTTCAACAAGAATGAGAAAACATGTTTTGTTGCCCCTGCAGACCAGGGGGACGGGGCTAGCCTAACTTAAAAAGGTGGTAATTTTGACCCGGCACCTCCACCAAAAGCTTGCTGAAATTGTATTTGTGTCTCCCGTTACGACCGTCTGCTTATTAAATAGCTTTACTCCCTGTTTTGGATACCGTGACGTACAATATCATATTTTTAATGTTCAAACATATTGAAGCATAACATCTTACACTATCTGTTTAGTATGCGTTTTTGCCTATTAACACAAGTAAAACTAGACTCATGGAGAAATAAGATATAAAATTTCTTGCGTTTCTCTGCGTTTGAATTTGAATTTAGAATTACGCCCTGCTATCTCACATACAAATTGAAAAATTACTAAAATATAATTGATTTAATATTAAAATTTAAATATTAATATCTCAGTTTCCAGAAGCAATTGGATATTCTCGAAAATTCTAGTATGCACGACCTTACATCAATTAAAGGCCCATTAGCAAAAACATATTTTTTTATGAATAAAATAAAGTTGACAGTGTGAACAATGACTTATTTACATCAAATCGGTAAACGTATTATATTATTGTCATACGTATTTTTGTAAAATTTTGTACATTTTTTATGATAATCATTTTAAAATTCGTTCAATTACTGTATTTTATTTAATGTCCATTTGTGTTATCTTAGATTTTGATTGTCTTTATTTGTAAAACAGTTTTTATACCTTAATAGGATAGACTTTAAATACATAAATTACGTTCATGCACTATGTAAACTTTGGTTTCAATCGTATTGAGTATCTACATAACTTGTTATTTAAATATTAATAACAATAATAAGAATAAGAATGTGTAGTAAAGTATAGTTATTTGAAATTTTACCATGGTTCCCCTCGTAATTTGCGTTGGCTCTATGCCCAACGTAAAACTTTGAGTATGAGTGTGATTTTGCTGAAACGAAGTGTACATAGACTCTCATGCAAAACAACAAGATGAAATTACACATTCACTGCGACGCAGACCAATAAAGGCCTATTGCGTCACTAAAGGTTTCCACCGAGAGGATTTCCATATATAGCTTTATATTATTTATAAAACAAAACTTTGCTTCAGCAATAGCCGCCCAACTGGGCTTTGGGAAGGGAAGGGTTATGACTTCATTTGCATTTCCATTTACCGGCAGGCTTATGTAACTTTACTGCTAAACTGCTGCATAGCTGCCTGGATATACCAGGCCACTTGCAGGAAAATATGGCGGCTAGCAATGTCGGTTGCTGCGATATACCAGGCTGTGTAGGGGTAGGAAAACATGGCGGCTAGCAGTGTCGGTTGCTGCGATATACCAGGCTGTGTAGGGGCAGGAAAACATGGCGGCTAGCAGTGTCGGTTGCTGCGATATACCAGGCTGTGTAGGGGCAGGAAAACATGGCGGCTAGCAGTGTCGGTTGCTGCGATATACCAGGCTGTGTAGGGGCAGGAAAACATGGCGGCTAGCAGTGTCGGTTGCTGCGATATACCAGGCTATGCAGGAGCATGAAAACATGGCGGCTAGCGGTGTTTTTTCTTGTTTGTCATCTATTTTGCGTTAAAATATTCCACATATGGTAATTTGTAAGTATACTCTTCCGGTAAAGATTTAATGCATATTTAAATAATATTTAATTGTTATTTATACACTTGCTAGTGCTTATTTCATTCTGGTTTTAATATACTTCGAACCTTTTAAGTTTGTTTTCAAGAATGGTGGATGCTACAGAGAGCCAGACCTGCAATTTTGACTACACGCTCTAGACTAGACTAAATAAACGAACATGCACTAACAATTTTAGCCAAATATAAACATAGACCTGAGACTCTGTTAACCGCTACTTAAGAAGAGGAATTAGGGGTTGATTTTTACTACGTCACTCAGGGGGTGGTTTGTTTGGCATCGTTGGTGTGAGTGTTGTCTATACATCAGCACTCCGCTCTTCGCAACAGACCTCCCAAGTAGGAACCACTCTCCAGAGCTAATTACCACATTCCAAGTAAGAACGCGATGAGGTTACAATTATAGCGAGCCAACATGGCGGCATGGCCATCCATGTTCCAAGCTCATACGTGCGAAAAATAATTGTCTGTCAGAGACTTGCTATTTATGACTCGGCTTAAAATATGATTATATCTCACTTTTTCCGTTCTAAATGTTTACACCTTATTGAACATAATTAAGACAAGTTTAAATTAGAGACCAGTTGCGTCTTTGGACGAGCTAAGAATGCAGCCTTGTGGAACATAATTTTGTGTTATTGATTCTCTTAAGTTTTACGGTACAATCATTTATGTCTTTATCATTAAATCCAGTTGAATGAGCCTACTTCAGAAATGGTTGCCACAGAGAATACAATTTTATTTTGCAAACTATGCATGGCTGTTGTACCAAATTTATTTATATAATTTGATGTTAATATTTTAATCATAGTAATTAAATAATTAAGTTTAGAATCTCGCACTTCGTATCTCTGTACAACCTACATCATTTAAAAATAATCTCTGAATTAATTATTTAATAATAATTTGAATGCTGTCAAAAATTGCTTATAAGTGGACATTGCTGTAGATTGCAAAAAAAAGATACTCACTTTAAGATAAGTCTTTCCTGAGAATACAAAGACGCAACTCATGACATATAGTCTGTCATTTCAACTGTTGGCAGTTTGACAAAGCTATTACAATACACAATGGTTTCGCAAGGTGTACATCATTCACCGTGTATAGTATAATAGTGATTACGTTTTTAATTGATGTTAAAGAGTTGGTTTAGTGTTTTATAATAGGCCACTCGCTTCAAGTGTAGCACGCCGATAGTAAAACTATTAGTGGGCTTTTTATTACATCTAAAATCAGTTATAAAGCTAGAAACCACGTGCACTGTGCACACGCCTCGTGGTTATAGCTTTATCCGCGTTGGGTCCCCGGAAATTAAACGCGTGGCCGTGAGGGAGGCAATTCCTTCCGTATTTTCACTGGCTCAATGATCTTCTTATATAGCGACGACTTCCTACATAGAATGCGATTTTAACATGCATAGACGATCAGTCAAGTTTTCACTGTTATGTTTTCCACAAATTATTGACTGCCCGAAGCTAAATTAAAAACATAATTTTTACCTAGTTTTTATTATTCTTTACTTGAAGTTTTACTCCGATATATATTTTTTGAATTTGAATTATTATTTGTCCAACACGTAGTATGTATTTTTTTCTTATCATTATCATGTATGAATGGAAGGTTTTTAAGAACAAACCCGTAGTTATTTATATTTTCGTATTCCAAAATTGTTAGTGTTTTCATTGCATCTTTTTATTTTTATACTTATAAATGTGTACTGGGCTATTAAACAATTCTCTGTGATTGTTGCCAATGTAATAAAACAAACCTAATGTTGATTTGCGATAAAAATAAATAAACAATACAGGTTAAAAAGAAAATCTACAATAGTAAAAATATATTCTGAACTGTATTCATGTGTTGGTGTGTATATATATAGCTAGACGAATTCAAGATACAACAAAACTCAAAATTCTATTATTTTGCAAAGCAATCAAATACAATGTTCGAGTTGTAGTCTATATTACACTTAGTCGTGCATTTAATTTTTACCTCATGTTACAAATTATCTAACGTACAAAGCTAAGTATTGGTCACATCAATTAGATTTTGCAACATCGTAAATGTTTGTAGCTTGTTTAACGATCATGATGTATGTTTGATAAGAAACGCATGATAAATGTTTTACTACATTTTTGCGATAGCATCAATTGAAAAAAAATGCAATGTGCATCCGGTGCTTGATTATTTAATGATAACAAACGTTACGCATCTGTGCGTACGTGAGTGTGTGTGTGTGTGTATGTGAATGCGCGTGTGCGTGTGCGTACAACGTGAGAAAGTACTGTCGCCAAGGGTACACATTGAAAGAATTACCGTTACGCTAGATACTTTTAATGCACCATTGACTCGACAATGTCAACACATTAATTCACGGCAAGAAAATTATTATTCTTGAATCGCAAACAATTCCGACCCAGCTATATACCTGGTCACAGGTATAGTATGCCCTGTGCAAACAACGCTAAAGTCTTGGTCCTTACGTATCCGAATGAATATCGTTTTTATCATCATGGGCAAATGAGAAAGCGGAGGATGAATTATTTGTAAATACAAAATGTGAACATTCAAAATAATTGCAATGGCTGCTTTTTGTTCACGTGAAACGCACATCACACAGTCATGCATACACTAGTACACATATGGGTGTGGATCGTTTGGGTGTAGATGTCTTGTATGGTCTTGGTGCTTGCTTGTTTATTTATTTATTGCCTGCTATAAACTATAAGTTATAGTATTTCCTCTTCAACATACCTGATATCCGAGCTTCGAGCTCAATATTTGTATATAACTTTCACATGGTATTTAGATATTTTTCTTGCCGTAAACTTCACCACTTTAAGATTGTTAAACCGTTTCCTTATAAATTTTAGCCGCGCTGTCAAAAGTTTTAAAACATATGTTTGACATATCGCAACACGTAGTATATATAATTCACAAACCCACTCTAACATAACTTCAAAAGAACGTGTTACTCTGCAACCTTGTATCCGATCCAATAAAGTTTGTGTTTCATCTAGACGGGTAGGAACTATAAATTGTGAGTCGTATTGCTTGCAGGCTAGGCCGACGTGGAGCGGACGCGTTGCCCGCCAGCAAGCCAACGTCGGCCGCGAACTTTCCGTCTCGCCGCCGCCATCTTCGAATGAGTTCACTCCCCGACGCATCTCACACATACAGTTGCATTAATATTGTCAACTGAGGTTTAAACCAGCGCATTACTCAAATTCTCTTGATGTTGTTAGGCTATTATTTATCTACAAATATTTACAATTTGTTCCCGTGATCGGTATTGTTGTGATAAGAGAGTTTCAAGTGAGTTTCGCATTCTTGTTAATTTTCACAAACAACGATTCATGTTCATGCCATCGTAAAATACAAAAAGGTAATCTTAAAAAAAATGTTATGGGCGAATTGCAACTTTGTAACAATTTAGTACGTGCGTACTTAATTTCATGGTGCAAAGTATTACGAGTACAAATTTCACGCTATTGGCATTGAGAACATTTTCAGCGGTATGGTAAATTAAATAATTTATGGTGTAGTACTACAAGTAGTATTTCTTTTCCGTCTTTCGACACATAATAATTTATGCAACACTCATCCCGGTAATAGTCTACACATAATCGCAGGAAGATTAGATATATATCAAAGAGCCACACATAGATTCAAAGCGCATATCATGCACTTGCCAATGCCACTTGAATAAATTGCTGTTCGATTTATTACGTATATTTATTACAGAGATGGTTCCGTTGACGCCAACTTGCAAATAAATCCGTGAAAACAGAAATGTAATTCTCTTGTTTGGCTTATGGCGCTCGAGAGTGTTGTTGGGTTAGTGTGAGAATGTGGCGCCGTACATTTTATTACATGCAAGATAATGTTTCAGATTCGTTTATATAGATCCAATAAATGTTTTTGTTTTGGATTTGAATACCTAGGGTGTTTATTTTCTTCCTGCATGGCTTAGAAGGGGGCAGTAATGTTGTTCGCTATACTACCTTGACGGCGTTGGAAAAGATGTCATGCCTCTCGTAAAATTAAGTTTTTACGACCGTTTTACGGACATCGTTGTCATGTTAACTCCTTGAACCTTGCGGCTCCCTCACCATCTCTTTATACATTTACTCAATTCCCAATTGCAACGGTAACGCGTAATTCGCATTCACTTTGAAATCGATTATTTTCTTGATTTGTTAGTCATATAACCATGCACCGCATCATAGCTTAGGGCCTGAGTGATAAGAAATTGTACAACACGGGCTTGTTAACGAATTAAACCTAACTTTGAATTAAGCACATTTCTAGAAACTAAATTAACAATCTTTTCGTTTGCTCTCTTAAACTATACTCGTAAACATCAATTTAACGTTATTATTATTTTTTACAAATATACAGTAATATAACATGTTGGTTGTTAGAACTCTACTATCATTCATTAGACTCTTCAGTAATTCACATCAATTTCCAAATTCATATCTATTAAATAATTATTTATTGTCTTTCTTGAATACTTCCTACACAGAATCTGTCATGTAAACAAACTAACATCCTGCTTTGGATTTATACACGTGATATATTGCATGTCATAAAACGAGACCATCTTAAATATCATACGCAGATATTATTCCAATTTAGTTTTAAATATTTGTGGGCGTGATTTATCTGACACGCACACCGCACACGTGGCAAACATGGATCCATCAATTGTCCTTGAAGACAAGAAGGACAATTGAACTCGACTGGCACCGGCTCGAATCATTAGTTAAACAATTTTATTTCTGTTGCAGTCAGAATAAAGTGGACATAGAAATATGGAATTAATTCTCGCGTACAATCGTAAATTAAGAATATTATTATTATTATTATTATTATTATTATTATTATTATTATTATTATTATTATTATCATTATTATTTCGACTTACGAGAATATATGGTATTTTCATTATTTATGCCATTCATAACGTTTTAATTATGATTTTGTTTAAATTTGTTATTATTATTATTTCACGTACTGTACATAATTAGTTTATTGTTATCTTGTGAGACTTTGATTTTATAGAAAATAGGCGGCTATTACACAATTCTGATATTATCTAAGATTATAATTTGTATATCAAAATCATAATTTTTATTTTTCGTATTGTTGTTGTTATATGTACGGGCGAGTTGAGGTAGGGACTGACTGCGGTATTAATATTTCATGTCGGGGCCTGGGAGGGGGGCCCCTTATTCTTTCAACAATCAGCTAATGCCACTCCCTTGTGTAAACATCAATATGCTGTCAGTTTTATTGGCCTTGTTAGGCCTTGATTTACTGCTGGTTTTTATTTACCTTTACATTTAACAGATATCTGAAGAAGCGCCCCGTCAGATGGTCAAAATTTGGAACTTGTCCAACATTTTGGTTAGACGCAATCAATGGGTTAAATGGATGCCAGGAAGCGCCAAAGACAAGTACCCCACGATAATTCCATTACGTCACCCAATCTCTGGTTGGTCTAACCAGGCATAAACGAATCTGCATGGCCTAATTGATGCCATTCATTATGCCCAGATCACATATGAACCTCCTACTAAATGCCTCCTGTGGGCAAACATTAGCTTATCGTTCGTACCGCTTTAGGTGACTGCATGGTACTATAAAATAAAACTATTCACATGATTTGAACGAAAAGTCCTGGTCCTAATCCCGACATAGACTATAAACTTAGGTGGAACTCCTCATTAAAGATTGATGTTGGTAGAAAACGAACCAACAACCCCTCGAATTGGAATCAGGTGGGCTATCAACGAGAAATCTCTATCAGAATTAGTGATAGCGACTAAATCGTAAAATTGCAACTGCCAAAGCAACAAGTTTTACTCCACTAAACTGTTGTAAATAAGAACTATAAACTATTCTTGCTGTAACCTGCCTGCCCGGAATGCGGGAGACCCGTGGTTCGAATCCCGGTTGGGGCGGACTTTTTTAATTTCTGAATTGTAGTAAATATTAACAATTACACCTACGGGAGTGTTCCCCGACCAACCAAATCGAGAAACTATAGAATAGAATATATCAAAATTAAAATTAAATCAAATATACACACGCATTAAGGAACGGACAGCACAGATATCCTTAAGGGGAGTAACGCTATTATGTACTAATAATATTAATAATAATTTAATACATTTTGTGGGAAGCCTGCCCAGGGTGCAATTCAAGCCCCGCTTCGGGTGTGTAGCTATCGGTATGCTGCGGATAGGACAATTGTGAAGGGATGTCGGAGGTCTGTTTCAAGAGGAATCAATCCCTTGCCTCGGAAAAACCTTAAGTCAGGATTGCCGGTCTCGACGGGATTTGAACCCGCGGCATCCCGAATCAGGGTCGCGCGCTTAACCCTTGAGCCAACACTATCGGTTATGAACTAATATTACCTATTCTCATAATGTGAGATATTGTTCATTGAAAATAAGTTAGCGGCTACCCTCATGAATCACATTTTTGTCCGTCCGTCTGTGAATGTGTGACGTCTCACGATAAAAACCGAACACGACCATGCGTTGTTTTGTTTTCAATGTCCTTCTAGGGAATGTTTTGATGTACCCGGCGCCTCCACCAATTAGCTAGTGAACGCTGAACAAGCGAGGTAAAACAACACTAAGCTTCGCTCCCTATTTCAGGTACTCCCGCTCCCTTGGTTCTACTGAGTAGACATTAAAACAACTCGTTGCACTGACTTTCATCTTTGCATAGAAAGAAGCCAGGGGACACATCTTTTTCGTTGGCATATTTCCCTGAGACCAACTGAATGGTGGGACAAAATTCATTCATTTTTTATGAGCGTTTGGAGATTTTGATATCATCCCTGCCTTGCATTGAAACTTTAAACATATGACAGAGACTTCTAAAAAGATATGACACAAGTTTCCCTCGCAGGCCTAGACGTGATTTGATGTTATTTGCGACGGTGCCCGAGGTGAATCCAATGCCGAGGAAGCTTATGTAAGATTAGAATAATGCCACCTCTACCTCTCCCCAGTTAATACGATAGAGATTACAAGTTTACAGCTTCACTTTATAGATGGTTTATGTTAGTTTGAATACAGTCATATACTCGAGAGGAAATTATAGGCTTAACACGATGTAGTCAGCTTCGTAGCACGATATTGCGTATGGTAATGGTGATAATCTTCAATTTGAATTTAATATATCTGTATGCGTTGAAATTATTAGAATCAATGGATGAATGTAAATATATTATCTGTAGCAAACGTTTATTTTTGAAAACCACAAGCAAATCTTCCGAATTCTACACGATTTTGAACGTCATGAAATATTAAAAGATTATAAGATTCTTGTAAATTACTTGCATAATACTATACAGACACGTGGTTGCTACACGTGATATACTACCGACACACGTGGTTGCTACACGTGATATACTACCGACACACGTGGTTGCTACACGTGATATACTACCGACACACGTGGTTGCTACACGTGGTATACTACCGACACACGTGGTTGCTACACGTGCACACTCCCATGCGACGTGATATACTACCGGCTCACGTAATTTTTACACGTGAACTCTACTTAACGACGTGATTACCGACACTGACACACGTAGTTGAGTTACACTTGCACCGACCACTAACTAGAACTGAATGTGCGTGGGAATAGTTTGGCATCCTGGAAATATTTTCTCTTATTATGGTCCTCGGCAAAAAGTTCCCCATACGCTTCATTTTAATACTACAAGCGCACGAGGAGAAAGCTACCATCCCTACTTCACCGTTAAGCTCTGCTTAATGAACAACATCACACACAACAACACTTTGTGGTGTAGAAGTAATTTAACTAAGAGTTGGGATGCACATTTTGAAATGTTTTTGAAGTTTTTTTTTTCGATTTTGTTAACAAATTAATGCTTTTATTTTCTGTTTCTACTAATTAAAAACACAGGAAACGTTTCTAAGATTTCATTTCTTGATATTACTATAGCTCGTATACCTACAATAATACTATTGAGTCTGGATTGGAAAAAATAAAGTGACCTTCAAGCTCACAATTCACATTTCACAAACAACATTGAAAACATTATTCACGCAAAATTAAAATTATCATTAATTTATTCGATTTTTACGTCAGGAAAGAAATGATTCACATATTATATAATGTGATTTAAACAGGTTAAAGCAACTCATTCTACATGGAAATTAGTAAAATAATGAAGCGTTATTTGAGTCTTTGGCCCTTCTGGCGTGGGCGTTGAAAGTAGGGGCTGGTGTGTTGAAAGTTTGGCATACACAATCAGCATGTTTTGATCGATCAGAGCTCTCGCTCGCTCTCTCTCTCTCTCTCTCTCTCTCTCTCTGTTCAAACGAGATGCGACGATCCAAACAAATAGTTTCCGTCTTCAATGTTTTTTGTGTGGGAGAGAGATTGGGGTCAGAATTTACATTGAAATAGGGGTTTTGAGAATTCCTCCACTCGAGTTGGTCCTATGCATATCGATCCATTTATCTGTTTTCGGGGATCTGATACTGATAGAGGCACGTTATGCTTTGAATCGAAGGAGTGAAGCCTGTTTTGTGCCATACTTTTAACAAGATTAAAGAAATTGTATACTTTTGCTTCGGTTTTTAATTCCGACCAGTAGTATCGTATTTGCTTGAGTCACCAACGAAGTAAGATGGCAGTCATTTCCTACACCCAAAAGCCACTAATCACTTTTCCCACATTTACCTTAGACGTATATTTATTTTTATGTTCCTTTTTTACCGAGCCAAAGTATGATTTGAAAGTATGCATATAATGCATACAAAGATAATAACAATAATAACGTAATAACATATAATATTATAATAAAGTCTATATCAAATCATCATTGTCACGTACACAGTGCTTTAAATTAAAAATCTATAAAACGTAGTGTAAGATATACAACTATTGTTCAAAAGTGAATCAGTCAGGCAATTATAATACCTACAGTTACTAGGGAACAAAGATCCTAAGCACAACTTCTGTTCGTCTGTCCGTCCGTCCGTCCGAAAAGTGCGTTTGTCACGTATCACGATAAAAACCTGAATACGACGTCCGATTAACATGTGATTTTTGTTGGCATTGACATTCGACAAGTATGATACAGAATGTTTTTGCATTTTGTTGACCCTGTGGGTAAGGGAGGATTGTCTAGTCCTAAGAAGTTTGAAAATGCAGAAACCTCTTTTTACTGACGAGAACAAGCGACAGACATTTAAAAATTGTTAGCTAACCCGGCACCTCCACCAAAACGTTCAACGCACGGCGAATTATTTTCTTTTTCTTTTCTTCGACGATCTGTGGATTGAATAGCTTTGCTCTTTATTGTTGGCGCTACCGTAGTGCTTGTTTCACATGTCAATCATGGTAATTGATCTAATTACTAGTGAAACCATTACAGCATGCGAGATTTGTATTGCCCAGCGAAAAATATGGCCTGTTAGCACATTTGGTTTTATTCCAAAAGTTATTGTTGACTTTGTAATATTTCTAATATTATATTCCGTTTGATATACTTTGTTGTCATTTAGCAAAAATATATTAGTTCAATTATGTTATTAGTTTAGAGATAATTTAAGTATTTCTAACACCATGATATAAGTGCCCAAAATGTGGACAATGATCAATTTGTTTATGTTTAAGTATGCAAATTGTAGTTCAGGTACCTTATATATATTATGATTGTATATTACACCCAGATTCTCAATTAAATATAAGAAACTATGTCTACTAATATGTTGTATAGATAAACATTGAGTCCCTAGTCAGCGTCAAAAACCGGTTCCTGAAAAGTATTTACCTACGTGAGAACGCTTTATTCGGCGTCTCTAAATATTTACATCGACGTATTCGGCAAAATATCGATAAAATCGACCATTAGCGTAAGCCGGAAAGTAAAAACATAAAACATTGAGCCGTGTCAAAAGCGATTTCCAAGAGGAGTTTTAAAGCAGACGCAGAATCCACAAATTAAAATAATAGTTGCTTGTTCGGCCATCTGTAATCTAAGTGACATTTCGGACAAAAATTTCCTCATTCGATAGCAACCGAAGAGGAAATTTGAATAAAATAATCATTGTTAACAAAACATTGTTGCATTGACTAAGATTAAGAACACTGTATCTGAAATAGCACCGTGGAGTAAAATCCGATTTTACGATCAAAATCACATTTGTTTTCAATGTTTGCAACGTATTTTAAACGATTTTAAAAGACGTTCAATAAATTTAATATAAACTGTTTAAAAAGTTACTCCTTTTGCAGATCTCATACAGCTGAGGCTTCGCCCCAGACACTCTTTTTTGGAGTAGTTATTCACCCCCTGTTAAATATGATATACGCCACTGCTCTCAGATGAAGTAAAATAAGTTTCCCTCATAGCAACACGGTCCGAGTATAGAGTGAACCAAACCATTAGGGTAAGCCGGAAAGTTGGCCGGGAGCGCTGGTTGGGCTTCTGTATACTCTTATTATTCGAATCTCACATGCAGTAGGCCTAGGGCTTGTTGCCGGGAATATCTCGTTATTACCAACCCAGCCAACCCCATGTTTACGAGCCCACAAAAATAGCTACGTTTTTAGCGCTCGTGGGCTTTATTTTATTCCACCGAAAGTTTTTTCGTCAGTTGATATTTTCATCAGACGCGGAGGGAGGAAACCACCAACCTGCTTGGATATTCAAATGAAGCACGTCGGCCCGGAAATATCATTTCCAAATGCAATATTCACGGCGCGCGGAAGGTGCGTGGCGCCATACAATGGCTTTACTCGATGCAAGGGAAATAACAATAGGAAATTGAAAATTGTATAGCGTACTGTCCGCAAGAGTCAACTTTATTGATTACAGAATCGACTATTTTATTTCATAGCTAACCAATCCTGTTACAATTGACATCGTGGTTAAAAATAATAGAAGATCCATTATCTATGAATAGAAGTCTAGAAATAAACAACCAATTGGGAAAATTTAAAAATGCGTATAAAAAGACATACAGTAATGACAACGTTGCATTAAAAATGCAAAGAAAGTTCTAATCACGAATGAACATAATATGTGTGCACGTGCTAAAAACGTATCTGGAATAGATCAAATTACTACAATTATTTCAAATATGTATGTTTATTGTTTTCATCGTTTTATTATGTTTTTTAATTGTGTAATTTTTATTTATTTCGTAGTTTTATCCATAGCCCTAAATACAATTAATTTAGAACTAACATCTTCATTTTCCTGCTAACTACACGATCAACAACAAAATGATACTCATTGTTAGAACGTCTTCTTCGTTTTGAAGTGTGGTTTTGTAAGAACCCACTCTCTTAAAGTCTAATGAATGAATTCAATTATAGTGCCTTAAAATTTATTGTCTCAGCGATGAAGCGATATTTAGTGCTATGATAGAGGAGAGTGAAGCAATGTTACAAGCGTCATCCTCCTTCATAGTGGAGTTGCGAGTATGCGTGGGAGACACTCTCTGCGTATGCTGACGTGCTCCGGATACAAAGTTGTCACCAAAGATTATATTCCCCAGTAATACTCTTGGGTACTATCTGTGATCATCAAAGCAACGAATAAAACCGAGCTATGTTATTGAAGCAGTGACAATGAAGCTTTCAGGCGTCCATGTTATAATGACTGCAGACACCTCTGGGTTGAATTTCAATGTATGACTTTAGCCAGCAAGAATTTTGTTATGTGGAGGGGAAATTATCTTATACATGTTTTAGGAAACTGTGTCGTTTGGATTTAATCTAAGTCTGACCTTGTATTCCAGTATACCAGTCTACTCTGTCAGTCTTCTTCCCCAGTTTGCAATTCCCAGACTCACTCAATTAGTCTGCTTCCATAGTTGGCTTTCCTCGTCTACTTCTCAAGCTTTTTTCCCCAGTCAACTCTAGTCTACTTACCCACCTGGCATTTCTTATCTACTTTCCCAGTAGACTTTACTCGTCCACTTCTCAACCTAACTTTCCCAGTCGACTCTAGTCTATACTTACCCACTTGGCAATTTTCTTATCCATACTTTCCCAGTTGACTTTCCCGTATACTGATCTACGAGTCTAGACTCATGATCTACCATCTCAGTCCCAATCTACCCTTCCTTCCAGTCTACCCTCTCCATTCATCTTCTGTTTCACCCTTCTAGTCCCCCCTCCATCTACCCTCACTATGCTTACTCTGGGGGTTGTCGCATGGAGGTTTTCTTCTACGAATGTACTTTCGCCTGTAGCAATGCAAATCTCATCGCACTCAAGAATGTTAGAGAACCCCCATTTTCTAGGGGATTCTGTGGGTATCAATTAGATATTCAACAAAACCATTCCAATAGATTTCATTCTCCTGTATTTGCGCCATCGCGTCTGCGTTCCCCTGAGGGTTGGACATGTACTGCGAGCACGTACAACGCATTTCGCCCGTTCACTTTATTAATATTTCCTGCAACGTTATTGCCGAATCAAAATCTTTTATTACATAAAAACATGCCTAAAGTCTACATTGTGTGTGTCTTCTATATTTTCTTCTTTTAGAATCCTATATTCAAAATTACACAAATACATCTTGCCGCACATTTCAAAATAATAAAAGAAAACCAATATTTCGAAAATGTTTTGATCATGCTAAAATCCATCATACATAAACTCCCCTTCTCACAAATCTTCTATATATTTCGTTGGACGTTAACTTGAGATTTCTATTTCTCTTCTCTCTTTATATTTGTGTATTGAAACCCTTGGAATTATTCACCAATGTGGCAAACCTTCAAGGCATTCAAAGAAGTCATGCATATATGTTTTATAATCATTTATAAATTTAGAGTTAAAATATTATAAAATATTGTCCATCATTATTCAAACTTAAATGTAAAATAATATTGCGATTTAAGCTTGTGTCTAGCAAGAAACGCCGAAAATATGCTTGACAATGGCGACTTAGTGGAATATTTTTGTGATTCAAGAAGCAGGTATTCATTTTGTTAGAATGTCATAAGAACTTGTATAAAATGTCAGCTCATTGGTATTTTAATACATTCAACAAAGCTATATATTTACCATAGCCAATTCGATCTATATTACAAGAGTGTTTGTGAGCGACATTCTACGAGTTGGTTTCTCAGTCGCTCGAGACTCCGGCATAAACGTCGGAGCAAATTATGTCGCATTATACTCATCATGTTTATGTACCTCATTACCCTCGACGTTTTCGTTATTGAAACCTTTTTTAGTCCGGGAGTTATATATGAACCGAGTTTGAAACGATTTAAAACGACGGGACAAATATTTCATAGAGGTTATCACAGGTTTAAAATGAGAACTTGGTCATTAAGTTTTGCGTCTTGGAGAATTTGAATGACCCATGATTATTTTGTGTCGAGTCACATGTGTGTTAACAGACAGGGCATTAACATAAAATATATCATCAGGTGCATTTTCTTAAGGCTCGTTTTTTTTTTTTAAATAAATTGGCTTATTTTTTTTACATTACATACAAAAACTTGTATCACAAGATTTTACACACTCCCAGACAGGAGTTATTTTGTGCATAACACAAATATTTTGTAAATAATTCTGTATTGCATTGATTTGCCAATATTACACAAACCTCAAATCTTTATTCTATTAATATGTGTGAATGGTGGAGGACGACTCATATGGACTCATATAACTAGTTATCACCACATTCACCTTCTACAATGAAGTGCAGGTACTGTTTTTAGTAAACAAAATTGTTGTTTTTATCTTAACGTGGAGAGTTGGATTGTGTACATACTTCATCAGCACATTTTTGCAATATCACCAACTTAGCAATCTTCGCCTCTTGTATATCAGTAAACTTTAAACTGTGTTTTGTCTACTGTCAGGCAAGCGATTACGGTTGTAGGATATTATGTATTCCATGATACATCTTGAGTAAATGTTACAAGGTATAAATGTAAAATGTAAAGTCTATTATTTAATTATTGTTAGACATAATTTTTAAATAATGATTCTCAGTATCAAAATGGTCGTCTATCTTACGTAACTACTCGTTTACCGTCCCGAACATTGACGAAGTACGACGTCACGTCGTCACTCGTGTGGCTGGCTCGCGACGTCGTATTCACATGTATCAGGGTTGTATGAAGTAGACAGAGATGGCGAGAACTCTGTACGATGCCTAGCACCACGCGCAACCAATGCGGCGTCTATCAGCGCTGTAGACTTCAAGGACACGTTATCGTCATGCATTTATTAATGTCATTGACCGAGTCGCTGTCTGCATATTTATTACACTTAAGTTTGTGAACGGAATTTATTCGATTATCACAGATCATGATGTTTTGCTAATTAACGGTTGGGAATACTAGTTTCAGCACTCAATTTGTTACAAAAACGATTTTACAGTAAAACATTAATGTCAATTCTCTGATGCTATTCTACTATTTTACGTGGCACAGTGAGCTATAAAAATTATAAAAATTTCTACATTTTTAGTATCTCATATTTACTATACATATTTATCCAAAATACGAGCGGTTATTTGGTTTCACTTTCATTATAGTACATGCATAATGCAATTTTTGGCAAAAAATAGTAATATTTTTAGGGTACATTTTTTCTTGGATGAAATTGTATAAATGTCCCAAGGGTAATTCTCAGAGAATAATTAATTCTGTTGCCATAAGAATTATTAATACCTTGCACAGGAAAGTAGGCAATCACAAGTATTTCCCGCGTCTCGAGAAAGCGCCTCGACTTGGATACAAGTAAAATTCTTCTTCTTTAAAAACGTAAATTAAATACAACATTTTATTCTTTAATTTAAATTTGTGTACTGGTTTTTGTGTATTTTTAGCATCGATACACAAGTTTCGTAGAAGCTGCATATACCATGCCATATCCCGATGAGAGCCGATTTATAGTTATTCGTCCGTTGAACTGAGTGTCATTGGCTAACTCCTTTTCACCCAACACATTGCAACGAATCGAAAGTTCGTTTAAATTTAGATATTAAAAAAGTGGCCGGACTAGCTGCTGGGTATAATTTAAATTATCAGCCTCCTTTCACAGCAAAGGAATATACCCATTGAATGAAATAGCAACTTGGACTTCTTTATTACGCACACAAGTAAAACGTCACTGCATCATAGCCATAAAGTAAAGCAATAAAGCTAAACAAATCATGACTCCTTTACCGTTAATATAATAGAGATGCGTTGCAGCCCTAGCAATGAGAATATTAAACTAAAGGTGTCTAAAGTATTTAAAAAGCTTTCAGACTGTATTTCATTTAAATAACTACTTGTTGACTTTACGTAATTGCTGTTACTAAGTGGAGGTGCGTGATGCTATTGGCGGTAGTGAATTGCTTGCGTTCTTTCTTTATCTACTCCCTTCTTTGCATACGGGCATTCGCGTCCAAAGAAACCAGACACATATTTATGGGCTGTACCATAGAAAGAACAGATTTGAATAAATAATCATATTAAATCCTTGTCGATTCAGCAGTTGATATTTCACAAACACGTTTGTTCATTGTCCAGGCGTACTTTCGATTGAGAAACTTCTTGTGCTGACTGGTCTTTGTCGGCGGTCTCACACATTGTAACCATTTCGAGAGGAAATAATAAAATCTACAAAGTAATTTTATTGGCATCGTGTAAACCTGTGAGAGGCAACCCTCTTGACTCGAGAAACCTGCTCGGTAATCCACGCCTGGACATGCGGTGAAATAACCAGTTAGATTGCTTATGAAGGCTACGAAAGCTTACCATAATTTACAGGCTAGATTATAGCAATGGCTACATTAAATTTGTAACGGAGAGGTCAAGCTTTTTCTTAACCAATCAGAACTGTTGCTTATTTCAGACATTTGCCGCCGATAAAAACTCACAGCCCGATTATACACAGAATGTTTTGAAACCTATAATCGGTTATCCTTTTCACGTGACATTTCGGGTAGCAGCAATGGCCGACCTATCATCGTTGTTCTCTTCGAGTTTTTACTCTTTCGTGACACAATATCTTAGTAACGTTTTGCCTAAAGAAAAGGCTTGACATAATTTCGTCTTTAAAAAATGCCCATTCCTAAACTATTATTTTCGGGTATAAGTACTGCAAGTTAAACTTATCCGTTACAAGTATCAGAATAATATGCTATTTGAAGCAGAAAATTGGTCTTTCACGCAAGTTTCATAGACCTAAATAAGTCTAAAGTAAGGTGTGAAATCCTATTTATTGAAAACAAATAAACATTGCAACATACCCTTTTTTAACAGCTTATAAGTCTCGGTGTAACAAACATTCACTCACCACATAACGTAAACGAAAAGCCATAAAATAAAACCCACATCAAATATTTGTCGAATGTTGCAGATAGGGCGGGAATAATGTGCAACTCTTTACATTACAAGGTAGGCCTCCACCATTGTGTATGGGTGAAACGGAAGCCAGGGCTAAACATCCTTCAGACGGATATGATAATAGAAGATGGGCTACCCCTATCTGGATGAACCTGCTTGCCAACTCCAAGACTTGAATATTGAATGCAAACGCATCCAGAACTATAAGGGCAGTCTTGTGAAGAAAATAAATATTAACTTTTTGAGAGAACCGTTCCTAAACAGAGATTTATACGATAACGACCCCCCTGCAGTCCGATACCCTGTTTTCAGTGAGTTTCTCCCCTCACACTCTTCCAACAGTCTTGCCTTGCCTGCACTCTTGTTTTGCATTCCTACACTCTTCACATGTTAGATAAGGTGGCGCAACATTAAGTAACTTTACTCATACTATATACTTAGCTCCGAGGGTATCAGTCTTAATCCGCTTTTAGAGGGAATTCTGTTGTAGCAACAACTCACGTTTAAGCGGTTAGAGGTTGCTGGTTGTAGCGAGTTAACATTAACAAGCGAACGACGAGCTTAGAGCTAATATCTTATGCTTGAGGTGCAGGACCGAGTGTGTACAGTGAGGGCACGTGCCCACGTGGTGGGTCCTAAGCCATACACGTGTGGTGAAGCATCATGGCCATGACACGTGCATGGGGCGCATGGGGTGTAGTCCTCAAAGAACGAAGAGAGAAATTAATCTTGAAAATATGATATTCTCACATTTTACAATTACATTTAAGGGATGTATACTTATTAAGCGGTCATTTAATTAAACCATATTAGTACAGAGATTAGATGAAGTATTATATCGTAAAAAAATCTAATTCCTTGTTAATAACTAACTTTGCAAAATAGATTGCTGCAACATTTTGCATGTTTCAGCTACATAAAATGATTAGAGCAATTGAAATAACAGAACAGATCGATATAAAATCGTTTCATTCATCTTTATTTATACCCACAATTCAATTGTGTACAAGGTAATAAAGCCATTAATGTGCTTCGATCTGGTATATTGTTGCATCTTATCAAATAACATTTAACAGCCGTTGATTGATCAGTGATGAATGGGATTGGTTATTAGACCTGTCTGAACTATTATTGGTATAAACCCTGTGAGGAGCAGGTACCAGCTTTATACACATACAGCTTCGTACTGTAGATATACATGCAAATGTGTGGACTCCAGACAATCTGTGTCAATTGTTGATTTATGTGTGTACTTTGTTAATGGTATGTCTAGTGCATAATATTGACAGTAGCTTGTTGCTATGCAGTAGCAGCATTTTGCTTGTACCGTTCTCCAGTTAATACTGTTTTTTCACAGCAAAACATTGTTTCTACTAATCTGCCATACGAAATAATTTTTGTTTCCAAGTAGCCTACACGTTATGCTGGCATCAAGCAAATCAACAGTCTTTGTGAATTTTGCACCAGACAATCGGCCATAAAAGCTGTTTTGACTTATGTAACTGTTTACTTTCCACAGACGTGATCAGATATTGCATTGCTAATGCTGAATGCATTGGGTCTAATAAAGGCAATACATATATATAGGTAACACCTTAACCACAACATTATAGCGTTTTTATTAAGTTGGTATAGAGCTTCATCGACAAACTCCATGGGGATTTGGTTTAAAGTTGAAATAGAACATTTTTTATTTGTTTGACATTTTCTATTTACGACGTTTACATTTTGAAGCGGTACATGTTGTGTCAACATCAATAATTATGCTGACTTCCGTTTTCAAGGGGCCTGATAATGTGACTTTAACATTTTATCTCGGAAAATTTAACATTGTTTAGGGCTATATCTTGTTAAGTAATACGAACAGTAACCAGGACAATACATCAATTAAAAAGTATTCACACCATCAATGGGATTATAGAAGTGAGTGCCACATTAGCCAAGTGCATTATACTACCAAATCCTTCAAAATAAAAACATATATTTTCACTTTGTTGGTATATATAAGACTTCCAAATGTATTCCTACACATATACCACAAAGTGCAAAGTTTATCCACCTTAATGACTTTATCCAGAGCAATCATCTAAACTAACTTTAGTTGGTATTGAAACGAAAGCAAGTCCTGCTGACCGAGTGTTCTGTGATCAATCCTATACGGGAAAGTAGACGTAACCCGTTGGCTGTAATGTTAACCATAAGTCCTCTCGTTTGATTGATCTATCTTCCAGGCCGGAGTTTTATGATGGTTCGGATCTCCACGCTCTCTGGTTTAGTTAGGTCAGTCTGCTGCATGCATGCCTAGTGAGGTCGGGAACCGCTGACAGCAGCACTGGCAAATCCTTTCTTCCGGTGGTGGTGGCCATGTTACCATTGATTTCTTCAGACTCCGCCTTCCTCGTCTCTGGTTGGTCAGAGAAATATCCCACAAGACGATGCTCACAATTGCCAAGCAAACTTTGAGTGTTAGGGATGTTCTCACAGTCAGGGGTAAACAGTAGGCCCTGAACACGGTGCAACACTTAAGTGTTTATGGAACTTTGAGAACAATATTTTCAACATTAATATTGAAGGCATGCTGGTTATTATGCTGGGGTTACTTTCTTAACTGTAGGGTGTTGGGGGCCTACACGTTCAGTAGTCTACGTACTGAAAGCCAAAAAAAAACAACAACAACAATAACAACAATGAGAACGAAAACATAAACAATAACAACAAAATAATAACAGTGTGACGAAAAATTAAATATATTATTCTACTAAGAATTAAAAAAAACACACCTAGCAAACATCTTTTTTATTGTATTTCTTTTAAATAAATTTAAGGATCTTAAAAATCATAATCTAGTCTTATCTATCTACTATTTCTGTCGCGTGAAGTGAACAAATCTAAAATCGATTAATTGTTTGATAAATTTTAAAGGTAAATCCGCAGAGTGGTCCAAGATATAAGCCATCCATGCATCTTTGGCATACAATGTGTAATGACTTAGGCTACGTGCCATTAAAATATATAATATCATTACAAAATCAAATAGTAGCCTTCAAACTTATGTATTAAATATTATCAACAAGTAAGTGTTGTTTTATCATGAGATCACTGTAGAAACTGTCACATTTTAACTTATGCATTAGCTTGCATAAAATAATCAATTTAAACGCTTATGCTACGTAGAAGACGTATATATCGGAGAGATAAAAATCTGTACATTCGCTGGTTCTAGAATCCCTTACACCTGGTCCCAGTAAACAGTATGGTACGTACCCCGTCTGGCATCGTCTTACACTAGTGTCCCACCAAGCCTGTTATTCTTGTACTAACTATACAAGTCAGCGTTATTTACTCGTATGCATAGAAATGTCTTGGGATTATACGGAGTAGCTGCTTCACTTAGTAAAATACGTTTAAATAAGTTACATAAAAACTAACCGATTATACCTATACCCGGTTTATATACTTTCTAACGTCTGGAAGTACTAGTTTTGAATCTTTCTCGAGATACGCGTCTTATCGCATTACAGTTGGTATAATATCTAACAAAATGGAGATGTGTGTATATTTTATGTCATCAGAAAAACAAATAAGCTGTATTAAAACCTGCGTGGTTTTCTTGGACGGAACGACGTAGGTATAAATATAGCGTTTATGTGAATGATATAGGCCTTGCAGTCTGCAAGAGAACAAGTTTGCGCAATTGTCGCAACTAAGCTTAAAGCTGAGACCTCTAAGGCTGGCTAACTGTAATTACTTGAAACCGTATAAAGGCCTGCTTATCAAAATAAAAACGAAATAATTTATTTTTAATATTTATAATTTATTTTTGATAACTTCTTCTAAGGCACAAGTTATCTATAATATTCTTATCAGATATATGATATATAATCATAAATAAGACTATTTTTTTTTATGTTCGATTTTGGTTTTATCATACCAAAAACAGCAAAATCAAAAATTCTCTTTTATTCACTAAAAGAACATAGAAGAAGCGTTTTAAATTCATTGTTTAGTTAAACAAAATGCCATTTGACGGTTGAAGGGGCATGGCCTACTGTTGATGGCGGAATGGCCCTTTAATGTCTTTCTGTTACGTGAGTCATGCATTCATTCACGTGGTGCTACTAAGTGATGAAGGCATATCTGTTTGGGCGGGCAGAGGGGGGGTTTATTACCGTGTCATAAACACTGATATGGGCCGCACGCTTCCCTACCATGGTCTCGACCAATAATGCAATACAACTCAACACTAAATATAGACGGGGTTCGAGACATCGACGAAAGTGCAATTCTCAGGGATTGTAGGTGGAAAATTGATCTGATTTGCGTGATATTGTTGATTATTTATAATTAACATAAATTAAAAACTAAAATTCAAGTTATGTTTGCTGTCTATAGATGGTGAACTTGAGTCCAGAGTGGAATTCTTTATTTATTATTTTGTATTTATATTTATATTTTTTTCGTTTTTATATCGATTATTTAAGAAAAGATGCAATTTAACGTGTAACGCAGATTATTATATTTTTTATTGGTAATTTTATATGAAACGAACTTAAAAGGTGTTCTTGAAAGTTTGTTTACATTCCCAAAATAAATAATACTAATGATATTCATTTTGTGCTAAACTGCAGCATTGCAAAATTGACAAGAGGGTGTGTGCCTCTAGGATTACCTCAGTATAGTAACAACAACGCAAAATTTAAATTGTGCACTATTTTTTTTAAATTGTTGAAGAGTAGACAATACATTTGTGTTTTTATTTTTATTCGTTTCCTACATATTATTGTTTTGTGTACTGCATAATTTTAAAAAGTCTTAAAATCTTCAAGAAGATTGTTTTTGACTTTTTGTTGAAGTTCAACTTGTGATACTTACATTGAAAAGTATGTTCGACCATAGAAAACTTAAAAAAAAAACGTTCATGTCTATTTTGAAGCAGATATATAACTCAAGTAAATTAATAAATTGCCATCCATGCTTCACTCATGGGCCTTTTCAAAATTCTAATATACGATTGCAATTCTAGTGAAGAGTTGTTTTTTCGGAACGTTTTGATAAGATATTATGGTATTCCCAATGGCTACAGAACTTAATAATTTTAGTGTTATCTGTTTGGGATATGTGCCAAGGTATTGCATTATTTATTTCGTTCCAGGATTTTATACTTAGTAACTTATGAATGTATTATGGTCTATATCTTAAACCCCCTACTGTGGTAAAAAAAAAACGTCTCCGTAGACCTATAAACAAGAATAATATTATTTGAAAATATTTCGAATAATTATGCTGTGCAGATTTATTTCTTTAACAAATAAACTTGCAAGAAACTTACCGGAATCTTATCATAAAATGTACAAGCAATCTAACAATAAATAACTTTATATAATATACTATAAAAACATGTACACTCTTAGAATAATAGAATCCAAATATGTAATAGCCTACAGATCTTGTTTTGAGGAAAACTTTAGGCAAATCAAATTCAACATTTTATTGTCCTCAAAGATTATTAAATCATTAAAAAGTGTGTACAGGATCATTAAACATATACTTTCAAGTGCTCGTGTAATGATTTCTAGGAAAACGCACAGACGATGCCAAGTTGAATTGATTTTATTTGCCCCATCAATAAAACCTCTTTCAGATGCACTGTATATTATATTGTTACTTCACGAGTTCATCTTTGTTTTTTAGGTCGCAGATTTAATCTGCTTTTGGAGTCCCCCTGTTATGAGTCAAAGTGTCTTCAAAAGTGGAAATAAATCGTCTTCTCTACTATTCTAACAGGTGAGCCTCAAACTTTTAACTTATATCCTTGCTAAATATTTTCCTCACAGTCTTTCTTTTACGTTCATTCTTGGGCTTTCCCTTTGACACACAGTTTGAATGATATAGTATATGTTATAGTAACTATAGTTTGGTTGATGTTGTTCTTTATATTTTGCTTGTGCTAATCCAGACAAATTTTAATTTAAAAAAACGATCAATATTAATTATTGTGAATTATGCGAAAAAAGTGGTATTACAAAAACTCGTATACCTTAATATACAACCCTCGTCCTCTGGTTAAATGTAAATGACCTGAGACCTAACCATATGAGTAACCATGCATTAACTCTTTCAGGCACGGAATTAATTAATTTTTTTCTTAAAATTAATCATTTGAGAAAATTCCTCGTTTTTCAAAAATTATTTTAATATATTTTGGGGGGTTTTGGTCAAACTTTTGGAAACTTTTGGAATGGTTAAAAATTCGAAATTCGCAGTGACAATGTTTTGGAGTATTTTTTTTTTTTTTGTTTTTAAAAAATCATTTGGTTACAATTTGTTTTTCAATTTTGTCAACTCTATATCTCTAGTGTTATGAATTAACCAAAGTTCCGGGCTGCCCGTGTTTATCATTGTTTACACTTTGCTAATTTGTATTGTCCGTAAAATCTCTTGTCAGGCACTGTATATTAGTTTGAAGAAAAAACTGTAGTATCAAGGGAAGTCTGTATTTTCTGTAGAAAGGTGGTTATTGATGCTAACCACCATGCATTAAAGTACACAAAATCAGCTAGTTGGTAGTCAACATCACTAACCACTGTGCCGGAAAGTTAAGTATCAAACCAATCTATAACTGGCTCATGTACCTTTATGTTTATCTCTAATCCCACTACATTTCTGTCCTAATGTTGTTTCCAAAGATATAACTTAACTTTAACACAAAGTTTGGAATGTAGTGTCGTAGTAAAATGTAAAGTCCCTGGCATACACACATGCTAGTGGTACTGGGTGCGTGCCGCTTGTGTACACACAGACGCCATGGCACACAGGCCGAGCGATCGGATTGGCTCCCCGGCGTCCGTCTCCGATACGTGACGTATGAGACCGAGTGGAGATTAACATACACCACGTGATGTTTGCCAGTAATCAAACCAGCTTCTTTGTTGGAGCTGCACTAAAAGTTAGACATCATTTCTTGTACAAACCTTGTTTGGTTTGAGTTCGAGCGAAATGTGGACGAGGATTTTGGGGATATTTCTACAAATTGTGAGACGTTGATGTAAAGGCGAGATGATAAGCTGCAGAATGCAAGCGCTACATTGGTTTCGATACAAGCACTTTAGTTTGTAGTTGTTCTTGATAATGGTCATTTCCGAGTTTCAACGTTGTACGAATATCACGCATCTGTGACTACACATATGTTTGCACTATTTTATGAGTTTTTTTGTTATTTTTCTTAAGTTGAAAACCTTGCAAAGAGGAGAATTCAAGCGATACTCTAATTCAGGTGAACACTCGGGCTTTACCAATGTTATATATTCGCCAGTCGCCACTTATAAAGACCATTTGGGCTGAAGCTATTTTTCGGGTTTCCCTTTTTCATAAAAAGACGAATGCTGGGAATACATTTTATGAAATCGCCCTTGGAAGTTTCCTACCAACTATCGTCATACCAAATACCTGGTATATTGTAAACCACAAATGTATTTATATGACGGAGATCACAATCTGTTTTTTCTTCTTTCTATTTGTAATGTCTGAAACGGGCAATGAGGAAACTTGTGTTCTATAAGATCACACAAGCTACGGTCGGAACGTGCAGGATGGATAATGAGCACTAATTATAAATTACCACACACCTGGTACATCTCTTCCTTGCTCTCTCTTGAGAACTAAACTCAACTCCTGTATATCTCAGAGAAATGAGTTAGGTTAATTGCAATTTTCAACCTAAGCTCTGGATTATTGTCTCTAAAATATATGTGCTATCAAACCTTCTTCAAATGCCTAAAAAGCACATTTCATAACAATTTATTCGGTGGAATGAGAAGCACCATACCAAATAGCTATCCATTTTGTAAAGAAGTCAACCATTGCTGTTGTTGAATTGTTTATACTACAATAAGGTTAAGCCTTTAATTATAACATCGGTTTGAAACAAGGGCTTTTATTACATAATTAATATTGTGTTTTCAAAACATAAAGTAGTTTTACTCCTTCGAAACAAAATGTGTATTATAAGTCTTGTCTATGGTGTTTTAATAAAGTTTATTGCAAAAAGATTTTTTTTATAAAAAGCTTATTTTATCACTAGAACAGCTACTTATTTTTCTGAACATCTGAATTTTATTTTTGCGTTTAATTCTGAAAGAATTCTTCGGTAACCAATTTTGAGAGAACCCAAGGTCGTAAGCTCTGGTTCTCTTCGTGAGGCTTGCAAAATGGTATCTCTGAAGCTATTTTTAGTTACAGGAAATAATTCCTCGATACCACAGCCTCTTGTATCCAGCCGTCAGTTCAAATAGTCCCTACGTAAATAGCTGTACCTCACGTGTTTAAGTGAGATTTACTTCAATCAACCAGAACCTGAATTGGTATATGCATGTGTTAAACATAGAAACGAACAACAGGTCATTGAAATTATTATTAAAATATTTACACAAAATAAATGGATTTAAAATAAACTAACATTGCTTCACATAAGGATAAATAAATTCGTAAATACGTCCAGAAATATATTCAAATGGGACTGTCCCAACCTAGATGAGCAACACGTAAACACACGGCTCTCTGTATTTATCTGCGAGTCTTCGCGACAAGCCGCATTAAACATACAAATATGTGCTGCGAGTAGTTTTTCTGCGCACTGTGTGTATATGTGTGTTGAGGGGGGTAGTAAGGGGGAGGGGGTCTGTTCCGAGCGGCGCTCCTGTGTTTGTTGCTCTTGGCCCGTCTTCACCGAATATCAAGTCATATATCTCCTATCTTGTAAACAGACTGAGGGCGGCGTGGAAGACGTAAAGCCAGATCAGCATCTATGATGTAATCAAGCGATCACGCAAAGGCGCCGTCCGCGGTCACTCATAACGTTGAGACGTAGTTGCATGGAACCATGGGGGCAGGGAGCGTGGGTTCGAATAAATGCATGAGGCAAGTACTTTTATCATTTTTCTTCATTATCTGTCACACTCATCGTCTCGAATAGTAACAATGCAGTAATGAAGATGTAAAGCACCCCACCAATATAATCTCCCCCCCTCCCGCACCCATATAGAGATAAGATGGCACTGCAATAATATAAACACCCTATTCATTACGGGATTATACGTTATAGGTTGGAGATTTGTATTAAAAGTTTGTCCCGGCTGGGGATTGAACCCAGAAACTACGGCTCTACGAAAGGAAGTAATAAGATCAGTTATGTCAATGTTATTCACTGATGCACACAACAAGAAAATACTTCGAACACCAACGCATTACTCGACAAATACACTGGCTTTGGGCCCCACGAGCTAGGAATGTCATTTCAGATTAATAGCATACTTTATTTTATTTCTTTGCAAAACAAAATTTTAATTGGAAACAACTCTTTATTTAAAATATTAAAATAAACATATCGTGAATAGTGCTATTTTTATCTATGTAGCATATTGTTTATATACAGTTAGTTTAGATATCTTTTTGATTTTTGCTTCTTATAACCTGAAGATGGAAATGGCTAATTAACTCTTGAAGTATTTTTTTTTTCATTTTTAAATTGAGTGTTGTATCCAGTAGTAAACATTGTTTTGCAGGAAGAGTATTGTTTATTTATACATTTAAATAGTTCCTCAATACCATATGCACTTCCATATAGCAAGCGAGTATTAATTATTGTATTTAAACGTTCCTCAATACAATGCCCTTTCCCTTATTACACGATTTTCGATAGTACTGCAGTCAAATCGCCACCAATTATACACATGTTGGATACTGGAAATAAATTTGAAAATCCAAGTTAATAGGTGTAGATTAATATACGACAATATAATCAAAGAGTGTATTGTATAAATGAAAGTATCAATATATACAACGTGCATTGGTAAATACTACAATGGATATAACGTTATACAGTATTCTTTTATTCTTCAAGTATTCATTTCAGTGATTTTAGTAGCTTTTCCTGCTTTAAGTTGCTCAGTAATCTTCTTATTTAGTGATGTATTTGTTTTTAGTATCAAGTTACATGTGTATATATTGCTACATATTTTTAAACGAAGATCTACTAGTACATGTGTCTATAGCTACAATTCATACGCGAAGCACATAGCAATAATATCCTAAATCGTCAAATCGAAGGAAAATCTAGAAAAAGTTTTTAAATGTTAAGGTTGTTGATTTGCTCAAGAAGTTTATCTCTAAACGTTTGTTTATTCTCAGCGAATGAACTGTCATACTTGTTACATCCATGCATTCTTGTTTTCTTCCAAGCCTGTGGTATTGCGTTTATCACACCTGGAGATTCTTAGCAGTTCGCATACGCATCAGCAGTTTCGCATAGACACAGTTTCGAAGAACGACAAATGAAACATTAGTAACATGATAAAGCAAGATAGCTACTAACTAATACTAAAGCCTTTTACTAGTGCAACTGAGTAATAAGCCACTCTGAGTTTTAGCCTCGACTTATCGTTCTTCGTTTGAAAATTACCTTCCGTTGTTGTCGGTCAATCGCCATTTGGCGTAGTAGCTTATTTCTGTCGCCATTTTGAAATAGTGCGAGACTTAATTTTCTGCAATTGCAAAAAAAGTTTATGTGAGTTATTTTATAAAACAAAATTAATATTACATATAGCAAACGGTGTCTATACTTATAATTCATAACAATAATAATATTCCTCAGTCGACATATTGTGTATTTTTTTCTTATCGGTGTTTATATTATGATAAACAAATTAGTGTGGCATAAACAAAGGACAGGTGGCGGTTATGATGGTCGTATGGCATAAAAATGTTATCTTTACAAGACAGTTTAGTCCTTCCTGCGTCAATTCTGCTATCCGCGCCAAACTCATTGTGCATGGGGTAATAACACATTTATACACACGAACTCCCAGAAGCAAAAATGTATCAGCAGTATTTTTTTCAAGGAAATCCTCACAATTCACATCATGATTCCCACACTTGATGACTGGATTGCCTTGCCTATATTCTGTTTCGTGGGAAAACATATGTTATTAGCGTACATCCATGTCGTATGATAGGTCAAACGGATCTTCACCAAATTTCGTACACAGCTCAAGAATTGTATGACTTGCCTGTGAACCTACAGCATAACTTGTACAGTGTAATTTGTTAAACCTATTCAGTGTCTCCCGACTCGTTGTTGAAATATTTTGGTAATCGGGCTGGTTTGTGGCGGTATATTTTTGTATTCGTCAAAGTTTTTAGATCATGTTGTGTCCTTCGTCAGGGATGGTATATTTATCGGCGTGCAAAATACAAAATTAAAATTCATATTAAGGCTGTATTCCAGAGCACTCTTCCCGAAATTTTGGATGTCAATGGAAACTAGCTGAAAGTTGGTTGAATGAAAGAGGAAGTTGAATAATAAAGAAAGAAACAAATTTTGGACGGGACAATACCCCCCTTTTGGCCATTATATGCAAATTGTGGGTCAATAAGAAAATGAAAGTTCTAGTTGCAATACTTAATTGTGAGCTATGATATTTTTACTGTTAAAACACACCTTTGTCTCCGCTACGAAAAATACAAAACAAAAACAAACAAAACAATTTTCTGAAATAACGTTTGATGTACGATATTTTTCGTCCACCGGTTCGAAACTCTTATTTGTACCATGTGGCAAAGAATCGTACATCGAACATTATTTCAGAAAATTATTTTCCCTTGTACTCTTAGCGGAGGCAAATGTGTGTAAACAATAAAATAAAATCATAGCTCCAAATGAGGTATTACACATAGAAGTTTCATTTTCTTGTTGACCCCAAATTTGCATAATGGCCAAACGGGAGCTATTGTCCCGTCCAATTTTTTTCTTTTTTCTTTGAGTTCCTCATTCATTCAACCAATTTTCAGCTATTTTCCTTTGACTTTCAAAATAAGGCTATTGTACCACCTCTGGCTGATAATTTGAAAGTCGAAGAAACATGTCTGAAAAGTTTGCGGAATGAAAAAAGGCCATTAAAATATCAGAAAAAAATTGTGATTTTTTGGGGGCGGGACATAACCTCACTATTGGAAATTATATTTAGATTTTTGGACAATAGTGTACACAACAAATCTAGTTCAAAATTAAATTTTGAGAATCGGTTTTCTGGACATAGTTTCTTAACACCTTTAGCTATAACTTAAGCTATAGCTAAAATAGTTTTCTGAAAATAACAGTTGGTGTACGAATTTTTTTGTCAAACGGTACAAAAATGGAAAAAAAACTCGTATTTGTACCGTTTGACAAAAAAATCGTACACCAACTGTTATTTTCAGAAAACTATTTTAGCTATAGCTTAAGTTATAGCTAAAGGTGTTTAGAAACTATGTCCAGAAAATCGATTCTCAAAGTTTAATTTTGAACTTGATTTGTTGTGTACACTGTTGTTCAAAAATCTAAATATAGTTTTCAATAGTGAGGTTATGTCCCGCCCCAAAAAAAATCACATTTTTTCTGTTATTTGAAGGCCTTCTTTCATTCAGCAAACTTTTCAGACATGTTTCTTCGACTTTCAAATTATCGGCCAGAGGTGGTACAATAGCCTTAAGGATGTAACTGCACGCTATTAACACACTAAAGTTCCTCTATCCCCCCTATCTATACGCCACTGTACCGTACCCATCACAGATAAAATAATCTCTTATTTGTGGTACCCATGCAACCCTGCTGTAACATTAATATACGAGTTAGACATGATGCTATTGCTAACCCTTTGCTGTTTAGAGATGTAACGCTTGAAGCGGCCAGACTATGGCAAGTCGTGGCAGGCAGGATACCAGCCATGTGGGGTGTGGATGGAAGTTATTGAGTGTGGATGACGACTTCACACATACCAAGATGATACACAACGTTGAGTGAGCCTTAGACTTACGACGGCACGAGGACGAGATGCATACATTGATTTTAGCCGCTAACTTACGGAGTGATTTTTAAACGGAATTTAATTTATACATTTCACAAATAAATCATATTTTAAAAAATCATGCACACCAAGCAAAATTTGAGATTTTAATCGATTTTTCAGGATACTTACTAAAGATTAGTTTCCCTTGTAGTGTACATTCGATGAGTGTCAAAATTATCTGTATATATTTTAATATTCACTCAAATAAAATAACCAAATTAGAAAGTTACCACAATGATAACTAACATTCAATATTTTTATCAGCCTCTTAAAAACAAATAGTTTTGCGTAAACCATTTAAATCACATTGAACAAACTAAACTCTTGAGCTTTATACCTATACTTGACGTGTTCTGTTCTTATTCGAATGGCAACAAATTAAAACTTAACGACACACTATAACTTTTAATTAAGTCTGTATTCTTGAGAAGTTTTTACTCACGTTCAAACAGTTGAATGTTAAACTCTTTGACACAAGTGAAGTGTTTTGTCAATTCAAACGTGTGAGCACATAGTATACCAAAAGGGCATTACTTGATTGTTTAAATAAAATGCAGCATAATAATATAATTTAAAAATTAAAAATTATATGACAGCCAATATCAAAAACAGAGATAAATTATTTAACTTAAAATGTTTATTTAGTTAAATTAACTCAAAGACGTATAAAATGTAAAAGTTTTGAAGTCTCACGAAATACTTTTAAAATCACCTTTTCGATTTTTTTGCCGAAACTCTCACATTATTATTGTGCCACCTTCATCTATATCCAGGGCTGGTGCTGAATATTTTATTAAATGCTACACTTGCAGCTTGCAAGATCAAAAGCAAAGTAGTTCCTGGAAAATAATTTAAATTAAAGCTAAATTAAATTTTCTAAATACTAATTTAGAGTAAAAGAGAAATACGCACTAATTGATTGTTTAGCTTTCTTTTTCTTTTTCTTTAGCTTACTCAAGTATATTTCTATTTGGCTCTCCTAAAAATGAATTGATGTTGAAAAATAAATAATAAAAGGACCTGCCATGTTAAATAATTTGATAGATGTATAAATGTTACATGTTTGAGCCTTAATCTAAAAATAAATTCCGTCTATTTTGCGAATTTAGCTTAAACTGTAGAAGTTGTTGCTTTATTATTACCACATAAAAATACTCTGAAGATATGTTATGCATAGTATCTTGATCCTTTCTGCCATAACTGTCGGTACCTTTGTGGTGTCCTCATTTCGCATTCTTTCAACTTTCAATGCAATACAGGCCTATATGGTTCATTAATTAAGTATGCATACCTACGCGGAAACATTCTTGGCGTTGGTAGTGATAAGTGAGGCTTCTAGGAAGTAAAGTCCTGTGGGTGGTAGTTTCCTCCGGGGCTACTGACGAGGCATGCAGTCATCACGTTGATTGTAGCTGTCACAGGAGCCGACTAAGTGTGCTTTGTGACGCAGCCGTGTGCAAGGATTTAACAATCAATCTTGACATGCTGTGTAGGAGCTACCGGATGTAAGATGAAGTGATAGGATCGAGTATTGGTACAGGCGTGATAGGTGCGAGCAATGTACTCCCTGTCTGCTCATCTAGGGAATGTCATGTACTGAACGAGCATTAGAAATATACTAGGCTAACGCTTTTCCAGTCGCGTTGATGGATGAGAGCTTTGATTGTTGATTATCGGCCCAAATATCACGAAAATATAGTATTAAAAATCGTGGAAAAAATCGTGAAAGTACGATTTCTACGAGAAATATTTCTTCAAATGTCTCTAAAATCATAACATATAATTTCAGTGATTTTAAACGTTCCCGTAAAGTTTCATCAAGATCAGAGTAGCCATTTGCCCGGTCGCAGGCCAAATATCACGAAAATATCTCATTAAAAATCGAAAAAAATCGTATAAGTACGATAATCATAGGAAATATTTGATCGATTACCCCAAAACGTGGCAAGTCTAAGTTCAGAGATTTCGAAGGTCCCATCAAATTTTCATCAAGATCTTATATGCCGTTTACCCGGTAGAGCTCGAAAAAACAGACAAAAATACGAAAGAAAAAAAAGCTAATTTTTTGGGGGGGTCAGTGAAATTGAAGTCTTTGCTTCGTTCATCCAATAAGACAATAGTACATTATAATTCACTTTTGTAAAAGATAAATTGCATGCTGTTCTTTATTGAAATTGAAATGAAAAATGTGCTACATGTTCCTTGACAAAAAATGTTTTCAGAATATTAAAACTATTTTTTCATAACTGCCACTGAAAGGGTAATGAATGCACCAAAAAGATGCCAAACTTGTCATTTTAATTGCAATAATCATTGTTAAGATGGTTTCATGAGCTAGGGCCAACTTTTTTTACAACGTTAAATGTTCATTTGAAAATTCGCTTGATCGGCAAATCCAGCTGATTTCACATACAGTCTCAATTCTAATCCACTTTTCGACCTCCCAATTTTCACCCAAAAAATTTGGATTTTTGGGACGATGTTAACAAGGGATGAGCGCATGTCGCTTTTAGAGCAGATTGTAACATTTCAAAAATATTTTCCCCTTCGCAAGCTTGCGAAATTACTACAATTTACCTAGGCTGTTTGTTGGCATATTTACACTCAGTTAAAAACAAAAGTGAGCAATTTTGGGAAATGTGCTCTGATAGCGTCACACATTCTTGCTAAACATTTTGGTGCAATCCACAACCCGATAGAACAAACGATGGAGCTTCTAAGTGATCCAGACTTTACCTCTGCGTTCTGCGCAACAACCTGGTTTTCTCGAGCTCAGCCAACAGTCTTAAATGGCAAAAATGCATATTATTTTAGCAACCTGTTCTAAAAGCCGCAACATTAATAATTAACGACATCACTCATTTATGTTTGTTTATATCTATTAATGGATCTATTATGTTTTTTCGAAATAATTTTGCTATTTTGAAACAACAACTTATTGTTTTGTGAGCTTTTTGATTGTAGATTCAATGACAAGCAAGTGATGACTTACAAAAAGTTCTTGGTATGTCCAACTCCAATGCTACGGTATACCACTGTGTTCAATGCTGCTACAGTCAACCAGCGTGAATACAGTAAGTTTGAGACATGACTGTTGAACGACGTCAAAATGTTAATTGTTAAATGTTTTTATTGTAGCCATAGAGTAATACATGGAAACATATATTAAATTAGACTGCGTTTTGTAGCGTACAAAACCATACTTAATGGGCAAAACTACACATACTACATTCTATACTACAAACAATACATAATAAGGCCTAATATTTAAAAATAAATAATAGGCCTAATAATAATAATAATAATTATAATACAAAATCACACATTTTAAATACAATAATCTATCTATCTAGAATGTCGTGTATTATTCAGTAGTCACCTCGTAAGCGCCAGTAATACCATACACCCCAAGGCCAGCCAATGTTTTCAGTGTTGATCTAGTAAGTCACAAATTCTGCATATTATTGAACACCGTACATGGCTGTTACTGGTACCTATTGTTCCACGCTCCCAAGTTCCGATCTATCTTGATGGGTATATACCTGGTAGCAGAACACCGGTAGCTCACATGCGGGCTGTGTGCTGAGTCGAGCGCTATTAAATCTTACTATCTGAGAGAACGCTCGCTCCGATGGATGCCCTATCGGTTTTTATCACAGGTACTTGGTGGTAAGGTGCAACCGAGGACTTTTAATGACTTCCACTGCTGCCAATAAATCCACTTTATCGGGCAGTAAAAATTGATAAGTCGGTATTTTTCATCAGTTGTAAATATAAACGTTTCTTTTCAAGGCATTCGAAATGACAAGTTGTTGACTCGAAAAGAGGACATATTAATATTATCAGCTGTCATTAGGAATGTTTAGTTGTGACAGCATTGTCTTAGCTAAGGCCTGTGAAGTGGAACACTAGAAGCGTACATGAATTTAGTATCATTTAGCGCTATGCTATGAAAACTAAAAAACGCGGCGAAAAAGAAACATTGTTTTGATTATTGTTAGTGTACATCCAGGGGTTTGCTATTATGATAATCGTATATTATTAATAGCTTGAGAAATTTTTAATTTTGCAAGTAAATAGGTATATTGTTAGATTTTTTGTTTGAAACAATTCTCACAAATTAAAAAATTTAACGTGGCCAATCATGAAGTGAAATAATATTGAATGCGTCTTGTCGTCTTTGTTCGATGAACGTTGCAAACTTGATATTCTTGACCTGTCTGGCATCGAATACGGATCTTGCAGCCACAGTGATTTTCCTTTGCGCCCCTGGTTGTTGCTTCACGGCGGTCTCGCGCGCTAGCCACCTCGGCGTGGGGGTGTGCGGGCGTCGGGTGGGGGCGGTGGTGGAAGAGGGGTGGAAGCTGCTCTTGTGGGGTGGGGGAGGGGAAAGAGGGGAAATAGTAATCAGAGAAGAAGGAAAAGTGATAAGTGTAAAAAAACTTCACTTCTCTCCATAGATATAGGCCTATATTTCATAGCCATATACAGTGCTATGAAAAGCTGCTGTCAAAAGCTTTCGTTCTATACTGATACATGGAAACTTTTCTGGCTTGAGTAAAGAGATATAGGTCTGCCCAGTAAAAAACGGTGTATGGCATATTCAAAACGATAAAAAGTGTGATGCCAAATTGTTGCTTTTTTATGTCAACAGTTTTTACTGTGTGTATATTATTTTTAATTATTTTAAGTCGATACTGTTTATTCTTATTATTAGCTTTGTTTTTTTTAATTTAATAAATTTTGAATCGAAACTTAAAAGTAAAAACCTTAAAAAACATTTCATTAGGTTTACAAATAAAATAAAATTCCACATAGAACTATGTTTGACATGATTATACAAAATCACAGATCGATAAGCGGTATTAATTTTTTTAAAATTTTGAAAACCGTTCTTGATCATGTCATGTCTCACTGAAGAGAACATTGACTCATGCAACCGTAGCGGGTATCGAACCCACGTCCGCTTTATATACGCGAAGAACCGTGTCGACTGGCCAGCACAACACAAATCACGGTATTTATTGTGTAAAGTGAGAAAAGAGAAGTAGGTTACTCTAGCCATGTCGAATTCGAGCCCCATTATGTTGGGAGACTCAATTGGGGTACCCTCGTAAAACAACCAAAAAAATATGTAAGCTTTATTTGGGTTAGATCTATTTCTTGTGCCATCTACTTGTTTACCTGAAGAAAGCGACAGGGATATTTCAAGTTACCCAAGTTGATCCACCCCCATGTTTTAAACCTATCGCAATTATTATTATTAATATATTTTGGCAAGTTTTGGAAGCTTCGGGTCGCCCTATACTCCCGCATCACCCTGTAGCCCTGGTTGCCGAGCTGGTCGTTAGATAGCGCGCGCGACGCTCGCCGAATCACTGACTTCGCCAGAGCAGCGGCGAGCAACCACCAGTCTCTCGTATTTGGTCGTGCCATTTACATCGCGCTGCCGCCGAGTCGTGGCTTTCGTCGGTCGCACACGCAGTGGTCACAACTGCCAGTTCAACCCTGTTTGTAAAAGTGATTTTTTATTTTAAAATCTGTTTTTACACCACAACATATTTGGATGGTACAAAAACTGTGCTACTTTCAGGCAGACAAAAACCCGATTTTTGTACAAAGTGGAAATACTATAATAGGCTTTTACTCGTATTTGAAAAAAACTTTTTTTACGTGGTATAGCATGTAAAGGGTTACCGAGAGGATTTTTTGCGCGGTAAGTTTCACTAGTGTTACTACTACCCAGGCATTTACTATAGGCAAGTGTTTTATTGCTTTGGCAATTGACGGTATTTTTGTAAAGGAAGGAACAATTTTTTTTTGGATCTTTTCTACTTTTCACCTCAGTGACGATCAAAGTTACAGCTGACAACCTAATAAAATTTTGTTGCGTTGATTTCGTTGAAGTTGGCAAACAGAAAAGTTGCCTTCTGTTGACTGTGGCCTGAAAGTGGGCCACAGTGAGGCCTACCCGGCAACCCATTCGCCTCGAGCAAATTAACATTTTATTTAAATAGACACCAGTTACGAATTCTTTTGAATTCGCTCGGTTCATCTGTGGTTTCTCTCTGTGATCGTGTGTCCTGTGACTCGTTGTGTGAATTGCTATGCGAAGCTGACTATGCAACGTGGTACATTTTTATTTAAACATTGAACTGCAACACCACTCGTCACATTTCTAACATATTGTGTTTCTTTTTCTTTCTTGATTTCGTCTCCTGTCACTTGACTCAATCATCCCCTTCGTGGATTGAAACACAATTTGCGTAACCCCTACTTCACGCATTGTTCTGTGTGCGTGTGTGTCCTCTCTCTCTCTCCCTCGACTGCCCCCCCCCCCCCCCCCCATCACCGCTCCTCGCGACGCACGATGACGCCACTGCCGCCAACCTCCACCACTGCCAACATGACGACTGCAACCTCCACACGTGCTGCTGTTGCTGCTCAATCACTCTGAACCACCCGAATACGGAACACCTTCAACTTTGACCTCCGAATTTCGCAACTGTCGATAATAATTTCGTATTCGATGAATTGCGCTGCTCTTCACTGATTCGACTCTTTCTTCTCCCACCCCCACCCGCATTGACTTGCAACCATCCTGACTCTCATCCCCTTGCTTGTCCGCGGTAACCGTCAATCATCATCATTATTACCGATCCTGGCATCGAACTGGGTCCCCTGTATGATGTGGGACCAACAGTCACATCCTCGAATACCACCTCAGCCGGGGGGGGACATTGGTGGGGAACCATGATGAATGGGACACTCTATGAAGACTCGCCACCTCCACCACCCTCGACGCAACCACCGGCCACCACCCCCACCTCCCCCGCAGCAGTGCCTCCAACCACTGCTTCGACCTCATCCACTTCTCCGACTCCAACCACCACCCCCTTGCATATTCCCGCCAAGCGACTTAGCTACGAAGACAATTCGGTAATCCGCCATGCTCACCATGCCCAACCCTGGAACTATCCCACTGCCGACAACCACTTCGACGCTTCCCTCAACCACCACCAGTACGCCAACACCCCCACCTACTACAACCTGGCCGGAGACACTCGAGACTCCCGGAAGGCGACTGCTGCCCTCAGCTTCTGGTCGCCGGCGTCCACCACCGGAGGCGTCGAGTACAAGTACAACACCGGGGCTGTGACCTCTTCGGGAGGTCTTGGGTCCACCGAGGCGGCGTCGTCATGTCACCAAAGCTTCGCCGCCCAGGGCTGGTGCAACTACTCTATGCCCTACTCTGGTCGTCACCACGATGCAGGACACCAACCGGTGCCCTACTTGACCCCTGCCGACGACCGGGGTCGGGTCGCTGCTGCCATGGAGTCGGCAGGATTCGCCCACGAAGGTTATGGTCTGAGGAACTATGGTGCACCTGAGGCCGTCACCTCCACTCCATACCCCCCACCAGGTAAGAAGAAAGACTATTACCTAGCCAGGAACTTTGGTGGTGCAAGGGTTCCTTCTCACCCTCGCACCACCGAGATTCCTTCAGTTCTTCACTGCATGCACTGTGACGACATAAAATATGTAATCCCATGCATTGTACATGTTTTATGTGAGGTTTTTTCGATTTCTAGAAATCGTCAAGCATAATAACAATTCGAAATTCCTTCACCACAAATCGAGTACTAATTTATTCATCTCGGTAATTTATTACCGATTGCAAAGATTCTGACGTCTTCCTTGAAACTCAACAGGCCAAACGTGACAGAGCTGTTGTGATAACACTTGATTTTATGTTCGACTGACGAACGCAAGTCTCCCCGACGTCTAGCGTCCCTTCTCCCCCCACCCCCCACCCCCTTCCCCACCGACTCTCGACGCTCTCTCACTCTTACCCGATGATTCGCCGCGTTTTTCTAGCCTACATAACGACTGTCGTAAACTCGTCAACTTGGGGTATTTATGATGTCACTAGAACTGACCTACAGGGCTAGAGCATCGTCAACCAAATTCTTACCATTTCAAGGTTGTGAATGAGATAGGGTTTAATTCAAGACACGTATTATTTGAGTAATTTTTTTAACGCCAAGGACCTAATTTGCGTAGGATCAATAATGTGTGTGCTGTTGGTTTGCTATGCAGACCCATTTGTTGTGTCCCTAGAATGCAGTAGAGTTGAGGATCCAAGCCAACTTCAAATACAAGAATCGGCGTAGTAAAACTATTTCCCTATTCGGCCATTGTAACAAAATGAAATAAGAGTACAAACAATTCAGATCATTCTCCTTCCCTGGCTATGTGCAGTATTATTTAGTAAACCTAGCTAAAGAAATAAGAGAGCAGTCTTGACCAAACTGATTAGGGCTATATACTTGAAAAAAGTAAGCAAAATCATAGTTCATTATTATGGTATTAAAATGTGTCAATTAATGTATATTCACTATAGTTTATGGATTCGTATTAGAGTGTTCTGCCTAACGTAAAACAACCAGCTGTGTACGCTAGTGGATCACTGTCAGACACCTTTATTGTTTACGCCCCATAAAACATGAATTGCCTCAGGTCTATGTTTTATTGTTATTTAAAAGCAAGCACTATCAAGTTACACTCGTTTAGTCCAGCTACAGTATAGGCAATTCTCTAGTCAGTTCACAATTAAATAATTCCATTTAAGCAGGTGCATGTGCCCACACATGTTCTCATATATTAATATCATAATTTAATGTGTGATTTTGGTAAGGACCCAAGTACAATTTTGTTTCGTTTTATTTTTATATTTGGGTGGATTGTCTATTGTGTATTGTACAGATACAATCTAATTATTTTAATATTATGTGTTTTAATCAGATATCGGCTCAGAACATATAAATATATATTATTGTAAAGATAGGCCTACATTTATAAATATTTGTTCATATCACCCCTGCCAAGGAATTTTTTTAAACACTTGCTTCAGTAAATAAAGTTACATTTTAAGTCAGCGTTAGGGATGGCCTAAGCCAGCATTAGCCCTATTGGAAAATATATTTTAATTGTTCCATAAAAACACGTTTAGGCATATGGGTAAAGAGTATTGTTATTAGTTTTTTACTATTAAGTTAATTAAGACAACTTTTCATTGAGAGCAAATTAATTTATGGAAACACCTCACTTTTATATTAATTTATTAAAATATTTAAGTAAATATAAATCCTAATATGCTATTTCTCTTTTGCAAGAACTTGTTATATGAACACACTAATGACTAGGAAACACAAAGAAGGCCTACTTATTAACGATATCTAAGAGTGCGTTCAATTTTTTATTAATTATCTCAGAATATACTTGGGTGACTTTGGTCGTTTCTTAAATTACTCATTCAATTTTAATTAGGCTCTTAACCTTTTGTAAATTTACTTTGTCCTATTACGTTCCTTACTATTCGGACAACTAACACTTCATTGAGATCAATAATAAACTTTGTGTTGTTTTTCGTAGATTAATAAATTTAAATAATTACATAGCTTCCATTACACAATTTTAATTATGTTGAGCAACCTAAATTTCTCTGTACATTTAAACTCTAGTTAATTTTCAGATCGTCTTGACTTTTCTTTGTTGTTAATTACGAGTCGTTACAAAATCGTATTTGAGAGTATAATTAACAACTGCCTCACGCCCGTAGGTTTTAACTATAATATTATACAGGTTCGTGGCCGTAAGAGGTCATTATTGTTGGTTCTACAATACCAACCCATTCCACGAATATTATCTATTTATTTAGTTAGGATTTTGAACTTTTGTTCTCGTAGATTAATTTTCAGGTATTTATAATTATTAAGATCCACAATATATTTTTTAACGTGGTAGTTGACTGAAACTTGCAGAATAGGCAGGAAAATTTATATTAATTCTTGATTCACATCAATTTGTCTACACTAGCAGGCATGAAATATTAGTGTAGAATCAACCCTCAAACCTACAATAATAAAATAACATTTTCTTTAGATTTAACAACATGACAGTCACAGCGTAATAGATGTGTTTGAGTTCTTATTTTATGGTTTTGTTTTTGTGTGCGTAGGACCTATACGCGCGTGCTATGAATGTAGGTCTGTTTTTTTGTGTGTGCGTGTTGTACAAAACCTTATTATTTTTAATTATTAATTTGATATTATTCTTTGTTGTTAAGTCACTACCAAAGAGTGTATTTGTATAAATTCTCTTCTGTATATACGACTATAAATTTACCCGTTCTGAAAAGCGTGAAGTCTCCCCAGAACCTACACCGCTAAAAGCACCATACCGCTTGAAGGCAAATAGTTGTCATCCGTTGTATCGCAGGGTACTTGTATGCGCTAGGCGTACGTGGTTGCCATTACTTCAACAATGCACTGCACGTGAAAGAAACTGCGACAGTGTCCGCTGAGAAGTACCTAAGTGGGCGTTTAACACGTGTGGAATAGCGAGTTCGGTTTCATTTTATTGCATGTCGTTAGGGTGCATTTTACTATCGTGTATAATCGTTCGTTACAACCGGCGCCTTCGGGGTTTACTTCCCCAGTTCACATTATTGTTTTACGTTTTGTTTCTCAGTTTGGTTACGCAGTTTAAAAATCTTTCGTTTTAATGTTCAGTTTTATATGCCTGCTCTGTGTATGTGTCCGTGACCAAAGTGAATAATTGTCGTTGAGAAATACGGTTTCTCTAACCCCCCTGACCCGTGTAAGGTACCCTTATAGCCTGCCCGGGTCACAATCCACATTGTCACACGTGTTCTACCAAATAAAAATAAAAATATAGAAAAACATTCAAAACCTACAATAATTTCATATCCAGGCAACAGAGACCCTAACTCAAAGTGTGTGACTGATAGCCCTATAATTTCCAGCACATAATATTTTTCTTGGACAATTCCGAGCAAGGGGCTGCACTCGTGGGCCTATATTCGGTATTTTTAATGTGTCTTAACTAATAAAAAATATATACTTTTGTCGTGTAGGCTTAGAGGGGAATAAAATAGCAGCCATTCAGATAGTAAAATACTCAATAATATAGGACATGCCTACATAAAGATAAATATGAACAATATTCCTGGGCTTCAAACGGCGTGTACCACCAAATAATATTGATCATATATTGATCATCATATATAAAAAGTTCAGTCCAAAATAGAATATATAGGGCCTAATTATTATTTATTGTTTGTGTTTTATATTTCTTGCGCGTGTCATCTATAGACTCACTTGAACAAATTGTCAAGCTTGGCCCTTTAACATCGGTTAGTTGTGCAATTTTGTTTGGTATTATATATATAAAAAAAAAAAAAAAAACAGTTTTGAGCAATGACCAGAACCAAATAACAGCCACGCACTATTCTGCGCAATAATGTGCATGTTATTCTGCCGTTAGAAGGCTTCAAAGTGATGTGTACACAGTTCACACATATACTGTGTTAATTGTTAATAAAGTACGCCTAATGATGACATTAATAACAAAGCAAATGGGCCACTTTAAGAATGATAATTATCAAACAACTACTCAAATTTCCAGTGCACGTGTATTACTTTCATAAAAAATATATTTTAATTTATTTTTTAAACTACGTTACACTCAAAATTATGAAGGCCCTAAACGGGAAATCCATACATTTTCTGAAGGCAAAAAAAAATCATTTGTTAGTTAATTCAGAAATACACATTTTTTTTAATGTCCATCTTACGAACCCCACTTTATTGTAAGAACTATACGTGGTTGTGGTTCAAATTAGTATGAAACAATAAAGCAAAACAAAGTAATAATAATAACTACTCCGGTAATAAAAATAAGTTTAATGATCACGAGGGAAAACCAAAAAAAATTTTAATGACATTATTATTCTCGGTATTTTTATTATATTTTTATTTGTAAATAATATGCCTGATGTAGATATTTGTATTTCCGTGCCATAATTAATTTGTATGGTGATGTGGTTATGTCAATTAGCGTCTTCCGCGCACTGCACACACAATCATAATGTGCCAGAGTGCAGAATATCATGGTCATGTCTGCAAGCCTTAGCATGCTGACACGTTTTACTTGGAACCATCTCGGCACAAATCTCGAAAGTGTTCTTGTGTTCCCTTCCCACACATCCCATGAATTCTGTGAGCGATCTGGCCTCCACGCCTAGGACTAGACAAAACAATAGGAAGAGCTTGGAATCTGTTGATGTTGAATCTGCAAGATCGACAAGTTCTCTGAATCCAGGCGCGGGCCGACCAACTAGACTATTTACGAGGAATAATGAAGAGCAAGCTTGCGTATATTGTGGTTTTCAATTCTCACGGTCGTGTGTTTATGATGGCCTCAACAGATTTTGGATTGTACTGTTGAGTAGAAATATCAAAAACAAGGACGGAAAATGTGTTCATCGTAAGAATGACAGACGTTTATTTTCTACTGATCTTGGAATTAAAAAGTAGCACATAATTACAAATAAACCAACATAAATCTGTTGATTGCAGTATGATGACAGACGAACTAATAATTCACTAATAACATGACCTTTGTATGGGAGGCGATTGCGTTAATGAGGCTGTAGCGCTCGTGCGATGAGAGAGAGGCGAGACAGTGGATGCGTGAAGCCTTCGGAGGTTCTAGTTACGATGTTGTCAACTAGATGGAGCTGGCAGCCAGTTATCCTCTGAAGAGCCGTGGGTCGCGAGGGGTGACGGCGGGAGGGGGGTAGGAAGGAAATTAAAGCAGTTCCCAGTCAGTCACCCAGCCGAGTTGCTAGCCCCACTTTTCACGCATTCTGCTGGGGAAACATTGCGTGTAAATTTAAATGAATGCAAATTTCACATTCGTCCGTAATGAAATCCAGACCAACCGGTTTATGAAGAGCGTAATTCGAGATGCGCGAAGTGATTTTGAAAATTAATTCCTCCTTGCCTCTAATTATTGTAAACAAATGCTAATGTGCCGAAAGAAAGCTTTTGGTATAGTGCTTGTTTCGCATTTACACTTGTTAAAAATTAAAATAAAGGTATCAAAGTATAGTTTTTTTGTGAGCGAACTTGAACGAAAAACTTCATTTCACAATATTTCAAATTCGATAAACACGATAGAAATCGATTATTTTTTCAAAAGGCATTATCATATATAAAAAAAATTAATCATAATTCATAAAAATATACTTACAAGTACAACTTTGTTACTACTGATATGGCAACGCTAATTATTTACATCTGAATTTGTTGTACACTTTCACCAAGTTTGATATTGTGTTCAATTTCTGTCTCATACGGTTAGGGCGAAAGTCCAAAAAGTGTAACCATGGTGTGTGGGCTTAACTTCTGCACAATATGGAAAATTTTAACTAATGTTCTCCATCCCACATGCACATCGTATCTCCAATCTTCTTCATGTAGCACCCTTGCGCCGTGCTATGGATCGTACGTCACGATACAGGAATCCTGCATTGTTTCCCTAATGGTCCTCGGACTACACGGTCAACCCCTCTGGACTAAAAGCCGGAACGCTGGAGGCTTTTTCCTCTACTATCGGTATCAAAACAGTTGACTTGCTCTTCTCCACTATGCGTAAAACAGCTTGCGTTACTTGCAAGAGCTGAACGGTTTTGCGGAGGGAACAAAAACTTTTTTTTTAGCGAACCGTGAAATTAAACACTCTTTACCAGCAGCACACTTACAAGACATGGCTGAAGTTTTTAATTTGTATAACGTAACACTACTAAATAATATAAATAAATATGGAAATTCGTATTTAGAGTCCACCCACTCAGTAGTAAATAGTAGTTAATTGTTCCCCATGATTGACGTCGCCCCACCATGTCATTCAAGGCTTTGAGAGAAATCTAATAGTTCTGCATTTAACCTGTTATCAAAAAGACTGACAATTGTTGTTGCCTTTTTTTTTTTGCTAATCGATGTATCTAGATAATTAACTATAATTGTAAGAGAGTTTGATATTAGGATTAGTAACGTTTCCCTTCCTTCTCTTCATCAACATATGACGAGGGTAGTTGGCGTTTAGGTATCTGTAACCCACGTATAGGCGTGAAGTATAATTATTTAATAGTCACGGAATCATAAAAAAGTGATAAGAAAATCAGAGATAAGTTCAAACATTTGTTACAGGAAGTCGCTTGAAATGAGAGAAAAGTGTTATGATCCCTACCTCTGTAAGTGGAGTAGCCCTATCCTGTCATACGTTATGCGAGTAGGAAAAGTACGTCGCTCCTATCTCAAACCAATACCGAGCATACCATATGTAATAACATCCCGACGCGCTTGTTATCTACAGTAGTTGGTATTCCTGTAGTTTGATCGTCTCTCAAGAGGGCGTTACACACAGAAGCAAGTTTGCACTGTGGTAAATATACATTACAACCGGCAGTTAAACTCTGATATAATTCATTGCTCGTAATAATCAACACATCATGTTTTTTTAATGTTTTCTCCATCATTATAAGCGATTATCACCAACCTTGATTATTGCATATCATAAACACTATCAACAACGTGGGACAATAAGACGTTGACAAATGACTACCTGCATGTCCTTATTGTTTTGATTTGTTTATGACAAAATTAAACTTTGTTTAAAATTTATATATTCCACAACCTTTGTTGGTGTGCATTATTAAGTATTAATATCAATTAAAAGTGTGTGTTAATATGAATAAGTGTGCGTGATACTGTTAATGAGTTTGTTTGCATGGTTTTAGCTTCAAGACTTAAATTTGCTCTTTAGAATAATTTAATCTTGATATTTGATTTGTTTGTCCTTCATCCCCAGATAAACAGTATCAGATTACTGATCGTCTCTGATAACATACTTAATAATTAGTAGATCTAGCTAACTCACTGATTTACACTTACACTAAGCTACTGCCAACAAAACTTGTTGATAGCCCAAGCCCAATTTATTTGGCTCCTGACCAACCACTGAGAGCCCATCTGGATCCAGCTTTCTTGATACATTAAAAAGGCTATAACTATTTACAATTTGTGTACGTATAATTTTATATAATGGCCGTGGCCTTGAGAAATACATTAAATCGTTCCCCACTTACAAACAACACGTGTTAGTAGTATCGAACAAAATATTGATGTGAAATCATACATTTCCCCTGCAAATATAACATAAGATGCTAATATATCTAAACCGAAGTCATAGTCGAAAAAGAAATTGATATGAATCTGCGACAAGTTGTCGGTCGACAATGCTGGCAACTTAGTAAATATATCCCAGGGATAACATTTGCTTCAGGTGGCTGCTCATGGTCATTGAGTATAGGACCTACAGTGTTGGCTCGAATGACTCTGATTCGGGAGGTCCCGGGTTCAAATCCCGTCGAGACATGCAATCATGACTATAGTTTTTTTTCCGAGGTTTCCTCTTTCGGTAATGCGAATGCATGGGATTGAGTCCTCTTAAACAGCCCTCGGGTATAGCTAGACACCTGAAGAGGGGCATGTATTGCACCCTGAGCAGGCATCCCACGACAAATTTAGAATTTTTCAAAATTTAGAATATACCAATTAAGTTGTCACTTTTGAATGACAAATAGTGTTAATCCCAATATTTCCCTCGAGAAATTTATTTTTGGATGAGCGAAGCGAAGACTTCAATTTTACTGACCCCTCAAAAAAATTAGCTCGGGTGTTTTTTGTTTGTATTTTGTTTGTATTTCTGTATGTTAGTTCGCGCTCTACCGGGCAAACGGCATATGCGATCTTGATGAAAATTGGAGGGGATCTTCGAAATCTCTGAACTTAAACCTGCCACGTTTTTGGGTAAATTCGTAGAAATATTTCTTATGAATATCGTACTTTTACAATTTTTTTCGATTTTTAATGCGATATTTTCGTGATATTTGGGCCGATTCTGACGAAACGGGTGGGGCTATACATAGTTCATATTTTACATGGACATTAAGGTAATGGTGATGTGTTGCCCATTGCACGAAAAAGTTGAAAAAGTTAGCCAGAATCCATAGAATAAAGGTTTTAATATGAGTTTTTTTAGGTATATAATAACAATTAACAAGTAACAATAGAAACTTGACAACAATCACCTACAATGCGTTCAAAAAGCACTTGCAAAAGTAAAGAGATCCCACGCAAACTTAAAACTTACAAAAAAGCTCATCCATCAACGCGACTAAAAAAAGCGTTTGCGAAGCTTCCTAGTTACTTTCGATCGTCACGATTCCCCTTCCTGTCAAGTATAGACTATGATGCGTGTGTTGTCGGCCAGTAGTGAACGGTCACCGGCCTGATAGCATCGCGCAGATAAACGAGTAGTAATTTATTAGACGTTTAATTGAGTAGTAGTGTCAAGCTGTAAACAGCTTGCTTGCACTGGCTTGGGTTCGTGTTCAGATTGAGGGGTTGAGGGGGAGGGTGATACCAATGACGTCATCATTAGGGTGAAGCTGACGTCAAGTCGACCAAGAGAAGAAGTGTCATTCAGTTCTTAATTCAATTCTACATTTTAAACATAATTTAAAAAATATATATTAATGATTCTTGCAAATTATTTAAAATTATATATTCATATTTTTATTGCGAATAGCTAGTTAGTTTGTCTCATAAATGTGCAAATTATTCGGTCACTGATAATTTTATTGAGTGCATTTGCCATCATTTATCAGATTAATTAGCTGAATAGGATAGTCATTAAAATAATAAATACATAATTAAAATTATCTTGTTTCACATTTTTGCTTTACTTACGTTTTCAACTTCTTTGGAGAAATGAAATGACTTCGTTATTATTTCAAATACATCGTGATCTAATTACTAAATTTCGTGTTTTGCATACAATCAGAATGCAAAACCCAAATCCCCGTCAAGTCACGATTGCAATGGTAGAACTTTTTCCAAACATCTTATTCTCGTGGTTTTAGATATCTACATATTTATAATGTAAAGCTAATTTTTCATTTCCTTACAAAAGCGATCCAATTAATCTATTATGTTATTAATATAAAAACGAAAATACAAATATGTTTCCCTGAATTCAAGTAATCGCAGTTGGCATTACATGCTGGCTACTCTTCTCCAAATGATTGCAACAATATTATTAATGCCTTTGGAATTTACAACTATTAATGTTTATTTCGATGAGATTGACCACCTGGTTATAACAATATTTTTTCGTGGGAAGCCTACCCAGGGTGCAATTCATGCCCCTCTTCCGGTGTCGAACTATATAGGTATTTTGGACTTTGGAATTTGTGAAGGGATGCCCGAGTGAGGAATAAATCCCTTGTATTCGCATTATCGACTGAGGAAAACCTCGGGAAAAACCTTCATTCTGGATTGCCGGTCTCGACTGGATTTAAACCCTGGACCTCTTAACGCTCGAGCCAACACTATCAGTGAAAACGAAAATGACCACCTAACAAAATTATGCATTTAAGACGCAACTCACAATGTTAGCAATCACTTGTTCAAGGAGCTCGGAATATTAAAACATGTAAGTTTTTCAATAGTAGTTGGCATCTCTTATCATCTCCCCGTTCAATAATTATACCTAAGCGACTTAATCTCTTGTTTTGAGTTACAATGAAACATCAGAACAGGAATTTAGCTCGAGAAAAACGGGTTTTATTATGTTATCAAATTGATAAGGTCACTCTCTACCTGGCCGCTCACTGAATCTCTTGTTGTGCGATCAGAATGTTCCTTGTTGTGATACAAACTAGTGTGTGTTGTCTAAGAGTAACTTGTACAGTCGTAACTTGCTTGGCCTGCGAGTCTAGTCTACTCACATGTACAGTTATGCCGTGCTATTCTATTGGGGCTACTCTTGTTCTGGACTGATTGGCACTCTTTGAGTTATGAGAGCAAAGAATGCCGTCTATATTAAAATCTCGCCAAATAAACGTTTTTTCAAATAATTACTAACACGCTAAACATCAAGAGTGCAAAAAATATTTGTCTTTCACTTTTTGTAGTGCGTATAGTGCTAGTAGTAGTGTGTAGTTATTTGTATTACATTTTAAAGGTAGTTCGTGAGAAAAGGCTTCGCTGGCCTTAATCCAGCCAAAAATGAAGTCTGAAATCAATCAGTCTTTGAAATTAAGTCAAGCGTTATTTCGCTAAGGGTTATTGATAATCGACCCAACCCCAAATACTTACTTTTATAGACTCGTGAAGAGGATGGTTGAATTTTCCCATTGGCTGGTTTCCTACAAGATATTTAAAAAATAAAAAATAACTTCCTGGATCTTAAACGGATTGACTAATGATTTCGCATAAATCATAATTCAATTAATTTTACTGACAGCAAAATGATTATCGCACTCCCCACCCCCCCTCTTCTAAAACGGGCATGCGAAATTTACACAAAATGTGTGTCATTTACGTCGAAGCAACATTAACTGTTATACCAGCGGTTTTGTCGAGGTCGTTTAGCCGGTTACCACTCGGACACCGAAGTTAAGCAACCTTCGGGCGTGGTCAGGGGTAGAGTGGGTGAACGCTCTGCCCTGAGACACACGTATACCGCTGGTTAGAGCAGACGGTTAGTGGAGGAACATATATGACTGCTAGGTTATACCATCCGCGTAAAGTCGTTGGTCTCGTTGGTACTTTTCGAACGAAGTAGGCTACGTGCCGGTACCGGGTTTCCCCTCCTTCCTTCTATTCATACTTCATCCCTTATCTATCACCACTCATCGTCTCGAATAGCCTTAGTGCATTAAAATGAGACGTTTAAAGCAATATCTAATTAAATCCATTACCTATTATCTAAGTATTATCATATATCATCATAATGGAATACTAGCAAAAAGTTACTCGATCGGGTGGACTAAGTAACGACTCAACGTTAGTTTTCACCCCAGCTCAAGTTTACGAAATAAGTAAGCTAGTTCTTGTTTCGAGTTTTCAAGCGTCTAGTGTCTTGAAACGTGAGGAACAAAGAGCAGAACTCACTCCCCATAAAGAATACAAAGTCCCTGTTTTATCTCGGCTATTGTCATCACGCTACTTCTACTTCCGGTTCCTATAAACGTCGCGTTCATTATTCTTATCACTAATTAGCAACCATGAGTTTGTGTGTAAAGCTAATTCATAATTCCTACACATCGTGAATGTAGGAAGAATGCGCTTTGTGCGTAGATGTGAACCAACGCATCTCATGCGTGCAGTGGTGAGCTCATGTATGCAAATTGCTTGCTTGCTTGCTTTTTGCTTTTTTTATTTTTATTTTTTTTGCTTTTTTAGTTGCTATTTTTATCCAATCGAAGTTTGAAGTAGGATCGTCAAAACTTTTTTATTTTGATTAAGTTAACTATAAATGACATTTATGAGAATATATGTGTATTACTGTCACGATTTTTTTCTGGTGTCCACTTTACTATATCTCATTTTCCAAGTCTAGTTCTTTTATGAAATTCAACCCAGGATGTGAAAACTAATATTGTTTATCTACGTGTAATACATACTCAACGGATGTGTGCTTTTTTTGCGATTGCCATTATAAAAAATGTGATCACTGTGTAATGTGATATTTAGATGAACATTACCAGTTCATCAACATTCCTGAAAATAGGCAAACATATTTTCCTTATCTTGTGTTGTCCAAACTGCGCAACACATTTATTCTACGACTAAAATTAATTAAATTTTAGATTTAAAAATTTAAAGTATATCATACATATTGCCTTATTGTACATTGTTGTTATACTGAGTTGTATTTATTGTCATCCTGTGTAAATCAGTTTTTATTTATGAATAGAATGATGCATATTAAATCATTCAATGAGGGAAGTACAAACGTTAATAATAACAATGCATTAACGTAGATTTCCTTCATCCTGTTTTATTTTTCTATCGTATTTATATGATGCATATGGGCATGTTATTTATAAACGGAGATATAAATAGTATATATTGAAATGCATGTATAATTCGTTTAAAATGAAGAAACTGATTTAAATGTAAATTGTTAGGTTTGTCGGTAGAGTTGGTGATGAACTGGGCAAAGTCTTTCCGAAATGGTCGTCGAGTATTGGTCAAAGGCCCTTGTTTTTAAGTGTGGTTTAAAAGTCCTTTCAATGCGTTTAACTAACTAATAGTAGTTGACTTCATGGCGTGACGCAATGTTTTAAAAAAACATTTATTCATGTAACCTGACATCGTTTACGTTACTAAATGGTACCCATTTTATCCTTAGTTGAAGTGACATTTTCAAACTCCCATGAAGGCAAAATTAACTTTGTATTCTTTTAATTCTCACTAGTTTAAATACATCGTTTTCTTGTGTTGTGTGCTAAGTTATATAATTATATAATTTTAATTTAAATAATTTTAACTACTTGTAAGAAGTATAATTTTGGACATGGGGCAGGACGCTTTGATTCGTTTATACCGTGTCCTCGTGAAATGCATAGCTGATACAGTTTCGCTTTGATGTGTTATTTAGTACACAAATATCTTAATTATAAATGCAATTAGTTCCCTTGACCCGTGTAACCCAGTGAACTTTCTCAGTCTGACCTTAGAACATTCAAATGTAATTCAAAGCATAGAAATATAATTTTTTATTTCGTTGCGTATTTTTCTATTTATGAAGAGCACTTCGAACGGCTTTTGATACCATTTATATTTTGAATTAAATCCAAAATGAGCCAGTTTTGGATTACAAATAGTACGAATATTATGCAAAAAGGTTTCAATAGCCAAAGTGTTTTCAAAAATGCAAACTTTAGGCCCCGAATGGAAGGAAGTTCTTATTCTTATTAATTTCCCATCTTTGTAAGAGTGTGTATGTTCAGATGTGAAGAAAAATAGAGTTTGCTTCTAGAAGTGTGACTAAAAGTAAAGTTTTTCTGTGCATGTAGGGGCCTATTGTTTTTTTGTAAAAATAACATTTCTATGAATGTGTGAGGAAAAGAGAGTTTTTACGTCGAAGTTTTAGTAAAATAAAGTGATGATCTATCAGAATAGGTAAACAGATAGTTTGTAGGCCTACGTAAAAGTGTGATTTACAAGGAAATCTGTATGTATACAAGTGAGGGAAAAGGTGAGTTTTTATGTACAAGTGTGAGACATAAGAGAGTTTGTATGTATAAGTGCGCGTCATAAAAGAGTTTTGTATATACAAGTTTGAGACATAAGAGAGTTTATATGTACAAGTGTGAGAGAAAAGAGTTTGTATGTAGGCCTACAAGTGTGACACAGATGAGAGTTTGTATGTTTAAGTGTGACACAGAAGAGAGTTTGTATGTTTAAGTGTGAGTCAGAAGAGAGTTTGTATGTGCAAGTGTGAGAGAAGAGAGTTTGTATGTACAAGTGTGGGAGTAAAAGAGTTTGTATGTACAATTGTGAGAGAAGAGAGTTTGTATACTAAGTGTGACACAGAAGAGAGTTTGTATGTACAAGTGTGAGTCATAGAAGAGTTTGTACGTACAAGTGTGACACAGAAGAGAGTTTGTATGTACAAGTGTGAGAAAATAGAGTTTGTATTTACAAGTGTGGGTAAAAAGTGAGTTCATACGAATGTAGCAAATCAGTATGTAATAACAAGTGCTAGTATAGCGAGAGCATGTACACGTGCGACAAACAAGTTAGTGGCTGTGTACAGGTGTGCGCATTGTTTGGTCAAGTACATGTTGACTGTTAGGGAAGCGAGCTACGTGACTTATGTGTGACGTGTGACCTCCACAGTGATTAGACGCATGTTTTCCAACTTTGTTGTTTCTCCAGTCGAACTTAGATAAAGCACTGCTAATTCTACACTACCACACTCTTTGCGAGACATGTTAAGCATTGTTAGCTACATTTGCACACGTACTATTATCAGAATCAAATTCCTTGAATTATTAAGGAATATAAGTATTTTTAGTTCCTAGTGTAATGTTGTTAACGAAGTAGATTAACTAATTTGTAACAACATGTTACTTAACTATCCATCGTACTATTACGTAATATTTTATTGGCTCGCTTATCAAGGCCTTGACAATGGAATCTCAGAGTCTGCTGAGCCAAATGAGTTTCCTCTAGGCCTAAAGAGATAAACAGACTCGCTCAATGTTTTACTGACGATATTCTTGCGAATATTAACAAATTACGTCTCTACTAAAGTCAACATACTCACTATACAGTGTGTTCTCCTCCTATTCCTCACCATTCACAATCAAATTACATATTTGAACGTAATAAATACATTATTTATTATTTCATTTCAATAAGCGTTCATCACCTAAACGATGATCATGTATTCTTATCCGTTCGGTGGAAATATCGGTAAACGTCATATATTGATATTTTATACTTTTTCATACAATACACTATCTTTCATCAAATCCTCCCCCTCCCCCCCCCCACACCCAATCCCCCACCCTACCTCCCTCCGTCTAACCGCTTTCCCTTATCACATTTTGTATTCAATGAGACTCCTGTTCTGCACACAAAGGTGCCCATAGAGTAAGGAGCTCGGATAAACGCCACTGGATCGGATAAACGCCACTGGCTCCGTCACTGAACGCACTTTTTTTTTTAGTAGTGGCCAGTGTTTCATTTTCCTTATTCACGCATTTAAAAACTTTTCCGGCTTTTGGCCAAAGAGTTTTGAATTTCTTTCGAGAAAAGTGAATGAAATATAGTTTTGAGTCGTAGTATGTTCACCTCAAGTTCATACATGGATGAGATAACGCTCGTTATCGTGGATACAAAACATGTACTCAGTCTAACATGATGTTTATTTGTGTTATTATTTATTATTTTATATAATGGATGGGTCATCAAATGTATTTGTACTATACTTGAACTGAATACATCCACATAATAATGTGTAAAATTTGTATCATTTTCTTGATTTTATTATTTAAATTACATGATTACGTGACCCCCCCCCCAAAAAAAATAAATAACAGCCATTTTGATTATAAAACACAGTGTAAATTAATATTTAACGCATGGTAGTGAAAACAAGTCTATTTGAGCGCGCGATTACGTGCGGTAATCTTCTTGGTGGAGGTGCCGGGTCACGAATTTTCAAACTTGTGGACTGGTCACTCCCCTTTTACCGCCAGGGTCACCAACAATGTTCTATATCATCCTTGTTATGCCAATCGGACGTCGTGTTCGATTCCATAGTGAGCCGGTCGTGACACACGAACGGACGGACAGAGGTGACGTTTGTATTCGATCCTCCCTCCCTAAAGTAGAATCAATCCTTTTGCTGTTCGTACTTACTTGACGTTGGGTTCATCTCCAAGGCCGTTGGTTTAATGACGTTGCTCAGCTATATGATAGAGCTGTTATTGAGGTGTAATGCAATCCGCGTTTACTTTTATACTTTTCTTTTTTTTGTTTTTGTAGGCGTTAATCAGCCTTGAGTAAGTAATCTTACTCAAAGTTGAGTTACTTGCCGATAAAAATCTATTTTTAAAATACATATTTAACTATCAGAAAAAACTTACTGTGAAGTTTCTATGATGGTAAATACTTACTCAACTAGTTACTAGTTTGAAAAATTAGTCAGAGGCGATATTTACATAAATTAACTTAGAAATTAGTTTGACCTTATAATGTACATCCATTATGCAAAAATGGTAAAACATTGAAGTTGTACGCAAACAAATTATGTTTTTTACTATTTCCCTTCTTGCAAATTAATAAATACTAAATTACAAATAGCTGATAAATATAGCTAGGCAAAAATTCCCTTTACATAATCGATAAATACCAACGATTCGATGTGCGATTTTTTTCGTCCGCAGGTACAAAACTCCGTATGACAAAAAAATCGTACATTGTACGTTATTTCAGAAAATCGTTTTTCTTTATAAAGAGGTGGAAGGCAATGATGTGTAGAAACAATAAAAAAAAGGCGTCGCTCTAAATTAAGTGTAGCACATAGCTCAGTGTTTCCACTTTTGTTCCAAAATTTGCATATAATGGCTGACAGGGACGTTACGTCCTGACCCAAAAATTAAAAAAATATATTTTCTTGTAAATTGAAGACCCTCACTAATTATACTAATATTGCATCTGCTTTTGATTTTAAAATGTTGTTTAGTGGGGATACAATAGCCTTAATGAACAGATTGTCTAAAAGGATTCACAGATTAGAATTTTTTTGTCCAGCGTCGATCTCGACGTTTGGTGGGGGTGCCGGGTTTGAATCCTGACAATTTTAGTGAGTCCCCCAGTGTCAGAAAAACATCGTCTTTCATCCTTGTTGAAGGTCAGTGTCAACTTGTAAAACGTATGTCAATCGTAGGTCATGTTGGGTTTTTATCGTGAGACATTGCGCTTCACTCCCTAATAAACGATTTATACCAAGGATTTATTCCAATGATTAAAAATGATTGGAAAAGTAGACAATGATAACGGAATTATATTGATGGAATTATATTTAATTTTATTATATTGACAGGATTATATTGTCGATTATATTGTCACTTCCGGATGAATAGCTATCTTTCAAAGGTTTCTTGTATTGGTATATGCACAGCACAGTTGGATTCAAAGTAACTTCTGAATTTAACTAACAGTTCGTTAGCAGCTATTGTCATTATGAAAGAAAAATGTAAAGTAAAATACTTCACCAAAAATCCTCGTTCCGTGTAAAGAGTTGTTGTCTCAGTTAAACTGGCAACTGGATCCAGTTGGTCTGCGTGTTAGTATCGGTATTTCACTTCTTCATTCATCAACCATTCCCTGATTGCGTACGCAGATGCATTCAACAATAGCGTATTGTTTGAAGCCCCACCTGGTACGCCCATTCATTATCTCTGGTCCGTCGTACGTCCGTTGAAACTTTGCCAATATATTAGACTGTTGTCCTCCCATGCCAGAGTTTTAGAGAAGCCGTCGTATAGCGCTAGCGTACGTGGTTTTGCCATTCAAAACAATGCGGCTTCATTGATGACGAGGCAAAAAATTAGTGATTGTATTTTACTGTATTGTGACTGTTTATTGATATAACTGTTAAATGTTTTCTATTGTATTACCAATTTTGTTGTTTGACTTTTATTATGATTTCATATTTTATCGATGGATTGTCCAAAATCTTATCAAGGTAGAACAGCATATACCCTTGGATATTAATAAGTGATTTTGTAAAATTATTGCTAGTATTTTTATATTGCCCTCCTTTGTTTTTATGTTGGTGTTTTTAATTACTGTAAATGATAATAGTTTTATATTTAAAAATTCAATTAAATACATTTAAAAATCAAATTTGTCAAAAATTTCATAAACTCGATTTTCAGTTTTAAAAAAAATGAAAATGGAATTCATGGTTGTATTGCTTGTTCTTGTCGGTTCGTTTGGACTGTCTAATGGTATCAGTGATGTGGGGTAACCCCCCCTCCTCTTTCTTCCCCGCAGGTTCGCTGTCCTCGATGCAACCTGGGGGTGCGGGCTCCAACCCTCTGGAGTGGACAGGCCAGGTGACCGTGCGCAAGAAACGGAAACCCTACTCCAAGTTCCAGACGCTGGAGCTCGAGAAGGAATTCCTCTTCAACGCATACGTCTCGAAACAAAAACGCTGGGAACTCGCTCGTAACTTAAATCTTACGGAACGACAAGTGAAAATATGGTTTCAAAATAGAAGGATGAAGAACAAGAAGAATAGTCAGAGACAGGCTGCTCAACAGCAGAACAACAATAACAATAGTAGTAATGTTAATAATCAGAATCATCATTCGAGTCACCACCATCATTCGCAGCACCACCACGTGTCTGGAGCAACCAACGGCGCGGTAGGGGTGAAGCACCATCAGTGACCCTTACCATCTGGGGTGGTGTTTGGGCCCCCCCAGTTCCACAGCGGCGTACCGGCTACCTAGACCCCGACACGTCAACGCACCAAATCAAGGTACTTAAAATCCTGTGAAAACGAAAAGGAACACTTACGAAAGGTAGAATCACAACAAAATCGTCCATTCATTTCTTTGACACAAATGTGTAACGTTTGTCATTGATTTTGATTTTGTTGTATTGAACATTTTTTAAATGTGGGTTTTGTTGTCATTGATGAACGATTTTTGTTTGAGTACAAATCTTTTATAATGTCTGATGAAATGTGTGAATTAAATCGTCTAAAGTGTATCGGTTAAACCAGATGATAAACAATACTGTTCCTATTCATCGTCAGAAAGACAATACATAAATTTCTCGTAAAGATTTGACTGAATTATTGTTTCTATTACATAACCGAACGCAACTAGCATGTTGTCAATGAGCTGCTGTATTTGGCTCAATAATGACTAGAAAATCATCTGTAAATACATTTAACAAAATAATTCTAGTTGAATTAAAAACCTCGTGATTGCATGCATGTCTCTGAGGGATGCATGTGCCAACCGTTGGGTGCAAGCAAGTGCATGGGATAGAGAGAAGAACAAGTGATTGGCCCTGAAAAGGTGAAGCAACATTACGGTTTTCAGTAAAGGTCTCCTTAACTCTTGAATAATCAATCACGAAAGACCTACTATGTTACGGTATTAAAATGAACTATTAAAAATACTAAAATTATATTCGGAATGTGCGTCTTCTGTGAACACATCTAAGCTCATAGACTTGATAATTGCAGCAACATGTGTCTGGTGTAAATGTACGTTTAATGTAATCGGTTGTCTTGCTAAATGTTGTGTCAATTTACTATTAAATTTGAAAGCCTTCTTCATAAATAATACAATTTGATGTTAGTATATTGTAAACCTGTGTACTTGTCAAGAACTTTTAGCGTTACCTAAGATATGCACATTTGATGTTTTTAGCTAAAATATATAGAATATACATTAGATGCGAGTTTATGGAAATAGAATACGTATTGCCCATCAAAAGTATAAACATTTATGTTAATTTTGTAATCTTCTCGAAGCCAAAGGTTTGTTCTACAGAGTTATTTCTGGTTGGTAATTTTAGACTATTGTAGTTCAAACGTTAGTATTAAGATTTCCATATTCAAAATTACAGTCAAACGTCCGTATCCTTATGATAAATCTATATTTTGCGAGGGTTGTCTCCTGAGTTTGGACTCTGGTTGGGCCCGCCGTATGTCTTAGAGCCCGCGGAGGCTGTTTAGCACTAGATCAGCTGTAGACAAACTCTGTACAAATACATGTTTCTAATTATCCCTTGGGCAATTTGAAAAGTTTCATAGCAAAGAATCTTAAGTTTTCAACTTATCTACATTATTATACGATTAATTTTGAATCGTAAGTTTCCCTAAACGAAATGTTGCTATTTTATTTTGACAATGCTGTGACTTGTTTATGTTTTACAGGACATGAAAGCAACATGTTATTTTCAGAGTTCGTCACGTTTCCACGTGGCAACTATCTCGGTGCAATGCAACTCTCGTCGTTACTTTAAAACGATTGCGAGTGAAGAAATTTATTTTGGTTAATTTTGTGTAATCTCTTGTTCTTTTACACAAACAATATTGTTTGAAATTTTAATATTAGTATTAAAAAGTTAATTTTTTATAAAAATTGACACACATTTTTGATAATTACACTATCCTATTATGTTTTTTACAATTCTTACATTGTTGTGTTCAAATATTGTTATGTTAAAAAATTATTAATTATGTAATCAATGTCGTAATGTTTAACCAACATTGTTTTCTAATTAATTGTAATGTACAAAAATAAAAAAATATTAGCAAACATTTGACAATGATTCCCAATACCTAAATCGACGGCAGGAAGTCTGTTAGTCAAAAGAGTAAATTTTGGTTTCAATTTTGTGGAATGTATCCTTAATTTCTGTTACATGAAACATTGGGTACATAAAGAGTACATAATCTGTTATCTGTTGCACATCCATGTTTCCATTTCCTTAGAAAAACGTAAGACGATGCTGACCGGTGATGTCAAGGTACGTACGTAGTCGTATATTTGGTGAAAAATTAGGCTCTATATGCCAAAAGTTTCACCAAATTAAAAACCAAATGACAGTAAAATAAATTAAATATAAACTTTTGGTTGATTTCGTTTCTGTCATATGCCAACATAATATATATTGTCAAAATGCATGTAGTATATCTTTGGTGTAATGGTTCCAGTCACTGTAACAATGATAATGTATAGTTTAAAACATGACCCAATCATAGTCTAGACCGTGTCAGATATTTGAATCTATTATTATTATTATTGATATTCATAACTCAGACCTTCATTACTAGAGGTTAATCAACTTCAGACCAAATATTTGATAATCCTTTTATCTTATCCTCATTCAAATTCCCTATTCGATCTTTAAGTAAGCATTCATGCAGTGTTTGTAAACCTATTGAGTTCTCTCAATCTTACAAAGAATAATCTAAAATATTGCAAAGCATGATTATTTGCTTTTTTGGATAAAAAATAAGCATTGATTGCTCAATCTTGGCTCACTTGGTTATTACATGGGATAGATCTTATTGACACTTATGCTAGTGAGTTACATTAAATACATTAAATACCTCATTCTTCAATGGTAGACTTAGCCCCCTAGTTAAAAGCATTTTATGATTTAAATTTAATCAAACGAATTACGTGTTCATGTCATCAATTCTTTTAGCCATCATAAAAAAGTAGTACCAACGGGAAGTGGCCCTTCCAAATTTGGTTTTAGTTGTTCACAACTGAGGTTCTCGTCAAATGGGTATGGGGATCCTGGTGAGATGGCGAAAGAGAGGTAAACATTCAGCAATATTAAAATCAATGAATTAGTTTAAAAAACAAAATCAAATTTACAATGAGTAGACGGATAGCACAGTATTTTTCGGTTTCCCCTTTAGACCTGCTGTGAGTGCTATAATCATATGAGCAAGTGTGTTTTAAATAACATAATCTTCATATATTCTCTCTTATATATTGTAGAATTCAAATTCCAAATATATGTTGTGCGCACCAGTTAGTCACAAATGCTAAAATCAGTTTGTTTTTTTCTTTAACATTTTATAAAAGCCTTGCTATATAAATACATTTTCAAAATTATTTACAAAAGGTATTTTGGGTTCTTAACCCTGTCAACGGCAATGCCATAGATATAAAACCTAATGATTTGGGTGAGCATAAATCTTGACTAGCATTTACTTTTATTTTTGAGAAACGGTTACAGGAAATAGTCCAGATAATTGTGAAAATATGTCAAACTGTTTAATTTTTATTGCAACTGCTTAAAATATTTTATCTTTTTAATTTGCTATTTCATTAAGATACAACTCAGCTCATTAAATTACATATTGCATCTTCTTCAAGAAGCCATCACTCCTGTAATCGTAAACTAATCAGTTTGCACTAATAAAATCAAAGTAGATGTCTTTGCATGAATAATCCCATCCGTTCTGAAACATCCCAACCTTGTTTGAAGCGCATGCCCTGCCCTCTCGGAAATATGTATCGGGTGATTTATTCACTGGGTTTTAGTACTCGCCTTTTGTCAAATTTTCAATACAAACACTTTTTCATCACATTTATTTTATTTTAATAAAACAATATCAATCAATGGATGCCATGGTACTGACTCATTCTGTACCACATCATCTAAATTGTTGTTTATGGTGACGTACTGGGGTAGGGGGGAGGGGGGAGAATGAATAATGAAGAAACTGAAACCAGAACCTTAGTTTACTTCTCAAACTAGGATAATTTACTAACGTATTCAGTTATTCATCTTAATTCATACACATCTTGGGGGTTTGATTATAATTTTGTTCACACCGGTCATGAAATTCATGCAAATGATACTCTAGAAATAGTAGAAATCTGATGCTTTAAGAGGAGGGACTACCGCCAATATTTAAACCACGCGTAATATCCTTAATTTAGTAATATCTCATATAATGCAACGCAAGATCAGAAAAGTGATTAATAGGTCCTATGTGTGATTTAGCATAGAACATTTTTCAAATATTGTAACCGTTAATGATTCTAATCAAGAATTAAGTTACATTATGGTATTCCGTAATTATAACGCAACTAATTATAATATTTGAATAATTTTAAATATAGGATATAGTTCTAACGAAACTACGTGAGACCTATTAGCCACTTTTTCGATTTAGCGTTACGTTTTGAGAGATATTACGAAAATAAAGTTATTTCGTGTGGTTTTAATATTGGTGGTGATCCTTCCCCTTAAATAATTTTCGTTGTCCACAAAACAAGTATAAACCGTGTGAAGCTATGGTCGAATCCCGCAAAGTAAAAGGGTTATATCTTTTAATTGAATTCGGGCTATGTTATGAGGAAAAGTCCTCAAAAATAATACACCCATTTCCTTAATATTAAAACTGAAATATGTTACGAACTTGTCATTCAGAGGTGGCACATTGCTAGCACATGAACTAACTCGGAAGGTTGCTGGTTCAGGTCAGGTCCCTGGCGATGTAGACTGATGTTAGTTTTCCCCAGTAATAAGAGAAAAGCTAGACTCCATCCCTATAAATATCGCTATGGCTTCCTGTCTGATTACCCACTCTCCCATAGGATGTCTCCGGGAGATGAGCATAGCTACCAGGTAAGTTGATGTACCAAACCACGTGTGTCGTACATGTATTTGCTTGAGGGTGGAGATATGGTACCCTAGTATCCTGCATGTTTAATACATTGCAGTTGGCCTATACCGGGCTCAATACCCGGCTGAGGTGAATATTGTAATATCTGGATTGATTTCTATATACATAATAAAGGATACCAGCAATTGGAATGTTGCGGTTGTATTACCGAACATACTCTCTTGTTTACTGTCAACAACTTGAGCCTTATTTTTATTATTTTTGTAATTTCTTTGGGAAACCTGCCCAGGGGTCATTCGTACGCCCCTTCAGGTGTACAAGAGGTATTTGGGATAAGCGTAGTTGTAAAGGATATGCGCAAGGCTGTTTAAGAGGATTAAACTCCTATCATTCACAATTACGACTGCAGAAAACCTAGGTATAAGTTTCCATCAGGATTGTAAGAGGTGGGTATCGAGCCAACGATCTCCTGAATCAAAGTATCGCGTCTTAAGTGTGAGCTACCTTGTCTGTACCTCTTTCGCTTGCGTATTTAGACTTGATACGGAATATTCGTGGGCTGTTGTTGTTGTTTTTTCGTGTATTTCGCCATTACTGAAGATAAAATAACTCTAGGGAGGTTAAGAATCAAACCCATGACCTACGAAATGAGAACTTGGCGTGATAGTTTCTTGCCCTACCTATATTATTAGGCATACAGACACATTACTTAATAGTATTATTTGCAAGTTCAAGGATATATTCTCCATCTAAGATTCAAACCTAGAATTTATGGTTATATAATATTCTACAGCTGGTCAACTCAACTATCGAAAGCACAGGATACAACTCATGTATACCGACAGATGTAGCTCAGCGAGAAGCGCGAGACTCTGATTCGGGAGGTCGAGGGTCCGAATCCCGCCACCGGCAATCCTGACTGAAAGTTTTGTACGGGGTTGTTTTCAGTCATTAATATGAATGCAAGGGATTGATCCTCTTAAACAGCGGTCTGACATTCCTTTTACAAACTATCCAAAATCTTAAAAACCTAGCTATACACCTGAAAAGGGGCATGCATTGCACCGTGGGCCAGGTTTTACACGTTTTTTTTTTTACTAATATAAAATTCCGGGCAAGGTGTATTTGTGCAATAACCTTCCAGAGTGTGCCACAATTCGTACGACTCTAGATGTTTCCTGTAATTCTCAAGTCTACCTGCCCCAAAAATGTCATTCTGAATCTTGTCTCTTTTTTCAGGATGTAGATTACACGTCACGCAGCTGATATCTCAAAACACACAAACAAAAACAAAAACAACAAACACAGAAATAATTTGAAGAAAACGTGTGTACGTGGCTTGTTGGTCTTGTGGTTGAGGCTCAGTTTCCAGTGCAGAAGGTCCAGATTCAATTCCCGCTATAGGCAGAAGACTTTTAACTTTACAATTTTTACTAAAGTATATCAGTTCTTGGCTTAGGAATGTGTAAACCGTGACTTTGAAGCCGTCCTAGCAACAAGCCACATAATAAATTGTATGGTAGTTCCGAATTAGCCTTGTTGATTCTGGCACTGTCTGCGAGTGGACTCATGTCCAGCTTGGTTGATCGGTGTTTCATACTTAAATATGCTGGGCTATAGTTGGTAATTGTTCGCTCGTCGATGGTGTCGGCGCCTTTAGGGTTGGTTTGGTCTGCTTTAAATTTAATGTCCACCACTGAAAATCCGTTCTGTGACTGAGTGTGTACACTCTAAATACGAATTTATTTATTTAATTTATTTAAATGTCGAGAAGTAAATATTTAAAAAATAGATCAAGAACAAGATCAGTTTTTGTTGATAATTTGAAGCCATCAAATAAATAAATCTTTGATTGATTGAAGAATTGGAAGACGTTTTGTCTGTATGTCCGTAAACCCAAACAGACCACGATTGAGTTAAGATGCGATCAATGATTTCTAGTCGGAGCAGGGCACAGAATATCAATGTGTAATCAAGAATCCCCACAGGGAAGATTGTAGCAGCTGATTAGAACCTTGAGAAATGTTTACGTGCTATCACTGGAGTGAATTCTATTACATCACTGCAGAAAACAGCGTTATTAGGGAAAATTCTTGTGCATCATTGCAGAAATAAAAATACTAGATTGCTTAAAATTGTATATGTTATAAAGTTCAAGTTTAACATTAGATCCTGATCTAGTGAATGTGTTCATTGTACCTCACAGTAGTCCCATATATTTAATTATCATTAATAATGAATTGGTGGAAGGTACCTGAGGAAGAATTCAGTGATAAAGAGAAGAAACAGGCAATATGAGTGAAGAGTGCCAGGCATGGCTGGCTGGGGCCCAATAATCTGGTGGGTCCTCCCCTCTTCTGACCCCCCTCCCCCCAACCACAACTCCGTCTTGTTTTGATGAAAAAAAATAGGATGATACTAATGAGTTAATGAATAAAAATAGTACGTGTTAAGAAGTGTCAACAGATTGGGAAAAATACAAATCTAATTACATTATAATCAAAACAGCACGGTATGGAAAGTCAGGCTGTTAGGCCTGATGTTGACTCTAAAGTTACCCCCATTAAATACTCAATTTTTTCCTTTTGGTACCCTTCACCACCTAGCTTACATACACACAAATTAACAACCCGCAGTCAAATCTGCAGTGTAAGTAAATTTTTATATACATATATATATATATATATATTTAATTAATAATCACATTCAAAGCTGCATAGCGAGTTAGGAGGCTGTCATTCATTGACTGTCGTACTCTGACTACAGAAAGGCAGTGTATGACCGTGAATTCGAACCAAAACCCTTACTTAGCAAGGAGAAAAACTACCCATTTAATTATTTTCTGTTGATATTCGAAACCGATAGCCAATAATGGACAATTAGCTACATGACATATTCATATCCATAATCAAATCCAGTACCATAATTTAATGGTTCTAATGAGACCTAGTACGCTATTGGTATATTTGTTTCAGTATCGTACGGTTGACGTAGTTTTTCACTAACCGTATCGTGATAATATTTATATAATTTATCTTAATTCGATTATTGTTTGTATCCGTACTTTAATATAACTAGGAAAACGCGTAAGTCCCGCCGCGTTGTTGGATGAGCGTAATTGGTGCATTGAGCTGCCATGTGTTATGCGAATTTTCTGTTGTTCTGTGGAAAAATCATTATTAAGTTGAAATGTTTTTAAAATTAAATTAAATTAAATAAAAAATTAACTTAATTTTTTAAATTTGTTTTAATTAATCGTAATTATAAAAAAAAAAAAAAATCGTAAAATTGCGATTTTTATAAGAAATAATTTCTCGATTGCGCTCAAATTTAACACGAATATAATAATTTATAAAATAAAGGTTCTGCGAAAAAATCATTACAATCGGATAAAGCATGTAGGTGTTATAAGTCAAAGAATTGTTTTAAAAAAGAAAAAACCCGTAAAATATCGATTTTTATGATAAATATTTTTTCAATTGCGCTCAAATTTCACAAGAATATCTTAATTCATAAAATAAAGGCTCTGTGCAAAAATCATTAAAATCGAATAAAGCATGTAGGTGTTATAAGTCGAAGAATTTTTTTAAAAATCGAAAAAAATCGTAAAATTGCGATTTTCATGAGAAAAAATTGTCCGATTGCGCTTAAAAACGTGGCAGTTCTAAGTTCAGAGATTTCGAAGGTCTCCAAAAAATTTCATCGCAATCGGAGTATCGGTTTAGCCGGAATCGTGTGGACAAACAGACAAAAATACAAAAAAAAAAGAAAAAAAAAGAAAAAAAACATTCCGGATTTTTTTCTCCAGTGTAGTAGAATGGAATCTTCGCTTCGCTCATCCAATAATAAATAATTTTTCGTAGGAAGCCAGCCCAGGATGCAATTTACCTAGGTATGTTGCGGATAGGACATTTGGAGAAGGGATGTCCGAGGGCTGATTTAGAGTACTCAATCCCTTGCATTCGCATTAACGACTAAAGAAAACCTCGGAAAAACCTTCAGTCAGGATTGCCGGTCTCGACGGGATTTGAACTCGGGACCTCTCGAATCAAGCGCTTAACGCTCGAGCCAACACTGTCAGTTTATCCGTACTTTCGTGCTTCATATCTTTTATGCTCATTACGTGCTTATTGTGGTCCATTCGTCACTCCCAATTAACCCAATATAGTTAAACATTATCTCAAAACAACATTGATGCGCAGATTAACGGGTTTACAGGTTTATTTACGGGAGTTCCTAAATTAGTGAGCGAAGCAATTTAATTCGTAGATTGTCGATAAAGAAAAACACACCATTAAAGCAATGGCACGAAAATACTCTTGTCAATTGACAAGTATGGGGAAAATCAACCATAAATGACGTGGCACTTCAAAATTCAGAACTCAAAAGCGCAATCGCATCGGACAACCTAAATCAAACTGACCGTGGTAATTCTGTTGTTGATTCTACTGCTAACGAGTAGTATTATACCTACGTAATACTTTACTAAGATGTAACCTCATGTAATAAAACATTGTTGTAAAGGTAAAAAAAAATACTGTGAATCATAGAAGAACTCATAAACATATTAAGAACTTGTTTGAAATTAATAAAGGTAATAGACATTTGGTAAGAGTTCTTTAAATCGTGTATGTTGTTTACGTAGTGGGTGCTAATGTACATCTAGATTGATAGTATCATAACGTGTTACAATTTCACAATGCATCAATGTTATGGCAATAGCATAGGACCCGATTCTATTTTTGGCTGTCGATTGTTACGTTACAACAATGAAATTTCGGACAAACATTAGATTCACCGCCGTCTGGATGTATGTATCCAGACGGCGGTGATCAGATAACTTCGGACAAACAAAAGCAAGTGAAAGCTCCACTGTTCCACTGTTCCATAGAAACAACAACAATGGTTGCAGTAATTTTGCTAAAATTTACTAAAAATTTCCCTTTTAATGACGATAAACATCAGTGTTTACATCCAGTTTCTCAGCAAAAATTTCTCAAAACTAATGATAACACCAGCGTCAGTGCTGCTCTCCCACATCAGGCAATTAAAAAACCTTCACTTCTTCCCCAATCGGGTCTTATGCTATACTCCTTTGTTCCAAATCATAACAATCTTAAATAGCAGCTATTTGATTTTTTACATTTTCATTGGATTGCCGTCACTTTTTACACCATATACTTTCCAAAATAATGTGGTGATATGTGATTATTGTAAACAGATATTAAATATACCAACTGATGTAAATTCGAGTTTACCATTGTAAACAAAAATAGAAACGTATTTGGTGGAGGTGCCGGGTAAAAATGATTTTTAGTTTTAGTAATGTAATTTAGTAATTGATATGCAGCATAATATACAAAAATGTTAAATATATGAAGAAAGTAAAATAAAAAGAAAGAAAGAAGAAAGTTTATGGATCAAAATAATTTGTAAATGAAATAATTATACACGAGCGGAAACAATAATGTGTCTAATTATTCATAATATATAGTAAAATATATAGACTTTTCTATACTGGAAAAAAAATTCCCAACGAACAAATTCAATAATTGTACGGAAATCGATGACATGCTCAGTACATGTCTGACGTATTTTTTTTAGACTTTTGGTGGAGGTGCCGGGTAGTAATAGCCAATGCAAAATATTACAATTTTTGATGTTGAAGTCATAGGGTAAATTCTGTCTTAAAACTCATTAAATTTATAAACTGGAAAACCTAAAGTCCCCCCAAAAAAAAAAACTTTTTTAATTTTTATTTCGGGGGCCCCACCCTTTGGCAAATGGCAAGCAGATTTTGCAATTTCTAAAACGAAAAAAAACTAAAAAACTATATTAAAATTTTTTCTTGGATTTCAATTTTTTCATTTTTTCTTTAAAAAGGTCAATCCCTTAAATTTTCCCTTTTAAAAAAAGGGTTTACCCCCCGTTTGGCAAAAATGGGGCCCAAAGTGAAAAACCAAAAAAAAAAACAAAAAAACTTTCATGAGAAATTTTTTGGGGCCCCAAAAGCGTGGCAGTCTAATTAAAGATTGAACCCCCTTTTTTTAAATATTTTGGTTCCAATTTAAAACGTGAAAAAAAAAAAAAAAAAAAAAAAAAAAAAAAATTGGAAAAATTTTTTTTAAAATTTGGTTTGGGGGGGGTTGGTGTTTACATAATTTTTTTTTTTTTTTTTTTAAAAAGGTTCCGGGATATTAAAATTTTGTTAAAATAAAAAATAAAAAATTTTTTTAAAAATTTGTTATTTTTTTTAATTTGTTGTATATGGTGTTTGACATTTTTTTAGATTTTTGGTGGGGGTGGGGGGTAGGGTAAATTCTTTAATTAATTTAATATTTAATTTAATTGTTAGTGAAATTTTAATTTTTTTTATGATGCTGTTGACGTTTTTTTTTTTAGTTTTTGTGGAGGGTCCCCGGGTAGTAGGGAAAATTTTGTTTTTTTTTATAAATTTTTAAATTTATTATTTAATTTGAATATTTTAATTTGTTGTTGATGGTGTTGACGTATTTTTTTTAACTTTTGGTGGAGGTGCGGGAGTGGGGGTAATTCTGTAATTATTATAAATATTTAATTTATTATTTTAATTATTTTAATTTGTTGTATGATGGTGTTTGACGTATTTTTTTAGACTTTTGGTGGAGGTGCCGGGTAGTAGGGTAAATTCTGTTAATTATTATAAATATTTAATTTATTATATTTTTTTTATTTTTTTTAAATTTTAAAGTCAACAAATAACTCGATATGGATATGGTGATGGCATGTCAGAGTCAATAATTGATTATATCTGCATAGGAAGGGAAGTAAGGAAATGCCTTGAAGATGTGCGGGTGGTGCCATCAGTATCATTGGACGGCGATCATAGATTATTGATAGGAAAATTTAGATTCTTGGTCCAAGAGCAAAAAATGTTGTCGAAGAAAAGACACAATCGGCTTAAAGTTTGGAAACTTCAATGTCCAGAATTAAGAAAGGAGTTTATGACAAGAATAAGTAATCAGATGCCCGACCAAGAATTGAAAGATGTAGAAGAAGAATGGCAAGAGTTTAAGAAGGTGTTTGTGTCAAGTGCAGAGGAGTTGTGTGGAAGAGCAGTGGGAGAAGGAAGGAGATAGAAACTCGATGGTGGAATGACAGGGTACAGACTGCAGTAAGGGAGAAGAAGCGTGCATGGAAGAAGAAAGAAGATGACAAGTCTGAAGAACATGAATATGAGTACCGTAGGTGCAAGGCAGCTGTGAAACAAATTGTGATAGAGGAAAAAGATAGAACAATGAAAGAATTTGCTAGTAAGCTAGAAACTGATTTTCAGGGGAACAAGAAAATGATTTATGGATTGGTAAAGTCAAAAAGACAGCAAACAGAGGATCAAAAGCTTATGGTAAATAATAATGGAGAAGTCACTAATAATCTACAGGAAATACAAGACATGTGGAGAGAGTATTTCCAAGACCTATTGAATGTAACACCAATATCAAATTCGGAAGAAATAGAAATAGAAAAGAGTGAAGAAGATGAGGAGATAGAGGTAACTGAACAAGAGGTGGGACGTGCGCTAGGAACAATGAAGAATGGTAGAGCTCCAGGAGTGGATGGAATTACCAGTGGAAATGATTAAATCAGCCGGCGCTGAAGGAAAGTTATGGTTATTCCGAGTAATTAGTGCAGCCTGGAAGCAAAAGAAAGTACCAGAAGATTGGAAGAAAGGAATTATTGTACCCTTGTTTAAAAAAGGTGATAGGAAGAAGTGTCAAAACTATAGAGGAGTAACCCTCATGTGTCAGTGTGCTAAAGTTTTTGAAAAGGTAATAGAACATAGATTGAAGGAGGTTGTCGAACCAAGTCTAAGAGAGGAACAATATGGATTTAGAAGTGGGCGATCCACTATCGATCCAATATTTTCTATCCGCCAAATCATGGGGAAAAGAGATGGGAAAATGGAAAAGGAATGCATATGTCTTTTTAGATCTTGAAAAGGCATACGATCGCCTGCCTCGAGGAAAAGTATGGAATGTCTGGAGCAAAAGGGAGTTGGACGAGGTTTGATAGAGAGGATAAAAAGTACATACGTAGGGAGGCAAGTTGTGTTCAGACAAATGAGGGTAGATCAGATTGGTTTGAAATAAATGAGGGACTGAGGCAAGGTAGTGTTTTATCACCGACTCTATTTACTGTCGTAATGGATCAAATACTACGAAGAGTGGAACCGAATATAGACGGAAGAGACACTAGAACCTTAGTTTTTGCCGATGATGTCTTAATTTGGGGTGAGAGTGTTGAAGAGGTGCAAGAAAAGGTGGATAGATGGAATGTAGTTGCAACAGAGTTTGGGTTAAGTATTAGTCAGAATAAAAGTGAATGTTTAGTTATGAAAAGGATATAAAAGTTAAGACTTCGTGGAAAATTATTAGAAGAAAAGGTAGAATTTAAGTACCTAGGAAGTATCTTGACAAAAGATGCTAAAGTAAATAGAGAAGTAACAGCTAGGGTACAAAAAGCCGAAGGATTTTATCAACTGGTGCGAAAGCTGCTTTGGAACGAGCTGTTTCCACAGAGATGCAAGGTTCTTTTCTATAAAGCATACTTCATACCTATACTTACTTACGGTGCAGTAACTTGGACAGTTGGATCAAAGGAAGAGAGTCAGTTGGAAGCAGCAGAGATGAAGTTTTTGAGAAGTATAAAGGGAGTTACAAAACTGGACAGGATTAGAAGCGACGTTATAAGAAAGGAATTAGGTCTGGAGAAGTTGAGGTTTAAAATAGGAAGGGAACGTTTAAGATGGTTTGGTCATATGAAGAGGATGGATATGGATAGGATCCCAAGACGAGACTTCGAAGCAGGAGAGGAAGGTAAAAGAAAAGTAGGAAGACCGAGAGAAAGATGGGGAAGATTGATCGAAGGAGACGTTGAAGAGAGAGGTGAATCGTGGAACCAGGTGACGGAATTGAAGCTGTGGGAGGACAGGAAGGAGTGGAGAAAATTGGTGGAGAAGCAGATGATGCAGGATGAAGATGACGATGATGATGATGATGATGATGATGAAGAAACGCTGAGCCTGGCAATCTCGGCAAAAAATAGTTTCGTGCCCTAGATATCGGTGTGAAGAACACCACTCAACCCGACATTGTTGGAAATGAGTTTTGATTATTATTATTAATGAATATTTTAATTTGTTGTATGATGGTGTTTGACGTATTTTTTTAGACTTTTGGTGGAGGTGCCGGGTAGTAGGGTAAATTCTGTTAATTATTATAAATATTTAATTTATTATGTTAATGAATATTTTAATTTGTTGTATGATGGTATGACGAGAGACAACTTCAAAAACTTGTCCACCACAATGGTGGGTGGACGCACAAGTGTACCAATGAAGGCTAATAAATGAACGAATGAACACAGGTCAATGTTAGTTATATAATAAATGATACACAACGTTATTGAATGTAATAATAAATCTTTTTTGATCTCTGAAGCCAAAACTGTGTGTTTTATTTTGTGAATCAAAGTAATATAATAAAACAATACAAGCAGTTATCTAATAAAATTTATTCCTAAAAATTCGTATCGCGCAATACACAGATAACTTTTTGGTCCCGGTGTAATTCCATGTAATGTTTGCAACGAATCGGGAACGAACCCAGAACATCTAGATGTAAGTACTGATAAAACCGTTGTTAAATTGTTTTGAATGTGTGAATGGATTTCTGGTAGATGAATTGATAACTGGCACGGTCATTATAATTTAGTTTTTAAACTTTTGGTGATCTTAATTTTATTAAATTTACATGGACCTTTTATTATTCAAATTGCAAAGGACCACAAAGCACCCCAGATTGAATTTTAAATATTTTAATCAAGAGAAAGTTAACTATAGTCCCTATAACCAAAGTTTTATTGGAACTTCATCGTTAGTTGAAATTAAATTAATTTATAATCCTATACGTCATAATCATGAATTGTGCTACTCTTTGAGCTTAACTGTCACATATGTTTTCTGTTTATTTGGTATTCAGTCTTGCTATTACTAAAAAAGTTGTTTATTCAAGTGATTGACACATTTCTGCGTGAATAATGTTATTTGTAATAAGAATGCAGAAAACCTTTGACGTAGTTCAATTGATATTTTAGGTATATTAACAAAACGACTGAGAGATTGTCGGTATGGCTTGTGGAATTAGAATCATCACATGGCATTAGTTATGTAATTTGCTAGTAGCATACAACAACTCTACTTCTTCTTCTGCGTAGTGTTTCTTTTTTTGCATAGGGTCAGTCATTTATTTCCTAGTTACAAGAACGAGGTCCATCAGACCTAGTACTGCAGTCATATGCATGAAAGGACCATATTATAGTTTAAGTTTGTCCTCATCAGGAGAATAGTTAATCATTGATTTGTCTAAACGACCACATTTGCTATATATTACATCTACGTTGCTGATGGACGTCTTTCAGTTGGATTCGATGGAGGTAAGTGGCAAATATTTAGTTGACCGGTATTTTTTATTATTTTTTCACCTGAGTGCTACCAATGAGCGTGGATTTTTAGTGTGTCACTGCAAAAGTTAATTTTGATTACATTAATGATTATTAGTCATCCATCAAGTGAAGGATCATCATTGAAATCATTGCAGCTTTTATGTTAAACTTGTTTCCTGCAATAACCTCTTGATTATGAGTTGAATCGTTTGAATATTTAGTTGACCGGTATTTTTTTATTATTTTTTCACCTGAGTACTACCAATCAGCGCTGATTATTAGCGTTTCACTGCAAAATCTAATTGTCAATAACATGATTATTAGCCTTGCATCAAGTACAGGATCATCATTAAAACTAACTCACAGCTTACTGGGGATTGATTTCATTTATTTGCATTCGTTTTTTAATATCCATAAATTAAACATGATATAATAATAAAGAAATCCGAATGCAAAAGCCACTAAACGAGATCTGCACCAAAGTCTTTTGTTGTTTTGCTTCTATAATAACAGAGAGAAAAATGATATATTTACACGATTTAACACAATTGTACGTGCAAGATTAATTGTATACAGATATTAAACCGATCGTTTATGCCTTCTCAAATGCCCTGTGATTTAAATGTCAACACTAAAATCTAATAAATGCGAGTATTGAAAGGACATATTTTATGGCAGTACAACACACATCTTCTTTAAATAAGTGTTTATTGGACACAACACTGTTCTTTATCAATTTTTTCTTTGTGGTATTTCGACTTTAATTCAAAAAAAAATTTCAAACTGAAAGTTGAACAAAGGAAAAATAACAACAATCCAACTAAAAGAAGAAATTATAAATGGCCGTGAAACATATCTGCCAACACAATTTATGAAAATAAAATAAAAACATGACAAAAATAACATAATATACAGTAGCAATTTATCTTAATAATCGATGAAGAGGAGAAAATTGCAAGAAATTGACAGCTTCAAGTATACATTACGCAGGATTAAATCTAGATACACTAGAGCAAAAATATCCCATATAAGTGGACAATGTGCACTAGGAGTACTCTTGATATTAGGAGTGCATGCCATGAAGCAAGTTTCTTTAAATTTCCTTTTATCTCGATTGCTTTCATGACATAAAGCAGAGGTGTTGTCCCAATTGATGAAGTGGTGGTTTTCATAAACGTATTCCACTATTTTTTGCTTTGGCAGTTCGAGTTAAAGAACACAAGAGCAATGTTACCCAGCACAAAGTACACTCTTCCTAAATACGGGAACACTTTTATGAAAACCACCACTTCATCAATTGGGACAACACCTCTGCTTTATGTCATGAAAGCAATCGAGATAAAAGGAAGTTTTAGAGAACCTTGCTTCTTGGCATGTACTACTTATATCATGAGTATTCCTAGTGCACATTATCCACCTACATGGAATATTTTTGTCCTTGTGTATTTAGATCCAATCCTACGTAATATTTACTTGATGTTTTCAAAAATCTTCTTCTTGTAATTCTCTCATCTTCATCAATTATTGTGATCTAGTGCTACTGTATATTTTATTTTTGTAATGTTTTAATTTTATTTTCATCAATTTTGTTGGCAGATATTTTTCATGGTCATTTCGATTATAACTTCTTCTTTTATTTGGATAGTTTTTATTTTTCCTTTGTTCAACCTTCAGTTTAAAAAAGATTTTTGAATGAAAAGTCGAAATTTCACAAAGAAAATATTGATAAATAGCAGTGTTATGTCCAACAAACACTTATTTAAAGAATTAACACCTGTTCTACTAGTGTCTTTTATCTAACACCCATCTTTTCATAACTATCCCATATAAGCTAGAGATTTATCTCACAATATTAAATTATAACTATAATTCGTCATTATAATGTTGCATTGTTACAAATTTAATACAAATGCAAAAGATTCAAAAACATTTTTTTGTAATAACTTCGTTAAAACTAAACAGACCCTCTTATTTATATTTAAAATGGGCCCCCTACTCTTGGTGGTGATGGTGCTACAGGGATAGAATTTTTCATTATTTTAACGTCATAAATTTATACATTTGGTGGAGGTGCCGGTTCCACTTGAATATATCGATAGAAAAGTAATGCGGTGAATAGCGTATGGAAGGTACGACAGGCAAAAGAGGGTACTGTTCCCTTTCAATGGCATTCTCGCCGAGTTGGCGACAAAAAAACATCACAACAAGGTATACGACAAATCCATATAATTTGTAAAGAAACGCGGTTTTAATAATTTCTTTCTTTCAAATGTTTAATTAAGAATGGCGACTTCATTAGTTTGGAAGCCGACTATAAAATTATAACTTCTATTATAAAACGAGGTTATAACTCTGAATGGGAAGAGAATGTAGTTCCACTGTTATTAAATAAAAGTAACGCTAAAAATGTGTATGTGTTGAGCACAAAGGTTCTATTAAAAATGTAAATAATAATGTCGTGGAAATAAAATAGTGTTTACTTATTTGAATGCGAATTTTATTAATATTTATACATTCGGTAAGGGTATAAATGATTCAAGAACACAATTTAATAATCTGGGAGTTAATTACTTTTTTAATGCAGTTTAAAAGTTAGACTTTTGGTGGAGGTGCCGGTCCAGACTTTATTTTCATTTACAGTTAATACAATACAATGTCAGTCAATGAAAAACCAGACAATAGAAAATGAATTTAGAGAAAATTATAATGTAATATTTTCACAAGAAAAATTTACTGTCCGTTTTAACATACAGTATTATTACAGCCGAATTTTCCTACCCGACATGACTCGAACCTTAAACCTGAAGCAGTTTACTACGCGAACCCGACCCAAACCCGATTGCCAACACACAGAATTGCCATACAAATTTCATAATCGCTTACTCTTCTAGAATAAGACGAAAACTAAAATAGTATTGGTCAAATTTGTATTGCAGAAAAGAAGTACAATTGGTACAGGTAACGTCTATAACGAACAGCTCTTGAACCTAAAATACCATGTAGCTGCTGTAAGGGCAGTAGTCCGATAATATGTCTGTGTAATATGTGTACGTATAAGATGCAGGCTGAAGCTAAAAACAACATCTGTTTTTAAAGGAAGGATAAATAAATAAATAAAAATAAATTCGTATTTAGAGTCTACCCACTCAGTCATATAACTGATTTTCAGTGGTGGACAGTAAACCAAAGCGACCAAGCCAACCCTGTAGGTCCCGACGCAATTGACGAGTGAGCGATAACCAACCAAATATCGATATTTTTTAATAGGAAATATAGCAATCAGTGGTATGGACAGTGCGAAAACCCGCGGATCAACGACAGAATCAACAAGGCCGATTCAGAGCAACTTTAAATTTATTATGTGCCTCGTTGCTAGGACGGCTCTAAAGTCACCGTTTACAAATTCCTAGTAGAAAAACTGATGCTAAAAAAAATCAGAAATTAAAAAACTTCTGACTGTAGCGGGTATCGAACCCTGGACCTTCTGCATTGGAAGCAGAGACGCTAACCTCAAGATCAACGTGTTATCCGGTGTGACCCTCTTCAGGTGACCCGTTGTTGGGGTTAGTATGGACGAAATTAACAAGAGCAGTCTGACGGGAGTCTCTTCCTAGTATTGTTATTAACGTCTGGCTAGTACCAAACCAGCAACCTCTATCGGTGAATCTCCCACGCGTAGTTCACTCTCCCTGTGAGAAGCGTCGTAGTCCGGCCGATCACGTGATTGGCTCAACCAAGTCACGTGCGTGGTGACGTCACAGGCGGCTTCAGAATCATACAGCACTTGTCGCGACATCTGATAGAACACCGGGTCTGCACGCTCGGCAAGTTTCTGATTGCTACGTGACCGACAGTTGTGTGATATCGGCGTCCTCTGTTTCATTGTAAGCGCGCCTGCTTGGGTGGGCTATAGAATTGTAAACTATATGAGAATTAAAATGTAACCGGTAGATGTAGCTCAATATTGGGTGGGCTACAGAATTATAAACTATATGAGAATCTAAAGGTAACCAATTGATGTAGCTCAATCGTAAAGCGCGAGATTCTAATTAGGAACATCCCGGGCTCAATACCCGCCACGGGCAATCCAGATGTATATTTTTCTCGAAGGTTTCTCTTCACTCGTCAATGTGAATATATGGGATTGAGTCCTATTGAACAGTCCTGGGCCAGGGCATTTCCATGCCCTTACTCCAATATACCAAGTTAGACGTGTAAATGGACAGCTTTACCAATAGTTATGAAACAACATTAGATAAATAATAATGTAATAAAATGATAGTTATAATAATAAAACTAGCATCTTGTAAATTACTTCAGGTTAATATGTAGTATTAAGTTGTTAGATGCAGGTATTTTTGATAAGATTAAATTGCATATTTGCCTCTGTTTTGCCCAATAGTAGTGAACTGGTGGTGGAAATGTTTCAAAGTTTTCATTATTAGCTGTGTTAATTTCGTTTTAACCATAAATACCTTCATTTTGTCTATTACACACTGAATAACAGGTATCTTAACAAAATAATTGTGTATTTGTTATAACTTACACAATGATAAATTGTTTCATTTTTTCAAGTTAATGTATTAGGTAAAAGTCGATTATGCATGCAACATTATACCAAAAATGTTCTTCATACATTTTTAATCTTTACCCAAACTTTGTCGTTAGTCAGTTGTTAAGGAACTTCAATTCGTACTTGGGTATTTGTCTAATCATAAAATGTACACGTTGTCTGCATCGGTGATGATTATTAACTATGTCACTGGGTAGTAAACAATATTTCATTGCACGTGCTAAGAATTACAATCATCATCGTACGAATTAAGTCATGAAGGAAGGTGATCGGTCGTTCGCATTCAGTGGTTTGTTAATTTTGTTAATACACATCTGTGTATGTTTTTTCAAGAGGGAATACTTGATCACATTTGTCCTAAAAAGTAAAAAATATAACGTTAAACTTTGATAGTGATTTTTTTCGCTGTCATGGAACACTTTCATATTTTTAAAAATGTCTATTCGTTGTGGTAATTTATCTTTCAATGTTTTACCTCCCACGTTAAAGAATAATACTCCCATACCTAAATTAAAGAGTAATAAAATAGGAAACATGCATGTACATAAATGTTTTTTTTTAATCATCCCACGGGAAGTTTTGGTAACAGAAACGTGTCTTTACAAGAATTGAGAAAGGTATATCCCTCAAACTTATTTTCCAAACACAAAGAACACAATTATTTTAGTGAACGGCTGGTATTGAAGTTATTTGAACAAAAAATCAACGTCGTTTTGGTGGTTAAAAATTAGTACGTCTTAAAGTAATCTAATTTTCTTGGACATGAATCGCGGCAAATTCATTATTAACATAAGACCTAGATTAGGAAATTCTTTCGTCGATACACAACCCGATTATTCGGTCATTAGTAATAACACGATTTAATGTGATGGCTCAATAGAACAGATGCCATCTGCTTTGCTTCAAAAGTGGCATATTTAATAAATTAAATATTTTTTTCTTGGATTACTAAATTCAAAACTTTTATCAGCTGGTCTAAAGTCCGTTAAACGAGTCCTTATTGACAGAGAACAGACCACGGGAGGTGTCAGCATATCCAATGGAGACGATCATTTGAGTCTGACACATTCAAGTTAACATTACGTTTGAAGAAAATTATGACACACACATGAACTAACTTCTCTAGAAGTTAAAAAAAAGATTAATTTTCTTTGATGTCCAACAAATTACCACATATATGCACATCGTTCACATTAAAATGTCCAATTGTGCCTTAGTATTATATTAATTATATATTTTTTCCACTTTTAAATCTTTAAATTTGGACATTTATATTATTTGCCATTTTTATTTCCATATTTCATTCATTCATCCTTTCTATAAGCATGGTAAAAAAAATGTTGGATATATCAAAAACATCGTGGTGAAGTCATTATGGCGACACTATGATGAAAATCAACAAATAACTACCAAATAGCTCTTTTTGATTTTTTGAATATTTAATAAGTTTTACTCCTATTTTGACACGACTAAGAGAAAATGGCCTAAATAAATTTAATATTGCTTGGATGCGTCGAGGTACTAGTATAGTAAAAAACAAGATAGTAGTCAAGACAATAAAATTATAGCAGAGGTATCTAGCGGGCATGAAGGTAGCAGCTGTAGACTAATAAATCCCGCAAATTACGTACTACTCAACGGAAAACTTAATTGTCAATTTCCCAGAGAAGCTGAAATTCACTCTTAGCTAGGGACGAGTAGAACTTACCCATTTTTCAACCTATTTAAATCAAATTTTAAGGTTATATCCAATACTTATTAATAAATAACAAAATTGAAACAATGAGTTTTGAAAATTATAATCAATTTTATTTTTGGAAAAAAAAAATATATATAACTATGTATTTTTACTTTCAAAACTGTTTTTATAAGACAGTTTTAATTTGTTTGCAAAAAACAGACGAATAGTTGTCGTGATTGTCAATAGTCAGTAAAGTAAGTAAAGTAAATTTGAGTTGGATTTAAAAAAATATATTTATCATTAGATATTCTACTTCTCACATCGCAGAATACGGCAAAAATTTACATTTTCGCTAAATTCCTTATAAAAAATTGTCCCAGATAAAATATTTTTGCACCATATTCAAATTTGATGTAGCAGTATATTGTACCAAAATTTCAGATTGATTGCTTCACATTTGTAGTTTTTTTCATCTTCACCATAGTGTCACCTTAAATTTATGTAGTTTGAAGCTCATTGGTTCTGTGTTCATTCCTGCTTCGAGGATGTGTGAGCTTTGCCGGAGACTTGACCATCTGAAATTGACGAATAATAAATCGGTATATTATTATAATTGTAAAGTGTCTCTTGGATCCGTCCTTAGCAACTAGGCACATAATAAATTTCGTAATAATGTCCCCCACTGAAAAGTAGTTGTTCTAACTCTAATTATTAGGGTATTATAGTAAATCGATATTGTCCCTTTTCCAGTAATTAAGTTTGCTAGGGGTGGGAGGGACTCACTCTTGGGCCCCCGGGTATATATCGGAGACCAGCCATTCTTGTCACTTCACCCCTTTCTGCTTTATATTACCCTATGCACTCTCTTAATTACAAAAATTTTAATTCATATTTATAACTATTTGGTGTCACAATTTATCTTAGCAAAGACAGCGGGTTTTTATGAACCGAAGTTTGAAGACAAAAATGTATTAAAAATAATTTTTATCAAGTCATTGGTTTGTTTATAAAATTGTATTTATAGTAAAAATATACATTGATACATTACATAATAAATGTGTAGGCGCACGGATGAAAGATGAATGTTAGGATGATAGAATGTGATGGTGATAATGAACTCTCGGAGGGCCAGCTAAATTAGCAATAAATGGACTGTAGTAAATAGGCCTGGCACAGGGATCCACGAATACACAATACTTATACAAATCATTAAACACACGAAAACACTTTTATATCGACTTTGCGAAAAGAAGATAGAAATAACAACATGCCATTCGAAGGCTACAGAAAGAACCATGATGAGAAAATACATTGTATACAAAACAAAACAACATCACTCTTAAACACCAAATGAAGTTGAGTGTGGAATAAGAGGGCTGTGGGAAGAAGCAAAGTGCAACAAATGTGATTGATGCATGAACAAAATATGTATTACTAATTAATGATAACGTCAAGTATGCAAGTATCAACGTTGCGAAATTTTACGAAATAATTTAATTTAAAATGAATAATAAGAATAAGAAATTGTAAGAAATATTGAACACTTTATTTGAGTGAGAGACGAGGGGTTAAACTCTTGGCCGATATATTGGGGCAACCAGTGACTGGGCCACCGGCCAATCAGTTAGAAACAAGTTATTTCCAACGGATTGAGGATCGTGAGGTGTATAGTCCCGGAACAGAGGTGCAGAGTTCTTGTGATTGGCTCAGCGCTAGCATACGAGACGGTAACATATTTCTCTTGACTGAAGGACTTGCCACCGAGGTGCTCCTAAGTCGTTAGAGGAATGTTATAATTGAACACCAAATTTAATTACCATTGCTGATCATGTATCATTACGCCCACTTACTTTACCTGAAGAGAAACACAAGTTTATGATGTACAAACTGAATAAGTATTTGTCTTGTAACAATATTTCTTTACATTTTACATTCATTTATACGATAATGATAACAAAATGGGTCTTCTAATACATATTTATATTTCCGTTGCGATTTATTGTCAATTTATTTGATTTAGCTAATTGAAACACTTGTTGAATGTTGATTGACATTTTGATGATTTTGATTTGATTTTGATAAATGACAATTTGTCCCAAAAAAACGTTATTAGATAGTTATTTCCTTAAGGCTATTGTACCGCCTCTGGCCGATAATTTGAAAGTCGAAAAACATGTCTGAAAAGTTTGCTGAATGAAAGAAGGCCTTTAAAATAACAGAAAAGAAAATTGTGAATTTTTTTGGGCGGGACATACCCTCACTTTTGGAAATTATATTTAGATTTTTGGACAAAAGTGTGATATACAAGACTCGTTCAAAATTAAATTTTGAGAATCGGTTTTCTGGACATAGTTTCTTAACATCTTTAGCTACAACTTGACTATAGCTAAAATAGTTTTCTGAAAATAACAGTTGGTGTACGAATTTTTTTGTCAAACGGTACAAATACGAGTTTTGTACCGTTTGACAAAAAAATTTGTGCACCAACTGTTGTTTTCAGAAAACTATTTTAGCTATAGTCAAGTTGTAGCTAAAGATGTTTAGAAACTATGCCCAGAAAACCGATTCTCAAAATTTAATTTTGAACGAGTCTTGTATATCACACTTTTGTCCAAAAATCTAAATATAATTTCCAAAAGTGAGGTTATGTCCCGCCCAAAAAAATTCACAATTTGTTTTTCTGTTATTTTAAAGGCCTTCTTTCATTCAGCAAACTTTTCACACATGTTTCTTCGACTTTCAAACTATCGGCCAGAGGCGGTACAATAGCCTTAAGAGTGTCACGCCTAGTAAATTTATGAGTGCCCTACGGCGGGCATGTTTACGAAAACAAAAAATGTATTTTCCAATGAAGGTCTATGCTTGGGGCGACCTTGGTCAAAGATTAGGCGGGATTTAATTCGTTCAAAAACTCATATTGGTCAGAGTCCTGGATAAACTTCCAAGTCAGTGTTCGTCCAGTCCAGTACTAATCCATTGGAGTGCATTAAAAAAAATCGTGTTCTTAGGGTACATAATGAAATTACAATTTTTCCTGATAATTTAGTACTATTTTTTTTCGGTAAAATATTTATAATTTTGGGGCAAATTTTTCATTTAACGTAGATAGTTAATTTCAAATTAATCCATATTTTCAGCGCTTAGGTAAAGAGATGAATTTTTCTGATTTTTTTAATATGCTTAACATTTTCGTGATTTAAAAATTCAGCATGTTAGCCTATTTTGCAGAGATTTTTTTAAATTTCTCTGTTTTCTTCTTTTCCAACCTTTTGGATTTTGGATCATAAATAGAATTCTTACTGCCTATGCAACTCACTGTCACATCATTTTTGGAAAATAAATAAAATCTAAATTTTGTTATTTTTTACTCATCCCCTAAAAAGATTCCTCTAAAAATGACAAGTATGGTTCGTCAAAGAACTCCAATGGGTTGAGGCCCTTACACCTTGGATATTTTTTATCTAATTTTCCACCCACATATTTTTTTAAATAAATGTATGTTATAAAGAAGATAACAAATGTCAACAATAATAATAAAAGAAATAAAAAAAACATAACTGTATGAAAAATATTCCGAAATAGTGCACCTATTGACACAAACATTTCGTTAGTTTGTTAAACGAAGCACCAGAGTAAAGATTTCCTTATGTACTTGAAATGAGAAATGGTTCATGTCTTTATGTTCTCCGTGTGGCAGTAATGTTTCAACCACATGCAACAAAAACTGATTCGTGTCTGACTTAGACTTTCATCCGCAGCGAACAGCAAGAAACGAAGCTTTCTAAATCCGTTTCTTATGCGTTTCTCTTTATTCCTGGCTCATTTGAATACGAAGGGTTGTTGGAAATAGGTTATTTCTTATGATGTCGAAGCATTTTCCCGGTGAAAGTTGAGGTCGGCCTAAATGCGGCTGTGCATATTGAAGTATTGCCAGGCAGTCTGTGAACTATAGGGGTGTGTGTTACGCAGCGTGTCTCAGTTAGCTTGATGGAAGATGGTGATTGACTGGGTCTGAGGATGATTGATTGATTGATTGATCAGGTAAGCTATTTAGCTTCATGCTTGCGTCATGTAATGATTGGTTACTTTCTGTCTTGCATGAAAGTTTATTTAATTATTTATTATTTGGTTATCTGTGTATTTTTGTTCCTATACTTGTTGATTGAGTTATTATGTTATTAGTTGATTAGTTGTTCACTTTTTGATTGACTAATTAATTTGTTAGTATTTTTCATGATTCTTTAGTTCATTTTTGTCTTTTTGAAATTATTGAAAGATTAGTTGATTGGTGTGATGTGTTTGATTGTATTACTAGAATTGATGTCAATTACTAATTCGAATATAAATAATAATTATTTCTCACATATTGATGCCGTGATAAAGTTTGTTCTTCAAATTCGCAATATTATAACGATGTAAAGTTCGAGTATAATAATTGGATACCAGTGGTCTAGTTTGATTGTTGGATAAAGCTTGAGGCAGTGTGAGTAACCGAGATAGCAAAGGCGAATTAGCGAATTAAACAACTATTTATAAAATGATTGTGTCATTTGATGAATAACTAAATGTACTATATTATGTTTGAGAAGGAAGCAGAAAAATTAATCTTATATCTTCCATCTTAACAAAGTGAATATTAATGTTAACACGATGTTTTACAACTGTGTAGGACATTGAAGGATAAGTTGCATTACTATGTAAATAATATGGTAATAAATTACAATTATGACGCTATAAATATAACACTCGCATTAATGCAACTGAACAAACGAATCATCTGTTCAAATGCACATGCATGACATACTTTTCTTTTTGTCGAGTTTGTTAATTAAAACAGATGTGTCTTTGTATTTAACATTGCGATACATTTTAACATATTTAAATTCACAATGCTTAATGTTAAATAGCAATTATTTTTCCTTGTTAAGATACCACCCTCTGTTTCGATCAAGCGGACGTGCAATGCCAATACAATCTAGAGAAATCTTTGTTTGGTGTGTTTAACGACCTAGGCTGCAAATGTTTCCGCGAACATGCCCCTACCTGCCCACACCTGGCTGATAGTGAGTGAGTCTCCGGAGCTATTAAATAGATCCGGACACATTTTGTATTGGGCACAATCGTATTACTCGGTTTTCACTGAGACAAACCTTGGACACATTGTAGATACCGCTATCGCAATTATCATCATATTAGATAAATTCAATTTGACTGAGTTCCACCAGACTTAGTTTTAATCACAAGATGCGTAAATTATCATTCAAATTGGATATGTACTCAAAACAGGACTCTAATACTTAATTTGAATAATGTGAGTTCGGTTTCCGTTTAGGCACGATTTAATTAATTAAGATCTTGTCATGTCTTTCAACAGTTGCATACAAACATATTTAGTGAATGTATATTAGCTACTTGTTCATGTCGGGAATACATTATGTAAATACTCGGAATAACTTAGTAAGCGCGGACGCTAAATTAGTTTCTCTTCATTCACAATAGTATAACCAAATTGAAATAACCTGCTTGCATATAAATGCAGTTCCCAGGTGTCAATAATACCATATTGGTTTGCAGCTCTACGAACCCCAATCCTTGTCTTCAATTCATATAGATAAAATTATAAAACAAAATATTCTCAAATATTTATTTATATAGGACATCCACTGTGGGTATTATTATTTTTATTAATTATTATTTATTATTATTTATCATTATATTTTTAAAAAAAAATGTAATATTATAAAGGTTTAACGCTTTAGTCAACATTATGTTATTATTTTTTACATTTTGTCTGATTTTGTCTGATTTTGTCTTTCCATTATTATTGCAATTTTCACGAATGTATGTAGTTATAATATAATTTTATTGTTGAGAAAATGTTTATATATAATTTTTGTTTTAAATTTTACCAAGACTATTGTAAAATTCATAAGTCTGTATTAGAACTTGCGTGTAATGCTGCAACAACCGTGAATTCTACATCTCAATAACTACTCTACTCTTTGAATGTTTAATATAAATTTCTAAAATGTTTCGTCGAATCGTCATCCAAAATATAATTTGTCAGATGTCTAAATCGTTGATGCTATTTCCGTTCCAATGCACTAACCATCTCTTACACCATTCGAGGATGCTGGTAAATTCTTTAACCTACAAAATATACGAACAGATTAAAACTTGTGTCATTTGTCATATTGAGCAAAGTTATTTGGAATTGAATTTCCAGACCGTTGCGTCGCTGTTGATAACCGGAGAGCGCCCAGAATGAGACTTAACTCTTGGCAACGAAACATCCATCGCTCATTCAACATGTTTTCCTAACATTTATAAGGCCAATAAATTACCACAATAATTCTGTCTAGTCGACAAAACTCCTGAATAATTTTCATGGGATCAAAAATAACTTCCTCTTGGTTTAGCATATAGACCAGCAGTTATGAAACCCGTAAACGAAGTTCTAAAATACTTGCGCTTTATTCCACCAAAGCCAAGGTTACACAATGCTTAGTTTTAATAAATAACAATATTTACATTTACTTGTAAATATGTAGGCCTACTGTAAATTAAATAAGAATTAGTAGCTTGCAAAGTACGCGCGAGATTCTAGCTCGGGAGGTCGTTGGTTCGATACTAGTTACCTGCAATCCTGACTGAAAGTTATAACGGTAATCCTCAGTCAAACGGAGGCAAATGCCGGAATTTTATTAATATTTTTTCCGGTATAATTTTAACTAATCGTACAAGTAAGAGTTCTATAAAACATCACTCGAGCATTCCATTTGCTAATTCCCTCAACAAGTTTAATTGAACGCTACTTTTTTATAAAAATAAAATGCTTCCTTTGTTGTAACATCTATTGTTTATATTATTTACTAATTTTGCATGTATTGCAGTTTGAAATAAACGCGTTATGTTTTGACGGTAACATAATTCAACAGATATAGCTATACAGCGAATACAAAATTCCCCCTAAAATGTGAAACCTTGTAGTAATGACCGTATGATCATTACCAGATGGGGTAGGCCTACAGTTACGCCTATAAAATAGGGATGGACGCGTGTGCCATATCGCCTTGTAATGACACACCTTAGGATGCTCATGCCAGGCTAGCTGATGTGTACCCTACAACGGGCATTCCTATAAGTTGTAACGCCTAGCGGCTGTTAGCAGACACATCCTCATATACTGGCCTTGACCTATTGTAGGCAATGCCTATAAACATTTATAAATTCCTTGCCAAACTTTCTGACCTTTATCTCTTAACGGTCAACTTGAAAACAACACTTAATATATTAATCGTTAATTAATTTTACTAAATTTAAATTTTCAGTTACTTCATATTTTGGTGAGTAATTATCGCTATTTTTAGTACGAATATAATATTGTTTGTTGTTTTGGGCACACGAAGTTAGGCTATAAATCAACCGGCTTGGCCATTCAAATGATCGCGGACTAGGCAAGCGGAAAACATTTTTCCTACACGGATACGAACTAATTTGAAACGGTGTGTCCGTCGGATCGACTCAAGCTTGCATCCACCGAGTACTGACACCTGTAATATAAGCCCACGCACAAATCCATATACAACATCTTGAACTATAAGAATCTTATCACCTTGATTAGACAAGCTCTACAACGCGCCTTTAACTTGCATGATTTGTCATTTAATTCATGTTTGAAGATCTTGCGGACAAGCGCACCTTCTTCTCTGGGCTATTGATTTTTATAAAGAGGTACACAACCCACCTATACGGTACGACACCCATACTCCCCCCCCCCCCACAGCTTTCCAGGAAGACCGTTATGATGACATGCCAGAACCTTGTAACAGCCAGCTGGCATCCACTCACCTAATTATCTCGTGTCAGTGCAACGATTACAAGATCAGAGGTTGAGGACATTCTCACCCCCCACCCACACACCCCCACACGTAGAATGCGACCTATTATGTATGATAAGGGTGTTTAGAGCAGCGAGTGTATAACACACCATGCTACAAGGACAATAACACCCTCTCGGAACCACCTCGTAATTTCTGTTATTTACTCCGATCAAACTCTAAGTATATTGATTTGGTAAGATACTATTGCCTACATGATCCCTATATAGACAAGTTAGTCCAGTACCTCCCACAATTTTTATATGGTTCTGTAGCTGGCGTACTCCAGAACTACCCCGGGTCCCCTCTCCCCTTGTATAGCACTTGGAAACTGTCCCTTAAAACTTTTACATCACTGCCTGCTATGGTTTACTGCCGTTACTCCAATGCTCTCCGGCCATAATACTCGGGCTGCTCGGCCCCTCCCACCCTCGGCGCACCTCTGCTCAACCCACATATAGAAGACTATATTCAGTACATTTCAAAGGCTCGGCACAATATCGAGATAGATGAGATGAGATGTGTTGTGGATAACGGTATCTGGGTTACTAATTGCTGTGGTGAATCAAGGAAATGTGTTTTGTTTGTGGTTCGCGTGAAGAACGGCCTGCGGCTACAATATGGCCGCCGAAACAATTCTCGCGCGCGCTTCTAAACTGAGCGACATTTTGCGAGGTTATTATTTACCTTTTATTTATTTCGTAATTTCAGTTTATTTTTTTATTGATTATTTACGTGTTGCCGAAATTATACTTTTTAAAATCTTCATTTCAAATTTTAGTTTTCCGTTTAGTTTTCGTTTGAAACCGAGGGCCTGTGCGCAACGACAATTAGTGACAACCCAGCGGTGAGTAGAGGCAATTATCTGCAATTATTACATTTTTTACTCTCTCATCTTTTGTGCTTACGTCTCGTTGAAATGTTAGCACCTTGTTAGTAGTATGTAATTACAAGTTAACTATAGAAAGCAGCATGACTCATGTGTACCGTATCATTAACGTCAAGCAACACCCATGTAGGCCTATATTGCTGAACCTCTGATTGGCTATTAGCTCTCTGACGCGGCACGTATACCCCCATACGCCTGGTATCATTCTCCACTTAGGTATAAACAAACTAGACTCTCCTAATTATCACATCCTATATTAATCGCACACTCCCGCCCGCTTTTAGTAAAATGCTACTTCCATGGCAGCAAACCATTTAGGCATGCATTTTAAGCACGTACTGTATCCATGGCCGTTTAAATCACCAATTTAGTATTCACATTCTCAAGGCCAACATTGCTAATGATACGCCTAAAGTCCACGTAATTACACGTAATTTATATTCATCTGATTGGCCAAAGGTGACTTGTTCTTAATGTAAAGAGTTGCAAATAATGATACTTAACGTGGATACACACTCCTTATTATAATACTTCGGCTAATAATTAAGAATTACGCCTATTCTGTAAATACTTCAAGAGCGCATGCCAATCCAAACATTTTTACGTAGATTGCTATCAACATGCAACGTACTTGCATCCGCTCTGCATGCCGATTAATATAAATGATAATACAATTTTATAAAGTTTGTAAAATTAAGCCAAATATGGAGAATATGCTGACAATATACTGAGCATATACTGTGCGCAATACACTTATTTACAAATGGTTATAAATGGATTTCTGCATCCAAATGATTGGGTATAAATTGCTTACTGTTACTTTGAAGCCTGGTAGTAAAGCATTCCCAAAAGACAATGGAGACCTGCAAGATAACGAGTAATTACTACCCTAGGGTTGTAAAGCTGTGCTAATCACTGGTAGGCGCTTAGGGCGTGGCGTTACATGCCTTCAGCCTGGTGGAGGTCCGACGAACTATACAGTATACACACACGCGTTATAGCATGTCATTGATAACGCTTTGTAACAATTTACACACTGCGCCCCAACCTAGCAGAAACACTTTGTAGGCCTGTCTAACAACATGTGGCTTAGACCTGGAGGATAATGCGATTTGCACCACCCACCTACTATTATCTATAGGCATATATGTTTACTATGTCCACTTCAATGCTTTGTTACTAATAACTGTCACTAGTATAAAAGCATAATAACAACATCAACAACTATATTTTTACTCCTACTAATATACTAATATACTATCACTACGTCTACTACTATTAAAGGCCTACTAGTCAACAATTCCAATACACTACTACACTGACTTTTCGACTAATACTTATACTAATAAAATGCTACTACAATATAACTTACAACCAAATCAACTTCTTATTTTACCTTGACTTATACCATGAGTACTACAAGTACAAACAGAACAATATATACTACTATCACGTATCACTACAACAATAACTAAACTACTCACAAGTCATATCACTTACTACTTCTACACCACATTTACTAAACTTGATTTGCATTGTTGTCAATGGTAGATCCATTATCAACGTTTGATACCAATTAACTACTACTAATTACCATAACAGCTACAACAGTGAATTAGCTACACCTACCACCCTCTCAACCTCTCAACTACCACCACTGCTTCCAGGACCAACTATTACTACTACTACTTCTGCTACCCCCAAACCTACTTCTTCTACTACAACCACCATCACTACTCCAACTACCACAAATACCACTCTACCCCTTCTACTACCACCACAGCTACTTCTAGTACTTCTTCTTCTGCTACAACTACTACCAATACTGACACTTGTACTGCATACACCCACTACACCCACTACTGCAACTACCACTACCACGTACTACTACTGCAATTTCAACTGTGCAAATAATTTTATAATTTGAAGACGTTAAATAAATTAATACACTTTTACCACTGCTACAACTACCACTACTACTACTTCTCACTACAACCACCGCTACTATATTATTTTCTACTACTAGTACTGCTACCGTCAATACTACTTGCACTACTTCTACTATGAATAATGCAACCAATACATTCTTCTCCATTTTACTTTAAAAAAAAATATTAATGCTATTAATGACTTCTTCTAATTACTTTTATTGCAACCAATATAACGACAACGCCAACAAAATTAGCAACTGAAACAACAACAACAACCACTAGTACTTCAGCTTCTGCAACATTGTATTACATAAATGTGTGTATACTTATTAGAGCACTTAGGGCCTACACACGATTGTCCCGGGTTAAAATAAAGACGATGGAACTCAACTTATGAAAATATACATTCCCCACGTGGCACTCCCACACGTGCTCACAGTCTATACATAGTTAGACGTCTGGGGAGGCACATGTTGAAGAACACAAATACTTAGTTTTACTTCAACTTTAACAAATAGTATACCTTATTCAACGACAACAATTACATTTATTTCAAAACTCTTACTTCGTTACTCTTCCAGCAGGTTGTTCTTAGCACTGTAGTTCATGCTCCATTACCACAACAAACCATCGAGGCCTACCATTACCTCAAACATGACATATATAATTTATATGTTATAGAAAGCATTTCGTTTACTCGATATTAACAAGTATACTTCTTGACATTCAATATGTACAAAAATTGTACTTTCAATTCCCATTCTTTCAAAATGTATACCTTTTTCAAAGTCCCACAGGGGGGGGGGGGGCTTTCATATTTTATATACTTCTTAATTCTTAACTCTCCCTCAAAATATTGCTTTTATATATTTATCCGGTATTTCACAAATATAAGTAACTAGCTAATTACAGGCAGCACAATACAGATAATATTATAAAAACAACTATAAGACAAAATAAGCATTGGCATTTTAGTTCAATATTTGTGTACACTGATATTACACCCTTTGGAAATATAAATCATGGATGCATGGACGGATAAATGGTCAAATATACGACAGAAAAGGAAATTCTACTTTTCGCTTTAACTCTTCTCCGAATACTTTCATTCTTATTGAAAAAAAAACAACAACATACGTTTGAAATTAAATTAAGAACTTTTTATTTTCCTTTAGCCTTAATTATCAGCGATAGCTATATTTTTACCGTAGGGGGGGGGGGGGGGGCGCTTGTGGGTTGTAGCTATATGCTCTGTTGCTCACCACCATCATTAAGATCAAGACAGAACTGTTTTGGAAAATGTAAAATATGTTATTCGTAATCAGTTAACATATTGGATACAAGGAGCGGTGCCTAAATCACTCGACATTGATTTTTCACAGAATAATTGATCATGTCATTGCGGCAGATCTATCTTTACAGGCCGGCAGGACCAAGTTGTCCAAATATAGCACCCGAAGATCGGTTTGCAGACTGGGCTTCGGGTGAAAGCGGTCCTGACGTTTGTTTCCCAGCATCCATCCTTTCAGACCAGATAAAAAATAGGCCTGCATCCATAAGTTAGCCAGAGAAACGAAAACCTTTCTTGAATACATCCTTGGAATGTAGGTCATCGGTTGATAAAACTAAAATATGTTAAGTAGGAAAGATAGCTGGGACAACGTGTCAGTGTTTGGTGGCGAGCTATGGTGTGAAGGTTCATGGGAATCAATCCATGATTTCGTCTTACGACTTAGGAAAACTTTGTAACAAATCTTCAGACAGGTTTGCCGTTGACTGGGATCGAGCCGAACCTCCCAAGTTAATCTTGTTTTTAATGTGCGTGAGTCGAAATTAGATTAGTGAATGATAATTAATATTATTACTTTGACGATTCTAATTACTCATTATCAGTGCTCAAACTTTTAAATGATTTCCTACCCATCAAATCAGTCAGAAATATGTTTGTAAGTGAAACGCCATTTTTTCAAATTCCATTCTATGAATACATTTTAAAAAATTGTGGCAATTTAGGAGATTTTACAACTAATTGCAATAACGTTTACATTTTCCTCGCTTGGCTGTAACAAATATTGAGCGTGTTATCGATCAACCGCTCAACCGGTACGGTTGGAATCGGTTGTTTTCGAAACAAGTGACATGAAAATAGTACACCAATTCCTGGGTGGCGACTAGCAGATTTCAACAAATATTTTGTCAATGCATGTAAAATATTCTACAGCAAAGCAAAACGATGTTATTGTTTTTGTCTAAGAAGATGAGCTATATCTCAAGCTATATATATATATTATATCCATATATTATGTATATAACTGATAATCAACAACATAAACTATGTATATGTTTGTAAAAACTTTAAGGTGACCCCCTGATTATTGGTTTACGTTTTGTGTGATAATATAATTTTTGACAACTTCATCAATGATTTGATCAAAGTCCATACAATTTCGCTATAAAATAAAAGAGTGCAAAACCAATCAATTTCCCTTGATTCATACTCTTTGACTGAATGGTGCAAAATGTAGCAATAACTAAAGTGGTTTTCACTCTCCCTGAGTGTATTTTGCCCTCCAACTCTGTTGTCAACCAGACTGCAATAATTTATGATAATTATGCAAAGCAGCAATGTCTCCAGATGAAATTAAATTCTGGTCACACATGCTATCTCATTAAGAGCAATTTAAACCACTGTCACATAAAATATTAGTACTTAGATCACCTAACTGGGAAATGTAGCTACAAAGTTGCCCAAACATTTTGCAACAAAGTTGTATTTAGTAAAATACTGATCACATAATCATATCGTTAATACCAAGTTATTGTCCTGGACCTTATGTCAGTATAGGGATTCCATTTCACTTTCAAAGTCGATATTTAAGGCGAGGAGGTATGAGGCGTTAGGTCTTTCATGATGAAAGAGTGCTAAAAATTAAAATCACCGATTATTATAAATCAATCTATATCTAACCCTAAGCTTTGAAGTTGGGTAGGGGGTGGGAGGGTCCCACCACATTCTTGGCCCACCTTGTTTATCGAAGCCTGCTAGCCATGCCTGACACTTCCTACCACATCGTATTTTACTTCCTCTGCAACATTAATAATAAAATGTATAATTCTGATTAATACAACAATAACAATAGTAATACGATGAAATAAGCTAGGCGTTTATAAACAAGGCTGTTTCGCGAACGCTTTTTTCAGTCGCGTTGATGAATGAGTTTTTTTTTAGGTTTTTAGTATGCGTGGGATCTCTTGACTTCTACAATCTACAAATCTACAAAAATATCTGGAGGCCCGAAGACTTCCTTTTTGTACGCATTGTAGGGGATTGTTGTCAAGTTTCTATAGTTACTTGTTAATTATTATACAACTTAACACACTTTTAACACACTTTTTTACAACTTATGTTAAAACCTTTATTTCAATGGATTCTGGATAACTTTTAATAGCTTTTTCTTTCAAAATGTACTACATTACCATTACCTTAATGTCTATGTAAAATATGAACGTTGTAGCCCCACCCGTTTTGTCAGAATCGGCTCAAATATCACGAAAATATCGTATTAAAAATCGCAAAAATCGTAAAAGTACGATATTCATGAGAAATATTTCTTCGATTGTACCCAAAAACTTGGCATGTCTAAGTTGTGAGATTTCGAAAGTCCCCTCCAATTTTCATCAAGACTGCATATGCCATTTTCCCAGTAGAGCGCAAACAAACAGACAAAAAACCAAGTCCCCCCCCCCCCAAAAAAAAAAAAAAACACCCGAGCTAATGTTTTGGGGTGTCAGTAAAATTGAAGTCTTCGCTTCGCTCATCCAATAACAATTACAATAATAAAACGATGAAATAAGCTAGGCGTTTAATAAATATTTTTAAAAATACTGAAAAGTCTCAAACGTGCAATCTAATTCAGAATAGCCCTAGTATGAAATATTTCCACACAACGATCCCCATATGCGAAGACTCATTTCTTATTTATCGTATTGTTTTTCTTTCTCGCCTACTCGGTGAGAAGGCCCTTGTAGGGCATAGTGCCCTCTTTAGCCTGAAAACGCGCAGTGTAATATTTTCATGTAAGAATACAGTATAAGTCTCTAGAGTCTTCTAGACCAAAGTATATTGCAACTTACAAGCAAGAATAATTTATTAGAGTACGTCTACACGTTTTGTGACCTAGGTATTAGCCCTGGTGGGTACAAGGAAATATGTGCAAAACGTGGCTATTTGTGATACAAGCAAGCCGTTTTGCACATGTATTTTAATAGTCAATTAAAGCATTTTTTCGCAGTTCATTATGTGTAGGTGATGTGGGAGGCATGTGGGGGGTAAATTAAAAATGGGGGAGTAACATTTTTTTAAATAAATTTGTTTTGTATTTTTACGGTAAGGATGTCATTTTCACATTTTTTGGGACGGCAATCGAATAAAAAAACATTTCAAGTTCGTAAGTCCAACCATTTATACATTCTTGCCGAAAGTAATACAACTGCCACTAGAACGTAGACAGAAAGTTTTAAAAAATGGGTCCAGTGATGAAATGTTTTTCTTTTCGAAATAGTTTTTTTACCTTTTGGGGATCAAACCAATAAACCAGTTACTCCACTTGGCCTGTGCTTTTGATTATTTGTTTGAGGCCTATCAGAAAACTTCTATATTATATGGCTATGAAAAGCACCGTTTGGGGGCAAACTTTTGCTCACTGTCAGAAAAGTTCACAATTTTTCGCCACTTTTGTGTGAACAGTAAAATGCATTCATTGTAGCACTTATGGACCATTTATGGACCAAATGTTATAAGGGATACATTTGGTGGCCCTCATTTTGGTGAACGATTCAATGCATTCGCATTCACCAATGCGCAATGAAATCACTGAAGCTTAAAATAGTGTTTACACATTTTTAGTTTCTTACACTCTGATTTATATAAAGACTATTTTACCACAAGTAGGTCTTTCACAAAAAATCTTTTTCCCAGCCAATATTTTCAAGATGGTAACCATCGCTTAATAACATAGTGACGTTTACTACATTTTCGAAATTATTGTCACCATTTAATTATTTATTTACATGCAGCTGTATGCAATATCCAGTTAATGAAAGAAGAGATTTACAATTTATAAAACAAAAGGAACCTGAGCTCCATTAGAAAGGGAGTTTAACGCCTATTTCGGAACATTTCCTCTAGAATTCCTTTCCAAAATAACAAAGGTTACATTACTTCTTTAAAACATCAGCAGCCTCAATATATTTTGAATAAGTATAAGTTATAGTTTATCGCTGTAAAAACCACATATTCTTCTTTGAGACCTATAAATATTTGAAAATGAATGCAGTTACTTGGCAATAGACGTTAGTGATTTAATGATTGTATAATTCATATAATACGCATTTAAAACGTATAGGAAACTTTAAAAAATATTGTTGATTATTGGAACTCTTGACATTCGTATAGTGCCTACGAAAGAAAAGGTACCACCCCGTTCCAAGATACCCAAAAATTAACTTTTTTCTACTAGATTCTGGTAGAGTAAAAAAACCGTTGGGCCTTATCGTGATGAGTTTGAACGAATGACGCGTCAGGTTTCGACTTTGGCGCCTGCCGTGTCATACAGAGTACAGACAGCCAGAGCCCACCTGAAGGGCCGCCCATATAGGCCTGTGCTTGTTACGCCATTGTCTCCGCCAAACGCACTTCGAATACTGATAAGCTAACTACATAGGCCTACGAGTGCAAAGAGCTTCCTACGTGAAGATACCCTACCTAACGATTGCTTCATTGAACTGCACGTGTACTGCCTGAAGTACTATGTCTTCTTTTCTAACCTCTGCTGTCAAATATTATGATCACAAGTTTGCTGGATTTAGTGCGGCATGGTCGCGGTTGAGTCAACTCTGCAGGCGGTGACGGGGAGTGCGGTAAGTCGGCTTGGGTGAGGGTACAGTACACGATTAGCAACATTTCTAGGGACTACTTTCGACCGTGCATGTACGCTTTGCTGAGTTTAGTTTCGGAAACGAATTAGTTCGTTGCAACGCTTAACTTCTGAATATCTTTTTTAAACATGTAAACTCAGATAGATACCAGGAATTTGTTGTTGAAAATCGTTCTTATATTTTTCTCCCACTTTCGAAGTCCTGCTTTATTTAATGATATTGATAGTTGGAATAGATTGTAATCTTTAGCTAGGAGCAGTGGAAAAGTAAACTATAACAAAACAAATAATCCAATCAAACAAATATTTAAACTTAGTTAAAACATATTGGGGTATAATCACTCTTTGGCTCATTACTGTGAGCCACAAGAAAGCTGATTCAGTCCAAAGTCGCGTAAACTTTCATTTTTAAAATGTAAAATAATGTCTTTAATATGTCTAGTAGCCTAAATTTATAAATCATAAACATATATAAATTAATAAATATGTATTTCGAGTCGTATCGTTCACTTTCAGTGACATTCAGTAGAGGGGATGGCATACTTCCAGTATATTTTGTGAGGTGCTTCTTTGCTAGGACGCCTCCATAAATACCGAAACTTTATGTAATAAGATAATTCTGATAAACTAAATTCCATCTCTGGACTCGATTCGATTCAATGCTTGATTCGAGACTCGAAATAAGATCTTCAACGTTGAAGTCAAGGTGTTATAATAACAACCATAAAGGCACTTAAATCATTCTTGTACCATTATCGTACAATCTAATAAACTTGGCATTTCTTACTTGGTGTAAAACATGATTTTATTTACATCAACCTACGTTAATTAATTTTTTTTCCCATTCTGAACGTGCATATACTAAAAACACATGAATAATATTGACAACTGTATTTCAATAAATTTAACATGAACTCAATTTGGTGTTCATAAAAAATAAACAATTACAATCTATTGCTATTTCTTACTTGGTGAAAAACATGATTTTGTTCACATCAACCAACGTTGATTACATTTTTTTGCCATTCTGAACGTGCATTCACTATAAAGAAGCACATGAATAATATTCACAACTATTTCAATAAATTTAAGGTAAACTCAATTTTTGTTGTTCATTAAAAAGCATACTCAGCTTAAAGGGGTATTTAACCGCTGAACTCAAAAAATATAGTTCATTCAGGCTAACTAGTAATGAATTTAGCAACTAACAGAAACATTTTTGGGGCCACCATGACCTCCCAAAAAATTGTCAAACATCACATTTTTCGAGCTAGGTCCCATCGGCAAAAATCTCCCATAAGAAATAACATGGGGACGATCTTTATGCCCCGTAACCTTGGAGAATTTTGATCAAAAAAAATATTGGCCTTCATAGACGCACTCTATAGCCTTTTCTGTAAATTCTCTATAGTTTGTTTAGTAATTTGGGCAAGTAGTTCGGTCAAAATATGCTGATTACCAAGATAGGGTGTGATTTTGGAATGCATATTTTAGCGTGTTTTAGGGTATATTTGGGCACAGTTTCAAGACACGATGTAAAAAATGGGCATTTTAGATTGGTATGATGCTCTAGTACCTATGTGGACCAAAAAAGAAGCAGATTAAAGCCGATTTAAGAAATTTCCCAAAACACTTATTTTCGCATATTTCTGGCTCAAAAAAATTGAAAAATTCGTGTTGAATCACAGTTACAAGATATAATTTTTTAAACTGTCATTTTAGTGTAGTATTGTGCTATAGATCATGTGGTAAAAAATAATTTTTTGGGTTAATTGCCCTTTTAATAAGTCAATGCAAACAAGAATGATTTGTTTACCATTAATCTTTAAGACTTTGGCCATAAGTGCATGTGTTTAAAAAAATAGAAATTAAATTGTGTCTATTAGAATATTTTAAATGGCTGCACATGAAGTATTTATTTGAAGTATTAGTATTTATTTTTCATGGCTTGTCTGAAGAAGTATTTGGATTGAACTTGTTTATGACTAAAATTCCGATGGAAAAAGTCTTGCGGCACATTGCCGGCAGCGGGTATCGAACCAGCGTCCTCCCACTTCGCAGCATCGCGTCTTAGCAATGTGCTATGCCTCTGCCTGTTTTCCCCGTAGCGTGCAAGTCGTCATAACAATATTAGAATACATAGCTAGGGATCCAAGTCCATGCGTTACCGCGTTACTCATAGTCTCAATAACTGCACTGGACGCTAGCTCGGCACTTAGCAATTAGGCTATACAAGTGCCGGGAGTAGACAGGCATTATTGAAGGAATGTCGATACATTAATTTAAAGAATATCCACTGACGGGTAATCATTTGTTTTTCCGGGGTATCCTCCACGATTACAAACTAGTAATTAGCGTATTCCGCGGATTGTTGTGAAGGAATGTCCAAGGGCTGTTTGTAGGACTCAAATTGTAAATTCAATTGACTATAAAAAATCGAAAAAAACTCGAAAAAAAACTTCTGTCAAGATTTTTCGTCGGGATTCGAACCTGGGCCCTTCCGTACTATAATCAAACACTTAGCGCTTAAGCCACACTGTCGATGAATTAACGCCGAAGAAAATAAATACATTTGAATTAAGATTCTACCCACAGAGTTTCAAGAGCTGATTTTCTTTGGGTAGTTGTCTGTTTGAAATAAAAACCCGGACCGCTTTTTAATCACGTTTTGGATGAGCGTACTTAACTTATCACTCTGATGCATTCTTTCTTTCAACAAAAATTATGAAAATGCGATTTTTGTTAGAAATATTTCGTCGATTGTACCCAAAACCGTGTCATGTCTATTGTCGGTGATTCCGATGGTCCCTATTAGTTTCTATGAAGATCGAAAAACCTTCTTTATGGTGCTAGTAGAGAGCAAACAGACAAAGAATGTAATACATTTGTTTTAATCGTAAGAGCTACGATTTTCACAGAAAATATTAATTGTACAATTGTACCAAAAAACATGCAGGTCAAAGTTTAGAGATTTCGAAGTTTCCCCGAATATTCATCAATATTGGATCAGATGAGCCGTTTACCCGGTTGAGAGAGAACAAACAAAAGAAAAATTGTAGAAAATGTTAAAAGTACCATTTTTATGATACAAACATGCCAACCAAAACAACCAACAAACAAAACCGAGGCAGGTCCAATGTTCATAGATATTTAAAGGGTTCTTGAAAAAGTCTTGGCGATAGAGTTTGTCCTGTTAAGTGTGAACAAACATACAAGTAAATATACCTAGTTTTCAGGGGGAGTAAGCTGCAACCTTGCCCCCCCCCCCCTATAGTTTCGACACACGTGCCACATTGCATGTTTGCTTACTACACCCGAATGCACAAACAATCTTATGTAGAAACGGCATTCTATATTGGGCGATGAGTGGCGATGGTAGAGAATTACAAAACGTTACACAAATCCATGTTTTTAAACGATATTCAGGCCCAATTCCCTTTGAGCCAGCACAGACTACTCTTTGTAATAACTTACTACAAAATTTTATCACAAGTAAATATATTAAATTAGAGGTAACAGGTAAAATTATGATTGCTGGCCAACATTCCAAATGAATTTTGTTTAGTAAATGTATTTTTGGGCAGCGATCCAGGATGCTTGAGTAAATTCAAACCAATGCAGAATTCCATGCCTTCATTCACATATACTACATGCTCACTCTGTGACTACATTCCTCTGAAATTGGGATGAATTTGTGTTACTAAACAACTACTGAAAAAAACTTTTTACACATCACAGTGGAAACAACAATATTCTAAAAATAAGTCATAAAAAGTTATATAATTTTGTCAATTGAATTTTTCTCGCCTTGCCTAACGTTACAAAATATAAATATGAAGTGTTATAGCACAATAATTGCACTAGCATTTTATATTTCAATCCGTTTATCTAGTAAAAGCATTTCTTGGTGTATTTCTGATCCACACACATGAAATGCGTCTCCTATTTTTTTTATATCGATTCTCTAAAATATGTGGCTTATAATACTCACTTTACCTTGTTGTGTAAAATTTTCAAAATTTTAACCGTAAAATAGTTACAATCTAATATGTTTGTCTGCTATAGGGTGAAACTCGACCCAAAGAATAGTATGGCTCTTAACTTCGCAGCCGTAGCTTATAGCAAGTTCCAGCAAAGGAGAAATCCTTCATTCTATATTTAGAATTATATTATATATTAACATACAAATTGTATTTAATGTGTGCATGCACGCCAATAAAAATGTCATATTTTAATACAATGTAAAAAGAGTTCAGATAAGTTCTACAAGCTTGCACCACATACCTAAGAACATGATATCTATGCATGGGCGTTGCTTATTATTATAGTCGTCATACTCATGCCTATAAGGTGAGAGCTTCCGCTGAAAGCAATTAGATGTCAGGTCTTACAGCCTAGGTGTAGAGTTAAGGCCAAAGTGATAAACAATTGCATAAGGTGTGTAATTAAAATCATGAAACATCTTCATTAACTTGTCAATATGTCAACTGTCAATATTAAACATTGTTGACACTTTTCAAGGATCGTACCAAAACAGTTGGTTTTATAATGCATATTCCTATATTTACTACGTCAATGCACGAATATGATTTCTCCCATTCGGGTTGACTTTCTTGCATCTTGGTTGATTCGTTGACGTTGTCTAACTACGTCCCTATTATTATAATAACTAATTGCTATTCGAGACGATGAGTGGTGATAGATAAGTTTGAAGCACGATTACAAAAAAAGCCTTATGCGGGATTCGTACTCACGTCCTCTTAGTGACACACGCTTCTGACCAGCGCCCTAATCAAATGAGCCACCGTAAATGATAATATTCAATTTGGGATTTCCGAGTAAATAGTAATTGTAAATTATTTTCTAACATTAACCAGCACAAATAAAGTAGGCTACCATTAAAATTGTTCAAAGCAATTTGATATAACGGGGAACCAAATAATATTATTCGCATTGCCGTTGCACATTCGTTAGTGTTTACAATCATAACACAAAACAAAATATTTTACCTTGCATTAACGTTACGTAAATAAATATTAGCTTCAAAGCTTGTTGTGTTGAATATGGTTATAACAATATAATCTTGCCTTAATTAGTTCACAATCATAGGTCCTTCCAGTACTTTTTTCGATCTTTAACGGCGTTCCACCACTGATTTTAATTATTTCATTATAGTGCTAAAACACTATGTGTTAACAGCACTCTGAGCACAAACGATTTTCGGATCGATTTAAAATATTGTTAGCATTGAAGAAAAAATGGAATTCTACAACAAAAGTACATGTGTAGTGTGCGTTCCACCAAAATCATCTTGTTGTTTTTATAATAATATATTACATAAGCCTGTTTTGTGTTCTAAAATGTTAAGCCGGTTTCACTGGATCTAGTTTTGCTAACATTGACAGTCCAGCTAGACACGTTCAAAATTATTTGTGTGTGAGAGAGGTGGAATTGGTCTGCGCTTACTATACAGTAGGCCTAATGTAGCATCAAAATATTTGATTGACAAACAACTAATTGTTGTCCAACAAGGCTGTGTAGGCCTACACATCTCTGTAGTCGTTGATTTTCAACAATAGTTGTTCATTAGTCAGACAAATTTATCAAAATACTATATTTTACTTACGCCACATAAGTAATCATAAAATGAATTTATTTCTTGCATAATGTACGAATCGATTTTCAAAAAGTGCCATCATATTGAAAATTAGTTTGTGTTTATGGCTTGTGCGTTAAGTTTCGGACATTGCTTGCGTGAATATGATCACAGTCGACCTGTAACACTTTATTCGGCATAACACCGAGTCAAAATATTTGTTTGTTTAGGTTGGATATTAGAAATGATTCACAAAAATCAAACCCTTTCCATTTGTCTCGAAGAAAAAATCTGATTTTGGATTCCGGATTGTAAGCAAAATTAAATAAAAAAATTCTTATTTTGGTTTTGATTGCCATTTTAAAGTTTGTTTAACATGTGTATGTGTTCAAAATGAGTTACACGCAACAAGCAAATTAAATATCCAGAAAATCCCTGAACTTGGTTTATTTCTGTGTATACATACACAATTCGATTTTGATCTGTTCAAAACAATGCTCCCAATCGTTTAAAAATACATCAATAAATGTAATTTTTAGGCCAAACAAGACTAGTTTTTTATTTTGGTCAAAAATGAGAAAATCCTAAATATAATTGAAAAGCTTTTTCATAAACGTAGTAAATATATATAGGGGTTCATTAACCAATAACGGATATGATTTGTCATGTACATGTATATAGTAAGTAGTCTCTTGAAACATTGCAGTCTTGTATATCTTGACCATGCATCGAACCTAATAGCCATCGTGAACGGATTTGAAAAGAATTTCGTCGTATAAGCTAATTGACTATTTCTGGTTAGGATATTTTCTACTTCACTGTATAAGAATGAAATGAATTGTTGTTAGATTTATCTCTAGTTTAAAATCCACTTTGTACTATGCCCCATTTAATTTAATTGTTTTAAGTATGTCTTAGAGTGAATGAGTTGAAACCTACGATAATGTATTGGCCAGGAATCGATCTATTTGATAGGGTTATAAAAGAAACGCTTATGCTTTTAGTAACAGAGAAACGGTAGGAAAATGGATTCACAGGCGCTACTGCTAAAAGCACTTTATTATCTGTGAGCGAGCGAAACGCACTTACACACAAACGCTTGCATTCTCCTGCGCACACACACGCACATACACGCACACACTAAAACACAAACATGGCCAAGGCGGATGTAGGCCGATGTTCCCACACACTCGCACAAGAAAACTTACTTAACTTTTAACATTTTTTTCTCGATTTAATATAATTTTAATTATGATAATAAATATTGTTTTTCTTCTCATTATATTCTTCAACATTTTTATTACTGTTAATTTTGGTCTTGTAGGACACTGCTCTGAAGAAAGCAAGTTTTTCAAAATATAACACGACTATATCTACTTATTATTTCAAGGGCTCTCTTGTCAACAGGCGAGCAACATATATAATTGAGCAGAAACTTGGTAGGAGGTTCTGTTCTTCTCGTTTTAAATTTAAGACATGTTTTAAAATCTGAGAAACGAGGAGAGTAATATTTATATTCATTGTTCATTTACTTCTGAGACAGGTAAGATGGCCAAGTGCATTGGCTATTTTTAATTCTTCTTTTGTATAGAAAATGGATATTTTCTAAAATAAAGAGCACAAATCACTCATAATTCGACTTGATTTTGCACCACTCTGTCGAAAGAGTGGTGGTCGAAATGGGTATTTTCTACTCTTACATTTTGGAGAGTAAGCCTTCGCTTATATTTCATACATAGACGTAATTTTAGCCCTCCAGGTAGTCATGGACTAAATTCTCATATTATTTTATGAGATAGCGTAGTGTGGTGTGGTGTTCCTTATCAAAGTAATTCGAGTCTTCTGCCGAATACTTCGAAACGATGGATTAAACAAGGGCCTAACTAGTTAATACTGAGAATAATGAGTCGTCCCTGTGCTTAATGTCTGCTAGGGGTAATATCACGTTCTAATACTCGTCATGTAGCAAGCGAGAATTGCACGTCTATCCACCCAATGCAGTAATGAGTAAGTTGAATGACCCACCATTAAATCTCCTTCGCTCATCTTAGATTCAATGTCCCTAATATTATTACAAACGTCATCTTCGTCCAACCAAAATACTAAAACTCAAATCTGCCCAACTATTCCAGACGCGAATTTCATTGCATTTGCCAGCAAATCCTCATCCAGTATCTAAAATACCCACAGACGCACCCGCACATTTACCGTAGTAGACAATTAAATTATGCCGTAGTTTAATTGGTACAATCCGTGTGTTCTCCGTGTACTGTGCACTCGCATTGCCTGGGAGTGGTCTGTGCTCTAGGCTAAGTAAACCCAGGCCTATGTCTGCTATTATCCTGGCTCATAAAATAGTTATGGTCCGTGCGCCAATGGCTCGTCGCAACGTCGGATGGCTAGCCGTAAAGCTAAGGCAGGGGGGAGGGCCGTCGCACAAGCTGTAAAATGTTTAACTATCTCAGTGATTGGTAGATAGACACATTATTACAGTCACGTGGGGTTCGCGTCCAATATGGAAGAACCATAGCATAGGAAATTAAGGGTAAGTATCCAGGATTGAATATTCTTGGGCATAATAATAATGATGTTAGTCTGAGGAACAGCGGCTAAGTTTGTTTGTTTGTTTGTCGAGTGAAATGCATCGGGTAGAAAGTGAACGAGAGAAGACGATGTTATTGGTAGGTCAGTGACAACAGCACGATAACGACGAGTTTTGTGTTCGACATTTTAAATACAAGAAATGTGTTATCCTGAATTTACTTTACCCTATATACTCCTTTCATGATCCTATGAGAATATATATTATTAAGGTTGTGTTGAAACAATTTTACTAAAGATCAAATAAAATAATCATAAACTATCCTATATAAATTTGTTATATTTTGATTTCTTTTTTGCCACTCAGTAATTAATGAATATATATTTTCGGGCACCCAACGTTTCAAAGTCAACGACAGATTCATAACCAACTATAAACGCGAAACATATATCATTTATATATTATATTTGCACCAGTGGAATAATTATTTTCTGTTGCAAAAAAAGACTTAATAATAGCAAAAAAGTAGTAGAATAATATAGGATTCACATGGAAATATTTCGTACCATGTGGAAAAAATCAGAATACCATACAATGTGTTGATGTTGATACAAAACATTTTATATACTCATTAACTATCCCAAAAAAATAAATTGTCGAATTTCAAGAAAACCCAGCCTCCTGATTAAAAGAACCAACTACGAAATGCAACAATACGAAATTTCAATTAGAAACAGATCTGGGAAAATATGGGTGTAATACAGGTCGATATCCTTATTCTGATGATCAAACTTCCACCTAAATTGACAATAATTAACAATGCCACGTTTCTGAAATGTAAAATAACAAGTTCATATTATAAAAATTATACTAACTAATACAAGTATTCTATGAAATTACAATCATGATCTAGGACAGAACAAGCAATTAATTATTGGAAAAAAATGAATGACATTCCTTATCAGTTATTGATTTATTTTTTTTAGCTCCACATTCTACTGATTGTAAATAATCCTATGCAATTCGCATGCAAAACATTTTTTTGGTTTTGGCGTCTTTTATCAATTCCACTTTCTGCATCACCTCTGGAAGCAGGAGTAAAAAGTGCTGCAATTTTTGTCCCTACACTCTGAAATAAAACGAGAGATCTGTAATTGCACTTAATTAAAGGGGTATTCACCCGCTAAACTCAAACAATATATAAAGTTCAGGCTAACTAGTTATGAATTTAGAAAGTAACACAAAAATTATTGGGTCCACCATGATCCGAAAAAATATTATCAAATTGGGTGACTTTTGAGCTAGGTCCCATTGGCAAAACTCTCCCACAAGAAATAAGATGGGGACGATCTTTGTGCCACATGACCTTGGAGGATTTTGATCAAAAAAAGTATTGGCCATTATTGACGTACTCGATAGCCTTTTCTGTTTATCTCATATATTTTGTTTTGTAATTTGGGCAAGTGGTTCGGTCAAAACATGCTGATTACCCAGAGAATGTGTGATTTTGGAATGCATATTTTTGTGTGTTTGAGTGTATATTTTTGCACAGTTTAAAGACACGACGTTGTAAATGACCATTTTAGATTGGCACGATGCTTTAGTATCTTATATGGAACAAAAAATAAGCAGTTTAAAATATTTTTTAGAAATTCTCCAAAACGCATATTTTCGCAAATTTAAGGACAAAAAATATAAAAAAATCATAAACTACAGTTACAAGTTATAATTTTTTAAACGGTCATTTTAGTGTAGTATTGTGCTATAGATTATGATGTAAAAATAATTTTTGGGGAGAGAGTGCAAAGTTACAAACTTGTTGGTAAATCGAACGAACTTTGAATATTCAAGAACATATTTTCCAATGACGTGTCTCTTGCAGCTTCTCTATTGAAGCCATCAATATCAATAGTTTATAGATAACTTAAGGTGGGGACCGAACCTGCATCCTCCTGAATAAATACTTGATAATGCTGTGCATCAAACCTAATACATAGAGTCAGACCCCTCTTACACAGTATAGGAACATGAAACTATGGTACTTATACCAACAAAGAATTATTCAATTAAGATTCTTTCACACATTGTTTATTTTTATGGCGATATTATGACCAAAACATGAAAGAAATCCTGTAGTCTGTATAGGGATTTCTATGTTCCCGAATTTTTTAACAGCGAAGGGGCATGTTTATTAAAATGGAAATACCGCCTTTCGAAAGATATGTACTTGTTTGTGGTGCTGCATAATATATGCAGTAAGGTTTATGACAAAGATGGAAAGATAATTTTTAGGAACCTGTACGTTGAAATTAAATTTACATACATACAAAACATGTAAATTCTAAAATTTTCTAAGTTCTAGCACAGCCACAAACTGGGGAATAGTAGTTTCACACCCTGCAATTATTGTTTTGTTGGATATAGGGCAAAACGAATTTCAAATCAGTATTGAACAACATTGTTTTCAAGTTGCTAGTTTTGGCACATCTAACATTGTTATATTTCAGTTTTTAGTATACTGATTCTGAATGTTTGAGCAAATTTCATGGTAATATACACATGTAATTGATATATAGTACATTATATAATCCGAAACAAAATTCTTTTTTTTTCATTAGATGGTAGGTTTGGTTCCAATGAAATAGTCATAAGTTGGTAGAAAGACGTAGATGAAAGAACTGAATATTTGCAAATACACGTAGCATATTTCGCACTTTTTTCCCACATTTAAAATACTCTTCCATACTCATTTGCATGAGTATGAAAGGGCAACTATCGCAAATGCGAACAAAAATCTCTATGCTTAGCAATTTGTTCTTGTATGACGCCGACAAGGTTTGTTTCTGCTATTGAAATTAAATACGTCACCACGTGTAGATTAAGTAAATGAGAATAAATGTAAAATTTACATAGTAAACATGATACCGATACAGAGAGTCGTGTGCTGTAAACACCATCTCACAATTCAATAAATTCACTTGTCAGGCAAAAATATATCCATAATATATTCTTGATCTTAGGTTACCATTAAAAATATATAGCTGCGAATAGAAATAGCTATCGTATGTTCTTACCTTTTGCTTTGACCATAATTGATGTTTTTATCTGTCAATTTTAAATAGATGTTTTGAATTGTGGAAAATGGAAAGGTCCATTTTTAGAAAACTTGACAAATATAAAATATAACATCATTGAAGTAAAATACATTTTATTTTTTGTATTTCGGCCTAAATTTAATAAGAAGAAACATGTTTTTATAACTAACAAACCAATAACAAACATATAGTACAGTTGCAATAATCAATTTTAATAAAAAGGTACACATTTTGTGATAAGCGACAATAATAATTGTTAAGATATCGAACAGAGAGCTATTGCCTTAACAGGTGGTTTAACACTAGAATATTAAATTAGAATAGTATGTTTATTGCTCATTCATTAATACCTGTAAACTATGAATAATTATCCAAAGTTTGATAAAAACTTGTAATTTACAGCCCAACAATGCTTTCACGAATGTGTCCTGTTTAGATGAGAGACTAGCCACCTCTTAACATTCCTCTCTTTAGAAGTGAGAAACATTCCTTTCTCCGTTAGGCTCTACAGACAATCTCTTCAATTATTCACACTTTCCAAGCCGTGTTCTGAATAATATCATTTCAACCAGCCCAGGCCAGCCCAGCCCAGTCCTGACTCTGCTCAACAGAATTAATTCTGACGTTTATTCATTCGGTTGAAAGGTATCAAAACGCAAGCTTTGTTATGTGGATTGTGTTTTTTTATATCCAAAATACCTACTCTCTAGAAGCAACAAGGTCTATCTTGAAGGTACAGCCTAACTGTTATACGTCAATTCAGTTAGGCACTATAGGGAATAACGGGAATAATGTCTGAATTGATTTAAATAATAGTGATATCAGATGTACAACAATTAATATGAATACAGTAATTAGGGAGTGAATATCCCCATTATGAATATATTTTAATTACTAAGTTAATAAATTAAGACTTTTTACTTTACAAACAAAATATTTTTCAGCAATACCTCTAGCTCTCTCGGAAATATAATATAATGTTTGGATAATTTCCCCCTGTTGCACGTTTGGTTTCTGATGTTGTCCATTTAGAAACACCTTATTAGCCTATGTGTATAGTGTGGCATCTCTAAACACAAACGTAACTCATGGCGTAGTCCATTTGTGTTTACCCCACAATTCATGAGGCTAAATGTTATTATCATTATCTCGCGTTGTTATGTTGTTGTGTACGATGTCAAATAACCCTCTATTTTACCTCCCTTGATCATGTCAACACACACAATAAAATGCAGTTTACAATGAAAATGGGCATTTTCAAGATCGCTGTGTTGGGCACCATCTAGGGCCATAGCTACACTTGACTCGCCTCTAGTGGTTGTGATCTCGACCTAATGGACTACCCCCCCCCCCTCCCTCCCGCCCCACACTCACCCCTGTTCGATCGGAATGCTAAGATTACGACAACAATGTTACCGTGTTATTAGTTTGTTGATCTGAGCTTTACGAGTATCAGTAGAAACACTAAGGACGGAATGTAAAAAATATTATTTATCATTACCTAATTTTAGGCCACATCAATGATGATATCGTTATTTTACTTAATAAATATTAACAGAGCGTGTCCGATTTTCACAAATGTTTGCTATAGATATTTTTAAAAAATCACACACAAATCACAACTAAATTAATAATCAGAAGAAGAGGAACCGTAATAATTGTATTTATTATACTTACTCTACAAAGTTTTAATTTTTTTATTGGTATTGCAATGACGTATTATGTATAAGTTAAAACGCTTTCTTCATAGACGTCTGTTGTTTTCCTTAAAAATAGTCTGTGTCATGTTAATGGTCAGACGAAAATTACATCACTTTTTATCTGTTCATACTTTTTCCAACTTATTTACTTGAAAATGTAATTACATTATAAAATGTTATTTTGAGCGTGTGTAAACGTCCCATATAAAATAAAAGTGTTTTACTATTTGTATTCATACGTGGTACGTTGTAATTAAGGATTTCCTTAGATGGCAGCGAAGACTTTTGTAAATACAGTCAATAATTGCAAATTGTTATTTTCTTGTAGGTCTAAAGCATGCACATGTTCACATTATACTGTTATTTTTTTTTAAAGTTGTCTTAAGTTGCCAATTGTGTATGTATGCCATTAGCAACATGGGTGTGCTTGTGCAATCGCATGTTTGCAGTGGTATTACATAATCCTTTCAGTAATTACACTAGCCTCAAACTCCTAATATACCCACACTTGTCGGAGATGATCACTTCGATAATGTTGTACTAGATTCAATTATTTGTCAATGTTATTATTTAAACTAAAATAACAAACATAGTTCATTCATTCTCTTCAGCTACATCACCTAGTTTCAATGATTAGTATAAAGCCAATTAATGTATGAATAGTAAACTCACTCACTGTATATTCTATGCTGCAGTGTTGTGAATGTAGGAACTATTTCAAAACCTTTTAATACCACTAATTAAGTTACGTAAAGAATTTTTCTTCATTTAATTCTCTATATACGACAAATTTACTACTCCCTGTAACCTTGATTCTTATATTTGATATAAAAGTTAGTGTACATTAATTATTTTAAAAATATTTTAATTAATTTGAGGTCGTAATTGCAAATACCTTCCACATTGAGCGTACTTATAATGAATAACGCGCACGTTGTGCGATTTAGCAAGCCAACGAGTAAGTACTAAGTAATATTATTGTGATACTGTACCCGGCACCTCCACCAAAACTATCAACCCACATATTATTTTATTTTTGTATTCTTCTTTGGCAACCAGTTTATCAAGTAGCTTCGCTCCTCATTTGAGTACTTTCCTACCCGTGCTTGTAAATTATAAACATAATTTCTCTGTTCGATCTGTGATTGTGTCACGTCTTACTATCGGATCCAAACATGACTTTCGATTGACATGTGTTTATTTAATGGGTTTGGGTTTGCAACAATGACGATAGATAATATTTTGTATAAATCTGAGGGATATGGGTAAGGTCTAGTACCACCGAAAATAGTATTTGTCTAAACCCGACACCTCCACCAACGTTGGAATATAGTTGTATAATAACTGTAAGCTCAAGCCCTATTTTGGGTACTCCCTTATTAGAAAATAATTTTATTAATCGTAGCGATTTAAATTTGCAAAAATACTTAGGTGATCGAACAACACACTTGAGTTTAAATCTGAGACTTGACAATTAGTCTAAAAATAACAATACATTAATAAAACTGTTACTTAGATACACATTTAATATAAATGCATTTGTTTAACTTCTATCTTGTTCAGCTATGGAAGTGATTAACAAAAGGAAGCAATAGATTCCACTTCGCAAATTCAGAGCTATAACATGTCATGGTGACACCAGGAAATCGCCAAAAATTACTTTGTTTGGAATAATTAAAAAAATACCACGCACAAACATATCTTGCTCTGCAATAAACACACGAAGAAAAGTATTATCTGATTTAGAATATCTCAAACAAAGACCAATCATATAAAATAACTATTAACACGATATTTAGTTCGGTAGTTAATAACACCTCCAATAACCAACGTATTGTTCCTTCGAATGACCTTAATTCAATGCATTTGGGACTTTAATTTATACTGGAATATTTACGATCCAAAGCTTTGCAGTGATTTGTTGGGAAATAAATTGAAAAACAATACGCAATTATTGTCGAAAGTTGATAATGCTGAATTGGATCTTAATGTACCATATTTATAGTGGTTTTAATTGGTTAGACTGTTTTGCAGCTATAATTCTAAACCACTACCGTAAGAAATACGCGTTACTAGACACTGTAAAAGAAAAGCTATATTGAGCAATTAATTCACATTTTTAATTAAGCGTGTTGGGTAGTTGATAGAAGTCAACAAGGTTTAATTGAAATTCGTGCCAAATGACACGATCCGCTTATTTTCATTTCGTATTTCATGCCAAGATGTATGTAAGCCATTCTCAGTGTTAGTCACGTGGTAACAATATAATAATAAGTTATAAAATATCCTTTAACAGATCTTGAACTGAAGTACCCAATACACAGTACCCAATCCGTCCATACATTTCATACATGCTCTCATGAAATATATACTTTTAACCATTTACCATTTACCATCTAGCAGCAATCTTAAGTATTTTAGGTGTATCATGGGGAAATCAGTTTATTTGAGTACACACCAGTCACCAGCCACGCTGGAATTTACTTAAAATAACATTATAAAAACCAGCAACTTATAATCACAAATAAATAATTGCAACGTTGTCACGCTGAAAATCAGTTCCCGTTACTGACTGGAGGGAATATAAAAACATTTTTTTCCCTTTTTTATGTTTACATAATGTGCTGATATGTTGGTGACGCAATATTAAAGAAATGTATGAGTTGCGTTAATCGATAAAACCGAACACGACGTCCGAACGACAGCTTGTTATTTTGTTTACATTGCCCTTCAACAAGGAACAACAAGGAAAATACTGAATATGTTTTGGTGATATTTTGGGTCAGGGGACGTGGCTAGCCTTGGGGAATTTCAAAAAGGTGAATTTCAACGAACCCGGCACCTCCACCAAATATATTGGAGTTTGGAGTAGGTTTTAATTTTGTTTCCTTATTCCACAATCTATATTATCTTATACAAATCCAAAGGGCATATGCATGCAAATATGAATACAACAATCATATAACAAACTTATATTTAAGTTTCAATTTTCAACATTTAAACATTTAATTGGTGTTTTTAGTAATATTTTGTGAATCAAGTAAAGGAAAACAAATATGGAAATTTTTAAAGAAGTGTGAAGGTTTTTTGATTTAATCAGATTAAGTATCCTTTTTAATTTGTTGCCAATTTTTTTTTGTTTTAATACATTGTTGTTGTAAGTTAATATTAGTATTTTAAATATTAACTTAACTGTTAGTTCATTGCTGTATCTGCATCTATGTAAGAAAATTTATTTAGTTGTCCTCCTTTGTAAATCAGTTTTTTAACTGAATAGGATAGACGTTAAATAAATAAATAAAATAAATAAATTAAAGAGTATAAAGCTTTATTTATGAGAAGGGATTTCATTCATATTTTAAGATTGCAGTTAATTGGAGTATTTAATTGATGCTGGTAGTTTGTTGTGAGTCGGGATTTTGTCGTAAAATGTGTGTTTAGATTTAGCGATTAAAATATTAGCAGGCATCAGATCTAAAAAAATATGAATGTTGGTGATAAAGTAGCTTCGCTCCCTATTTTCACTACTGTCTTACCCCTGCTTGTTCAAATACTGCACAGAAATAATTTGTAAAACATTTGTGACTTATACAATAAGTTCATCGATCGTGCTTTACAGTTTAAATTTAATAACTATATGGTTCAGGAATGCCATTCATTATCAATAATTTGGTAAACAACAATTATTTTTAATTGTTATAAATAAAAGGGTAATTGGCACAGTGCACACTTACAGAGAACAAGCTTACGAGTTATTAATAATACCGTACCTCACCCAGCTTAAATCCTCAAGGCTGTTATTAGTGTTTTTATGAGTTCAGGTGCAATGTGCAAAGTGGGCTTGTTTAGTAATAGGAATGTTGTCAACAGTTAAGTGTAGCTCGCTATTAATTCATGGATGGGTGATGAGTTGTGTTGTTAGCCAGGCAGTCGTATGGTCGTCGCAAAATAGCTGGCTTGAGATTTCAAGTTGAGCAGTGTGGTTGTGGAATAGTTACATTGGATACAATACATTCAACAAAATATATTATTCGAGATGAATTTCAAAGATAAAACACCTGTTTGTATTTAATTAATTCACTCTCTTAATTAAACTATGCATTGTATTAACAATTCAAAACTTCTAGATGGAAAAAATTTAATAATTTGATAACAGTTTAATATTTTTTTATTTCATTTATCATTTACCATACATCATACTAACATATGACTGTTTTCGTTATTTTACAAAAGATATACATTTCATTCATGGTTATAACAATCATCACAATATCAGTCCAAAAAATCAGACACATTATAGAATGCACTATCCAATTAGATATTGCTTAACAAAATACCTAAAACGATGAAACGAGTCAATTTTCTCAATATATGTAATATTTGAATTTGGTTGTTTATTGGCAATTTGTTACAATATTGTTTTTCACATTCGTCATTGGCCCCTACGGAGTGCAGAGCGTAAGTGCACATCATAGAAAGGGGCCTTTACAAGAACATATTATGTATTTGGCAGGAAATAGTGAGATAACATTAACAAAATTTATTACAAATGGTACAAATTGTACAAATGGTACAAATTTACAAATGGTACAAATAAAATGAAATGTGAGGTTTATTATTATTATAATAGTATCCAGATAAGAAATACGTTATGCAATTTAGCTAAGATAGATACAGTCAAAATTGAATAACCTAATGGATACTTATGGAATACAAATTGAATACAAAATGACTCCGCTACTTTGAGATTTCTGCAGCAGCGATTTTAAGAACAATTTAATAACACTAACTATACATAAAAACATTATGATATGAAACAGCCTTACAGATTGATATAACTTTAGATATAAAGTTATGGTTATTAATAAATTTATACTTAAGACTCAAAACATTTAACGTCATTTATCGCAATAAGGCTAGTCGAAACACATTTAAACTTTCAGTTATACATAGTGTTTTAACTAGCTTTGAGATGAGATGGCTTTGGTGAAACTATTGTAAACAATACAATGTGTGATGATTCCTTCATAGTTCAAAGTGGTATTCACCCGCTAAACTCAAAAAATATATTTCGTTCAGGCTTACTAATTTTGAATTTACAAAGTAACAGACAAATTATTGGGGTCACCATGACCCCCAAAAAATTGTCGAACTTATTTATTTTTTAGCTAGGTCCCATCTTCAAAAATCTCCCATAAGAAATAACATAGATACAATCTTTATGCCCCGTGACCTTGGAGGAGTTTCATCTAATAAAATGTTGGTTATTATTTGACGTACTCTACAGCCTTTTCTGTAAACCTGATATATTTGGTTTTGTTTTTTGGACAAGTGGTTCAGTCAAAATATGCTGTTAGCCAAGAAGTGGTGTGATTTTGGAATGCATACTTTTGAGTGTGTTAATGTATGTTTGTGAACAGTTTCAAGATACTATTTTATATCGGGCCATTTTTTATTGGTACGGTGCTCTAGTATCTATGTCGAACAAAACATTAGCAGGTTTAAGCTGATTTACGAAATTCCCCAAAACTAAATTTTAACAAATTTTTTGATAACAAACTTTAAAAAAATCGTGAAAAATCACAGATGCAATATATAATTTTTTAAACAAACATTTGAGTGTAGTATTTTGCTCTAGATTATGAGGTTATTTTTTTTTTTTTGGGGGGGGGGGGGTAATGGCCTCTTTAAATAAAGATTATTCGGTTTTAATCGTCCATAAAGATTTATGTCAGTTCTGTATATTTTACATTTTTATTTAACCTTATTATTTCGTTGTATAGTTGGAACACATTCCTGGTAGTAGTTTTTATAATAACATGTACAAATTCCAAAATCATAAGGTATTCCAAGTACTAGGAAGCTTCGCAAACGCTTTTTCAGGCGCGTTGTTGGATGTGCGTAATTTTTTTAAACGAAAAAAAGCGTAAAATTGCGATTTTCACGAGAAACTATTTTTCGATTGCACTAAAATTTCACATCAATATAATAATTTATAAAATTAAGGTTCTGTATAAAAATCGTTACCATCGGATACAGCATGTATGTGTAATAAGTCAAAGAAAATTGTAAAATATAAAAATAAAAAAAACGTAAAATTGCGATTTTCATAAAAAATTAGCTTTTGATTGCGCTTAAATTTCACACGAATATATAAATTCATAAAATTAATGTTCTGTGAAAAAATCATTACAATCGTATAAAGCATGTAAGTGTTATAAGTCGAAAAAAGTTTTTAAAAATAAAAAAATCGTAAAATTGCAATTTTCAAAAAACATAATTTTTTTATTGCGCTCGAATTTCACACGAATATTTAAATTCATAAAATAAAGGTTCTGTGAAAAAATCATTACATTCGGATAAAGCATGTAGGTGTTATAAGTCGAAGAATTTAAAAAAAAATCGAAATAAATCGTAAAATTGCGATTTTCATGAGAAATAATTTTTCGATTGCGCTCAAAAACGTGGCAGTTCTTGGTTCAGAGATTTCGAAGGCCTCCATAAAATTCCATCGCAATTGGAGTATCGGTTTAGCCGGAATCGTGCTAACAGACACACAATAATACAAACAGAAAGAAAGAGAAAAAAAACAAAACATTCCGGATTTTTTTCTCCAGTGTAGTGAAATGGAATCTTCGCTTCACTTGCTACGCTCATCCAAAAATCCGCTACATCCCCTCTTCTCAATCAAGTAAGCACCAAACTGTATTTTATTGTATTAAAACAAAATATTAAATATATATTTTAATTTATCTCCATCACAACAACACTGACTAATGACAATGTATATATTTTTTAACATTTCAGTTAACATTCTTTTTTTAAATTGATACCTTTGATAGTTATACTATTATGCGTCGAGAATAAGATTAATTTCAACACTCAAAGTAATTAATGTCCCCATCTACTTCATTTGGTGAATCATTTTGCAGGTAGAGAGTATTATTATTGTGAATAATTGCTTTGTGGAAAAATGAATGGGACAAATCAATGTTTGTGTGTAGTCAGTAGATATAATAAAAACGTGATGGAAGAAGTAATGACATCTGGATTATCTTTGCTATGTCTGAAAAAAGGTTGGGAGGGAAATCAAATTCTTCATAAAATATAAATTTTGTCATACTATTTTACAATGTCTATTTTATTTGACATTTTTGTAACAAGATAAACATTACGTCCTGACAATTTAACACGAGGAGATGCAAATATACGACGCTGTGAAATTACCCGATTCATACCATATAATAATAAAAATAATATTTTAATAAAAACATGCTTTTAGAAAGCAATGCTTCCATATTGGCACCACTTTTATGTCTATTTGTCCGTCTGATTGACATACGTTTATTTTTACATTGCCCTTCAACAAGGATTATACATATTATTTTGTGACCCAGGTGGTCAGGGCGCGAGGCTGGAGGAACTTCATATAATACCCGGCAACTCCACCAACGACGATACTTTAAATTCCCGAAGCTTTATTGTAGCTATTTTTTGTAGAATGAAAACAACATTCATATACATCAGAAATGAGCAAATAAACACAAGATACTTCTTTTGTTAAATAAATCATAAATATTAAAGCAGCAGTGAATAATATTACAAATATTTGCATAAGCTAATAATAAAATAATTGAATTGAATAAAGCGAAGATAAACATCAATTTTATGTCCGTCCGTCGACCTCGAACCGTCAATCTCAAACCGAACATGACATCTGATTGATATATTTAGACATTGCCCTCAGATTTGAAATGAACATAATGTTTTTGTTTTTTTGTAGTGATTTTGTTATTTTGGTGATCCTGGAAATCAAAGGGCGAGTTAGCCCCCCCCCCCCTCCCCCCGTAAAAAGTTTTAACATTTGTTTCCTATGCTCATCCACCATAAGTGAATGCTGGAGCAAGAGAGGAATTCTAATTAATTTTTGTGTCCCTCTCTATACCCGGCACCTCCACCAACAACGATATTTAAAACCAGGCAAAAATATAATTTATTCTTTTTCAACGATCTGTTGCTTCAGTAGCTTCACTTCTTCTTTTTGGTATTCCCGCACCTGTTCGTGTTTGTAATCAGTGGTGGTGAAGTTGAATAATTATAAAACTTAATTGCGTCTCAAAATTAAAAAATGAAACAATACTTAATCTTGCTTGTTTGTTTCATTAGTTCGTTCAAACCAGGATGTTATTTTAAAATTATAGAAGTTATATTCTTGGTATAACTCATGTTTTATTTGCACTGACATGTTATGAACGAGATGTCATATCTGATGCCTTGCTGAATTAATTGACCTAATATTCTATTCTAATGTTATTATAATTCTAAGTTATAACTTATATTATATATTGTTTTGTAGAGCCACTTATTTTTATCAACCATTCAAATAAAGATATAATATTGTTGTATTTAATTCGTTTTCGTTATTTTGCATTACGTTAGAATATCTTCTGTTCAGATCAATAATAAAAAACCACGTAACATCCCGCTGTTTAAATTCACCACATTTCATAAAAATTAATATTATTTTCAATTTAAATAAAATAGATACTGGTAACCCAGGGCCATTGTTCGAATACACTAGTTATGATCAGTCAAGTTTTTAAAATTGAGGTCCCAAATATATATAACGACTATATTATATAATTAGTGTGCTTGGAACTGCAATAGATGCATCATGAATGTGCTTAGAGGTAACGAGATAGGTCTTCTTACACGAGTGCGCGATGTGCTTCAATACTCTGAGTTGTCATACTTCATCTTGTAATAAACATATTGACTGAAGAAACTTGTAATTAATTATTCTATTTCTCTTCTGATGGCAGAGCTCATACGTTGTACTTCACACTCCATACTACAAACTTCTTTTTCTTAATTTTGATCAATTTTAGTTATTGATAAAATTTTAAATGATTACCTGAAAATCTAATCTAATTGTTATTTTGTGTCTGAAAGGTAACCTTGATGAAAAAGATATAATTTTTTTTAAGTGATACTATTATCCAACGTTTCTACACGGGTATGGGATCGAATCCCGAATAAGGTTTGGTTTTGGTGCACGTCCTTCATCTTAAACCATCACCAATTATCGTCTTGAAAAGCAACGTTGCATTGATATCAGTATTTTATTGGGGGAATCGATCCCGTAACCTCTTGACCTTGGTCTTGTTTGCTATCAGTGAGCAACCTCAGCTAGTGCACCCTGGCTGGCGTACTGGATTGGCTATAGTCTGTGTCAGCTTAGGTTGCGCCGCTACAACAGCGCCGTCGAAAACCCATAAACCAATACTCTCTCTAAAAAAAAAAAAAACTTTAAAAAAATATCACCACTCTCTTAGATGAAAGAGAGAAAACCGAATCAATTAGCCTTGACCTTTTACCACTCAGTCAAACAGAGTGGTCCAATATCAAGTCAAATTAAGTGGACCATATTATTTTAGAGAGCAAATTTTGAAGTGAATTAACTCAAATAAAAAAGGCTTGTGGCTAGCTTAGTAAAGAGATCCTAAACATTGGCAGATCGTATTCGAAGTTTTCAACCGAGATGTAGAAAATAATTTAAGAACCAACATGTCAATAAAAAAACTTTTTTGCATGTTTGTAACATATTTTTTATGACTCTGTACTCAATTCTGGCTTTTCTAGCATAGAAGCACCCTTTCTATGATGTGTATCACAACAAACATTGGCAAATTAGATATAAATTATAATTAAAGAATCAAGAAAAGATGTCCTAGTCGACAGGGCATTGAACCCGGGTCACTCGCTTTCCGGGCGGTCTCCGTAATCACTTAGACCACCGAGTCTGTTCGGTAACTTAACAATTCCTGGATTGCTGGTGCATTATAGATCTGAATGGAACAGTGCCGCGAGGAATATGAATTAGAAATCAAATTTAACTACGGGAGTGTTTTCTATCAAATCGAGCATGCATTATACTGTCAACGTTCGCGTACTTCCTTTCACTACTAGTGGCACTATCTCCCGGCGACTGTCTATACGCCAACAGTCTATACAATGTGAGGTATACGGTCATGATGTGAAGGTGGAAAAGTATAATTTCAATCGAGTGAAACGAGTTATTTTCCATTACTTTACCTGGGAATACTTTCATCATTTGAGCTTCTTGTTTAGTGTATTACCTCAAGTTGATAAGCTCGATAACTTCGAAGTACGTTGACAATATCTTACCATTGAAAATCAATCCCAACTGCATGTACCTGCATGGCACCAAGCTCCCGTTTCTTTTAATTACAGCCAATACGGTTGGTTAGTCGCTCATTAAATTCGGAATCAAACCTATGTAACACAATAATTCAAAAAGAGCATTGTGTGTAGCTTTTTTACGACGCAAAATACAAGTAAGGCCCCTCCCCAATCCCCACTACTTTACATTGAGCCGATAGTGTTCCGATATTTAATCGATTAGTGATTTGAATTACCACTTGTTGCGGTATCGCGATTGCCTGTGTAAATAGTAGTTTCTGCCTGTAACTCGGTCACTTGTTTGGAAGCCACCACTATGGCAGGTATGCATTGCTTTCAATACTCTATACACACTCTTCTCAATATTATAGTCTGTGTAAAATATTCATGCCTATGGCTTTGGTTTTGTTCTAATTATTAAAATTAAAAGTGTTTTTTTTTTGTAGTTTCTCCGTTTTTCTTTTTTTCTTCTAATATCAACTAAATTTATTTTCTGTTTCGTACTAATACTAAACCATTATAATTTCGATTAAACTGCGATTTGAACGCATCTGGGCCTACTTGCACTTTAACTAACTGGGCCACAAGGATAGCAAACTTTAATATATTTTCTAAAATGATAGTTACTGTTAAATGTGGAATTGCAAGTTAAATCAATTCGTTTAGCTAAGTGGCAAGGGCACAAATTAGGAGGGTCACCATTCCTAGCCTGGACAACTGTTTCGTGTGTTTGTTGCCAGTATTATTGTTGTAGATCCATCCAATAGCAATCAGTTACGTAGGATAGGGGAGATGAGATATAACCTCATTGTATATGAATAATGTACATTGTACAACGTAAACAGCCAAGTATAAAATTCACATATTTTTGGGGTGCAGGTAGTAAATATCGTGATTGAAATGATATAAATTACAAAATTTGAAAATTATAAAAAAATATAATATATGGATATTAACATCAAATACAGAATGTATTAAAAAATATTGCTATTGATTTAATTAACTTCTGAAAACATTCTAGATTGAGCTAATTGTAACGTTGCACCTAAAGTAGAGAATGTACTTATTCTATAAACAAAGCACGGAAAAAATAATAATGATTAAAATATTTAGAAACCTAATGTGTATTCAAGAACCTTTCTGGAAACGGTTAAATATTTTGCTCAGTTTACTAATTAAGTATAGTTATTGACATATGTTTAGTTTCCTTGTTGGTTCTGGAGACTTCGTAATGTGATTATGAAACCACCAATTACTTATTTGGAATTTAAATATAATTTTGACTCGTTCTGAAAGAAATTTCTTGTTACAAGTGGGTTAATGAATAAATTAGTAATATTTGTATTGCAATGTTCCAATCTTATATTATATTATTTTATTTAGTCTCTGCAGCCAGCGTTGTTGCCTTACGACACAGAATAACAATCTATTGATAAAATTAAAAATACATCGAAATAAAAAATTAACATTTAACAAACATCTGAAATATACCCTACTAGCTATATATGGTTTCTAAAAAAAAATACGAATGGGCCATCGCAAAACACATGTAACAATCTCATCTTTTAAAAAAAATGTAATGAAAATACTGGAATTGTCCCCCTTGCTACTATCATTAGCCCTGTTACACTTATCGTGTTTAAGTCATAATGGTCTTTGTAATAGTTCACCGTTGGTTCATAGATGCATCTTTTCTTTTCTTTCCTTTTTTTTTTAAATACTTGTAAAGTATAAATGTTGGTTGAATTTAATTGTTTATTCACAATAATTTATTTTAAAGTTTATTGCAAAATTCACTACTTGATCTTAAAGCAACAACTGTGGGAGCAAAGACCAAAATTACGGTTTAAATAAATATGCTTGTTCATTTAACATCAATCATAAATTTTGTTATTAAATTTACAATTACGCACCGATTCATTTACCCACAACAATTTCTAAGAAAAATTATTTTTATACTATGTATGATATGATATAACAATATTTCTCTTATTGTAGTAACTTTATTAAGCTATCATGTATATTACGAAACATTATCAATTTGAATTAAGACTGACATGGATGACATTAATCCAGTTTGAGTCAATTGAAAAGTGGATGTTTTTATCGATTTGTTAGAAATTGTAATGAAGTATTGTTGAGTACGTTTGAAATCGTGCCCTAAGCCCATTCAGACCTGAATTAAATCCACTCAAATTTGGTGATTTTAAACTAAAAATTAACATTCTGTACTTTTTTCTTACATTTTTAGTATTTTTATTGTAATATTGAAGGAATTGTGGGACAGTTTGGATTTCAATGAAAGCAACGTTTTATGAACAAATGTTTATCATAAGTGCATATTTTAAACTAGATTTTTCGAATTTGTTTGCATATTTTGGATTTTCTGTATCTCAAATACCAGCAAGACAATAAATATATTAAATTTTCGGGAAACAAACAATGTTTTTGACCGTTTTTGAAGATTTCTATTTTTAATCTTCCCTAAAAAGGTACTATATATGTCTTATTGAAATGAGAAAAGAAACATATAAATTTAAATTTAACAATTTCCTAAAATTTGGGTCAAATTGAACAAATTTCAATTCACATTTAGAAAAAAACAAAATTATTATGTTCGTTGTAATGGACACCTGGTCTGAATGGGCTAAGTTTTTCTGTAAAAATGAAAATAATGTTGCACTTAACGGAAATTAGTGCTAATGAAGCACTCATTTTGATCACAAAATTGTTTTGTCACTAACATTTCCTGGCCAATTGGAAATAACTAAACGTAAATTCACATATTTTGTTTCATTTCAATTCATGTCCAAAGAAGTAATTAAGATTATGTAGATTTGGTTTTTGAGTACATTTCAAAATTTAAATGAACAATTGTAAATTTGGTCAGCCCATTTGGCATTCTTTAGAATTCAACAGTTTATCAAGAATATCGGCAGCATAGTCCTACTCAATATGACATTTGATTCTTGTTTTTACTTTATGAGTTATACATAAGTCTTCTTACCTTATGTCCGCCTCTCCTGTTCAGCTGGTTCATTATCTAGGAAGTTCTTGCTTATAAACTGTTACGTTCTTTCTCTATCACTATCTCCATCATTTAATTATTTAGAATACTATGGTTTTAAATAGTTTAGTAGTTTATAAAATAACTTAAGATGTCAAATAATTATATCAGTGTGTGGATCTAATAATTTAAGAAAGTATACGTTACAACGATATTGTAGTATTTTAATTTTAGTGTCTCAATAGAAATATGTATCTAACCAGCATAGAATAACAACACTTCAGTAAACCAGATAAACTAGATGTTGTTTCTATAAGTTGTTCATAAAGGTCTTAATTCCACCTTCGTATTCTGACTGAGGAATTTTTCCTTATTTGTTCAGTTTTGACTAAGTTCGGCCTGTAACGAAGTTCTGTAGAATGCTTCAAAATAACCTTATGTTTCCAGCAGTGTGTAAAATAGACGTGGGCAACAATTAAGCATGCGTTTATGTGCAGTGAATTATTTAAATGACAACGTCCTCATTAAATGTGCAACTGCAGCAAATTATGTTTCCTAACAGGAGTATGAGAAACCCCTCCTGCTTCTGAAAATAGCGTGTGCAATATGCAACTATAAAACACATTGCTTGGGATTATGAGGCAGTTAAATATGCTGTATTTCTTGCTCTACACCTACCACATACGTGTCAAGCACATGTTTCCTCAATTCAGATATGAAAATATTATTTTGTATTAGAAACATTCTAGCTAATAGCAACCTTTCAAATATAAACCATAACCACTTCGAAATAACTAAGATTTATTTAAATTGATAAAAGGAGTGAAAAAAATAACATCCTAGGCATATTCATTTTTTTTCACTTGAAATCAAATCATTAAATTTGAACTCCAAAGGAACAACTATAGTAGGAAGTATATTATTATCATCTTAAGGCTTTGCATGTTGGTATAATGTCAAGAATTTGTTGGTTTACTTTACTGGAAATAAGATGATTTTAAAAGTTGGGTCCTTTTCGTTGCCGCATGAAAGAATGTATGGGCAAATTATTCATTTATTTCCCATTTGACTACATCATACTTTAAAAGTTCAATTTTTTATATTCCAAACATTTCAAAAATATTAAAATTAGTTATTGTTTAATTGCACTTAATTAAAAAAATGCACACGTGTTCAAACCTCCAATTGACACAGCTGTAAGAAGGACGAATATTTTCAGATAAGTTGACTGTTTAATGAGAGCAGGCGCCCCCCCCCCCCCCCCCCCCGTCCATAGACCAAGACGTCCTGTAGAGCCTTAATAATGTAGCCCTTTCTGTAAACCACGTAAAAACACCCACAGCCAATCCGCCTTGGATATCCAAAGACTTGGCCATACATAACAGTCGTTAGATTGAAGTTTTAGCACAGAAAATTTATAGAATTATTCATGTTATTTACCAATTTTGGTTCAAATTTTACCAATTTTCTCAAATAATAACAAATATGACCATATATTAAATTTGATGAAACGTAGGCTAGCGAGTCTGTCATAACCCATGTGGAGGCTTATTGATTTACTCCCGTCCCTCCAGCGTACGTAGAGTACGCACTTGCGCAATGCTTCATCTGCATTTCAAGTACACAGCATTAACAATTACCATTACAAATCTCTTGAATATAGATTAAAAATACTTATTTAAAATTCCATTTCCATGATTCCTAATCAAAAGTTATGTCTTGACTATGTTTTCATCTTTCTTCGGTTTACCTGCATGGTTTTAGGGGGGCGAGGGGACAAATTTGAAATATGATATTTGTATACTGGTATGAATTTGTAATTTGTAATTTGAAATTTGTTTGTATGAGCAAGCACACGTGCCAGTAACTCACTGTAATCTATTCAAACGCCACATTCAATTAAAAATCTTCTCCTCTCTAGTCGAAGTGGGTTCCGATACTACGCTCAATGCATAAGTAATTGTAAGTGTGTAATCTAAGGGTATAGTCCGACCAACACCTCGTGGTATTTTGGCAAAGGGACGCTTCGTGTTCGCGGTTTGATTGGTGTTTGGCGCATCGGCTGTTCCGGTTTTGTAGAGCCATAACTAAAACAAGCGAATAGGGAACATACAGTTTATTGCAGTAGCGGATCCCAGGCAGTGGTAGTGAAATGTCTGTCCCCCATCTATGTCTTCTTCTACCCTCTCAACCTTCTCTGTACCCACATCTTGAAAACCATTCAGTAAACACGAATCGTCCCTCCACGACAGACCTCGAACGGATATTTGCATCGCGATATTGCGGACAAATTCTTTTAACTGCTTTTCAGAAACTATTACTTTCCACGTTTATTATAGAAGGTTTCGTAGAGTTTTAACCGGGACTTTTTTAAGAAGGGTAGTAGTGTTATTCCGTGAACCACCTGCCCCACGTGTTTCTGTCTTGTTTTAATGGTTGGTCATTGGTATTTCTAAAGATAACGCCTGTTTTACAGGGCAGATAAATAGCAAGATAAATAATTACACAAATCAATTTTATCTATAAACGGCAAGAAATTTGTTTGTGCAAATTAAACAAAAACACGCTTTGTGCAAACCAACTTCCGTGGGGTAAGCAAATTAATTTATTGGAGTTATTACGAGAATGAAATTTATGAATTTCACATTACTTTTGTATCTTACACAATTGCATTGAGAAAAACAAAAATGAGCCTAAGTGTTTTTCCACAAAGTACAATATTTGAATTCATTGTAATTAATATCATGAGCAGGTTAAACTCTAAACCGGTAAAACGTGTGCAAGTTAAATGATTGCTGGTAGCTTTTTAGATTGGCATCGCACGCATGCGCAAGAACCATTTCAATGTTGTGCTCCCTAATTTAACATTTATATACAAGTAACTCAGTTCAATTAGGGTGCAAGTTTTTTAGTTACTAACCAACATGTTTGACAGAGATTGACCAATAATAACTCAGATAGAAAAGCATGGTCTGTATAACCGCCCTCTCTGCATCATAGTTGCCATGGAAACGTAATATCAACAAACCAGATCACCATCTCTAATGGAATAAACCTACCGTTTCTATTTTAAAATGTGATCTTTGAGAGTAACTATTTTAAATTAACAAAATTCAACATTATATTATAATTAATATGATTTTCTTACAAAATTTAATTGATTAAAGCAATCGAACATATAGATTAACACAATGAAAAGGGGGAACATGTATAATCTTGGTTTTCGTTGGTTTAGGGGGGCTACTCTAAATGACTTGAGTTACAAAATGTGTGACCCAAATACACGTAAATCCTCATGTAGTTGGTCGTGATAGCTTATCAGTGTGCACCTTCCGGTGTGTGCCTCACTTGACATGTACTCCTTGTCTGTCCACAGTGTGTTCGCGTCAATCAAGATGGCCGGGCAGAATGCTCGACTAGGGAACCAGGACTCAAGGTAAAAACAAACACTAGAAATACTTTATTTTCCTCAATAACACGTACAACTCTCTTTCCTACAGGTTCTAGATTGATAATTAGCATTTAAGGCCTACTTACAACTAATATTTTATCGAAGAACGGTCTTGTTCGTGGTTCGTTGTCCGTACAGGGGTCTTGCCCGGCGGCTGGGCTGTTGCCTGCGGGCGAGTCAACCCGCGGCCTGGCGGAACAATCGCCCGTCTCGTCACAAGATGGCGAGTTCGGCCTAGAACAGACACATACGTTTTAGAGATAAATTCATTGATTTAAAACGCATGTTATTTATAATTGTTAAAACAATGCGAGATTTAAAGATGTGTTGGTGTATTTTTTTTTTGAGGATTCTAATGTCAGTAGCATGGTCGTAGATGATTTATGTGTGCTATTTCACAAGTGCAATTGTGATTACCAGGGAACATATTATTATTGTCAAGTGTTTTTTCTAGGAGGTTTGACTGTATATTATTTATTTTAAAATCCCATGAAAACACAGAGAAAATAATTGAATCAAATGAGAGTACGGTTTTGTATGATCTGTATGATATTATGATGTAGGCCTATGATTTGATAGTGTGATCTGATGATTCGAAAATAATTGATAATATTTTAATTTTTCACACAATACAGCGGTGTTTAATTTGATTTCATATGCAATTGACATGTTAAAACAATTGACTCTGATTGGCACTTTTGACTCTAGTGTTGTGTACCACAATACACATTAACTAACAAACTGAGAAGATTATGCACATGCGAATAATTGAAATATAAACAACATTAATTGTTCAATATTTTGTCAACGATTAAATTATGTCTTTTGATATCGAAATTTAAAGAAATAAACTGTACAGTATCTACTACATGCATGTATGATATGTACATGTAATTATTATAACCTGTTCTTTAGTTTTTCATTATGTTTATAAACTTGCAATTATTTGCTAAGCGCGAAAAACATGCACCGAATTATATTACATTTTGCAAGTTTTAAATTTTGTGAAATATCTGAATCATTGCAGGAACGCATAGTGGAGTTCATGGTACAATTAAATATCAAAAGGCGCGGGCCATGGCAGCCTCCCTTAAACCACAATTAAAAGCTTTTTACTATTTAAAAACTAGGTTTTTACTGCACTGACTTTTACTGTTTATGCGTATTCGAGCAAACGTTGAAAGCGATTTACGTCAAATTTACACATGACATGCATTTTAAAATTTAAAACATTTTAGTTATTGTTTTTTAAACAACCGTTCGTCCTTTAATAAATGTTTTCATGGGTGCTCTAAAACCATTCTGGGCCAGCAAATGCTTAACTCGTCAATTGCTTTTTGGGTTTCATTAACAGGTTCACTACATATAACTGATAGTTTAAAATATTACAAACTTCCCCTGTAGGAAATTCTTCGTGCTAGTAAGTGCGCTTAATTAGAAATTCAAAAACCTTATGAGATACCCAGCGATTTGATAGGTCTTTCTGAACACGCCTGCATAGTTAAATCTTAAATACGCATGTCATTGTCTTTAGTAAACTTCAAAATAATTCTCCTAAAGTAAACTTTTAATCCGTAATGTTACTAAACCATGAGAAGTTTAATATTAAATATATACCATCAAAACGTACACTTTTCAGAAAACTCATGGGACACAAAACATTTTTAACCTCTAAGGAATTCGTTTTTCAATGAATAAAAATAAATAAATAAAATCTCGTACAGTTTAACTGACATTTTAAAGTCATGCCTGAATTAATTTATTGTGTTCGATGAAGCATAAATGATAACCAAAATGTAATTGTCGTGTAAGACTTGATTAACAAATAAAGTATATATCTTTATTGATCTCACTGGGTGTATTGAAGTTTATTACACAAGTCGGCTACAAAGTACTGATGATGAAGGTTATTACCATTATTTGCTATTTATATGACAGTTGCCTATGATCTTGCCATGTTTATAGGTGCTTGATATACTTGGACTTGAATTGTCTATGAATATTGTTTAAAGGAATGCCATAATTGTAGCAAAGCCCCCAATTAAAAGTGAAACTATGTTTTCGAGCCATAGAGAAACGTGCTAAATTGTTTTAATTGAGAATGAAATGTATATTCTTAGGTGGGGCTGTATAATAGTTATTTTATTTTATCAAGCCGTCTGGGATAATGGTTAGTCTTTTATCATTTGCCTTTTCTAAAACAGATAACTGGGGAGTGGTTTCTTATTGGACGCTGAGGAGATAACTCACGTTTCCTTATAGACTGGTCGAATGCCGTTTAACAAAGTTTGACGGGGAAAGGGAATGTGTGGGGGGCATAGTCAATTTGCGTGTATTGATGAAAACTATTGCAAACAATTAGGTACAATTAAAAGTATTACGTATAGTGTTCTTGCTATCTAAGTGTCAAATTAACCATATCTAGGGCGTGCTTTCAAGCTGCCTGCATGTCTGTGCAGATAGAGGGAACATCCAAATATGTTTTAACACTTCATCTGAAATGTAATCGCTAGCAGTCTGCGGAGTATCGAATGACTTTTTGAGTGAAAGTGTAATAGCCAAGATATTATAATATACATCAAATTTATGGCATAGAATTTAAAACATTTTCAGGAAAACGATAACAAAATTAAAAGTCAAATCGATTTCACACTAGTAACTTTTAGATGACTGAAATATGCAGTTAATAATGCATGGTAATTCATAAACTTTATAGCTTGGAACTTACTCATTCTAGAACACTGACACTTGTTCAAAGCTTCTCGGATTTGTTTGCGGGGTGGTGTTTCATCTCCGTCTTCATCTGTTAATGGGATGAGCGTCGCTTCTAGCTGATTGGACCTCACAGTACAGACGAGCAGTCAGGAAGTGCTGGAACGAGAGCACCTGCAGTCACATATTCCCTAGCTTGTCAGCGTCTAGTGGAGTGGGATGGTTTCTATCTTACTCCTAATTGCTCTAGCTCTCTATAGAGCATAGAACTGTGGACTGTACAAGAAACCGGCTTCTAAGATAGGGTTTCTAATCTGTGTATACTCTAAGGAAGAATTTTAAGGACCATTGGCTACAGTGCTAAGAGCAGGCTAAACCAAAGAGACATTTTGGAAGGAGGACGTATAGCCTATCTCTGGGGAATTACTGATACAGTTGAATGCTTGTATCCTAGACCTCTATATTAGACTGGCAAGTGTAATTTACAAACGGAAACCCTAATTTTGACGTTTGTAAATTATGTTTGCTGTTATTAGCGATAATTTTGTGTAAATATTGCAACGAGTGAAAATAATTAGGTAGTTTGGCTTATTTTAAAAATTAATTGCGTTTTTAATTCATTTTCAAAGTAAAGATTCGTATTTTATTCAATTTTTAACCGAAATCGATATTTTAACTGTATTTTCTCCATTCTTTAGCGTCATATAACTTAAAATATTCGTGGACCTTTTTTATGTGCATGTAATGAATTACTAGTATCTGTCACATACTAATAAAGTTTATATGAATTACAATTAAAACACAAACACACACTCCTGGCAAAATTTGGTTGGGGGTAGTTCTACCGGCACTCTCATTCTTACATGTCGCTTGCTTTATTGGCGCACAAGCGTAAGCCTATATAGCAACTAAATATTTTTTTTAATTCTCCCTACCAAATTCATACATGATCATTCACTGTTTGGATAATATGCTATTGCCGTCTTCAGGGTTCTAGCTTCGTGGGATTGTTTGCGTGACACAATCACAGCATTCATCTTATGACTGAGGAAATCCTTGTTAAAAGCCTTCAGTCATGATTGCCGGGGCTGGGAATCGAACTTGTGATATCCCGAATAACAGTCACATCCAATCATAGCTCTGCAATACACACTGGTTCACAAAGCTATTCATATTATTATATTCAAACTAAGCCGCATGAATCATTAGCGTATCGTAAGATATTCTTACCATTGTGCAAAATATATTATTAACTCACTTTTTTTTACTTATTCCAATTTCCGTAACTGGTCAGTTTTTTGGATGAGCGAAGCGAAGACTTCAATTTCACTGACCCCCCCCCCAAAAAAAAAAAATTCTCGGGTGTTTTTTTGTATTTTTGTCTGTTTGTTCTCGCTCTATCGGGCAAACGGCATATGCGATCTTGATAAAAATTTTAGGGTCCTTTGAAATCTCTGAACTTAGACTTGCCACGTTTTTGGGTCCAATCGATAAAATATTTTTTTTTTCCATTTTTAATGAGATATTTTCGTGATATTTGGCAAACGGCCACTCCGATCTTGATTAAACTTTATGGGAGCGTTTAAAATCACTGAAATTATATATGTTATTATTAGACATTTGAAGAAATATTTCTCATAGAAATCGTGTTTTTACGATTTTCCCCCCAGTTTTTAATACGATATTTTCGTGATATTTGGACCGATTCTGACCAAACAACGTTCATATTTTACATTGACATAAAGATTATGGTGTTGTAGTGCCTTTTTAAAGATGAAAAAGTTGGTCAAAATACATAGAATAAAGGTTTTAATATAAGCCTTTTACAGGTGTACAAATAAACAAGTAATATCAAGTAACTTTTAAAAAATTAATGAGAAATATTAAAAGAAAAAGCTCATCCATCAACGCGACTGGAAAAAGCGTTCGCGAAGCGGCCTAGTAATTTATGCATGCATGTCATAGCCTACAGCAAGTCGCACCTAAAGTTTAAATTTCTCCCGCATTTTGTAATAATTGATTGTTATTGAGCGAATTTCTATAGGTAGGCTAATCATGTAGCTGTGGTCTACATGGGGCCCTCTTCAACGCTATCCAGCCATACGTTATTTTTTCAGTCATTTCAATTATCACTCCCTTCATTGAACTTAGTATTTTTCGGGCTATTCAGCACGTTCATTCAAGTGCACTTACCTTTTTCGTTTAACGTCTTGTGGACAGCGTTGTGGACAGCGTCTTGTAAACATTGTCTTGTGGAAAGCGTCTTCTAAACATTGTCTTGTGGATAGCGTCTTGTGGACAGCGTCTTGGATGTGGACAGCGTCTTGCGTACAGCTCTTGTGGACAGCGTCTTGTGAACAGCTCTTGTCTTGTGGTCAACGTCTTGTGGACAGCTCTTGTATACAACGTCTTGTAAACATTGCCTTGTAGGCAGCGTCTTGCGTACAGCTCTCGTGGACAACGTCGTGGAGATCGGCTTGACATGAACTGACGTGGTCATCCTGGATCAGTTGGTCTTGGAAGAGGAGCCCGCATGGCTGGGTCTCTATGGGCTGTGGACGGGCACAACTGTCTCATTGCATTAATTTTAATTTTACGATTTTTTAATAGCAGAAGTTAGTTTTGGGACATGCGTTTACTCAAAAATTTACATACGACATACTTAAGCAAAATATTTTAAGTTGTTACCCCAGAATAGATGGAAACAAATAATGTTTTAGTACATTTTAATTAAAATTTTACATGCCTGGACCTAAAGTTTTCTTTTTGACGCTTTTTGTGAAATCAATACATTTAATTTTTGGCTCTTAATAGAGTTTGTACCCTGCGCGATCTCTGATGTTCTGTTGGCGCCCAATATTGGTAAACATATCTCGGTAAACGATTCTAAAAAACTTTGAACATATTTTTCTATGAACCTATTGGCTGGTATTAAGAACATGGGACGTGTTTAATCAGTCCAGGTTTCGAACCCAGGACCTGACAAATACATGGGACGTGTTTAATTAGTCCAGGTTTCGAACCCAGGGCCTGAACAAGTACATGGGACGTGTTTAATTGGTCTAGGTTTCGAACCCAGGGCCTGACAAACACATGGGACGTGTTTCGAGAGCCCAATGGCAATCACTGAACCTAGGGCCGGGGCTAGGGAAGGAGCCCTGTTTCGTGAGAGGTGGGACGTATGGACTGCAAGTCTACCTTCTGCAATCCAATCTTGGGTAATGTGATTGTTTGGATAAGACGAGCCGGGGGGCGGGGGCGTGTGCTGTCTTGAATAACACTGGGAAATTTGTTTGCAGGGGTCGGTAACATCTAACGGTGCATTTTATAAGCTTCGAACGTAGAAAGAACGCTGAAAAGTTTTTCTTTGGAAAAAATAAAGCATTCTCGTGGGACTTGTTCAAAGGCTCTAGCCTCCGCCATCTTGAATACTGAGCTGGGATGAGATGGAAATAATTGAGAATATCTAATAAGTTTCTCGGCCTACCATAAAAATACGAAGGCACGAGGAAATTGGCACTGGCTTATTCCTTAGCATAGCTTATATTATCAGGACACAGAGTGGGGATGAAAAAATTGCTTATGCTAATCATGACCTTATCTTTAGAGGAGTTTAAAAGAGTTTGAGAGTTAATTACACAAAGATAAAAAATTATCATCGTATCCGCTTACGGGCTTTCTAGTTGGGATTTCTGAGTGAATTTACAGATAAGGTTGTTTTGCACGTAGCAGTTTTATAGGAAGAACTATAAGAAAAAGTCCAAAAGTTTAAGCATTTCAATTGCTATTTAAAAAATCCTCCAATCCCCATTGCGCAGGGCTGCATAGATTCGATAAACCATTCCCCTGCATGCATGGTTACACATAAATACGTGCCTCTGGTATAACGTTAAGGTGCCGACTCCAGTCGTAATGTCCCTTGTGTTTAGTGGAAAATCAAAACGCGCTTAAGGTCAACTCAAATCAATAAATTACTCCAGATGTGACCAACACTTCCGCTAGCAAATGACTTACTTGAGTTTCCACGCTTTAGTGCGGTTGGAACTGATTGAAATGAATGGATGAATGCCACTTACAAAGTAAGCAGACGTTTTTAGAGGAAAAGCAATATAATTTCAAGAAGGAATAAATCATTTAGAACGTCGTATACTTTAGGAGGTAGGATAAATTAACCCGGACGTGTGGGAATGGTGTACGTGAGCTTGTTATGCCTGAAAACAGAAATATAAAACTTAATTAAAACGAATTAGTTTAAACAAACGTGATATTTCATATGTTATGGTACATTCACCCTGGATTATTTACAGGTCTTTCTCAATAACATAATCATAGATAACTTTACATGATTATTAATTTATCAGTTAAATACGTTGCCCACACCTACTTTTTATTTTGAAACTATGATTGTTTTTTTCTATTTTTCCATAAAATCAAACTGTTTTTTCTTATTATTATCTATTAATACTTCTCTGGATATTTTTCAAGTTGATGATTTTCAATGATTGAGGATAGTTTTGCAGATATTGTGTCAGAAAAATAGCTCATGAATAACATGCAATACCAATCCTGGAAGTCGTTATTTGCTTCCAGCCACTGGCAATCCTTACCGAAGTTTTCCGAGTTTTCTACGCCTAAATAAGTTATAGTTCTATAAAATAAATTATTTACACAAGTAACGTATCTAAGTACTTGAAGACGGGAAGTTGCCATTGTGTTAGGTTCTAAACTTAAAATGAATTTTGAACGTTATTTCACTTAAAGTTCAAAATGTATTTAAATTCATATCGTTTTGTGCGTATACTTCAAATTACTATAAGAAAACTTGAAGTATCGAGTAACAATAACATGTTCATGAAACATTTGATTAATTTTTGCATTTTAAAGTGAAATAATTCAAATCAATTTGTTTTTCAAATATTTAACTTTGAGTGGGACTAACGTATACAACATCCCTTCTATTGTCTTCTTATCTAACACAAGTCGGCGTCTTCCTGTACTACTCACATATCCTATAGGGTGAGCTCTTACACTTAATGGAGGTAAACGACGTTTAGAAGGAATCTAAGCAGTGACATGATCGTCCTGTTCGTTTCCACAACATCATCCTACTTGCTGGTTCATAAACACTTAGAACCAAACTTCTCGATAGAAGTGGCATCTTTGCTTGACTTGGGTGGTCCTGGTTCGATTCCAGCAACTACAGGTATAAGTCATAGCCTACGGTTTATTGCATTCAGAATCAATGATGACAACTCCCCATGTGAAGGAATCCAAGGCTTTGGCGAATCACCACGCGTTTTCATAAAACAGTCACGAATATGGTTCCAATTCTTGCAACAACTTCCCAAAAACTCGTTTCGACATTTCATGTTATACTTCGAGGATATTGAATTTTCTTTCGTAAACATTTCTCAAATATAGATTCATGGGATTGGACGCCAACAGCAATGGATCAGGACTTACAAAAATATATGACTTTGTGATAAAAATACGTACCAAGAGTAATGAACGAATCTTTTCGAATGGCCCTTATAAGTTGCAACCGTCCAACCTGACTGCATCTCCAAGGGAAACAATTTCAAAAACTACTCCCAGCAAACATTTTATCTTTGTAAGGGAAAAATATATTTTCTTACTTCTTCATTTTACACTCGAAAACTTTGAAGCGTTGCAATCCGTGAAGTTTAAACTTTCCAAGAGATGACAGTTTCTGTAAAGTACGTCCTATGGGACGTGTTGAGTTGAGCGGAGGAGGTGGGGGGCATACACGAGCTATTGCTGAGCTACAGAAGAGTAGGGGGAGGGGGTATATACCTGAGCTATAGCTGAGCTACAGTAGAGTATACACGAGCTATAGCTGAGCTACAGTAGAGTATACACGAGCTATAGCTGAGCTACAGTGAGTATATACACAGCATAGCTGAGCTACAGTAGAGTATACACGAGCTATAGCTAGCTACAGTAGAGTATACACGAGCTATAGCTGAGCTACAGTAGAGAATACACTAGCTGAATAGCAGCTATAGCAGAGCACACTCGTGCGAAGAGCAGCTACGCTAAAACATTATGGTTACAGAGCGGCAACTCTTAAATGAAGGAACGAGTCAACAAGATAATTCAATTATGTTTACTTAGAGTACGCAGACATTTTATTTGACAGTAACCAGAATGTCATAAATAAATAGTAATGAGAACGTTTCAGTTTGAAATTTTTTTCATTTACTTTTAGACGGGATTATGTTTACTATAGTCTAGAAGTGACACCGCATTTGTTATTTATTTGGTAATGTCTGCTGTATTTGGCCCACAAACGTATAACCAGGTGTCACCCTTTCAGTTGACCACGTTATAATTATGGGGTGAAGGGAAAAGTGAAGGAATGCCCAAGGGTTGTTTTACCACGTTATAATTATAGGGTGAAGGGAAAAGTGAAGAAATGCCCAAGGGTTGATTTAGACTTTTAGAGTACAGAATCGAAATTGACATTAAAGACAAGAAAACACTCGAGGCAACTTTCAGTCAGGATTACCGGGGGCGCGTTTTGACCCCGTGACCAACCGAATCAGAGAGCTGCCTCTGTCGGTTGTAGTTTTTCTGTTTTGCAGTTGTAGAAGAACGTCCCCTCTAAATTTTCTGATTGTGTTTTCGACTTTCGATTTTTGAATTTTGAATTTGAATGAAAGAATTAAATACTGCCAAATATTGGTATCATTCCTAGGATTAAATTTAAAAAGAAAAAATGTTTTATTTTAACTATCATTAGAGGACTTGCAATTTGTCAGTGTTAGCTCAAGCGCAAAGCACGAGACTATGATTCGGGAGGTCCCGTGTTCGAACCCCGTCGAGACCGGCACTCCTGACCTAAGGGGTTTAAAAGCAATCGATTGCGTCCCCTTGAACAGCCTAAGACATCCCTTTCCCAACAACCTTAAACCCTAATATCCTGGTTAGTCACCTGAAGAGGGTGATAATGGATAAATCTGATGTGTACCCTACAGTGGGCATCCTACAAAAAGTTTCGGATTGTTGTCAACGATAGGGCTACGTTGTGTAGAAAGTTGGTTAGTCGCCGGCCATGTCTTCTTGTTCACTTAATTCTTATCAGTCTGGAGTTCAGCAGAGATAAGTTGGCCACTCTCCGTTCAGAATGGTGTGCAAACGTCGCTCATTTGCCACAAGGATAGTTACCTAACGACCTCAAGCGAGATTGCTTAACTCAACGCAGAATGTTTATCTGTATCATTATGCACTACCATTTTCACCACATAGGCCTACATGTTATAAAGTGAATTTTCAACTTTTGAACATATTTTATATTTCTCGATTTGGTTAGTCGGGTAATTGTTATTATTTGCTATTAATTTTTTTTTTAAATTATATTTTATATGTTTTACAGCAATTTTCGTAAAATATTTATAGTAAATAAATAAATAACTAACTGAATATCATAATGCCAGAATGTGACCATTATGGTAACGAAAGAATAATGTTGTAGGTATCTAGATGATGTCGATGATCTTAAATACATTTTATTTTATCGTGAAAAGAAAAAATGCGTATGGTATCTAAGGACGATACAGTTTCACATAAAAAGAAAACATGTTATTCATTTTTTATGTATTTATTAATTCAAGGTATATCCTATTCAGTAATAAAATTGTTTTATTTTATAATTACTTTACACATCAACTGTCTTATTTCAAAATTACTTGAACGTTAAAAAATTCAAGAATACATATAATAATAATAAATAAAATAAGTTTATTTTTTTACCTGGTCCTCTTTTGGTAATAAGTTTTTAAAATTAAGTGGGATAGACGAAAAAGAAACAAAGAAAGCAATAAGAAACCAGCTTTAGCCTAAAATGCATCATCTGTTGTATCGGCATCCTGTCCCGGGTATTGCGGGATGCGGGATGCGGGTGTGCACTGTCTGTGGGCACGTTCCACCAGGTTGGCTCAGTGGGCAATGAAAGCCAGGGAGGGATCTAAGATGGCGCTCCCCGAAGTAAAGTGCGACCAGGCACGCTCATGCAGGACAGACAGACAGACGGACGGACGGACGGACGGGGGAGAGGAAGGGTAGCATAGGAATTGCTCACAATGTTACACGACGACCGAGAGGAGAATACAACCCACCCACCCACACAGCACCCCGCTTGCGAATCTTTGTTTGTCGTTTTAGTTTCTAGGGGTGAGGTTATGCCTCTTTATTATTCTGCACTGGAGCTGTGGGGCTAGTTAGTACACTCAACTTTAGGACATTCATTTGCAGAAAAAAATGTTTGTCCAGCCATTTAAAGAGAAGTTGATACTTTCAGCGAATTTCTGTTGTTACTAACTTTAAGGTTTATAATGTATAAAGGTACTCTGTTTGATATTCGCCTGTAGATAGCACACCTTTTATAATTTTCATAAATTTAAAAGGAAAAGAAGAGGTTACTTGGAGAGAGGTGAAATCTTTTTTCTTTGTCTTAAATTCTAGGTGAATTTACTTCTTTGCGGAGAAATACGACGCGGTAAAAAAATTTGCATCGAAATACGAAGCCTGTGGGTGTAGGGGTTTGACGAAGCCCTCTAATCTTTATGAGGCTTGACACTGTATAGCCCAGAACTAAGCTGAGATAACAAACTCTGGAAATAATTAAAATGCAAATAAAAATAAATTGTTCTTTTGTTCTTACCGGTAAGATTTTGTGCGGTACTTTTCTGCCTTTTCTCCTGAAATTAAAGACCAAAGCAGGGGAACAAGTTCACAGGCACACAATTTTTTCTATCTCTGTCCAGAAAAAATGTAAGAACTTTTCAAAATTTCCTGTTTTTGTATTAAATTATTAATAGAGTTGAGAAGTGCACACAAGAAGAAAGTTACCCTCTAAGTTATTGATGTAGTGTACGCCGCGCGGTCACGTGGCACAGGGTAATTGTGTTTGGTGAGGGCCTCACATGAAAATGGTGCTCACGTCGCCAGCCGTATAGGCGCGCTGTCGTCATGTATAGCCTTGAAATGTGCCCCAAGTGGCCACACCTGAATATGTGTACGCATTGCCGAGTGAAATATTTACACCCGGCTATTTACGGGCCACCTCTGCAAATTGTTTCAAATTTTTAATAAAAGAAAAGTTTTGTCTGGGGTGTTTTCTCTGAACTCACTCAGCTCGAAGTACAGCATCTATGAAAACCACTTCTCGTGAGATACTTTACAAACTTAGAAACTTTAATTAAATAAAACATTGTAAATTTTTTACTTCGAAGCTAGAACTTTTCTACATTCCTTTTTATGGTTGTATCAAGATATTAAATACTGCTTTCAAGAAGGTGGCGACACACAGAACATGCTGAGCTCCACTCATCTTTTAATTTCGAGTCGGACTTTGTGACAAAAGCTATATTGATAAGGATGAACATTGACTAACACACAGAACTTAGCCGAATCTTTTAAGAAATTACAAAAACTAAAAAATCACGAAAATGAAATAAAATTTAAAAACTGGTCCCCTATTTATTCATTGCATTGACAAAATGTGATATTTACATTTGGATTGTCAAAATATAATAAACCAGTCTTATCATCGAAAGTTATATTCACGAGAGTTCATTGAAGATACCCAGAAACTAGTTAATAGGTTAACTGCGGAACGAAAACGAGGCTGCCCAACAGGCATGCATGCATAATTATAATTCGTATGCAAAATCGTAATTTTCGAGGGTTAATGTTTGCTAGTTAGTGTCAGCTCTCAGGTTGAATGTCCTGCAGAAGATTGTGGTCTCGACGTCTTGGTGTGGATGGTCTGCGATGCTCAGTCGTTGAGATTCAGCGACCACCTCCGAACCACAGACCATTAGGCTGTCAGCCGTCAACCTGATAGGCCTACGATACAGTATTATATTGTGGGGCATCCATGCGAAAAAGTATTGTAATAACTATTATCAATTTGCTTGATTGATTTGTATTGCTTAACGTCTCATTTTCATGCACTTTAGCTATTCGAGACGATGAGTGGTGATAGATGAGGATGAAGTATGAACAGAAGGGAGGAGGGGAAACCCGGCACCAGTACGTAGCCTATTGCTATAGAAAACATTAATCTGTCCGACTTTGAAAGCATTACGTGGGAGAATATCATAATACATTTTCCCTGTTATATAATTAGAAAAAGTCGTTTATACTTATATAATTACGAGACAAATTATATTATATTACGAGCTGTGAAAGCATATATTGTGAGAATATCATTATTTACCCTACTGTTTTATGTTGGTATACCCTATATTATAAACTATTTATATTGTTATTACAGTAATGTTAATAATGAACATCGTTAACAAGAAAATGTGGTATTTATCATATTATTTCGCCTCGTCATTAGTGTTGAATAATACACGGTACATAGATCAGTAGCTACAAGACAAGTTTTCTTGTGAACCGGCACGTACGCCGACCATCATGAAAATACTTTGCGACATCACTGCCATTTCCCATTTCCCATTTCCCCGGTTTCATCCTATCTTCGCTTCTCTTCCGCACGAACACGATTCGCTTACGAAGAGAATTTTGACAGTTTCTACTCCCGTGTACGAATCGTAAAAGTTGCTGTAGAATATTGGCACACGCGCGCAAGTATATACACGAGAATCCAAAGAACACGCATCAAAGACGGTGCAAACATGATGCGCCGCGCGGTGGGTGACTCAAGAGGTGATTACAAATTCCTGGAATACGATTATCTAACCCGGTTTTGTCAATATTCCGGTCTTCGGACCAGAGTTCTAGTTGAGGAATTTCCGAAATAGTAGAAAATATGTTGGAACTTTACCGTTTTTACCGTAATTTATAATGTACGTGGAGAAATGTCTTCTACTAAGATGCAACTTGTATGTTTGGCTCGAAAGCGACCATATGGGTGTTAGGTAGGTCAACGCAGCGTTTATAATTAACGTTCACTAATTCGTTTGGCGGCGAATAAAGTGTAGGGCCTATTTTCATGCGGGTAGGTTTATAATTGATTTTTCATAAATTATTATTAAATAGTATAGAGATATTTGTACATGGAGAGTTGGGTTATAGTATAGAGCTGTTATGTGACAGTGCTAAGACTTTTTTGATAGTAGGGATAGTTTTTTACTTTATTAAGATGAGTTTTGTTGTAGTATATTATATAGTTTCGTGATAGTAAGGATAGTATTATGATAGTACTGAGAATTTTTTGTCGTACTAAGAGAATTGTGATAGAACAAAGTTTTGTGACACTTAATAGAGTTTTGTGATACTATATAGAGTTTTGTGATACTGTAAAGAGTTTTGTGATACTATATAAAGTTTTGTGATACTTGAAAGAGTTTTGTGATACTAAATAGAGTATTGTGATACTTCGAAGAGTTTTGTGATCCTATATAGAGTTTTGTGATAGTACGGAGAGTTATGTGGGGCACAGTATGGGAAGTACAACGAATGTGGCATGGGTTTTCACGTATGCAGATGGGATGTTCCCATGATCTGTTTGAATCTCAGTGGGTGGTTGTGGGGGCAGTTTTTGCTTGACTGTGAGAGTTGTGCCAGGCCGCGTGTGTTGTAAGACTTTATCACGGTCTCCAGGAATCTCAAGTGTTTCACTTGAAATTACTGTTTGTGCCCTCCTTTCATGTGGAAGGAGTTTGTGATATATCGCTTAGTATTTCAAAATAAGTTGAAATATTACATGGAGCAGAACGTTCGAAGTCCCGTGATAACAGCTTTGGCTTTGATCATTTTCACTTGCCTATTATTAAATCATGTAAAGCAAGCATCTTACTTCTTCCTTCTAGCTAAGATTACCGCTTTACTAATCGTTTCCTGAATTATGCAATATTTCTTCTCCATCCATATTTTCATTTTCATTCTATTTCAAGCGTCCCCTCCCCACCTCGAATTAAAATAATCGCAACATGACATCGGAATCTGGTAGACCGCTTTGAATTCGGGCGGCGAATTCATGTATTGTCTATAGAGTACTTTCACTCATTTTTTACTACATTTATTAATATCTTTATTATCTTTACTTATGCCAGTGTTGAAATTATTTTTATTTTGTGTTATTTTGTTAATTATTTTGAACGTTAGAAAATTGAATTTGCTTCTGTGTCAGCAAAAACATAGAAATACCGAATTTGGTATGTGTGAGAAACGATATATAATGAATTTTTGTTTTGATGGCTTATACGCCCTACGAGTTGTGTTTGTTTATTAATGTCCTTCTTTGGAACCGCGAACAACAGCAACAAAGGCTGGAACTAGAATGTATCACACCCTTTAGTGTGATGCTTTGTATAGATCTAGTAGAATTATAAATTGACGAGTAAATTAAACTAAAGAATATAATACAAACATACCTATTTATAACTTTTCTCGATTTTATTTAATTTACTTATTATTGTTCTTGTCAATTTTCATATTACATATTATTCAGTCACTGTAAATGTGTTGATATAGTGGAATTAACATTTGCTGCAAGTTTGTATTTCATTTAGAATTACTAAGAATCGTGCAGCTGTAACAACGCCCCCCTCCATATTTCCGATCTAGGTGTACACACAAACACCCACACCCATACGTACAGCGGAAGGGGTCTGGGGGGGGGGGCAGAAACATGTATTTCTTGTTCGTAGCAGTCTTAACACGTACAGCTGACGTAGCCTAACGAGAGTTGGCTTAAATGACTGGACCAATCAAAGTTTATTTCTAAAGACTAAGACCTTTTCGCCACGAGATTTAGGATGTTCCTGGAGATATTTTCTCACTTGTACGTTTCATTTGAAGACAAGATCTTCACGCATTCACATTATACTTAACCTTGTTTATTGTTGATCAGTACATTTTTAATGAAACTTGATAACATTTTACAAGGTCAGCTAAATTGGCTAACTCAGATTGATAATAATTAGGTGGATACGTTAGTTATGCAATTATTTTCTTAATCTCGTGATTAGTAGGAATAAAGTTCAGAACGGGGAAAGGACCACGCGCGAAGCCACACATGGCATTATCACTTCACATTTAAAGCCATGCACAAGGCAAGCAGAGTATTAAACGCCCACCAATCTTCGAAAGCCAATTTCGTCTGGCAAAGTTAATTGAGTGGGTATTTCTTTTGAAGTGACGAGAGCCGACGAGGCGAGATGACTCATGAGTGATATGGGAATGTGTTGGTATAAGCGAGTACGTGGTACGTGCATGGTGATTAATGGCCTGCTGGTTCTCTCATCTTATAGGGCTCGATCTCTATGTAAACAGTTGGGATTAGTACATATACCTTTCCTCGATGAATGCAGCTTTTGATGGTTATGAAATTTAGCGTGGTGGTCAACCATGGCATGATAATTATCAGAGGCAGGTATTTGGGGTGAAAATAATAGTAAATTTTCCTTTTCATTATCCTCAAAAGCGGTGAATTGGTGGTGAAAATAATTTAACATTTAGGTGAAAGCTCTATTATATATTTCTCCCTCCTGATGTTTTGAAAATATTGGGTGTGGAATCTTTTAAAGTTCTTTCAGATAACAACACCGTGTAGTTATGAGAATTATAGGTATGTGGTGGAACGTATTTTCATCTTCGTTTTTCTTCTGCACAAAAGAGGTGAATTGGTGTTGAAAATTATTTATAATTTCCTGCTTTTAGGCGGTGAAAATTCGTTTTTACAGTAAACACCTGCCTCTGATAATTATTAATGATAAATACAGAACAAAAATTCAACAATTTCATCTAATATAGTAAAAATAAAATAAAAAATAAATTGAAAATAAAAACAGTTAGTGTATTTGTTCATAGTTTACCTTAGTTCCGTTTAAGTCCAGTGGTATTATTGCCTTGGATATCCACTTCCATGTAAAGTGTTCATACATTATCTCTGATACTGATGTCAGTCGACCGAGTGAAGAGGAATTTACCTAAAACTTGTCTTGTATCCGCTGGAAGACACCCGCCACTTTTAAGAACTAGTTCTACGACGTTTCAAAAAACATCGGCATATACATTTAATACTTTTACATACTAATTTGTTTCTAATGTTAATTAATCGAACCCACATACAGCCGATATCCAAGTTATTTGTGATGTTTGTAACTTATTTGCTTAATATCATAATAACGCAAGTGCACCATCACATTCGATGTCGTATGAAAAAAATTGATATGCAAATCAAGCAATTCAACACCGTTATATTGAAAAAAAAGTAAAAAATTGCACTCCGTATTAAAGTTAGTCATATTTTTTGTATTTCCAAATGTCAAAATGTTTCACAAAATTTGAGTAATTCATCTTGTTTCATTTTTAACGATATAACACGTTTAGGGGCGATTACATTATGATAGAACTTAATCGCGTTATCAAAACATTTTAACTTGGCCTCTGTGAATCTTTCACTAAAAGAAGATGGGAATCCTTATTGACCCTCTGACAAATATAATATTACTGAAATATTATTATTTTAAAACTTACAAAAAATGTGTAGTTAATTATGAGTACATTTTTAACAAAATCCAAAATCATGTATATGTCTCGTTGGCGCGCCGTGGTAAGCACCTATTGATTTCTGAATTTTATTGGTATTTTCAAGCTCATTCCTGCTGGAAATTGCAGGTAAATCTTGTAATCGTTGTTGTAGTTATTAAAATAAACATTTGTTAGATCAGAAATGCTTGATTCTTTGAGTCGGGATATTTCGTGAATTCCTGACGTGTATTTATAATTGAGAACCCAGCTTTGTTCTCTCATTCGTCAGGTGGCGCAACCTTACTATTGCGCATACACCACGTTTAACAGGAAAAATTCATTGTAAGTTGCCTGATCAAATTATTTGTGATCACAATAATTCTAATTTAAAAGCAAGATTTGGAAAATTATGCACTTTAACACCCCTGCTTACTATGGGTGTATACTGATGTTTTATCCTAATTTATTTTTCGTGGGGCCGTGGGAATTGATCGAAATTCTTACTCGATTTCTATTTTGTTCTGGTTATGTTCATTATTACTTACGTATACATTGTGAATAGCGTGCAATAAAAATTGTAACTTACCGTTGTGAAAAAAAATCAACAACTGAGTATTCGAATCTTATGGACGTTATTACAGCTTACATGATATACCAACATATGTATAAGGCATAAATTAATCGGATATACATAGTGTTTCTTATCAATATGCTTAATACCGTTCTTGCACGGAGCTCAACTACCGTGTCCAATGTTTTGTTGCGTGGGCTAGTCTGTTGCACGACGCTGGCTTGACACAAGCAATAAGGGTCTAGCCGCCATGTTTGCTTCCTGAGTGCACTTATCTCACTTCACGCCCCACAACATTCATTCCCTCTCTCTCTCGCTCTCTCTTTAGCCCTCTCGAGTCTCAACCAACAGACTGATTGAAAACATATCATTGGTCTGCGATCCACATGTCATTCAGAGCACTTATTTGTAAGGGAGTTCCCTCACCGTGTTAACACGTTTGCTGAGAGTTGACTTAAAATAGAAAAAAATTTGAATAACGTACTCTCTCTTTTCTTGTTGAAGAAAAATAGGAATTTCTTCGAGAGGAAAAATATGTTTTCATAAATCCTAATAAATAATTAATTAAGTATTTGTTAGATATTCCATAGCAATAGAGAAGGTCGTGCATTACTTCTATTATTGAAGAAATATTCTGGAACTTATGAACACGATTTGTCAAAACAAATAATTGCATATTTTGTTAATTTTAATATTTAAGGGCAGGTCATATAATTTTAAAAAAAAATCTGTAAACTGTGCATAAATGGATTGCATTTAACTAATTTGAATAACTAACTACAGTTTGATTATTCACAGAATTTATGTCGTATAAGAATGAATTTACGTTTTCCCCTAGGACTTCATCGTTTCCATATTGAATAAGTTAAGATTTTATTAAATCCGGATATTGCCTAAATATTCAAATATATAGGTTTTAATTGATCACAACACACAGGCAGATGTAAATATAGCTTTAAGCATGAGTCAGTTGTTCTATGATGGATTATCTCGTAAAATCGCGTTTAAAAAGTCTGACATTGAAAGTTGAAACTGGTATGCTATAGAGATAGACCAACGAACCCAACATTTCCACCAAGCCTGCCGGATCATTAGGTTCGATTTCCACTTGTTAAATACGTTTCTCCAACAAACATTGTTCGATTCATGTAATTTAACCATGCGATTCGTATTACTAAAGGCCTATATTTAATTTAAAAACAAAACATTTTCTTTCGAGATGAAGTGTAAATAAAATGTTATTAAAAAACGTCGGATGATTTGAAAAACATATTATTGAATTGATGCCCATACTAAACTAAAAACCCATACTTCCCATTGAAATAATATTTTTTTTGAGAAACTTCAAATTTAATATTGCAGTTTATTTTACACATTCCCCAATGTGCTATGTGATTTATTAAGGCATGATATTTAATTTCAGTTCAGTAAAGACTCAATTTTATTAGTTAGGACCCTATCGACTTCAACCCTCGGTCCCGTAGGCAAAAGCTCAGATTTGCAATTTACAACTGGTTAGTAAAATAAAAATAAATTTAGCTGCAGGTGAATTTTGTGCTAAACATTTTCCAAATTACCAGATTTGTTAATATTATTTTATATTGTGCATTGAAAAGGTTACGAATTTAATTGTTTGTTTTTTTATGTCCTACTTGTGATTTTTGTTTTATGACGTGTAAATTGGCGGTGATTTGTTGTGTTGATGTTGTTTGGGTTGAATGTTTATGGTCTATAAACCGGAAAACATAGATTTCAATCACTGTTCATATTTTTACGAACATACAACAGCCTACCACTTCCAATGCGTGTAGGTGTTGATGAAACGGACTATGTTATGTTACTGCCCCCCACTGAAAATCAGTTATATGTGACTGAGTGGGTTGACTCTAAATACGAATTTATTTATTTATTATTTATTTACGTCAACAATAAAGTTTATCTTCTCTGTCGTATTATTGCGATCTGACCTACTTTATGCAGGTGTATTAAACTATAAATGGACTAATGAATATTTCATTAACACTGATACACCGTTCTTATGATATTTGCACGTTTTACTTCGCATGGATATTTCAATCTTCGCAAAGACTTGATATATTTTCATTATTTTAAAGTATTAAATCAAATGGTCAAATTGTTTCGCAAATATTGAGCTACCCTTTCACTTATACTTATTTCACTTATATTTAACAAGATAGGCATACACTCTGTATTGGCTTCGTGTATAAATGTCCGCATTATACGCAACGACAGAAAACGGTGATATGCTTACGCTATGAAAAAATAGCATCCAGACTGTGAGTTTTGCTTTTTTAAATAAATTTCAGTAAATTTGTATTTTCAATGAGATCGGTGAGTCATTTATCCTTCGTTTGTAACCTGTCTTCATCTAGCTTATATCACAACATACCAACAATTTAATTTACATAGATTAATGGTATTATCAATGTTGCCAAGTTGATTCCGACAGGTGAAATAACTCTTTCTTATTCCGGTTGTTTTAAATCTAGTAATTGATGTTTAAAGAATATCGTCATGTATTCGGCACTTGTGAGTTCTATTGGGGCATTACCAATTCTGAACGAGTTAATAAATAATTAACAGGGACAGACTAAAATAAGATAAATGAGTAAAATAATTGCGGAGTAATCGCCGATTCAAAAATATTAAGCGAACACAATATGTCTAAAACTAAAAAGACTTGCTCTCAATCGTAAACTAATGTTTTGATCATATTATTATCATCATCCTCATCATCACTAGAACCTATACCCCAGGGTACGTTGACGTAGTGCGTACGCTCCGCGCTTTTCGTGTACGCATCCCTATACCCGCATAGACACTTGCGCTTAAACTCTAAGAAATTTTACACACTACGTATATTTACGAAGCTTAATTCTTATAATATATAATATAATTTATAAACTTTATAATACTCGTCAACGTAACGTTTATTGTATATAGGCCTTATTGAGAATTATTTTAGCAAATTTAATTTGAAACTTGTAATCTGGTCGAAATTCAGAAAGTTATGTTACAGTTTTTAACATGTTATGTTGAAATTAGAACATTGAAAACATCAACAAATTGTCCTAAAATTTCGTAATAATTTCTATTAATTTCTGTCATTTCACGTGCCTAGCTCGTTTTAAAAATACTGGTTGTCGTTCAAGTTAACCAAAATTCGCCGCTTGTAAGTTTTCTAAAGTTAATATATCCAATATGCGGTGTTTGGTCATTGTTTAATTTTTATTAATTATTATAGTATAAGTTAAGTTCGTCTTTGTAAGCCACTTGTATAGAAATTAAATTTCTAAAAGCGAATTGTGCCAGTAACCCGCATAAGAGTAAGACTTCCAGGTGTAAATGTTGTTGTTTTGTGACGCAACTCTTCTCCTCCAATGAGAAGTGTTACTTGCAACACCACCCGCACCTCCCCCTCCACTCCCCCTCTTTCTTCAAACCTTCCTAATTTATGAGAATGGTTGTTTTCTGTTTCATCTCAACTTGTTTACATTTCACAAGCACGCTGCAAAACAAATGACCAATTTAGCTAAGCAACGTGTTTTTATATATTTTTTTAAATTAACTTCGTGCCAAAGTGAGGTTTGGTATCACGTACCGATCACCTGCTAAAACCGAGCTGGTGTATAAACCTTATCAAAGTGTTCAAATCAGGTTACTTTGCTGCATACAACCATACAATTTATTACTATTATATACTACTAAACTCGTGTATTTGAAATAATTACTCATACATTGTAGGCTACGAGGTGTTAAAAATTGGTTTCGTAAAAGGGGCTATTGTAAATCAATTAAATTTATCAAGTAAGAATGAAAATTATCGATTATTATTTAAATTTAAATTCGGTGTTTTCGATTTTTTTAATGAATTTGTGTTGGCATTTCCTATTTCGTTTATTTTCGTAGTAAATTTAGCTGGTTTAAAAGTTGTTTATTTATAATAGGCCTACTTGTGTGTTTGCGATTTATGGTGCGTGCAACGAAGGAATCTTCTCTTATCGTTTCGTTCGAATTAAGTAGCATTCTTTTACAAACTTACAAAGTACTGACTGCTTGGGAACACATCATTCGTTTTAATGATTGACGAAACTCTCAGACTCCCAGTTAAAATTCCTACAATTAGCAATTTGAAATTCCACCATCCATGCGGATCGTGCTAATATGGGTATTAGTGATCCTGACCGCGATAATCTAACCCTTGTTACACCAGTAATATAATGAGTGGCCTACCTTGATGGCAGAGCTCCAAGATCCTGTGCGTTTTGCGGGGAGTTTCCTGATGAACTAACCTAGGAGATTCGAGAGGTTACAGGGCGAGAAGTTAGCGGTACTTCAACGTGTTTGGTGGGAATGTTTGTAAATATCTGAAAGGAAATGTTTTTCACGCGAATGATGTATTGCGCCTGAAAGGATGCGTTTCTTGTACCTCGAGGGAAAGACGCAATCGGAGAGATTTTTTGTGCTCTTAAATCCTTGCTGGAGCTCGGAGATCTTGCCGACCGGTATTGGACTTCAGGTGGGCTCATCTTGCGCGGCAGGGATTTCCTGAACGCCACAAAGCTTTGCTCAGATATCTGAGGATTTTGATGTCCAGAAACCCAACATTTCATTTTACGATTTTACATTTTATCTGCAATTACTTGACGTTCGTACGTCGGGCATTGGATGGGGAATCTTTCGCTTGCTGTGCGGGGAGACCTGATAATAATTCTTATAACCCAAGTATTGAATCCTTTCAATCTTGAAACAACAAATAAAAATGTATTTATTTACTTCATCTGTGGAAATATGTCCTGGACTGGATTAGACCAGGACGTTCTTTGCTGGACATAAGCAAAACTACGTCAAAACTAGCCAGCTTGCAATAAGTTTGAGCAGGAATGTTATTTTTATTTATGATGCAGCATACATATAGAAATAATAAGCAATGTATTTTTCATAAATTATCTTAATATTGTATATTATATAATTAATTTGATTAATGTATTTTATATATTTTATTATTTACCATTCAATCTAGATACGACATTCTTACAAACAGGTTGATAGCCGTTTTACAAACGTGTAATTAATATTACTTTTCAATAAACAAGTCATTTTATGAAGGACGCATGAAGGTAAATAAGTCCCAAACAATAATAAATAACATAGGCCTACAGTGATGCTTATCAAAATATTTGAATTTTAAATTAAATTGGATGGTTTTGTTTTCCAGATAACATTACTGAACACACAAACTTCGTAACATTCGCGAGACAAAATGTTAGATCGGTGTATTAATTTTGAAATGAAACTTCTTCAGGCAAAATAGCTATAGCCAAACCTAAATAAATAAAATAAACTTGTATTGAGTGTCTGCACAATCGATAAATAAAACCACGTTCTTCGCGAGTCAGATTGAAATTAGGTTTAATGTACAACAAACAAAAATATCTTCAGCGCATCAACCAATGCACAGGTGTTTCTACATTTCACTGTCACTTATGAATCAACTAAGTTGGTTGTAGTAAATGTAAAATATAATAATTATACTGTCTAGTAATAAATTAATATAATACAATCATAGATTGGCTACTATATCCTGTTGTTTTGGTAAAAATGCAATGGGAAAATTCAAACTTGTTTTTTACAACACAATACACAATAACAACATGGCAAATGAGAATAAAAGCCGACGATTCGCATTTAATTTCCATGATATTTTGCATAAACCATGCAGAATACGAATTGGTGAAAACGTGCCTTCTCGTCTCTTCTCGCCGTAGTATTTCAATTACTCGCAGCCCCTTTGCCCAACAGTGTTACGACAGAAAGAGACAACATTCCGCTCTTTTACGCTAGGACTTAATATGATTCGGAAATTAATCCGAAATTCTATAAAACGTGCTAAGATATTTCAATTTCCAATCTAACTGACTACTTATGCATTACTCTTGCAATGGTATCTACACATCTTACATTTTACCATTTTTTTACAATAATAATTAATTATTACAAACCAAACTATAAGGACGTATATATTGCCAGCTTCATGAAAACGGTATGATTTCCATTTAGGCACATTTGTAACCAATATCTCGCTTGATATGCAGTACGTTATGTAAATACGCCCCAATCTATATTCTATGGCCATGATGGTAGAACGTTATGTAATTTCATTAGTCAAAGCAATGTTGACTAATTATATCGTAAAATTGTGTCAAACGTCTCACTTCTCCTTATTACACACATGTTGACCATGTCAAGTCCTAAATGCAATCAGCATGTGCATAGTAAGTGAGGGAATTACAAACAGGAACTCATTATGATAGTGGCTTACAGTCCAGGACAATAATAATTAATAAAAGCGACGTGACAGCAAGTCACTCGAGGATAATGATATGAAATTACCATAATAAATGTGTACTGCCACAATAATGATCCAGTTATATTTTTTATCGGGGGGTGAGATATGCAGCTACCGCAACAATTGTAGGATTCCTAATACATTCTAGCTTAATGCCTGTACTCTCCTATTATGTTGATGCAATTAAGTTTGGTTTGGTGTTTAGTACTTGATTTGCATTATGTTTTTATTATTATTTGACTATATATAATAATATTTATTACTTGTTAAAATATCCTAGAATTTAGAGTTGATATGCGTTAATATGAAAATATGAAATAACTAAACTTTTACCTGGGATGGGTGTAACTTTGAAGTTTTTAAGCGAAATAAAAAAATTGAAAATAACTATATGATATGCTGTGTGTATCTAATTTTAAACTAAAAATAAGCTTAAAGTTCACTTACAATAATAATTATACACATTACCCAGGATATTTGTTCCAGACTTAGTTCTGCACTAAGTATATGTTGCATTTTAATAGTTTCAATACCAAAAACTGATTCAAAAGTTTAGTAAAGTATGTGAGAAGAAAAACGTATGCTCGGTAGTGGGAAATGATTAAATAGTGGTTGCATGTTTTCAAATGATTATTCTATTCAATGCAACTTTTCTGATCCATAAAAATAATTGACGACGTCTAGTCAGCTTCTTTCTGAACAGTGACCGAGACATAATCAAGTAGACTACATCCCCTTCTTTCTATCTCTAAAAAAAGTTTCTGTAAGTACGTAGTTGGATGGTTAGTATAGTTTCAGTTCAGCTTCGTTCTCATGGAAGTTCCCAGACGAACCAATCTATTATCTGACAATGCTCACGAGTATGTTCAAGAGGAATAGACTATATGCTCGACGATTCACTTAATCACTTACACATCCACTTAATAAGAATCGTAGCATACATAAGACTTTTAGTACCCGTTAAAGATCATGTGTGCGATATGTTCGTGAGGATTCCATTGAAATTCCTTACTCTATTTTATCATACACGCAATTTCAATGGGAAAATTATTCCACCAAACACATATGTTTGCTATGAGGAATATAATATGGTTGATGAAGAAATAAGTATGTCTGCATACATTTGTGCTATATTTAATTCAATGTTCACTCCCTCATTCTTGCTAGAATATATACTGACATTAAAACGGGAAGAATTAACCATGGAAATAAAATATATCATAATGGCAGCTCGCCACAAACTGAAGTAATTTTAATTTTACTACAAGCTTAAGCTTAATTTCGCATATTTCGTGATATATATGAGACTCTTGTTATCGCCAGTAGCTAATTAATCCTGTCAAATAAGATCGTATATTGACGTTTGGAGGAAAAAATTGCGATGTCGCTGAATTTTTGCAGAGACCTTCCCTATATAATACTTATTAACATACTAAAACTCCCCTACAATCGGACTGGAGCTTCGGCCGCCATATTGGAAAATGGCGGCCAAACGGTGTCTGTTATCGAATATCTCCAAATTGGTTTGAGATAGACAAAATATCTCAATGGCAAAAATATTCCCCATTTAATTCCCTACAGAACAGGTGTCTTCTATAGTTTTGGTAGGGGCAAAAGTACGTCAAAAAATCGTGGTTTATATGTTGCTCATTGGAGTACCAGCTAATTTCCAAATTTTCACGCCCAGCATCAAACAATGCTGGTAAATCCGTAAGAAATCGATTTAAATACAAAAGGACTTTTGTACGGGGTTCATAAAAGCTTTCATTAGTATTTTTTAAAATCAGGTCTGCGAAATCGAATTTTGCATTTACCCGGAATTTGGGTTTTTCCATTGTTGGCATTTCCTCAAAAATACCCTTTTTGACTGTCCATTATTAAGCACTAAATAGCATTGGAGGAAAAATTCTTCCTACGCACATTGAAATGACTCAAATAATGATCCGATTACAACCAAAGTTTAAATCCAATATGGCTGCTAATTCCTAATATCCACAACATCAAAGTGAATATAAATTTTTTAATATTTGATTTATTCATTAAATGCATATAATATCATTCAATTTGTTACCAAAATTCTTGTGTTAAATGCATTGTTGTAATGCTACTATTTCAAATATTTACGAAAATGTAATTTATTGTTGTTTCTGCATCATGTAATTAGATTTATTTAGTTGTCCTCCTTTGTAAATCAGTTTTTATAACTGAATAGGATAGACGTTAAATAAATAATAAATAAAAATAAATAAATGATGTAACAAAAAGAGTGTAAAAACAGCACGAAAACAGTATTCATATTGTGAATATAAGGAATTAGCAGCCATATTAGATTTAAACTTTGGTTGTAATCGGATCATTATTTAAGTCATTTCAATGTGCGTAGAAAGAATTTTTCCTCCAATGCTATTTGGTGCTTAATAATGGACAGTAAAATATGGATTTTTTTTTAGGAAATGCAATGGGAAAACCCAAATTCCGGGTAAATGCAAAATCCGATTTCGCAGAACTGATTTTTTAAAATACTAATGGAAGCTATTTGTAGCGTTTGGAAGAATCGTGAACTTTATGATTTGGATGAGCGTAGCGAGCGAAGCGAAGATTCCATTCTACTACACTGGAGAAAAAATTCCGGATTTTTTTTTTCTTTTTTTCTTTTCTTTTTTTTTGTATTTTTGTCTGTTTGTCCACACGATTCCGGCTAAACCGATACTCCGATTGCGATGAAATTTTATGGAGGCCTTCGAAATCTCTGAACTTAGAACTGCCACGTTTTTGAGCGCAATCGAAAAATTATTTCTCATGAAAATCGCAATTTTACGATTTTTTTCGATTTTTTAAAAATTTCTTTGACTTATAACACCTACATGCTTTATCCGATTGTAATGATTTTTTCACAGAACCTTAATTTTATGAATTAATATATTCGTGTGAAATTTGAGTGCAATTGAATAATTATTTCTTATGAAAATCGATCTTTTTCGATTTTTTTCTTTTTTTAAATTACATTAATTAAAATTTATTTTTAATTTAATTTAAATGAATCTTCAACTTAGTAATGATTTTTTCACAGAACAACAGAAAATCCGCATAACACTTGGCTACTCAATGCACCAATTACGCTCATCCAACAACGCGGCGGGACTTAAGCGTTTTCCTAGTTTAGAATTTTTAACTAGAACCGCTAATTTCAACCATCTCGCGAATAACATGAATGAATTATTGGGGGTTGCGTGCCTTCTATTGACATGAGGTTTTGTAGTTATTTTCCTTCAACAAGGATGAAACAGAGTAATTTTGGTGACTCTAGGGCTCTAGCGTCACCCAAAGTTGGCAAAGAAATACCCGGTCCCTCCTCCAACAACTTGCCATTAATGAATCTAATGAATTGTTTTATCCCACTTCATACCCGGCACCACCACCAACAACTACTTCAAACCCTACAGCACCATCGACAACTACTTCACACCCGGCACCGCCACCAACAATTATTTCATACCCGGCACCGCCACCAACAACTTCTTCATACTCGGCACCACCAACAACAACGAGATTGGAATTGTCGAAGGAATCCAGTTATTAAATTTTTGTATTATCCGACGATCATCCCCTATTTTGGGTACACTATTACCTACACTTGTCTTGAGACGTTTCTTACCTTGGTTGATGTGAAGTTTGGGTGGCATATAACGCAGCCTCTTAACAACGATCTCCCAACGAGTGGACCCAACGGTAAGGAGACTTTCAGAGTTTTTTCTTAGACGTAGAGACTCAGATTGTTCCTCAAATCCCGTTACTCGAAGAGATGCACAGTACCAGAAGAATGTGCATTGTTTACTCTCTCGGGCAGCAAAAAACAAAAGGGTTGCGTTTAACGGTGCAAGTCCACGTGCTTGCTTGTGTGTTTGTGTTTGTGTTTGTCACGGGCTGAACGAAGAGAATTGATGTTTCTTTTGTTGTGAATTTACTGTAAGTAATCGTCGATATGCTAACGGTTACGGCGGTACAAGACGTCTTTGAAGCATTTAACGGTGTGCTTCTCCGTTGGGAATCATACATGCTAGAAATTTGCATGGCTTGTATTGCCGGCTATTGCAGACACGGACACGAACAATTAATGGACAAGAAAATAACTGTTTGCGGTGTTAACGGATATTACAAAACGTTATGAATCAACATTTTGCGACTTTTTAAATTAATCATTTTTTTATTTTTTTTGTAATTCTTCATCTGGATATTGCAATAGTATGCCAAAATTAAACGTTCTGTAGTAATGAAACGAATTTTAAACTGTTTTTTAAATCAAATGTGGACAAATTTGTTGAACTTTCAATAAATATTTCAAGACCAATCGCATATATTTGATACAATTCAGATGTTAACAAAATCCATCCCGATCGGGAATCGAGTCTCCCATATTCCAGGTAGGCGCCTTAGCCAACTAGAGGACGGTAACCATTTAACTTCTGAATTCTAGTTGCATTATTGGATGAGCGAAGCGAAGACTTTAATTTCACTTACATTACCCTAAGAAAAATAGCTCGTGTGTTTTGTTTTTTGTTTTTTTTTGCCTGTTTGTTCGCTCTCTACCGGGCAAATGGCATATCCGATCTTAATGAAAATTAAAGGGGACCTTTAAAATCTCTGAGCTTAGACTTTCCACGTTTTTTGGTACAATCGATCAAATATTTCTTATGACTATCGTACTTTTACGATTTTTTCGATTTTTAATGAGATATTTTCGTGATATTTGGCAAACGGCTACTCCGATCTTAAAGTAACTTTATGGGAACGTTTAAAATCACTGAAATTATAAATGTCATGATTTTAGAGACATCTGAAAAAATATTTCTCATAAAAATGGTACTTTTAGGATTTTTTTCCCGTTTTTTAAGACGTCGATTCTGATCAAACGGGTGGGGCTACAACGTTCATATTTTACATTAATATAAAGATTATGGCGATGCAGTGCTTTTTAAAAGGAAAAGTTGAATAAGTAGATCAAAATTCATATAAATAAAGGTTTTAATATAAGCCTTTTACGGTGTATATTTTACAAGGAATATCAAGTTACTATAGAAAAAGCAATGAGACAGAATGGAACAGTACTGCAACGGATATGTGAATTGCCTTTGAACTGACCAAACAAACATTATTTATAATGTCATTACCTTACGCAAGTATGAGCGAGGGTTTATTTATTTATTTTGGAATGTGGGAGACTAAAATTCGAATCCCGATCGGGATGGATTTTTTAACTTCTGAATTGTATTAAATATTAACTTCTCCACCTACGGGAGTGTTTCCCGACCAACCAAATCGAGAAATCGCTTATACTTTGTTTTTAAACGGAAAAATATGATCTGAACACGAAAAGATGATTTGTTGTTATAAAATGTAAATCTACTTCAAATTAGTTATTGTATGGTGTCTCTACTGCAACAATGTAAGATTGAGATCACAGTCACAAATTTACTAAGCTATGTTTATCTTTTTAGATACATTGTCAGTTAGTTATTTTTAACTAAATTTTCCTCTGTATGTGTGTTTTATTTTGAAAATATGATGATTGAGTAGCTTCGCTCCGTATTTTGGGTACTCTGAACCCGTGCTTGTTGGGATTACTGTAGCTATAAGTAAATACATTAATTGGTGTGTGAATGCGTGTAGCTTTGTGCTAATGTGCGCGAGCTATGAAGATTTTTGTTTTGGCTCTTCTTTTAACTTGCGGGTCTGAAACCAGGTGATTCGGACAAACCACACTTGCAGGACACTCAAACATCACTCAATGCATGTACGTTATTACGAGAATATAAGACATTAAACTACAATTTGATATTGATCAATAGCTCTCAATGGAGTAGTCAAACAATGACAAGGTTTTTAATCGGTAATGGAAACGACACAAACACACATATAAGAACAAAATTCTTTATGTCCCTAGCCTCGCCTGTAATTCGTTTCATTATCTTTTCAGTTTTTGTATCGACTACGTGTCATACATTTGTTTGTTGGTGTATTCTGTATGCTGTGCTGTGTACGATACACAATACAAACAGTTTATTTAAAATTAAAATAAACGTTAAATACAATTAGAAATACATAAACGGAAAGCCTCATTAATTATGACAACAAGAAAATACAAAACAAAGATTAACAAATAAAAAAATAAAACGCTGCACAGTATTTAATAAATACAACATAATAATCACGTGCGCAATGTTTCGTTTTGTTAATGTTTCCTCTGTATTTTTCTTCATTTGTGAATTTGTGATGTATCTTTTCAAGACTAATATAGTTTTCGTTACATTTCTTATTGTATTGACCCTGATGAGGATGTGTGAAATCACATCAAATCGTCGGTCCCATTACAATGTATATAGGGATAACCAAGAACCGAGTATGTATACGTAAATATACACATTTAAGGTCTTACATCATACCCATTGCATTTCCGCCATCTTGGAGGTAGAGCTACATATGCATAACAAACACGTCAGATAAAAAAAGCATGTGTTTTTTTCAGAAGAAGAAACACTTAGTAAAAATGAGTATGCAAACAGGAATTTGACTTTGGTACATGTGCAGTACACTATCGACCCTAAGTTAATCGATGGGTCTAGTTTTTATCTACAAATCCAGCCTATGATTTACTTCTGCTCGAGGGTATATACATATATTTGACGAAACATCACAGCAATCCCTGAATGAGTCTCTCATGCAATCATTGAGCCACCTGTACATTGTACAGGCATCCCATGCGTGTTTTAGTTACTTGCTGCTAGAGTGACAGCTTGATACAATAGCCTGAAGCCCTTCATCCCCCAATGCGTTACATACATCAACATTGCAAATAACTCGATTTATTTCATATGTAATATTACCTGTGAGGTAAAGTCGTTATCTGGTTACGGAAGTCATCATATGGTCATAATCATGCGACATGTGTACGCGTCCTGTCATAGAAGCATGGTTCACGTGGGGAGCAGACTGGGAAACTATAGTCCCTGACTCCCTGGGAACACACTTGATAAAGAACGACCTCACACATACACCATAGGTCACAAAGTTCAACGTCACGACCCATTTTTTATGACTAAAATATTATTGAAACACTCAATTTTTTAAGAGCCTTCAATTACTAAAATTTGTTTCAGTTCACACAAAAAAATTATTTTCTGTTTTGGTTGGTGAGAACTTGGCTAGTAAAATAATAAAAAACATATATTTCGTTTCCGTGTTGGGTGAAAGGGGATAAAATAATTTTTAAATGGGAGTCGGTTCCGAAAAGGGATAAAACGTCAATGTTTTAACATGGTTTTGGTTTTGACTTTCGCCATTAATGAGCACGGTAAAGTCACGACGATTGCAGTAGGCTGGCCTTCATTCCACTAGCAATAAATCATTCGCTATCATAATTATAAACAAAAAAACAAAAAATCCAGCGTAGTTAATTGATTACGAAACTTTGAATGGAATGAAGGTCTTAAACTGCAAGATACAATTTTCTTTATCTAAGTAGATTTCACAGCTAGACTCTTTGATAATGCCGCTTCGTTCGACCTGACAGTGCCCCTTGGCAGACTTGCGTATTATATGTTTTTGTGTTGTAAGATTAATAATTGATATTATATTGCGAAGCTGCTTTGAAGGTCTCTTGCTATCTACGGATAATGATCCTAGAAGATGCTTGATGACGCTGCTATACGATGCATTGAGTGCCGGATACTGTGTAATTATTGACATTACTTATACATGACATCAATATACACAAGCCTGGATCGAGCCTTGAAAGTACAATTATTGGTTTTTCAGAATATAGAAAACTCAATGTCGGGTTTTACGCCAACAATGTGAAAAGAGGAGTAATCAATGTTGACGGAAAAACACATCCATAAGAATTATATTATTTACTTTGTGAATCTAGTCAGTGTATATATACTAGGAAAACGCTCAAGTCCCGCCGCGTTGATGGATGAGCTTTTTATAGTTATTAGTTTGCGTGGGATATCTTTACTTTTGCAAGTGCTTTGTTTTGTTGCCTACGCATTGTAGGTGATTGTTGTCAAGTTTCTATTGTTTTTGTCAATTGGTATTATTTACCGTAAAAAACTTATATTAAAAGCTTTATTTCTATGGACGGCTAACTTTTTCTTTAAAAAGGTACTACATCACCATAACTTTAATGTCCATGTATAATATGAACGTTGTAGCCCCACCCGTTTGGTCAGAATTGGCCCAAATGGCACGAAAATATCGCAAAAAAAATCAAAAAACTTATATTAAAAGCTTTATTTCTATAGATTCTGGCTAACTTTTTCAACTTTTTCTTTCAAAATGTACTACATCACCATAACCTTAATGTCCATATATAATATGAACGTTGTAGCCCCACCCGTTTGGTCAAAATTGGCCCAAATGGCACGAAAATATCGCACAAAAAATCGAAAAAAATCGTAAAAGTACGATATTCATGAGAAATATTTCTTCGATTGTACCCAAAAACGTAGCAAGTCTAAGTTCAGAGATTTCGAAGGTCCTGTCAAATTTTCATCAAGATCGCATATGCCGTTTGCCCGGTTGAGAGCGAACAAACAGACAAAAATACAAAAAAAAAACGTGCTAAATTTTTTGGGGGGTCAGTGAAATTGAAGTCTTCGCTTCACTCGCTACGCTCATCCAATAATCGTTTCATAATTGGGAAAAAATATAATAATGTTTAACCTCGTTAAGTATTACTTATACTAAATAAACATAGGGCCAACCGCATATTATCCATTTATTATGCGTTCACTACAAATAACTCACACACATTAAAAAGACATGATCGTTTACGGAAGTATCCAAAATAGAGGGGCGAAGTTACGAATACAACATTATCGAAGAAGAAGTCACTAATAACATCCTACCTATCAATTGCATTTTTGGTGGAGGTGCCGGGTGACCGAAACTCCCTTGAGAAACTTCAGCCCAGCTCCCTTGACCCAAAGGATAACATTATGTGTCATCTTTGTTGGAGGACATTGTCAACAAAGACCGCGTGTGAATTTATTATTTATTATTTATGTATATATTTATGTAACGTCTATCCTATTCAGTTATGTAAACTGATAAACAAAAGAAGGACAACAAGTACATCGGTTGTCGTGTTCGGTTTTCATTGTGAGATGTGACACACACACACAGACGGACGGACGGATAAAAAAGTGATGTACATAGGGCAGCTTCTCCCCACACAATCCAATTCGGAATGAAATAAACATTATATTGCAGTTGGACATAATTTATCAAAACCAGTGAGTGTAGATTGTTATAAGTAAATGTAATTTATATTTAAAGGGGTATTCAGACGCTAAACTAAAAAAATCAGGCTTACTACTGCTGAATTAAGAAATTAACAAAAAAATATTGGGTCCACCATGACCCCCCCCCTAAAAATTTCAAACTTGATATTTTTCGAGCTAGCCATAAGAAATAACATAGGGACGATATTTTTGCCCCGTGACCTTGGAGGACTTTCATAAAAAAAAATATTGAACATTATTGACGTACTTGTCAGCCTTTTCTGTATATTCTCTTTATTTTTTTTCGTAATTTAGGCAAGTGTTCGGTCACTATATGCTGATTACCAAGAAGGGGTGTGATTTTGGAATGCATATTTTTGCGTGTTTGGGTGTAAATTTGTGCACAGTTTCAAAACACGTTGTTATAAATGGTCATTTTTGATTGGTACGATGCTTGAGTATCTATGTGGAACAAAAAAGAAACAGGTTAGAGACGATTTTTGAAACTTTCCAAAACTTCAATTTTCGCAAATTTCTGGATCAAACAATTGAAAAATTCGTGTAAAATCACAGTTACAAGATAAATTTTTTATAAAGGTCATTTTTGTGTTGTATTATGCTATAGATTATGTGGTAAAAAATATTTTTTGGGGGTAATAGCCCCTTTAACACTATCAAGATGCGAAGACTACCCACGCTTGCCCGCGCGATCTAATCCAGTGGTGGAGGTGCCGGGTACGGTAACAGTCACACTTTCTAGGGGGTTAGCTTCTTCTTTCCGATTGTATCGTCCTTGTTGTAGGGCAATGCCAAACAAAAAAAGGCATGTCAATCGGAGGTTATGTTCGGTTTCTATCATTAGACGTGTCTTACGCACAGACGGACGGACAGAAAAGAGCATGTAGGGGAAGAACGCTCCCCGATTCATTATTATTATTATTGTTGACTTGTTTTTAATTATAAGTCATTACCGATGGTAAAGAAAAATCCTTAGACTTGAGTTCTACCACCTGCATATATTTAACAGCTTTTCAGATGAAATCAGTTTTTTAAATATTCTCATTCGTAAGATACGGTGTTTTATACCTTTTACTAAAAGAAACAAATAACAGGTAAACGTTCTCTAATGAATGATGACTTGAATGCGTTCGTTTTCAATGACATATAAATCGTGCAAGTGTAACTGTGATGCGTGTTACTGTCTTGACTCTTGACTGGATTGATGCGATTACTGTTAGGACTTAACGACCAATAACATTAAAAGCTAACAAACTGCTTCTTACATTGTACAACAACAATAGGGTAATCATAATGCTAGACACCAGTAGCACGCACAGTACATCAACATCAAGAGAGTGTTAACAGTAGCAAGTGTAATATAAATGCCATAAATATTTATATAGCATAATGCTTGATTTAAAATCGTACACAAGAACAAATTGTAGCTCTCAAATATTGGCTGTAAACAGTGGGAGTGAGTGAGATGGTGATGTATTACAGATCATAAGATAGCATCGTGTAAACGGTTTTAGTACCTATTAAATAGTCAGAACGAACCCTAAACGACGCAATTAATTATTTCTATCAAGTTTCACCTGAGATTTAGTGCTGGCTGTAAACTCCATAGCCGCACTTTGTAGTTGATGAAGCGCCTGCCAGTAGATCCGGGGGTTGAATGCGTTGGTGGATGAGTGGTCATTAAAATATATACACTCAAAATAATCTTTACCTACCTTGAATTCATTATAGATTTATATTGACTTTGCATAGAGAAACGTACAGGAGAAGCAAGTGTAATCATGTTTCGTACCATATAGTGACATGGAGGGCCATATGTTTTTAGGGGCCTTCATTGTTTTGTCCCTTAATTTTAAAATTAAAATTTTTCATGTTGAGTTCGTCAGGAGACGTGGTAAATTGAATTACAGAAAAACTGAAACTATTCATCCTACAATAAAACCTGCTTTGTCAACTAAATGCGTCACCCTGTGTCAGGATATTATTGAATTTGACTTTGATACATGTATGTTGACTTCCTTACTTGCAATCTGAGCCAAGTGCTCTAAACCGATCAAACCAACCCTAGATTTTTTCATTTATCGCTAGTATGTTTCGTATCATATGCTTTAGTTTTTTTTCTCTCGATTTGGTTAGTCGGGAATTGTAATAAATAATAGATGCTTTAGTATGGTTATTTATAAGATGAATAAGTACTCGAGAATTAATTCCTGTGAATAAGAGCGTTAGAAAATTTATTAGAAACCCAAGAAATACTTGAGCCAGCCAGCACACCCAAATTACATAAGAGTTTTGTAAAGTTTCAATTAGATTTAGTTAGGAACGTGTCTAATTATATATCGCTGATTGCTCCAAACATTGTCAATAAGTTTTTAATCGTGTTTTGATGAAAGACAATATCAAAGTGTACTTCATTGTGAGCACAACAATAATTGTTTGTGACGTGTGGGTCGAACTAAAGTTTACAACATGTTTCAACAAGAGGACAATAAAACTAATCTTGCATCGTCCTCCCTCTAACTCGCAGTGCACCGAGCGAGTGCAACTGCATGCTCGTGCGGGCACAGCAGTCGTAGAGCGTCGGAATCTGCTCACCGACGACATCTAGCGGTGTCTAACCCAACTAACATTCCCTCGCACACAGGGCAATGGAAATCCACCTCCACTCTTCTCCACTCCGACGATACGATCCACCTTCGGTTTTCCATTTCGTGCCTTGTTCTTCTCTTTTCATACCTTACGACGTAGTTCCTATGATAACTGCATGGGGCCAACTCTCTCACATATCATCAACGCTTCGTGATACCCACACCTCGTTTTCGACTTAGAATCGAAGCTGTCAGGTCAATAACCCACAGACAAATTTACCAGAATCTTTCTCAGTTGAACGACTTGGTAGTCACGTGGTAGGCCACGAATTCGGGACAGTCGTTGCCAAAACCCAACTGAGTTACTCTAGTTACATCGTCGTTTGATTAGTTTAACGGACTCTACCACAAATGTATTTTTATATTTCATTTATTGATAGTAACCTATTATAATGTGGTATAGGTTGTTAAAAATGGCGAAGCCTCATTTCATAATGGTGGGTGTAAAGAACCTTATGTCCATAATAACAATGCTATAATTTTATAAAAATATAAATGTATATAATAATATACAATATAAGAACAAGTGTAGCTCTACATGGAAGTTGGTATGAATGTGCATATTGTTGTGAACTTGACCTGTGTGTGTTATTTTTATTGTTATTCTAAAATAATATCATGTTCCTGGAACATTAAATCATTAGTGTAACATACTTTTAAAAATAATACAAAAAATATTAACTAATACGTGAAAAAGTAGTGATATCTTCAATTTGCACACTTTTGCACTTCAGGAGTTACCAAACCGATCTTCGTGTATCGTCACCAGCCTCCACCCCCCCCCCCCTACAATGTACAAAACTCGTGAGACTTAATATGTCACCGAATCTAACAAAAACATTGTCAAAAGAAGCAATTCATGTAATTTAATTGGACTATACAAACTACGCCATTTGTGTACTTTATAGCTCTAGAACAAGATTATAAAGTATTATTGGTAACTTATCGTTGCAAAATTAAATATATATATATATATTTTTAACTTTGCGTGTTAGTTTCGATACATTGTCGTGAGTATGCAAAAATCATATGCTAAGAATTGTGTTCGTAGAGATTTGTGATACAATTTTCTCTCGTGTGACTTTATATAATACGATCTTAATCGCATTTCGCCGCTTGCGTGTTACAATTCGATTATTATGTTGAGTCAAATCGCTCACGTTTCTTTTAATTGCCACTCTATCGTAAACGAGGATAACAGCTTAACATACGTGACACTTGTACCGACACGTCAAAAGCAGCGGCCCCCCTGAAAAAAAAAACTATGGCCGTTCGTCATTTGTCATCTAAAATATAATTTGTCATAAAGTTTTTGTGATTCATGCATGAAATTTAGTATAGACGTAAAAAATAGAAATCATAGGATGTTTGGAAGGTGGGATTTTGAAGTTAGCGTGTGAACGGGATGAGGGTCAAGTGGCTCAGAGATCAAGAAGCTTCCGGATATTAAATGTTTTAACTCTGGCAAGTCTACAGGAAAGAGCCGCGCTGACCCAAAGTGGGTGCCCCTTCTGAGTAAATGAAGGCGAGGGTTCTTCTGTCGAATGAAATCTCTTCGTAAATTTTGTAATTTTTAATTTCAAAAAAAGGTTGGCACACTTAAAAAAAAATTAAAACCGTTTTTGTGCATGTTCCTAAAATAAGTTATTTTTTAGCATAGAGGAAAGGAGAAGGGGTTCTTTGCTGAACTTGGAAAAATATATAATTTAGCAATATTTTGTAATACAATACAGAAATTACCAAATCCAACTCAACCAGGTCTAGATCATGTCATCTGCTTGTCTGGCAGACGTATTTATCACTAGACCACCGAGATGGTTTATTTAATAATGTATGGATTGTATTTGTTGATGCATTATAGATTTTGTCGTTTTAAGTATAAAAACATTGCATTTTAAAAATACTGTAAGAGAACAATCCTCCGAGTTCTAAAGCCAGTCTAAGCATAAAATTCAATATATGAGAGAAACTCTCTCGTCAGCAGCTCTCTTCCTTCCATCCGGCGCTACACCCCCTTCAACGTCTGTGCCCTTTGGCCCATTATAACTAAAGTCCCCAGCAAATCAATATCATCAAAAATGTCTTAGTATATTTCCAGACTTGTTCTTATATGTACATCAAAATATGTAAATTTAATTTGTATTTCAATTATTCTACAATAAAACGGCTCTTGTCATTTTTATACGTGTGCAAGACCAGCAGTTAAACATTGACGGTATTACAGGAGACATTTTTTTTTAATATTTGCATTTTGTGCTTTTTACTCACTGTACAATTTGATTTTAGAACACGAGAATTTTTTCTGAGCAAATGTAAAATAATTTACTTTTCAACGAAAGTACTTACCTTCGTGTTTCTTAACATTTGACTGTGTTTTGGAGCTTGTGTGCAATTGATAAACAATTAAAGTATTTTGATAGATGTTAAGCTGATAAACATGCATGTCTGGAGTTTAGTCCCCCATAGGGACAAAAGTAACAAAATATAGTTTTAATGCAAACATGGGTAAAGTTGACAATTGTGAGAAAAGGCAACGTAATAGAACACATTTCTATGCCAAGCGACGATATTGAGTTTGATTGATTGTTACAAAGATATCTCATGTTATATCTTCTAGCTGGATCGCATCAGCTGAGGAGTGGATTGAAATAAGATGTCCAAGTGTTTGAGTATTATTATCAGTAAGGGTGCACTTGAGTGTCAGAGGTCATATGTATTCGTTCACCTAGATTGATAGGGGAGGGGTAGCTTCGTGTCATTGATGTTGAGGGTGGAGATATGATATGTCCTCAAGTGACTTGGGGCGTTGTTGATGTGGCTACTTGTGACCGAGTTATGATGGTGGGAGATTTCAATGGTTTGGCTGGGGGTGTAGACTGTAGACGAGAGAGGCAAAACATATTGTGATCTGACCTTCTCAAGACCTCAATATAAATGCAAATGGTGATAGTTTGATTAAAGAGGTTATTGATAACATGTCCTACTTGTCACTCCTGGGTTTAGTTTTTAGATGTTGGGGGTGGTTCGTGATGGTGAAGTGACAAGGTTGAGCTTCACAATCGATTGAGTGTTGATTTATCTAGGGGAGTATACCTTTAAACTATACCAAGCTCAAGTCTTTTTTTAGACTGCAACATGTAAAGATGAGGAATACTATGTCAAGCGAGTACATAAGAATTTACAAGATTAAAATTAGAGGAGGTTCTCACGTACCTTCGAACATAATATTACATAGAAAACTATGTACAAACAATTACATCATTGATAACATTGTTTTGTTCGATATAATATTCTGTCATTCAAAAAACACAATTGCTCACTAATCCTCACGAACCCCACGATTACCACGTGACCTTTGTAAAAAGCATTAATCTATTAGAAAGCTGTGATATGGTTCTCGAGGTTTCCCTACATAAGTGGCACGTTTTCAACATAAATTGTATCACTTCATTTGCCTTCTGCGGTAAGAAAGGTTTGCACGTGGGAATGTATATATAAACCACATGTCAAGAATTATGCAGTTTCTATTACCACAACATCAAGATATAGGAAGTATTTTGGTAAATTCATTGGTTATAAAATAAGTGACAACTTATGAGGATATACATAAGAAAATATTTTCCATATATGTGGTTTTGGCACACAAATTGTATCATATTTTATTTGACCGTTGACACTATCAGAGAGAATTCCATAACAACTGGATTAAGACGCAGTCAACGTCTTCCTATAGATCTATCACTATGAATTGACTAAATCTTGATTGTACAAAATGGACAATCGATTTACGACAACATCCCATTTAGATTATGGATCAAATAAAATATTCACGAGACTCTTATCCTGAATATGTGTATTCCTACCCTGTCCGTCCGTCTGTGCGTGTGTTACATCTTGAGCATGACCCTCGAATAACATGCGTATTTGGCGGTATTGCCCTTCAACAAAGATGATACAGTACGTATTTTGTATTCTGTGCTTCAGGGAGGCTGGGCTAGCCCCTTAGAGAGTTAGGATTTCCTCTACCCGGCACCTCCACCATAACTGTGAAGCCTGCAACTAGCGATAAGTGTCGCTAAGTGTCGCGTGCGTATTTGGCGGTATTGCCCTTCAACAAAGATGATACAGTACGTATCTTGTGATTCTGTGGCTCAGAGAGGCTGGGCTAGCCCCTAGAGAGTTAGGATTGTCTCTTTACCCGGCACCTCCGCCATAACTGTGAAGACTGCAACTAGCGATTAGTGTCGCTAAGTGTGCTCATGCGTATTTGGCGGTGGATTGCCCTTCAACAAAGATGCTACAGTACGTATTTTGTATTCTGCTGGCTCAGAGAGGCTGGGCTAGCCCCTTAGAGAGTTAGGATTTCCTCTACCCGGCACCTCCACCATACTGTGAAGCCTGCAACTAGCGATAAGTGTCGCTAAGTGTCGCATGCGTATTTGGCGGTATTGCCCTTCAACAAAGATGATACAGTACGTATCTTGTGATTCTGTGGCTCAGAGAGGCTGGGCTAGCCCCTTAGAGAGCTGGGATTTCCTCTACCCGGCACCTCCACCATAACTGTGAAGCTGCAACTAGCGATAAGTGTCGCTAAGTGTCGCGCGCGGTGTTGCAATAACAATATAAAAGGAACAAGATAGTATGAATATTATTTTGAATTATACCTTTATTCATTTTTCCCAAAACTAGGATTTCAATTTCATAAACAATATATAATCTCAAATTCGATTCACTTAACAGTGTTTAAATTGTCACTACCTTCATTTACCTAGGTACACTACTGAACTAGCAATTCTTGTGCAAACATTAAAATTTGGTTTCGCGATTTTTACAACCTAAATTAAATAAGGAGTGGTATGTGTTAAATTAAACCAACCCCCCTCAACCAATAACATAAACAGAGATATTAAGCATTAGAATGGTTTCAAAATATACTCAGATTTAAGAGTGACTTGATCTTCAAAAAAGTCGCCGATAAAAACGTTTATTTTAGGGTTCTGGGTAGGGCTTTCAGTTTAACCTTCCCTTACGAGCTAGTTAAGAGAGTGGCCTTTCAAGCTATATCATTAATTCACCGAGTGCCATTTTAGCCCAAGTTTGAAACCAGTAAACTTAATTTAATTATTGGGTTAGCGTGGGTAGTGTATTTTTATTGATTTAGGTCTCATCCCTTTTAGTGATCATCTGTTTTTTTGTTTTTTTAATTTATTTTGATTTGATTTTCTCTTTTTGACACGATGAGTGATAACTGATGATAGATGAGGACTTACGTATATTTTAAGTTTCTTTCATAAGCAAAATTAAAATGTATTACACTTTTTGTTTACATTTATTGAATGATATACAATTTTGATAAATGTGTTTTATCTATTGATTGATTGATACGTAATAAATTAGTTACTATCGATGATAATTGTTTTAACTCCGTGTAACAAGAATAACGTACGGATCCATATCACTATTTTAAAAGGAGTGTTGTCGCTTGTCAAGTGTAGGGGATTACATACATGCGGTTCGTAAAGAGAAATATAAAAACGCGTCTACTTGTATTACCTTATACTTGGACTAAATTTTTTTGAATAATGTGATGTTTTTGAATATTTACATTCGAAATGTCCCCAAGTGTTGCCAACCGTAAATAATGAACTCCTATCAAACTTTCCCCTAAATCTTCACCACACGTTTAAACGCCTGTTTTGTAGTCTTATGTTAGTCGGTATCGGTAAGCCGTGGAGTGTAGATGATACCCCTCGGTTGTCTCCACAATACTCCATGTGTGGCATTTCGATGTTTGTTTTTTAGTACTTCGAAAGCAAAACAGGTATTTCCTATGCTAGAGCATCGCATCTTCTACCCTTGTTTACCATATACCGTCTCTCTCTCTCTCTCTCTCTCTCTTTCTCTCTCTCTCGCTCTGCAATGATCCCGTCTTATTACGGACTACGTGTGCTGCTCGAATACTCAACTAGGTACAGTGGCATGCAAAAAATTATAGACAAACTTTGTCTTGACTTATCATTGGTCCGATTCATGCTATTACAGAATTTAAAGAGGAGGTTCTTTAGTTATATGGTATTTTAATGATTTCTTAAACCTTGCGAGTTTTTTTTTTCTTTCATATTAAAGTTGACATTTTGCTAAAACAAATTATCAAACTCCAATCATATAACATTGATTTAACCCACAATAATGAAATTATATTAGCCGTGTTAATTGAGAAATAATTGTTAATATTAATTCTGCTGAATACGATCGGTATTCGCATTGTTGTACTGGGTATACACTTACGAAAATCTCGCGCAGCTGACTGTGCCAAATCGGGTCATGTTCTAATTAATCTCAATATTAATCATTACTCACTCTTGTATCACTGGCTCACGCTCTCCATAATTATTACTATTACTACTATTACATTTGTTGTTAGATGTAAATTATACAAACTCGGTAAAAAAATGAGTTATCATTGATTTTATTAGTATCATTGTTGTACGACAGTAACTGTCGTACAAATCTGCCCCGACTCGGAACCGATTGATTTATTATTGTGTTGGCATAATTGTAGTTCAATACATCTCGAATGGAGTAGGCCGTACATCACATTTATTTTATATGTATAATTAAATTTACTCCGTACGCTAACTATAAATAATCATATCAGGAAGGTAAATTGTCACAGTACATTACTTTCAGCATTGTATTTATGCACTTTAAATGAGGGTAATAAATTAAATGGAGTCAGTCAGTGTCACTAAGTGACAATAATACGTCCTACATATTAGTATACACGTCATCATGTGTCGATAAATACTCTCATCTTTATTTACTTCATTCATTACTTATTGAACATAAGATAGAATCCCTGCCAAGTAGAAGTGTATAATACTCGTTTAACTTATTAAGCTATTTATGTGGATTACTTAAACTGCATGTAAAGTCGATCAGACTATATATTGATTGGATATTGCTTAACGTCTTATATTAATGCACTTTTGGCTATATAAAGTAAACTTTTCGTTTTCCTTTAGAATCATTTCCATAAAAACTATTCTGGGCACTGTAAGCATTCTTAAAACCTATTCTGGGCACTGTAAGTATTAAAATTTAATTACTAATGGTGATTATAATTCGTCATATAATGACACTACCCAAACTACGAGTTATTGACTAATAATTATAAGAATGTCTCTTTTACCCTTGTAAGGTCTCGGTTTGAATATACCTCTTATCTATCAGAGTTACCTGATCTTGAATTGAAGAGCAGCTAGTAAATCGTTCCTCATCGTTAGCGCCCTCAGCTGCCACCCCGAGCTCTGGTGTCGGGGAGGGCAGTCGCTCCACTAGACAGGACAGTAGCGCAGATCTCAGTAGCAGTCTTGATGCCTCCCTATGCAGGAGGGACGTTGCCACAGACGTTTTCCAACAGTTCAGGGATTGGTAAAAATAAATACGTATACCATTGGTTTGATCGATGAATTGGAAAATTTGTAAATGTTGATAAATAGTTGGGAAAAATAAATATGTATGCCATTGGTTTGGTCGATGAACTAGAAAATTTGTAAATGTTGATAAATAGCTGGGAAAAATAAATACGTATACCATTGGTTTGATCGATGAATTGGAAAATTTGTAAATGTTGATAAATAGCTGAGAAAAATAAATACGTTTACCATTGGTTTGATCGATGAATTTGAAAATTTTGAAAATGTTGATAAATAGCTGGGTGTTTATTACTATTTACAAACTTCTTTCAATCCGAATAGGTTGATCTGGTTTTCGAGCACAGGTCTCACGCTAAGCCTTGGTTATATCACCAGAAAAGTAGATTCTTTATCATTATTTGGCAGACCACAACACAAAATTTCAATATTTTGCACTCACCTTATTAAAATGCAGCCATTGTGTGCATATTTGTGGTTGTTTCATTGTTAGGGCCGATAACAAATTTCTACAACACATTCTCTCTATAATATCATGTCGTAGGGTATGTAGTCGTTACGTTATATTAACTCTTAACACAACTACTTCATTTTTCCATTTGCCGTAACAAATCTTTTAAATGGCGGTAAATAAGGTAAAAACATTGCGTAACATTATAAAAATAATGCATTCAGACATGCACATATTGCAGGCATGCAGATTAGTAGAGTGTGATTGCAAGCGTCGAGGTGTTCGACTTCATTTGTATGCAGAACAGTATGTTTCGCTCCCATGTCAAATGGCAATATTAACGTTATTAAGTATCAAAGCTTCAAGAAATTTGTTCCTTCAAGTAGATATTTAATTGTTAATCTCATCGTCGGTTTCATTATACCTACCTGGAGCACTTGGTAACCAGCTGCGGTAGTGACCGAACAAAATATTAAGTCACAAATCACAGTGCCTAAATGTCCTGCGTTTGACTTTTCAGTCCAAGTTTTGACCAATTTTGGGTTTAATTTCTATCACTTCGTGTTATGATATTAAAACTTGAGGTGTAAGAAACAAGAAGATTAACGTTATCACCTGGGTACGAACCCAGAACCCGTCTTTATAAAGATTACAGTGATCAAGAACACCATCTTTACATATAGAGCTACACTGTTTAATACATTTTAGTACACGATTTACATTTCGAAGGGTTTTAATATTTGCGTTGTGCTGCATTTTGCTATACAAAGTGTGATATATGTGAGTTGAAGCAGCAAGAGGGTTTAAGAGGAGACTGTAAGTGGCGTTGCTATCTCTCAATATATCCAGGGGATACGCTAAGTTCCGAGTGTATTAGGGAAATAAGCTACATGCATATAAAGTAGCACCATTCTTGATAGCAAGCCTCATTTCTGTAGCGTTCCTCCACACGGTGCCTCAAAATGCATTTCATCTCACGTCACGTCCCTGAGAGAGAGAAATAATCAAAGTTATCGCATTTGGTCTTGACAAGACTAGCTTCACTTCACCCCTATGACTGAGATGGGTACGACGCCCAAGGAAGCCATTTCATTATTTCACCCTGATGTTGCCCCAATCTCAAAAAGTGCGCCCGTTTTTAGAGCCTAGGGCTTATGACTGAAAAAACATCGTAGGCCCGGAGCTGAAAGCCTAAAAGCATTGAAGGGCGTGTAAGCCTGCATATACATGGAAATGTAAGACGGTTCAGTTTTGCATGCTAAGAAATGTAATATTTTTATCTTTGGAATGTTTTTGTACCGTGTTTATTTAACTGGGTATAGCCGCTAGCTCACTCAAGAGTATTACACTTAAACTTGTGTACTTAAGTTATTATACATTTAAGATGGACTTGCCGTGTCAGTGCGTTCATGAAATTATCTTACTCCAACAATGTTATTACTAACGTTCCGTTGAAACAATGCTAGAATTAGTTTGTAAAACAAAATATGCTACACACAATATTACAATCATCATAAACACGTTATAGTTAGTTCAAGCAGATCCACATTACATCTTGCAATCAGTGGCGGCTCGTGAATAATTTGTGTGGCGATGCACATTTAGAAATATAGATACTATCGTATGGGGATGATTTGTTTAGTAAGTAGTGGTGTTTTTTCGACTGTAACGGCGCCATATTAGCTGTTCTCGCTTCATTTCAATACAGTCATGTGACTACCATAGCGGTTCACTCACATTCAGGTGAGCATGGGTTCGATTCTCACCAGTCACCTCCGATAATACAGCAAGGTAAACACTTTGTTTCATCAATCATAAGATGCTTGCAGAGCTGAGGTTAAGTCATTACATTTGAAAACCTTTTGGTCATTTCTTAAACCAATATCCATGCTGCCAGGCTACCTCCCCTTTTAAAAATTTTCAAAACAAATAATAAAAATAATAAAATATTTATGTTACATACCCAAATAATCCCCCATCCTCTCCTCAGACACGCGCCTGGAACATCACTCGTATCTTTATTTCAAAATAATTTCACTTATTACAGATATTATTTTTAATTAGAAGACACCATAATACTGTTCGTTCAACCTTGAAAACTGCATTTACAGAATAACTTTTAACAAAATTGCTTCGCCAACCCTCACACGAACAAATTTCAGTGGCAACTGACCTACCCGAAAGGGTGAAAGAGAGCTGGAAGAGGAGGTAAGAAACCGTGGCAAGTGAAATATATTAACAGGTTTCAAGACTCGTAGCGCGTGCACATAGCTGAGCTAAAACCTATGTTGTAAATACTAAAGACAATCTTAGCCTGCAGGTTGTGGCGACTAGGGGAAAACTATAAAACTATCCGCACAGTGGCACCACGTGATTCAGAATGATTGTTTGAGGGGCTATGATAGTCGTATATTTTTTAATGATAGAACAGTTGGAAACAGGAGAAACCAATGAAAACTTTCTTTGCGTAATGGTTTATGTTTAGATGAAGGACACATACACATACATTGTCTTATGCGAGATTCGAACTCAAGTCCCACTGTGCAAAGAGTTGGATGCGAGCCAAGCTTTGCATACAACGTTGCTTATAGTTTGAGATCAATCAGTTTTCACACGTATACTATCTACTATCGTAAACTTTCTTCAACTACTATCTTAAACAAAGAAAATAATCATACCACGAACATTTTCATTTCATAAACTTGAAGTCTAAAATAATTTTAAACAATGAATTTTGTTTGGAAGTTAAAAATACATTGGTAAAATAATATGATAAGCATATCGCTGTATTGTATATTGATGGTTGGTTGGCTTGTTTAATGAATTGTTCATTAACTGAGGAATGCAAATATGGATGTTGGTAGATGGATTCGTGAATAAATTGATTGGGTTATTGATTGATTTATTTCGTATTGATTGATTGATTGTGGATCGATGTCATGCAAGAACTGCTGCAAGATCTGAAGTCGTATGTTGACCCTGGTTTGCTCTCCGTTCGCCACATGAAAAAGAAAGAATTTTGATATTACTTTTTAAGTAAACTATAATTTTTGTTGAACCATTATTCATATTCATTCTTGTTCTTGAATATGTTCTTGTATGAGTATCTTATTATTACGGATTCAATTAAACATTTAAAAAACACGAAAATGTGATTGATCTTATTTATTTATTTATTTAACGTCCATCCTATTCAGTTATAAAAATACAATGGGGTCAGGTTTCAGTTAAATAGCTAAGAGTTCAGTTAGCTTTACCTTAAACGTTTAAAGAAAGCTGGACAATTGTTTTTAATAAACCGGGTTCCGTTGTTATAGTCATAAAGTTAAAAGGACAATGCGCTCAAACCATAAAATATATTTAATGCTTAAAATATCTGCTTCAATATTTTACAGTACCTGAGTGAGCCGTTGCTAGTAGCCTTCAACCATCTAAACTTACGACTCAAATCTTTTAATATCTCAAAAAATTAGATTTCCCTTAAGTATATTTACACTTTTAAACCATGGACGGTTTATTATCTCGAATCGTTTTCAATTACATCAAGTTTTAATTATAATTATAGTTTATTCATCAAATTAAATGCACTCTCATATCTAACGCATTAAATTTGTTATGTTTTTTGAAGTGTTTGAATGTGTGCTGTGACCAGGTGCGTATATGTGTATCGAAGTGGTTAGTTTATTTGTTCATGACATTGTGTTTGTTTTTTAAGACTAGTTTGTTTGTATACGAGCTATTTTTTGTTAAAGTGTCGTTTGTATGTTTTGGAGCCGGCTGAGGTTTTCCCTCGTAAATTTTAATAACGCATTGAAAAAGAGGTAATAATAGTTAAATGAAGTGTACTGCTTCGAGCCTAAACAATCTCCAATTCACATGCAATATTAAACGCTTCTCTCTAGTCTCAGTTTAAATCTAAGACAAAGTTTAGGAAATATACAGTTTCTCGAATTCCAAACAACTGAACAAATTAAACTTCTTATTTAATAGCCAAGAGATGGAAGACTTATCTTACATTTTCTCCATTATCTAAGCACACACAACACTTAAAACTTCATTGGGCCTACATGCGAGAATTAGGCCTATTAGACCACAAATAAAGCACATATAATTAATTAATCTTTTCACAAAAATGTCATATACACAATGTATAATAAAATATAATCTCTTCTGTTTTGTCTTTGCGTGTAATATTATTAATATATATATATATTATTTGCTGCGCCATCATGTAATTGCGCTATGCAATGGTTGTTTTCTAGGCCTATAAGACCACACATATAGCACATATAATTAATGTATTCACATAAATGCCATACAATGTATAATGAAAATAAATATAATCTGTTATGTTTAGTCTTTCCGTGTAATATTATTAAAATATTATTAGCTACGCCATCATGTAATTGCGCTATGCTATGGTTGTTTTCACGGAGTGTTACCCAACAGTCAAGGCTCTTTTGAAGACGGGCAAACCTTTAGGAATTCTCTGTTTTTATGTGGCTATTGTCAAAGGAGTGAGAAAAAGTTTTCCCGTTGAGTGTGAGTGTGGAGGCGGCCGTATAGCGGTAGTTATTAAAGACACCGCAGGCGTTACACCGTAGAAAAGTTTTTTATTGTAGAATGTACAGTTAGCAGATATGACATACGTGGCACAGCTGCAAGACTATGTCACGATTGACCTCCGTGCCAATACAGAATATCCTGTGCTGTGCAAGGACACTACTTATGCTGTGTACCACTATGTGTTACTGAAAATACTTGTTGTAGGTGTATTTACTAATTATTCTGACGTTTCATGTTGCTTAGTCGCGTTTCTGCCTCCTTTCAAGATTCTCGGGTAGATTTCTGATAGGGCGCGGGATTTATAGTGGCGACAAATGCAATAAAGCCATAAAAAGGCAGGCAGACACATAAATTGTATGTAATGCCCCGTAATAGAAAAATGAATTTGAAGTTAAGTTTTGTGAACGGGTTGACATTGACATGGTGTTTCTAATGGTGCAGTAAGTTACTTTATTAATTTTAGTATATCTAATAAACAAATTATTCATAGAAAAGCTGTAATCCGGCTTGTAAATGATTATGGATGGAAAGTATACATTTCAAGCTTACATTGCCGAGTTGCATGTGTCTCTCGGTTGAATGTCACCAAATTATAATTTCCCTCTGCGAAAACTCAATATGTATAAAACTAAAAGAAAGAAATGAGAACGAGAAGTGTGAATTATGCTCCGCTGTAAACATCACATCCCACGAATGTGTTCATACGCAGGGCCAGCCTAATGCGTTCCCCCCATGTCGTCGTAACACAATGGAGATTACACAAGAGTGTAAAACTTGAGTATTTTGTAAAAGTGCAACTGGTAATTGAAGAGTCCTCGCCAGAAAGTTTGAACACTCTATACTCTACCCACATTGTGTGGGGTGTTCATGTTCGCCGCAGACGAGCTAGCTTCCGCAATCTCCTTGAAAATGACTTAAAAATCCTACGTCATAACATTTTTGACGACATCACACGCCTCATAGAGAAAAACAGGGATATTCCCTAACGACTGTTTGCTTCGACTTTACCTAAAGCCTGGATAAAGCCACAAAGCTGGCTGGGTATTCGCCATCGCACCGCAGTCTCTCCTCTCCTACACCTAGCTCTCACTTTACGCCTAGCCCGACGAAACTAGCTTGCTATTACTATCAAGGTTGTATTTCCCTAGCCGAACGTAGCTTCCTTATAAACTCACAACATAATCATACGTGAGAAAATTTTGCATGGAATAATCTAAAACACAAACACTAAAGCTGAAAGTTTTTGCGATACTAATTAATAAAGTTCCTTATATCTCAATCTTTGAAAATCAAAACTCCATCTAAATTGTTTTTGATATTCCTTAGATTATTAATGTCATATTTGTATCCTTGGTATACCAACACACTTAAAACGAAACTAATTTTGTTAGCACAAGAATATACGATGTATACTAAAATAAGTTATACTCGTTTTACGTGTTGATCAATGTTCAATGTGACTGTTATACAATTCATTATTGCCATTCGAGCAACCTCTATATAATGTGTCTAATGCTTATAAATTATTGATAGTATGCCTATAATAATTGTTTAATATAAGTATGTATGTTGTAAGTGTAGAAATATTTATTTTCAATTACTTGGTTTATATTCTAAACTGAAACATTCACACTATTTAACTATGTTATCAAAATTTACATGAACGTTGAAACTCTATATACTTACGTGACAGCATGCTGGATCAGTGATTGCAATTCACTTACCACTATAGCCTATTTCTTATTTTATTTGTCACTTCATTGTTTAAGTCATGATATAATTACAATAAACATCTATGCAACCATTTGATATTTTACGATGTAATAAATGCGATTGCCAAATATTTTTCGCCCGTTATTTGTGCAGTTAATGCGGATAGGGCATATCAGGATCGATGCGTATAACACTCCAAGGGACGGAGGTTCGACTCTCACATAGGGAGATACTTATACTTCATACTTATCTATCACCGCTCATCATTTCAAACAGAACAACAATTACATTCATAGATACTATTAACAACAGAATACATGTTACTTATTTTCCCATTTAGATGAATTGGCCAAATTCATGATTTATTTTGTCGAATTGAAATGTAGTTATTTTTTACTGTCTGCATCAAATTTTCATACATATTTGGACTTAATAACGTTTACAATAGCACGTTAAATACACATTTTACTGCAAGTGACGAACATCATATTTATGTGTGCTTTTAAACGTAAATATAACTCGTCATATTATTCAGGCATGTTTAATCAGATTAGCACAGATAAATTGAAGAACAGCCTTTAATAAATGTTCACTTTCTCAGCTAACTTGTTACGTATTTCTTCAATTTAAGATTTCACGTTTTTATATTATGTGAATAGATTAAAAATCGTCAAAATACGACATGATTTTTTCGATTGAGTTTAATAACTTTTGGGAATATGCTTTGATATTATATATCGAACGAGATATTCAGTGATAACTGAGTTTTTATTGAGGGAACTGAATTATTCAAATCGTTAGGTGAACTAACTGAGGATAACCGAGTTTTTAATGAGGGACACTGAACAATGTTGAAGATTCAGTGGTGCAATTACTGAGGATAACTAAGTTTTCAGTGCACCTACTGAGTATCTTCTGAGTTTTTAATAAAGGAACTGAACTTTCCTGAATATCCAGGGAGAAAACTGAGGACAACTGAGGGAACTATGAACTCCCTTGTACTTTTAGGTATATAATTGAGGACAACTGAGTTTTCAGTGAATGAACTGTGTTTATCTCATTTTTCACTGAGACGACTAAACTGTGATAATAAGTGAACTAACCTAGAATATTTATTTTTTGGTAAGTATAACTGAACTGTTCCGTTCAGCGAATGAAATGATAAGTAAGGCCTACAAGCCTTCATAGGTCACTCAGCACTCCAGCTAGGATAACACCTATTTACACAATGAGGTCTCGGATATTCGGGATCATACTGGTGCGCTTACAGTAAACAATACAGCATTTAGTTTGAGGCCTCATTGCGTCGAGCTTAACCAGTATTTAGCATCTCGCCAATCTCAAGCCAAGAGATTAAATAAGTGGCACATTGTAAATATAATAGGCCTTAGTCTTTATACGAATTACGAACTTGATCCACATGTGTATACGAAATCAGTAGTCGATTTGTTAAAAAAAGAAGGCATTTTGAAAATGTTTTTGGTCAATATTTGATCAGAATTTACTTAGTAATAATGTAAACTTTTTTTTAATGTTTAAGATTGGAAATAATAGCCAACGTTATTTAAGCCTACAATACTTTCGATGATTTAAAACTATTTATCGTAATTGTAAATACATTCCTGACTTATCCCGGATACTTAACATGTAAGTAAGCTATTTGATTCGAAAGTTTCGTCACTTGTCTAGTGAGTACTGGACATACAAGTTTCTAATGAACTAACTATAACTAGGTTTTACAACAAATAACCATGAAAGCATGCAACTAATTTTTAGTTACCTAAGAGTGACCCAATCGTTACCTTTTAGTAAAAGGTTATCAGTTTAAGTCAAGTGTAATATGATATCACTCATGTTTCCTGGTGTTACTCAAAAATCAACCTTAGAGTCACGTACAATTATTTCCTTTATTACTTTTTTAATAATTGTACGAAATGTTATCTATAACACCACAGGAATATGACATTGTTTTCTTATTAGAATGTGTCTGATCTTTATACATTTTACAATGTACATTTATTGCTTTAGTGAACCATGATACCATGAAAGCCGAGTTAAAAATAACAAACAACGGTTTCGCCACATTATCGATGTTTTCATTTATTAAGCCTACATCAGACTGTCATTAAAATTGTCATAAATACAACTAGAATTAGGCCTATAACCTGAACCTTTCAAAAATATATCTACAATGGAATAGGTAGGCTTAAACAGCTTGTCTAGTTTATGTGGAATGTTGGCATATTTTTGTTGTATACCAAGTCCGGTGCATGTTGGTAAAAAACACAAAAACGTTGAGCAGCATTTTGTTTTAAATACCTCAGGAACGTCAGGTTTCGTTAAGCAATTTTTCACGGTTTTCTGGCTAAGTTCAAATCACTAAGTCTAATGATTGTGGCGAATGTAACAATTACGTTTTATTACTTGTGGCTGTGTCTGTCAGTTTGCAATATTATTTTCATAACTGTAATTATCATTAGGTTATTACCTTACTTAGTTATTTTATATTATTTAACCTTGTAATGCGTAGGCAAGACTACAGTGACTTTAACCAGGGATAATTGCTTGGCTCATTCATATGATAATAAGTAATTTAAAACCATGGTGTTTTAAAGATGCCGCTCATGTTTAATTATGTATACGTCCATCCATTTCAAGCCGTATTGTAGACGTAGGTGTACACAAATGCCACTCCTCTGCGTTCTTGTACATAATTACACGAAGTTATAATAACTGTAATTTAATTTCCGATATTGCAACACTGTCCATATGTTTTACATAAATTGTCTACTAAACACGCAATATTAAGTGTAATAAGGCCACATTATCTATAATGATGTGATAACTAAATGCAATGTTATTTGATACATTTAAAAATAAAAACAATAATAAATAGATGTTCCCATTTATAGGGTACACATAGAATTCTGATAATCTATTTTTGTCCGTTAATTTTCGTTAATTCTAGCTGAAATTTTCACGTATGACCTTCATAAAAACACGTGATTTTTTCTACCAATTAGTAAAAAAAGACAAGTAATATTCCATTGAGTATGTAGTTGAGAAATAGGCCTACCTGCGTATTACGGCCGGCTATTATAGTAATCGCTAGTGTAATGGTATAGCTAAGATGGCTGCCCAGCGCAGTCTGCTTCTGCCTGGATTTATAGATCTGTTTCGAGCAGTGGATATGGGCGGGGTCTGTGCGCAGTGCAGCCGCACCGTCCTGCCGTCCTGCCACCAGCAGAGAGGATCACTTTAGATCCAGCACAGACCTAACAGTACCATCCTATACAATACTACATACCGTACCCAGACAACAAAAAAATACTTGAAAAAAACACTTTGGTTTACCCAATATCCCGTTAGAGCGGTTTTACATTATTCCGCTTTTATTTTGGTTGTACTCCCTCAAAATTATATCACTCCATGTGGACCTTTATTGAAAATTACCAATCTCGAGTGCACAGGTCAATACGCAGCACTCTTAATAAAACAATTACTTACAACTAATAAGGCTTGTAAATCTTGCTATTACTTTTGTTTTGTTTTAGGTTGAAATATTGAGAATAGAAGTACCTAGGTCATAGACACTATAACTAAGAAAGTAGTAATATATAATATATTCCGTAGAAAATGTTAATAGCTATATTTTTCGTCATTCAACGTTGTTGCAATTACCTACAGGGTTTGTCCAACGTCATGGTTTGTTTATTCACGGTCATGTTTAATGATTGTCTTTTCATTCGGTTAAACTTATGACATTAAATAAGTGAGTTATTTATTTTATACGCTATCTATGTCTAGAAGGTATCAGTTACTATATAACTTATTAAATAATGAATTGAATTGAAATATTAATTTATTCGAACTAATATTTCTTCTTTCGATTAGACAAGAATGATGAATTATAAATAAATGTGGTTTATTTTATGTATTTTTTGTTAGAAGTAATTAAAACCCAGCGCGATTGTCGTAAAATGTCCCCTTGTAAAACCGTTTGATCGAGCATGAAATCATGTTATGTTTTCAGTTGATTTATATATCGTGATACCGATAAAGTTTATGCGTTTCCTCTCTATTCACTTGTATGCCTTCATCTAACCAACATTTACAATGCAATAATGCAACTCTTATGATGTGTCTGTACTTTCTATTTCAAGATGTGTCTAGGGCTCGTTTTAGACCCATGTAAACACACCACTAAATCTGCGTGGCCCACTCAACTCTCGAATGAGCAGGTGAACGCTCGCTAATTATTGAAGAACACCCGCTGACCGGAACTAAATAGAAAACAATTTGCAAACATTTTTAGCATATAACTGTAAGAAGTAGATTTGTAAGATTTCACTCAAAAAAAGGCTTTTTAATAAGTGTTTTAAATTAATCGCATTTTGGATTTTATCATAGCCTTGATACCTAAATTTAGTAGTTTGCCTGATGTTATCTTTCTGGAGGTTATTAACACGAACATTTAGGAGGATTGGTTTGTTTTTAATTCGTCCGAAAGTTGTGAGAAATTAAATATTCATCCTATTATAAATAAATTTTAGGTTTACAAACACAAACACTGATAGAAACAATCCCCCCCCCCCACCCCCCTCAAACTCTTTGATCATACAGAACCCGATTATTGGTTTGCAACAATCTCTTTAGTTTCTGTATTTGTCTCTTCGTGGTATCAAGTTCAAATGTTTTTATTTACTACAATTCAGAAATTAAAAAAGTCCGCCCCAACCGGGAATCGAACCACGGATCTCCGTTTTTTTTTAATTTCTGAATTGTAGTAAATAAAAACAATTACACCTACGGGAGTGTTTCCCGACTAACCAAATCGAGAAATTAGTTCAAATGTGTAATACTGAACTTACTGCGTGTTTTGCAGGTGGCGTATTCGAGTCGGTCTACACCGTGACATCACTTCCGGTAAGTAGTTTGTTTAATGAAAGTTATCCTAGTAAAGTAATTAGTCTAGTCGGCAAGTGAGATGGGTACATTTGAAACAGCACCGCCGTAAAATAAACAACATGTGTTTTGCAACAGGAAATGTACGAGACGAAAGACAAACCTCGTTTAATGGATGCTGAATAAGCAAAATAATTAAATCTACTTTAATTTTGATATTGTTTCGTAAAAGTAAATTGAGAGGGAAAAAATCTTCCACGTATTACTTACTTTTTGTATTTTTTATGGTGGCTTGTGAATGTCGCGCCCATTCATAAGAACGGGAGCTAGTTTATAACTGTGGTTACAACCTAGTTTACTACTTGCGAAGTGAGTAAACATAAAACGTTAGATATAGTTCAGCCGGTTTTATTTTTAGATTTATTCGAACTTACAATTTGTTAGCCTACATGAACAAGTGTTCGACCCGGGAAATAAAAATTCAAAGTCCAACCGGCGCCGGGACTAAATCACGGGCACTAGCCAAGCCGGATACCGGGGTTCGAATACCGGTCAGGTTTTTATAACAATTTCAATGTTTTGATTTGAAAACAAATATTTAATCATATTATCCAGAAAACAAACTTTCTTCGACTGATTTCTTTCCATATATATTTTGTATAAAAGTTGGCTAAATTTAGTAAAATTTATATTTTAATTAATGGTTTCAGTAAATTATGGTGGTGTCAGTTTAAGATGATTAATAAAATAACCAACACGACATAAAAATTATTCTATTGGCAGACAAGATGCCTTTTAAGTAAATGTTTATTAATGTGAGTATTTTATTTATAATTCTTGCTTGGTTTATGCTGTTGAGACTCGATTAAAGAACATTACTGCAGTGGCGATTATATATACACTAAGTGTAAACTTCATTACGATTAAAACAGTGTAGTAATTGCGTGTCGGTTTCGTGAGCAGTTCTTAATTCTGGAAGATTTGCATTTTCTGTCTCTGAAACTACAACTCCAGTTGTTTGTTAGCATTCATTTCAATTGTTACGCACTTTCACGCACTTGGCAACTGCGTGTATAGATAGTTGTCAGCATTTTCAAGAATCCGTGGCCACATCAACATCGGAATTCTCTGGGGAAGGAAGCCACGGAATCTTGCCTCGGAATTATGACCATACTCAGAATATTGTGAGTTTTCTGAGCTGAATCGTGAGTTCTCCGAGAAGATTCCCAGAATCTTTAGATTGTTCTACGTCTACGACAACACCCTAAGGATTGTGCTGACTAGATAGGTGCGGTCGCACGTTGGTTCTTGCTAGTACGCAAGTGCACGGCGAGGCGGTTCCCTCTAGTATTCTATATAGAGCACACCACTCATAAACTTAATTGCTGCGCCATTGGCCTGTGTTATGCTAATTGGGGCCCTCTATACCATGCTAACAAATTCTTCAACTACTTCACTTAAACTTAGCAAGAGACTCGTCAAACTCTATGGTAATTCATGTTCTTCAAAACAAACGTCAGTGAAAAACAAGCTCAATAAGCCTAGCTAGAAATAAATAGATCTTAATACTTATTCATGAATTAGCGAAATTAACGACGTATTATTTCTTGTATAATTTATAATCATAACTTAATGCCTAATAAATTGCATACCCTGAAAGTCAAGTGATCCGTAACTTACCTCTCTACCACATTTACATGACGCGTTTGTGTTTAATTTACGAAATTTTATAGCAAAATTAATTTCAAGACTATAGCCATGCAAAATGTGAGATCGTTTTTGTGGCATTGGATATCAATGTTGGGCCTAATGCCATAGAATACGATATTCTATGTCGATTTCAAAATAATTACTACAGTATGCTGACTTCTCGTTAGGTTGTTGTTCATTAATTCGTATTCGGTATGATGTACGTACATTCACATTTTTTTAAATTTTAGAATTTTTTTAAGTCTAAAAAACTTTTTTTACTTTTATTTTGTAAAGCCTTTTGAAAGATTGTAAAGGTAAATAGTTTTCAAATTCAATTTTAAAAGTTCTCATTGCTATAAAAGTTCAGTGCGGTGTATTTTTGTTTTTAGGTCTATGAAAGATTGCGATGTTATGTTTTGATATACCGAAGCCGCAGCACGCGTTGTTTTAGCCCACAGGGTGAAATATGTGTCTTGTTTTCCAATCTTTCCAAGACTTGAACGTAAAGATAGTAGGGGTGTAAGTTTATACGTATCCCCGGCCCCATACCACAGCAAACGTGGCGTATACTATAATATTGATCAATTTATCCACGATACAACTCCTCCAGAGTTCTAACATTGTTATTTTCTAAAAGGTTTTCTATATAGAGGCCATCACCGTGCTCGTGGCGCATATATGACAGGTATAGGGTAAGGGATGGGGGTCGGGGGGAGGGGGTGGCTATTTCCCGGAGGAGTCCACTGTGTTTGTCCCCGGAATAAGATCCGGACTCTCATCTCGGAACTCCAGCGGGTGTCATCAGAAAACACATAGAGAACACACAGCTCTCGGAGCAAATACAATATCTCCTGATACATCCGTACCAAGAAAAACAGCACACCGTACACCACACCACATCACACGAACTTGACAAACATGCTTTGCAATTGTTGTTTTAGGAAAACATTTCAAAGCATGTAATAAGCGTGCGCATAGTAAAATGTTATCCTCGTGTTCTGAGTAAAACATGCATAAAAAGATGTTAAAAAGGAAGCGCTCCACGCAAATTCAAAAAAAAAAATGTCGACCGTAAAATATATTGGCATCGTTCATGGCAGGCGACTTCGATACTTTTAGCGGAATTGTTTGAAATTGAAGAATTTCGATCCACCATGGGTGGCCTTATAACCGGGGTTGCGGCAGCTGCCAATTAGAAACATTTTATATAAGCTTTTATAATTGACCCATATATTAGTTTAAAGATAATGTTATCTCTCGCTGGGCTGTGTTCTTGCTTGATGAGAACATGATGTTAATCCTTCACATAATACTGAATAGTTTGCTTCATTCTAAGAAGGGCACTAGGAGCGGCTTTTTATTTCTGCTAGGATTATTGGGAGAAGTTGATTGTAAAATGGCGGATAGCAGGCCTACGTACCTGTGAGAACTATTTGCAATTAGTTTATCTTGTACTAATGTGGAAACGTTTCATCACTAGATATTTTGCATAGATGTATCGTATTTTTTATGTGTACATACTCATGTATTCATTACAAGTTAAATTTTAAATCGTACTTGATGGATTTAAATTGCAAAGGAGAGATTTCAATGTCTTTTATATAAGTCTATATTATAGTGACGACATTCGGTATTATAAAATCGTATACATAATAAAAAGATATACATACACTTAAATCTGCGCGCCAGCCTTGTATATATACACACTCATTTAAATATTAATCTCCGTCATATTATTCTTTATTATCTGTATTACTAATTCAATAATATTGTAAATAACTTTATACTACGGTAAATCAACCCCATAACAACATCGCGACAACATTTTGAGATGTAGTAGCTCGATATGACACGGTGCATGGAAGTTAATTGACATTTCGCGCCACTATAAAAGTTGTTGCTACCGTTCATTTTAATGTTATCTTCGCTTTCTGTCTAGCCACTGTGTGTACAAAATATTTACACGAATATATTGTATTATGAACAATAAATATTCAATGGAACTTCTATCATCTTCATATAGAAATAGATGTATAACAATTTATTTCGGAATGAAAAATACGAGCCCCTTTGTATCTAATATACCTTATTTTTAAAAGTCATGTACTTTTGTATCTTCGGTTGAATAATATTTCCAAAAGATAAACATTAATATGTATTTGTGTGAATTAGTTGTAAAGTCTTTGATTGCAAAATATTCTGGTTTGTTGTTATATTTCATGGAATTGACTTAAAAACGTACGCTTTATTCAATTTTAATTTTCAAAAGTATGTAGTTACCCAATAACAGTGTAGTGACGATGATATTAAAACAACTAGTTTCGGATAGTATTTCAATCTATTACCGCAAGACTATCATACCTTTCAAGATGTCGCATGTTGCGTATTTCTCGGGCAGGCTAGTAGCTTCCAGATATCTTGGTGGCTGTCATCAGTGATTCGGCATCCTAGTTTATAACTTCGGTCTGGCAATCTAGTGGACTGAAACAGACAATAGTTCAACAAATTATGGGCTTATCTGATTGGTTCTAGTCCTCATTTTGGTCAGATATCTCAAATGCTTAAGCCAATTATATACTTCAAGAACAATTCAAAGATAAGATGATAATACTTTCTGGTCCTAAACTAGTTAAAATATTGAGCCATTGAACATGCCACTGAAAACATGGCCTTCTGGCTTGCTCTTAACACCACCATCTTAAGCAGGGCTTTAGCTAATTTATTTCCATTTGGATACCATTTATTCCAATTTTATTAAGACCCTCAACGCACACTAACACAGCAATTTCATTCTTTTGTAGACAAAGTTTCGCTGATTAAAATTTAGTAACCGTAATAAGACGAAACTATTATTTATTCGTACTCATTTTAGAGTTATTGTTTTTCTTCCACCGGACATAATCAACCATGTTTTTGTACATAACCATCAATAACATATCACATTGCTTTTTTTACGTACAACATTTTGGAATAAAATTACGAAAGTCTGATTATCGCATCCATTTTGTAGGTAATAGGTCCACCTAAAACAATACTTTGGGCTAGAACTTGCATTCAGTACGAAAAAAAATGTGTTGCGAACGTTATGGACACCAGTTCTTTACAAATTTGATTTATTTTGATCAAATATTTTTAACAACCGATTTCCTTGGACGGATTCCAGTAAGTTTTATTTCGTGAAATTCAAGCAAGGAATTGGACTTTTTTAAGATTTGTCTCGTCCATTTGTTACTTTTCTCATGCGCAGGGATAATATGAGCAGCCCCATCCAATGTGGACGTGAGCGTTTCACACCAGACAACAACGTGTGAATGGAACTCCTGTGTTTACATAGAGGCAGTATTCAGAGGGAACCAATATGGCAGGAATTGCTATTTGATATGGTTCTCCCTGTGGAGCTAGTGTGTTTAGAGACTAAACCTTGACTGCTTACAGCTACCATTCTCTGGAAACGTGCTTCTATTTCAACCAGTTGCGGCCACAGGGCTTATATCCAACGGGAGCAGGGGTGAGCAAGACTGGCAGGAATAATGAAGGGGTGGACAATATGTTCAATTCAATAGGAACTTAAACTATTCATTTTCATATATAAAATAATATTGCTATCAAATACTCTTATTGCAACGTGCAAGTATATATAAATAAACTCATTATTATGAGAATATATATGTAACATACGCCAATAATATACGAGAAAAATGTAGGCTATTTCGTGCTTATAGTGATTAATTCCAAATTCGACTATTTGGAGATTAAATTTTAAAAAAAAATGGGATAACATGGATAATTTCATTACTTCGACATTGTAAAACGTCCTCAAATAATGTTCCTGTAAATTTGTTCTCTTGTTTTGTGGTAATAGGCCTCTACTAGGCAGGTTCCCTATTATAGTAAAATACATTCTGCTATGATTTTCAAAACGTATTACCTTTTAAAAGATGAATTAATAAAAGTTGGCACGGTTTTCTAGTTGGGCGAATAAATTAAAAACAGTTTTTTGTATTGACAATCCTTTCTTTCTATCTTGAATAATTAATTTTACACTCCTCTTACAACATGGTTAAGATCAAGTCAAATTGAGAGGCTTAACGCTTTCACTTATAGAGAGTAGAGTTTTCAGTCACCATTCTGGACAGAAACTCGATGTGTTCCTAATTCCAAACAAATGACGAATTGCATGTGATGTAGATATTTTACTTTTTATCAGGGATTGGTTAGCGAGGAAATTTCGATACAATTTGGAATAATAGGAAATATAATTTACTGAGTGGTTGAATGTAAAAATATTGGACTCTACATATTTATGCATATATAATATGCATGCGTTAACTATAGACTTATGTATCCTTTGGGAATCATTAAGGCATTTTATAAAAAGTAGGCCTACAGATAGGTTTGTTTCAATCCGGGAAATACTCCCTGAATGTTTCCACGTTGACATTATAGTTTATGGTTATTCACAATATTAACGAGCATAATGCATAGAATAGTTAATTTCCAGTAATAAGCCCCTGCAAAGTAACTGGACACCAGCATACATTAATTAGTCCATCGCGATTAGTATCGCCTTACTAGCTCAAAAATCATGACTATGCACTCCTTGACAGATCTTTTCCGCCCCAGTCATTTTAGACAGGTATTTTATTCACGTCAACTATAGACACAGTAGTAAACAAGTGTGTAATTTTTTTGTATAACCACGTTGTTGCAGTTTTATCTATATAACAGTGTTCTTATTAACTTTATGTGGTGTGTTGTTCGTTAAGTCAGTCAATGTAAATGTAGCCTTCATCATACAGTAGATTTAACTTTTTACTTTAACATATTCAAATTATATACTTATGGACAAGAGTTACCGAGATTATGTATTTGAACACAGGTAATTTAACACGAACCTTGCCAACTTCAATAAACCCGGCACTATAACTGAGAACATATTTGAGCATTTGGTTATTCCGAGTAAACTTGAAGATAATTCCATCTGGGTTCCTACTCTGACTCTGACCACTAATCACATTTTGGCCGAATCATCTTAGCGCGACATTTCCCTATTCCCTTCTCATCCAGCCATCTATTGAGATGTTATTTCGCCTTCTTCCTCTCCTCAGGTGATCTTGAAAGCGTCCAGGTCTTCAGCCTGTGATTGGTCCAGTCGAAGCCGTTTAGCTCAGTCCACGCCTCTTAGCCTTCATTCCTTGCTCACTTGACTTCCCTCCCCGGCACCTGACGCAAGTCGGAACACCGTGGCGCGCGGGTCTACTTGGGACCGGCACCTCCACCAAAATCCTAAAACTTTATCTCTGAGTAAGATATCTGGCCTAATTTTATTCTAAAATTTCATATCGATAGGGTACGAATACTTAATATAAAACTTAACATTTTATCGTAATTCAATTTATTATTTTAGCCACAAATAAATATATTGTGCGTAGATTGCCACACTGTGGCACGCGAGACAACTTGGGACCTCATTTACCAAAATCAAAAAAAATATCTCTGATTACGATATCTAGCCAATTTTATGAAAAATTTGTTATCGATAGGGTGCGGAAACTTAATTTCAAATTTGATTTTAATTTAATTTATATATTTTAGCCACAAATAAATATATTTTGCTCGGATTGGTCGCGAGACAACTTGGGACCGGCACCTCCACCAAAATCCTAAAAAAATCTCTGATTACGATATTTGGTTTATTTTATTTAAAATTTCTTGTCGATAGGTTGCGAAAACTTAATTTTCAATTTTCAATTTTATCGTAATTTAATTTGGGTATTTTTTTAGTCACAAATAAATATATTGTGTTCGGATTGCACACTGTGACTCGCGAGAAAACTTGGGACCGGCACCTCCACCAAAATCCTAAAACTTTATCTCTGAGGACAATGTCTGCCCTAATTTTACTACAAAATTTCTTATCGATATGATGTGAATATTGAATTTTATATTTTAAATGTTTTCGTCACTTAATTTATTATTTTAGCCACAAATTATTAGATTGTGCGTTTGTGTGAGCATGTTTGCGTATACCTGATCAAGTTCTCGACTACTACAGAGGCATGTATTCCATTAAAAACTGAACATTTTAGATTGTACATAACATTTTGGTTTACTATTTTAATTAAACCTCAAAAATTAAAATTAATTACCTGTGATAATATTATAATTTCAGGGTACGTTACATGTTCAAGTCATTATTTACGGTTTATAATTACTCTTATTCATTGTACGGTTGTACCAGTGGTTCAAAAACTGCAAACCGAATTATGCATGTTCATACCTAGAAGCTATAGAACCAAAATTATTTAATAGCTAATGCACGGCTTCATAGCATTAAATGATTCAACCATTCGTCGATTGCATGCATGTGTAAACACGGCTAACTAAATTTTTTCATAAGCAAACGATATTATTTTCGAAAAGCGTGTGAGTTTGTATGAATTACATCAATGTTAGTACTCACTCAAGGGTATTAAATTAGAAGGATCTTTAAAACAAATCTCTCAAACAATTAATTTTTATGTAAAGGCTATGTTCAATGTGATATTCCTTGTGGTTAAAACTGAGCATTAAACAATAATAAATCACAAACTTCTAGATAACACGATTTATGTATATCTTTTCTGAACAATATAATTTATTCACAACTTTACATTTTCCGCTCCTTGCATCTAGGCTTATTAGCATCGGACAGTGGCGATTCGTTAAAACCAAAGCCCCTCGTCCCCTCGCCCCCTCAAACGCACACACACACAGAAACAAGTTTGGGCTGCTGTCTGTTCAAATGCTTTACGCTTGTAATTTCGTACCGTATAAAATGTGCTTTATATGTAAATATGGTATTATTAGGATTTCTATATGAACCGGTTATGCAAGTGTTTAGCGTTATTTAATTCAACTTGGTCTAGCACAATGATGTTATAATTTACTATTTGTGATTCAAGATACTTTCGGTTTGAGAATGTGAATTTCATGAAAAGCTGTCGAAGGGCATACCATTGAAAAAAAAACATGAACTAAAATACACTTACGAGTTAAGAATACTGATGTTAAAATATGGGAATCGTTAATTATTTTTAAGTGATGATTAAGTAATTGATTGAGGTAATGAACTACAGCGAGACGACTAGGAAATTATTGTTAGTAAATTATAAAAAGCATATTCTACATTGTAAGTATTATTTTCACATACAGTGGACTTATCAATTCAATTACTTACGACTGTAAAACCGGTCATACTCATTTCTCAGTAAAGTAGCCTTTGAGAGTCAGTCGTGATGTGTGTTGCATCACTCGAATGAGTTTCATTACTACCTTATTTCACGAATACATAATGTATTAGAAGTTCTACAAAAGAATGCATAAAACAGTGGGGTGTAAGGTTTTGAAAAGTCTTCACTGAAGAGTGCGGAGGACTCGTTGTCTTGGACCTCGTCTTTCTCCTAGTCTAAGAGGTCAAACTACTCTCAGACTGTAAGAAACTTGGACACCTCACCACTCTAACTTGTCATGTTCTTGCATCGAATATAAATTTTTACTCCCAAAACTACAAGATTCATTATATGACGTGTCTTCTTATATTTTTCTTTTTACCATTTATTTATATTACGTTTTACTTACAATGTAAATACATTTGTTTTTATTTTATACTTATTCATTTACTTGAACTGATTTTCAGTGGTGAACATAATTATTATATCTTCCGACCTCTTTTTTGGGGCATATTTTATACTATACCGATCCTCACTCCACTACAAACATAGTAGACTATCAATATCTAAAGAATGTAAAACAATCAAGTCGCGTTGATTCAGGCGTATAATCTAACTTGTAGCAGAATTAACTTATCTTTCATACCACCCCGTATATACGACTTCAGTCACAATGTATGTACGTAAAAACGAGAACGATCGATGAAGAAAGAACTTCGCTCATGCACGCGATGCTTGTATTCAGTGGGTCGTCTGTTCGATCACAGGCTCCGTATATAACACACATCGGTTTTCCTTCCCACCTGTCTATTACTTAAGTTTCATACTAAGCACCTTTGAATATTTAAGAGAACTAATTAATATTTCGCAAGAAAACCTCCCCCAGAGCTATTAACCCTTATCCAGGTAACTAGCTAGCTAGAGGGTTTGGGGATAGCTAAAAACAAATGCACAATAGCTACTTGAATCATTTCTCTTTTGGTTGAGAAACACCTTGGGCATCCCTTCAGTCAATATTGACGTAGTCCGGTATCGAACCCGCGTCCCTTGAATGCAAGTGTTTCTCTTGAAAAACCTGAGCTATCTGTTTTTATAAGAATATATCAGTGAGAACGTTACAATAAATAACTGAGAACAATCGTTGCATGGTTTCTGTTCATTTATTTGAACAACGAAATGAGTGTACGAACATTGTAATATATTATATAGGAAAACGCTAACGTCCCGCCACGTTGATGGATGAGCGTTTTTTTTTTGTAAGTTTTTTGTTTGCGTTTTGTGCGTTTGTTCGCACTATTCCTTTGCAAGTGCTTTTTTAATGCATTGTAGGTGATTGTTGTCAAGTTTCTATTGTTACTTGTTAATTGGTATTATAAACTTAAAAAAACTCATATTAAAACCTTTATTTCTGTGGTTTTGACTAACTTTTTCAATTTTTTCTTTCAAAAAGTACTACATCACCATAACCTCAATGTCCATGTGAAATCTGAACGTTGTAGCCCCACCCGTTTGGTCAGAATCGGCCCAAATGTGACGAAAATATCGCACTAAAAATCGATAAACTAATATTAAAACCTTTATTTCTATAGATTCTAGCTAACATTTTCAACTTTTTCTTTCAAAAGGTACTACATCACCATAATCTTAATGTTCATGTGAAATATGAACGTTGTAGCCCCACCCGTTTGGTCAGAATTGGCCCAAATGTCACGAAAATATCGCACTAAAAATCGAAAAAAATCGTAAAAGTACGATATTCATGAGAAATATTTCTTCGATTGTACCCAAAAACAATACACCTCTAAGTTCAGAGAAAACGAAGGTCCGGTCAAATTTTCATCAAGATCGCATATGCCGTTTGTCTGGTAGAGAGCGAACAAACAGACAGAGAGAAAAAAAAAAAAACACCCGAGCAAAATTTTTTGGGGGTCAGTGAAATTGAAGTCTTCGCTTCCGCTCGCTACGCTCATCCAATTAATATTTCGTTGATAAATTATTAAAAATACAATGCTTTTAAAAATCACTTTTTCCTTGTTAATACTGCTATGCTTCTTATTGTTTTGTATCATATTTTTAAAATTATTTTTCATTTTTATTGAGTAAAGAAGATTGACTGTAAAACGTCAACTGATCTTAAGTCCCACACACAAACCTCTAATTTGTTTTCCCTTATAACGTGTACTAGTATGCGAGTCAAAGTACGTAAGACTTGGGTTCAAATCTCTGATAAGCCAGACAGTTTCAAAACTCTGCGGCAACCCTCACTCACTCACGCACATTCCCACTTACTGTATAGATTGGAGAAAGGTTTTTAAATGTAAGGTCGTCCTTAGTATTTAAGATAGTGAAACATTTGGTAATTGCATCTTGTTTTACATTTTAAGTGGGCGACGGTTGTTGATTTCGAAGGACAAGTTACATAATCGTAGAATTTAAATTTTCTCTTCAAATCTAGACTTACTACTTGACTTATGATCTTACTTGAATAGTTTATTTGTGTGGTATTCAAAAACGTATCTAAACCCACCAAAAGGCGTCACAACCACAAAGGCCTTATAACAATTGATTTCATATCAAATGTTTTTCGAAGATTGTCACTACTTTGATAGATATAAAACAACCCTTAAACACTGCAGTAACTATGGGAATTGTTGCCTCCATATTAATATAATTAAAATAAAGTAATAATCATCTTCTGTTCGAATAAACATAAATTTATTTCAAAAATATATTTTTGGTGGAAAGTATTGAATGTAAAATAAATTAAAATCTATTTTAAGAAAATATAATCTTAAAAACGACATTTACATAGCTTATATTAATACAAAGCATTTCTTGTTGAAATACTGATGAAAAGATTTTTAAAAATTTATTGATTTGTTTAATTTGATTTTTAAAGTGTTAAACACATAGAAACACTGCATAAAGCTAGAAAAAGATGTACATTAAACTGTACTTCAAACAACAATCAAGGAATCTAAACATGCGCTCTTGCATGGAGATATATGATAATAATCATCAAGTCAATCTGTGTTTCTGATATGAAATTCACTTGTTAATATTTTGACAACCTGGAATAAAATCACTGTCATAATTCACTCGTAACCTATATTATTTAATACTGGGTTGTATGGAATATTATCAAAGCCACCTAAGGGTGTTTCTCGAGTAACCAAATCAAGAAAAAAACTGATTTTATATTCAATGGCCAAACTTTATACACCCCATCGTACAATCGTATTCTGGGCTGTAAAAATGTTTCGAATTTCCACCTGTCGTTGAGTCAGCGAATGAAAACTCTCTTGTAAAGATTATGTCTCTCCCCACTTACCCTCTAGTGTGGAACAAATGAAAAATTCTTGTTGGCTGTTGTTGATGGTGCTTTTTGTTGCTTTAAAGTCTACAATCTTAACCAACATCTTCGATTAAACAAATAGGCAATACCTTTAGTTTTTATTACGCGACGTCAATCAACAATGATTGTTGATTTATGTTAGCAGGTGGTTCCTACAACTTAACATCTGAATTCATGGTTATGTTATAATTTATATTAACATAACATATTTACGTCTGTAAGTCTGACGTACTTACAAAAAACAGTTTTGATTTTTGTTCCTTATCGAATACAGAATTAGAAAAGCTACGACGACCCTTCAAACCTTCATAATATCGTTGTGGGTAGCTAAACCTCGTTATATTAACATCGGTTTCACTTCAGAATGTTCAGTCCAAGTTCTTCTCTGCCTATCTCTTGGCTTCCTTCATTCTACATTATGTTCAGTCCAAGATTTCCTTTTTCTACCTCTTGGCTATCAATATCAAACGAATACTTACTTTTTACAGCCTTTCATGTATATTTTCATTCATCAATCACCAATTATACTGCAATTCAGTCCATTACGTCCGTATATGCCATTAAGGTATGGTGATCTAGAGTTAGAGAGTGGGGGGGTGGGGGTAGAAACAGCTAGTTATATGAGTTGTACTTTTTGTATAGAAATAGTTATTTTGCTATTCTTTTTATTCAAGAACGTTATTTTCTTGTCTACAACAATGCCTCTTCGCAAGGGTTTATAGCCGCTATGTATTAGGAAGGAAATCCGGGATCCCCAATGTGTTCACCAACAATAGATGACGTCATGATCGTTTGAAAAAATGATAGTTTCGAGGCAGAATGCGTAAACTTTCCAGGCTCGTCTTGTCATCAGCAATAACTCTTAGCCTGAGGGTTTGTGACGTGATTTGTCGTTTGTGACATCACGTGGGTATAAATAATTTCTTTACATCATATGGATATTTTACACTCTGTTTTGTTGTATCAGTTGGAATAAAGTGTATAATGTATACCCAAAATTACTTTAGGGAATAATTCACGAATTAATTTTATAAACGATCGTCTGACACATTCGATATTTTGTTTTAGTGAAACGAAAACATTTTACTCTGTACACCTACATACCTACATGTACAGTAAAGAACACAGTAAATAAATGAGATAAACGCACATTAAGAACATAGTTTAAATTCTCATATTTTGATGGGAAAAACGGTTTCCCAATCATAATCGCGATGTTATTTAAAACAGAAAATTAAATAAGTTTTTTAGAGGTGCATACATACAATGTCTCGATCAAATTTTAATGAATTCATTACCAACGATACTTTCTAACAATTTAAAAAAAAATCAATTCCATAATTCAAGATTGTGCGTGCTAACATTACTTATAACTGAAGCATGCGCATATCAGTGTTCACGCCAATGTCTCACGCGCATGTTGCCATCTCATTGAGAACATGAGAAGGCCAGCTATATTTGTAAGGCCAATCAATTCGCGTGGGCAGTCGTGCTGTATCCACGTGTACGTATCACGAAGTCTTATTGAATGAACATTTCCTTGCCGGCGCCTGCTGTTAGTAGCGTGGTCCGGTGTAATTGTACATAGCTATCGAGCTTCAAGTAGTACCAACACACACTCAGAGAGAGCGTGCGTAGGGAGCTGGCTACCTGACTTATCACCTGGTTACTACTGCACTTATCATTTCCTGCACAACAATTAACAAGAGAGTTAGTTTGCTTACATCCAAATAAGCGAATAGGTCACGGCAACGCTGGTTGATTATATTAGATTTGGCATGAAACCCACAGGAAAGATTAAACGAGAAGGTTATTTTAAGATTATGTTTAGAATATTTTGGAGTGTTCAAGCTTTCACTCAATGTCTGTAGCGACGAAAGTTGCAAGATGACATATAAGGATCATAATAAAATCTGAAATTAAATTAAACAAGCTTTATGTACCTCCCATGCCCGTACTTGGATGGCTTAAGATGATGTACTTTTCTTCATTAGGGAGGAGAGAGACTGGTAATTTAAATTTAAAAATGTATATAACTTATTGCACCCTGGGCAGGCTTTCCACAAAAAAGATTATACATAAATCGATCACAACTTTGTAATTTAATACATTTATAGTGGTGTTCTTTAATCAATACTCAAAATATCTAGTTTTACTTCTCATAATATAATTTTATATCAAAGTGAAAAAGTAGAATGCACATCTTTCAATTACGTACATCCATAAGCCACCGTAATATTATGTGAATTGCTAGTCACCCCCACCCCCCTCCAAACTTAAGATGCTCACATCTATATGCAAATATGCCACAAGCAAACTTCTGTCCTTGCATAACTCATTCGAATTACTGTGCCCCGTGACATGTTCTGCATGTATGTGGTGTGCAGGTTGTTTTGCTATGGTTACCAAAGTTACCCTCTAATCCACGTTGTATAATTAATGTTGTGGGGCATGATTAGCGCCCAGACGTGTATGCATACAGTGGATGGTAATGAGTATGCAGTATGCACGTCATGTTTCATACTTTGGGGTGTCAGCCACGAGTAAGGGGTTAGTTCAATCACCCCTATTAATACGTACACAATTAGGATTAATTATCTTAAGTACATTGACACTAATTATATAATTAATTATGTTAAATACATTGCTTTACAAATCTTTTTATCTTTCATCCAAAAAAATTATGCTTAGTATTGTATTTTTATTTTTACATTTTGTTTTGTTTTGACGTCTCATATTTTGACAATAATAATAGAGGAAATCCAAAATGAAAATGTTAAAAATTGATTGATTATGTCATGGCATAGTCTTACGAAATAATTATTAGTAAAAGTAACAGAAATAGTTCGGTGGTATTGAGGGAGACTCTTGGACTCAATCCAATACTGGCAACTCTGATTGATTTGTGTTTCAAAAGTATTTTCTCAACCAGGCTCGGGTTTCCAGATTTGATTTTTTTAAAGTATCTTAATTAGACAACCTTCAGAGGGTCACATGACGAGAAATCAAAATGTAACTTTATTTGTTTACCGTATCATTAAAAATGTAACTGTTAGACAAATTGACTATAATTATCGAGGCTTAGTGATAGTGATGATAAGTAAACTGACGTGAATTCTGGATCTCGAACTCTGGATGGTCAAATACTAGTAACAACGCGCGATAACTGGGAGAATTCATAAAATCGCGGCTTTCTGACATAATCTCCAAACTTCCTTATTTTGTAATCTTATACTTAATAGAGCCTTTCCCTAATAATGATTCCTCTAATTAAACTGTTGGCTACTCTATTTGTCGGTTTTAATAGTCTCATTAAACTTAAATTCTATAGCCACTAATAAATTAGTTTTCAAACACCAGGGTCTGTTTAGTATGCACTGCCTTCTGTGTTCCGGCTTCGCATCGTGTAGCACGTACGCGACGAACGAGCCTCGGAGAGGGTGGTTCTCGCTGTGAAAAGTTCCCGACTTCGCCTACTGTTGGCGCTAATGTGCACGAGAATGGACGCCACCAAGAAAAACTCCTGGAAATGTAGCTCGTTTTCCGGATAGCAGAGCTCTCTGGGCGGTAATGGGAGGTACTAGGTGATGGTTATCTCCGGCGTTGGCATGGCAACGGAAGCGTATCGACGGGAACCCGCCAGGTACAAGCCATGCGCGGAACACACTTCTAACAACACGTGTGAGACGGGCTGCGGTTCTTATTATTGTACCGGTACAATTGAACGATTTGTTACCGATTGGGGAGATTATGCCAATATGACTTGATCGTTCGGGGAAAAAGTCCATTGTAATGATTTTATTTTATTTGTTTACATCCTATTTTTATTTAATGAAAATAGTTCGCCACTAATCAGTATTCATAAAATTATCTAATCGTGTTCAACGTGATTGCGTTCTTTTTACTCAATACATACAAAATAGAACAACAAATTGCATGCATGCATTCAATATTGATAGCATATATATTTTGTACATGATATTTCACTTTAATTACTCGATTTTCAAGACTACATGTATTTTGAATTTATAAGCAGTTAGTACACGGTTGCTCAGACAAATTGGGAACATGCACAGGTCTTTACTACTGACGGATCAGGGATCAAATCACACACAATGTAAATATTTAATTAAACCTACTTCACACTCGTGAAATATCGACTTTTTCATCTCGTGTGGTATAACTAGATTAATCAATACAATTATTAATTAGAATTAAATTAGACTAAGAATACGTAGCGCTTGGCTACACAAACGATGCATTTCGGCAAAGTTTTAATCTGAATCGATCCAAAAGATTGACATAGCATTCCAATGTGTATGAATTATTAGATGAATCATAGGTACCAAAAATATAACTACTAACACTATACCAAGTACCAAGCTAAACATAAACACAGTAAATATGTTACTCTTCTTGCGACTTACATAACACATTTTTTGGTATACGAAGGTCTGAGTATTCATTGTTGCCAATACATTTAATTTTAAGTACGTTTTCAAACGAACTCTAAAACCGCATGTTTTTAAACCCCCTTTCTTTTAAATCTATGCTGCATTTAAAAAATAAAAGTTGATTAGGCCAAGGTGTAACATGTTACATTAAAAGTTTAATAGTATTGCTGACATATTCATCTCGTGAGCTGTCATTCAGCTGCTGAATTTGTGGTTGAATTATTTTTAATTACACTAAACGATTTATAAATTTAAAACTGGGTATCTTATAAAATCTTCGTGAAACATACCACGTTGGCAGTTATGGACTGGGTTTAAAAGCGGCATCGCAAGAAGCGAATTTAAATTGGCATTACAAACCACTTAAGGAATTTGGAAACCTGTTTTGAATCAGAAGCACAGATGGAGCATCGAAAAAGTTACATGTCCCTCATGTTATGAAGAAATGAATTTACGTGTATCCCTTATGATAAGTGGCTCCTCCACACTCATTACATTATGCATCAATCAGTTGGGTCTGCTTTTCTAAATCAGTTTTTTTTACAACTGAGTAGTATAGACGTTACATACAAAATAAAAATATTAAAAAATACAAATTCATGGTAAGCGACAGCATTTTCCAAACTTTAAAAAATAATTTTACTAGACTATCTGAGTTACTACTTTCTTATAATGTTACTTTGTGTAGAGTTTAAAAGTACATTGAAGACTTGCAGAAAAGGTTAACTTTTATAGCGTGTAGGCCTGTATCATTCCCGGTTTCATGTATTCTTTCGGTTAAGTCATGTACACAAATTTCGGCTTGGTTTACCAAAGTCACAGCAACATTTTTTGGAAGGTTGCCATTTAAAAGTAACAGTATAATTCAAGCTTAAAAGGTAAATTTCCAACCAGTGACTTGTCATTATGAGACCGTAATTGCAGGATGTCATTATTTTAATATTTATGTTAGACGATGTCATGTTTTGTATTACGATTGGCACAACTTGAATTATTTCTTAACATTGTGTCCTAAGGTGAAGTCACTTTATTGTACAATCAGTCCAACATTTTCAGATAGTGACGAAGATTGGCTAGAGGGCTGGAACTAATTTATTTAACGTGTTATATAGGCTAAAAAATACAATTTAATCTATCAGATCCCTTTCACATTACGAAGATTAAACGTGTTTTTTATGGTGTGAATGCCATTTTTTTCGTGACCTTTAATACTTCCTGCAAGTGCAAACTCAAATTCTCTTAATGTTGTAGTACCTTTGTTTTGTATGAACAATTCTGATTTCCTTACTCATAATTTTGATAGTCAATCTTTTGTTTTGTCATGTTAGTCTGCAACGTTTGCTCACTGTACTATTTAAACCATAATATCAATTTAGCTTTTTAATTATATAATTATGCTTGTAGTAAGGTAGCTCTGTTTGCTTCATTTCATTAATTAACTAAATACCAACTTTAGTTATTTTGCAGTTGGTCTTAAATTGTTAAATTTGCAGGTATTGCATCTTTTTGTTTTTGTACATGCTTACAATATATCGCTGTAACGTTCGCTCCAGTTTTACAAATGTAAAAAGTTCTGGCCTTTAGATACGAGAGGTATAATGGAATACAAGTGATAAAAATAAATTAAACAAATTCTGGGTAGCTATCTTTATAAAGAATGTTAATGAATTGTAGAGAGAATGGGGGCAGAATCTGTTTTGAGAAATGAGATACTCCACGTTCTGTGTCGAGTATTAGTTTTTCAACCCTCGCTCCACTAACAAAACATAAAACAAATATCCTATTACTGGAGCATACATCCACTCGTAACAAAACAAACGAATGCAAGGTTTTGTATCAGAGCATGTTTAGTAATCAGAATACAAAAAAGAGACACACTGAACAAATAACGAGTTTTGAGATGGTTTTCGAAATGTTGTAAATTACAACTGACAACATTGTACATTCTTATAACCTGGTTCGTGTTTGAGCTATTTATAGAACGTGAACATAATAATTTGGTGATGTTCTTTTCTTTCGTTTCTTCACGTCTCTATTGTTTCGGTTACGATATTTAAAACGTTAATTCTCGAAAGTGCACAAAAATGAAAGATACTTCAATGCATAGTGCGGGATTCGAACACCCGTCCCTTGGTGCTATACTTCTCAGACTTGTTCCCTAACAACCGTGCATCGCTACAACTCGATTAGTTACCCACTTGTAAGTCACTTCATTTTATGTATAGAACTTTATTGTACTTTCAAGTCTTAAATTAGACATTAACCAGAACGTACAGATTCGTATGAGCCATCAGCCATTAGGTGAAAACCACAGCTTTAGAAGCCCATGACTGCTACTCGGTAAAATCTTTAGGAGTTGCTAAAATTTGCATAACCCTTCTATAGCATTAGGTATTCCAAGCACAACTAGATCTAAATACCTCAAAAATGTTTTTTTCTTATCTTTACAATAATTGGTGCGCAGAGAGATAGTTCCCAACTCCCGTTGCATACTTTTAATTCAAAAACATAATCATTATACATATAACAAAATATAACTTTTTAATGCCCTAGATTTAAATATTAATAAATGCCATCGTACAATATTACACTCTTATCATCATTCTCGTTATAATATGATAATTACTATACTGCAAAATTACAGATTAAATCTTAATGTTAACATGTTATTACAGTTTATGTATAATTTTGCTTTAATTGAATTTAAACTGTCATGCTTACAACAAGGCTGCATGATTAGTGAAGTTAGTTTATAATTTATGATCTGCAATGTTTAAAACCTTGAAAACGGGGATTAGGCCAACGTCATCAGCGAACATAAATAGCATGCAATTTATGATTTAACAAGTTGATGTGAGAATACAGTTTATGTTCAAATGGTAAGCCCAACAAAAGCACATACTATCACGACAGTTTTTGATTAATTATATCTTATAATTTTGTAATATTTAATTTCTGAACATAAATATGTAACCAGTTGACGTCAATTGTTTCGAATAAACATCGTGTTTTACATCATATAGTTAAACTTAATCACACGCTCGTGATTTGAACCTCAAATCAAAATTAAGGTTTGTAACAGTTATTACTTATTTTGATTATTAATTCTGCAATGAATAATTATAGTATTTGTTATTGTCAATGATGCAATCTACCTTTTTTAATTCCACTGCTGATTCCATTATTGCTAACCCATAATTAAGTTTATAATAAATAATCATACAATTAATAATAAATAAAACAATATAGATCCTAATTACAGTAACATCAGGCTTGATGATTTCTTATGAGGTTGGTAATATGGAGCGACTTGTATTGTCTAGTGGGCTCACCGAAAAAGTGGTTTTTGATTCGAGGCCAAACCCAAGAAAATATGTAGGTTTTAAATTCGTCTCATTAAAAAATACAAAAATGTGGACACGGTTTAGTAGTTTTTAACAAATCATGCCAACATTGAATAAAGTCAATTGTTTTCTATTCGTTATTGAAAACCTAGTTCTAGCAACTGAGTAGGTAGAGAGTAAATTGACGTGAATTTAATCCATTACTCCGTCGTGTTTTGCCGCATAGTGGGGTGGAGTGTAGAATGTGTTTTGTTTATTGGGTACAGCAAGAGATTGTGGTAATGTTATCAGGTCTTGTCGCTACTCGATTTACATTCTCGGAATGGAGGTTCAGTACAAATAGCTTGCTCTCGGGTAGAGCGCTGTAGTTGGCGAAGCGTGGAGGGGCGGTTTACATGCTGCGTTGCTTGCCCTAGATCATAACATACTATTGCGTCCAAATCAAGCAAGTTTCTTCCTTTTAATCATTACTAACATAAAATACAATCAAATTAATCTCATTTGTGTCGTCGAAAAGTAATATTTTAATTTTGCTACGATGGAAATGAAACACAATACTTTTATTGCCCATTTAACATTCACCAACATGATAAATGTTTGGTTTGTTTATAAACTTGTAGATACTTAGATATCATGATGCTTATAATCACAGCGTAAAAAGTTAAAATATGAATTACTTTATATTCTAATTTATAAAAATTGATGACAAAAATCATCAATATCATTCTAGAAAGCGTTTGTTTCACACTATCGCCTAATAATCAGTCTCTGCAATTTTAAATAAACTTGAATGTAAAACACAATCGATGGTAATGAAAAACAACCATGACATTTTCATTTAAAATCGTAAAAATGTTTGTTTGTCAAAGCATACATTATAATATAACTTTTGAGTTGTGTTTGTAAATAGTTCACATCCACTTCAGAAAACCGTAATGAATAGAGCTTGTATTTATCAAAGTTTTGCTTCCCAAGCTAAGATTGTTTTCTTCTTACACGTCCTCTCGATAACCTTATTTCTGGCTACCCCTGTTTGAAGCCCACACGTCCTGAAATCCTTGATATGAGGTTTCTCGAATGCCAAGGCGGCGTCATATCCAACTATGCATGGTTTCTCAAACACACTCGTCGCAAGGAAATACTCGCCATACCCGAAATTCCGTTCTCGTTTACATCGGCTCATCTTTGAAGACTTCTCAGCCAATGATTCAACTGGAAAGTACCTCTTTGTGGAATTTGTAAATGCCATGTCAGTTTGTTTCAAATTTATTGAGACATTTAAATTTTGAAACAAAATGTTTCGCTTGATAATGAAAAACTACATAATCTGAATAGTCACGATTGTATGTTTAAACAAACGGCGTTCAACAGTTAGAAGAAAGGCTCATTTCGCAAGTGGTTTAAGTATTGCCTTCCAATTTAAACTCATCACTACAGAGATAAATTAACGTTTTCCTAATTTATTAAGTACTTATTCCTTATAAATAACAGATTCCTAAACAATAAAACGAACATTTTTGTTTTGTAGTCTAAATAATATGATCATGTCATACTTATTATTTTTAATTTACGTCTAAAATTATTTAACACAATTTTATACTTCCCTTAACTAAATTAATTGATTTTTTTCTCTCTATTTATAGTACAAGTATTGACCAGTGCAAGAAACTCAATGATTTTTAGTATAGTGTAATTAACAACATATTGGTGTGTGCAATGTGTTAGCAATGTATCTGTAATAAAAATGTACGCTTGTTAAATTGTGACATTATAGCCCCTATACAAACAACTTTGGTAAACGATAATTTTGTCCACTCTACGTTCGTAATAGCCCATCTCGCTTGCGACAAAGTTGTGTATTACGCAATTTAACTCAACGACACACCTGTTCATTCAACGTTCATAAAATTATTTATTGACACATTTATTCGCCTTAATAGATTCTTTAGGTGCGTTATTATTGTTTTCGTTTAAACTTTGAACCTTAAACTTCTGTCATCGAAATATTGGGTTTCTTTAATTTATTGAAAGGATAATTGTGTGTTAAACTAATGGGACAAGTCCGAAAAACTATTTCCTTATTGCTTAAACGCGTATCCACTAACAGCCGTAGGGACCTTGTGTTTATGTAATTAACACACGATAGTATTGACAAAACAAAATATATTTTTAACAATGATGTAAAACACAATTAGTTGATAGCGTTGTGTAGAATTCCGCATCGTGCCTTCTGCATTCTGCCTTCAAACTTGCCATGGTGTCAGTATGTTGGCATTTGAGCACGTGTGTGCTTTAATAAAGTTTCTAGGTCTGGCGAAATTGCCGATGAAAGCAGACTTACAGTATTATTAAACTTGGTTACAACGGCGAAACAAACTAAACCAAGCTACCCCTGGAGACAAGTCGGCGAAACCGTAGCGTTTTCTTTGCCCATGGTGGACAAATGCCGTGTACACTGTTTCATAATTCTTGTTCAAATGGAATTTACCGTCGTATATCAAAGCTGACGAGCTAGCTTACACGCGATCCAGGCAATACAACCTAGGTGCATGTTGGTACACGATATTAAATAGAATCTAATACTTTGTTGCCGTGGTTTACCGAGTATTGGCAGCAAATTTACAACATATTTGAACTCAATTCACTCATTTTAACAGTTTCCTATGGGCGGATTCCTAGAACTATTTCACCCTTGGTTGAGCGGAGTTAGGGGTTAATGGGTGATCCTGATCAATTCCTGAAGTGATTAATTTCCAATTTCCACGGATACGGAATATAACAAACAAAAAAGCATTGTTACCTCTTGCTAGCTAGCACGGAATAAAGTGTTGCGGGTTAGGGGTTAGTTATTTTACACCTGGAATCGAAAATTCGTATTGAATTCCGATTTTTATCATTTTAAAATAACACACAAAATTGAAGTAGAGTATTGTGATAAAATTTGTATATTTTAAAGTTTAGGATATATATATATATATTGATGTGTACGTTGTAGGAAAATTACATGTTATGATTTTAAATATTTTATTTAATAAAAAATAATTATTATTAAAGAAAATAAAGAAAATCATTATGTGTAATTTATATAAAAGAATAAAAATAATAATATTTTATAAAAATATGTCATTTTACCACAATATACACATCAATTTTTATCCTTAACTTTAATATATATCCTGGTAAACAAAATTGTAAATTTTATCACAATACTCTACTTCAATTTTGTGTGTAATTTAAAAATTATTATTAAGCCTTTTGATCTGACACAAACCCACAAGGCAAGTTCAGTATTCTATTAATATGATGAGGCCCAAGTGAAACAATATTTATATTATTGGTAGCTGCGTTCAATGTATCAGGCTCGCACATCCGTGTTCTTGCGTCACGTTTAATGTAACTCAAATTACTTACTTGACGTTTCAAAGCATATGTCAAAATAATGATAACTGATAGTGTAGTTAGAAAGCTACGGATAGAGGCCAACAAACGTTGCGAGTTCGTAAGTCAACGTGACGCAAATACCCGGATGTGCTAACTATGTCTAGTTTATAAATATAATTTATTATGTATGTGAGTTATATCGTTATATATTTCTCTTAATATGTTATTTCGTCTTTATCTAAATATGATATAGTTGAGTTAGGCGTTTAATAGATTTGACTGTATTTTATGTGACTTTCGGAGAGACTCCAAAATACCATCGGTTCGATCCTAGGCTACGCTATGTATATGTGATCCTATTTAAAAATGGCAGAGGTATAAAAATGTGGTGTAAATATTTATGTCCTCTTGGCTTCGGAATTATTGTTATGGCAGTCTGGCAAATAATAGTTACATAAATATCTCACTGAATCAATTTCTCGTAACAGAGTAGCTGAAGTCAGCCAGTAAAGATGTATTTATTGATCTTTAATGTCAAAGAAGTCCAATCGGAAATGTGATCGTTTGTCGCTAACCTGCCGAACTACTTGTCTTGTATAAATAGCAACTATTCAGTACGCAAAAACGTTGTCTTAGTATTCAGAAATAATTTTACGATCGCGATTCGCTTTTAATCGAGGTTCCAAGTCGTCGAATCGATATCTCGAAGAAGGGAGGCAACATTCTCGAATTAATTAAATAACCTATTGTTTATATAATTTTTCGGTCTTGTAAAAAGTGATTGAATAATTTATAAAAAGCAGGTGCATAGTGTTTTGGACGTGTTTGAGAGCACCACAGATGTAGATAAACCCTCACCTCCTGTGTTCATCTGGGGACTATGCTGCCCTCGCAACATATTTCACAATTAAATGCAATGCTGCAAGGGAGAGAGGAGAGCTGTTGGTTGCCATGGATACTCAGGCCATCACCATACACTAGGCGATCTTATGGAGGAACCAATGACAAGCCCCTCACTACAGTTGGCTCCAAACCTCGGCGACTTGCTGACTCCCTCCTCTGCTACTTCAATCAACTCTCTTTTACCGAAACAAGGAGAATCGAAGGAGTTTTCTTTGCGATACAGTTTTAAAAACTAAATATGCAATTATAGTTCAATTGGCATCATTGAACAAGCTGTATGCAAAGTTTATTCGCGAAACCATATGATTTTGAAATTTTACAAAACAAAATTTTGAAAGTACTTTCCGTGCTGCAATGCATAGAGAATACAAAAAAATGTAAAGTGAGCACTAAGATTATTTTGTAATATAATCGATGTGCATTCATAAAAAATAAATACTCGATTAAAATATATCGAATCAACCAACCAAATAACCAACATAGATACAACACAAAATGCTATTGTGGGTGAGCTCAAATAGTGTATGATTTATTCTTGTTTGTTAAAATTGCAACAAGAAACGGCGTCGACGCTAGCAAATATCTTGCTAAAACACTCAAATCTGTGGAAATCTGTGCCGCGAAGAGCCTTGATGAAGCACGTGAAACTAACTAATTTAGCACATGCAGTTGGTTCTCCCATAATGTAAAGGGGTAAAGGTATAAATAATTTATCATTGGATGATTGGTGATTGTTGAGCCTTTTCTGTGGTAAACATATTTGGCATTTTCAGTTAATTTAGTAAACCTGTCATCTATAACCCAACATTATATATTAGTTTTGTGATTTAAGGAATAAAAGAAAACTACACTTGCGAATTTGTTTACAGATTAGATTTTTTAAACGACCCGACTTACCCATTCATAAATACAATTTTCTAATAGAAAAGCTTAAATTGAGTTACACAACCCTTATTATTTCAACAACGAGTATGTGCTGTGTATTCATATCTTGACATTTTGAACTACCTTGATCACTGCAGATTATCTTATAGAATAATTACAACTTTAACAACTGAACTAAAATTTTAATTCAATTCACATGTGTGCCTTGTTACAAGACATTAAATTTTTAAAAAATTAACCCTATATTCCATGTTTATTTCTCTTGCACATGACTGTAGTCAGCAAGTCCCACAGGACAAGTTGTCTAGGGAAGTGGGAGAGGGGATAAAGGACAAACCTGACTTCGCGCCACTAGACAGGGAAAGCTATGAGGGCGTTTGGGATGAAGAAATATGTTTCCCGATAAATCGTGCATGGGAACCGTGTGGTTATATGGCTAACTCGACCATTGTCGGAATTTACTATGTCTATATAGTTCCCGTCTCTATTTTACTGTCTAAAATGTCTATATATGCGGTGTCCTTTAGATATTGACTACACATGATGTGTTCGTAAAGTAGAACATTGTTTTCAAACTCTCTCTACTTATCTTGGGAGTGGACCTTATAGCACATAACGTCCTGACAATTCATTACACTTGAACTAAATGTGAAGGAAACATGTACAGACTGTCCCACCTGATCAGAATGTAGTAAACTGTGACTTACCTTGGTATACGAGTGTTTAATCCAAGGTTAGGCTGAAGGTTAGCGCGAATGCAACCTTGATGCTCCCTCTACAACGTAACACTAACGCCAGCGAAAGGGAAATCTTCAAACCTGTGATTGTTTTTTTCTGGTTTAACCCTTTCGATTTTTTCCATCACCTTAGTCTCGATTGTGCTTTTCTAGAGCAATATTGTAAGGTGTTGGCTTTATTACAGGTAGCCTATTATGTAAGGAATGGGTTGAAATAGGTAGAACCCATTCAATTTCGTTTGGTTGGACTTGTTGGTTACACACAGACCTTCAGTGTAGTGTTTTTTTATTCGGTTTATGCCTTTATGGTGTTGCGTTAAAGTACTCGTTGTGTACGGACATACCTCGACCTAAGCACATTTCGATGCTTCGTTTCGTAGGTATGCGAACGAATTACTCAATGCACGCTTGAATCAACAGCGAAGAGAACCAAGTCAATTTTACACGGGTTTTATTTAATTTGCATTTCATATTTGCCCACGAATTACTTACGCGGTACAAGACCAATCTAGAATCAGCGTTATAATATTAAATTTATCTAAAAATATTGAATTATTTTGAATTATAATCGTATTTAATATATTTTACGTATGCAATACATATTAGAAAGTAACACAGGATACAACGAAGACGATTTTGTTATTTTATGTGTTTTACACTGGTAAAAAATCTGTACCTTTTGCCTTATTACTATTCGTGGTTTGTCTAAAATCAATGAAAAAGTTATTTTTAATATTTCATGTTAATTCCCTGCTTGTAATGAGGTGTATTAAGTTTACTAAAGCAAGAATGTTGGTGCGCGATAAGAGAAAAATACTATTCGGATAGGTGTACCACAATTTGGTAGATGTGAAAACCATTGAGAAAAAAAGAAAAAAAAAACACCTGCAATTTATTACGCAACCCTCAAATTTTTAATGACCCTAGACTTGAGTGTTATGGGTGGGTTAGGTCAATGAATGTGCATTGTTGACACAGTTGACTTGAAGCAAGTTCTCGGATGACTCGCTAGATGGCAGACTGTACTAGTATCACGGAAACTAATAAAACCATTTTATTACCGTTTATATAAAGTAATGTGTTTTAAAACGAGAAGTGGGTAGGGGCGATGGAGGGGAGGGGGAGAAGAGGTAGGCAGCCTTTGAGAAAGCATTTAAGCTAACTGGTGGCGCTACGCTGGCGGAAAATTTTACCTCTTAAAGAAACATAATATACCTACGATAATAAAAATACGAATTTTATACACATACCAAGGGAATTATATAAGCCTACTCAAATCAGAAAAAAGTTATTCTGACGAGCTCTTGTCTTTGTACCATTTACCTTCTTCCTATTGAATCATATTACAATTTAGTCTCGACGGAGAAGGCACTGGGGATGGAACATGTGGCACTATCCAGCACTAACTATGAGAATAATTAAAATGCTGACCGGCTTAATATGTGAACTTGACTAAGACGTTTTACGTAAACTCAAACCCTACTCACAAACTAAAGATACAACATTCATGTTTTGTGTGTGTGTATTTGTGTATGTCTCGATTGCCATTATCGATTATATTGAAATTAATCAACCAACGCCGACGTCGCCTGACTCGGATTAAAAAATTAGTCCCTCTTTGAAAATTAGTTCTGTGACTGAGACAGTATAGACTCTAAATTTGATTGCATTTATTTTATTCTTATAAACAAATTAGGTTAGAATCGCAGACTTCAATTTTTTAATACATTTTTCAAAATTGATAATGTTAAAATAATTATAAGCGAACATTATTTATCAAACTTCATGTTGATATAATCCATTACTTGGTGTATGAAGTGTAACTTACATACATAGCTGCAAGCAATTTGTAAACAAATCTAATTCTTATCTAAAGATATTTCACAACTTACCTTATAGAGGGGACACTCTTAAGGGGCTCTATTTAACCCACTATTGTAACAAAAGTTGTAAGGAAGTACTATATAGTTGTCCTTTAGATCGCTGACTTTGATTTCTTTTATAAAAGTTACATCTTTGTATTACAACATCGAACCGCCAAAGTCAAAGTTTGCATACACTAAATTGTTCTACAAACTTTGGATAATGTTTTTATACCAAGAGAGTGTAGTAAACATGTAGATTGCGTACTAGACTTTTCATCGTGTCTGGAAGTGTTTTCCTGGGATCAAAATTGAGTCTCTGTAATCGAAACTCTGCTGGTGTTTTGATGAAAACTTTTGTAATGTTGTAAACACAAGTGTTGACTTGTAGACTATATATATAAGTTGGTTGGTAATTCTTCTTCTTGAGTTCTACTTCATTGTGTGTGCATTGGGTAGAAAAGGGAAGTTTGTACAATTAAGACTGTTTGATGGTCAGCAGACCCCTGGGAAAGCTAGAGTGCGTTTAGAGTGTAATAATGAGGCAGTAAAATGGCTAACAGTGGCGTTATTGAAGTAATTACGGAAAGTGGGTCCTAAGTGCGACAATCAATCATTGGGGGTTAAGACAAAGAAAGCACTTCTCTCGTCAGTCTCCAAGGGTTGTACTGACCCTTACAAGTCAACCAGGCACTGACCCTTAGGGTACATTACACGTAGAGACTTCAAAGCATCGACCTTTAGGAGACAATAATTCTTAGATGTAGCTAAAAGTTACGTTTTCAATACTTGAAATTCGATGGTGGTGTTAATTTGAATTTCTAGTTAAATTATGTTAGTTGTAATACTAAAAAAACAATTAGAGGTAATTCATCCATATGTAAAACATTTATTTACTCGCATGCATTCAGGTCTATTCTTCAGTAAAAGTTATTTTAAAATGTAAATCATTTGTTTTGTTTGTAAATAATGCCAAGCTTCAATGACAGGTAATGGGAGTGAAACCCGCCCACGTGCAGCAAATGTCAGTCCGTCTGCCTGTGCAAGCGTCACGTCTCACAATAAAAACCGCACATGACTCCCGACTGAAATGCGTTTTAGTTGACATTGCTCTGACAAGGATTATACAAAACGTTTTGGTGAGTTTTGAAACAGACGAAAAGAGAAAATTCCTCCGACCCGGCACCTCCACCAAAGTAGCTTTACTTTTCGAAAATGTGTTTTTGTATTTTTTTTCCGTCACGATGTTGATAAAGTATTTTGTGTACTGCGTTCCAATGTTTGTCACATTTTTTAAAAATTTTACATACATTAGGTCATTTATGCACAAATGGACGAATTCTAGATTTTAAAATCACTTACACACGCGAAGCTAAGTTTTTTTCGTTCATTAATATACAACGACGTTACTATTATTAAAAAGTATTATAATTTTCAATTATTTTTAAATTAAGAATACGAAAGAAATAATTGATTGTCTGAGAAACGAAGGAGAATATTACTTCCAACGTTTCTGGCTCAGATTTGAAAAAAAAATAATACTTCTAATTACCATGGAGACATTAACCTTGTTGACATATTATTCCACATAATGCTGTCATTTAGATACCTCCTGTCGTGTTGTGGATGTTGAAAATATAAATTGACTACGTAAAAATGTAGATCATTAAAATTATAATTTATATTTGATTTGTAGCCCTACTAACCAAGCGAAATTGATAATAACACATCCATTTCTCAATTTAATTGGTCGGGAAACACTCCCGTAGGTGTAATTGATTTTATGGAAATCAATCCAGAAATTAAAAAAAAAACATCTCAGCGGGGTATCAAACCCCGGTCTCTCAATTTCTGGATTGATTTCCATAAAGTCACATCCATGTTTAGTTTGAATTATTTAAATATTTTATCTCTCCTACATTAGGTAACAAATAGGCTTATATTCTTTCCTGCTTTAGTGTATTCTCTACCCAATAATTCTAAATAGGAATGTGATTGAACGAGAATTTGTGCTAATCGTGCAGGTCTAGGAACTTGTTTTTTTTTTCTTCGGTACGCAGCAGTAGGCAAAGTACACATTTTCACTCTCAATGAAATCCGAAATATAAATTTAAAAAACCGTGCCCCAAGATGTGGTCATAATTTGAGTTGAATATCAACGTTTATTATAACTCTCCATGGATATGGAAGGGATTGAAATTGCAAAGAGAGCAAATAGATCGCAAGGTTTGTGTATGCGTAGGGTGATGGGTCTATGTGCGGAGGTTTGAGATAGGTTAGTGTCTTCTTAACGGGCGCCAGGCAATAAAGTTTACTGCTTAGGTCTATAAAAACAAAGATACGTTGTGCTGGAGGTTTTACTATGTATCATCAATGATAACAACACGGGAGAAGAATCACACTAGTGCATACGTTTGGGAAGATATTATCGACTATGCTGATTAGAAAATTATAAATTTTTATGGAAAATCAATCAAAATATTTTATAAATTTTCGAGTTTAGACATTTCACAATTCACAATTAAAGTGTTAAATTTTTGAAGTGTGTTTATGAGTTATGGTCAACCCAAACTGCAACCTAATTTGATGATAACCTCACGAGTGGTTGCCTAAATTACAAAGAGTTTATACCCACTGATGCGTCACAGCGTGTATAACAAACACCCTATTGATTTTTGAACCACTCCCCCATACATGCTTCCGATATGTTTTTATTTGTTTTCATTCGACTCTGCATCAACGTAAATTTAAGCACATAGCAACGTAGACTAATGCGTTAGTCTAGTAAGCAATGTGCTAAAGATAATTGACGATGTTGAATTAATTGTCTGCGCTAGGATAATAAAAGATTTCGCGGCCAGAGTGCGTCTGTGTATACATGCGTACTGTGACATCTGCTAACATTACAACGACACGTTGCGACGATATTTGTTTTTATTTCAAGCCACCGAATACGAAATATCCAATAAAATGAAAGCAATGCATTTGTTAGCGAAATTGCCAGTCTATAAAATTGATCAACTTTTAAAATTGTTTCCATATTGAGATATTTTGTGAATGGATGGATTTAGCTTTTCAAAACCGTTTTCCTATTTTCTCCGCCACACATGTATAGTACCCTAATAATTCTGGTAAATAAGCATTGAGCGTTTAGGCACGTCGCGGAGTTTGTACCCTGGTTTGGCTGGCTCAGGTTGACCAATGAGAGGCGCTCTGCGCGGCAAACACCTGTGCCTTACGTCACCACGCATGCGCCTCTTGTTTATCGTCGAGACACACGTCTCATTGGAACCATGCCCGCATGTCCCGTCCACGACAAACAAGGCACACTAATAACAAATAAACCAAACGTTCACTTCAAAGGAATTATCACTTCCGCTTTTAACACCATTCAAATAAATACTTTATCTGGTATTAAATTTTTCTGTTTAGATTCTAAGTTTGGGAGAGATCTGAAGACTTGATAGCAGTTCTACTGTAGCGTAGATAATCAATTGGTCGTTTTAAGCGCATTATTGCCCATAAGTTTGTGGACTATCAAACCAAAATAATTTACTTTGGTTTTAAATCAGTATGTATAAATGCTATAGTAAATTAAGTAGAGTTCAAGATTTATTTTAAATGTTATATTAGTCGATAAGAAACTTTTTATTGTAGATTATAACATAGCAAAACGATTTGGGAAAACAAATGGCAATAAAACATTATCAGACGATGAAGACAGAAGAATTAATAAGTCTTGGGGCGCCGTGAGAATTGAATAAATATTGATATTGGCTAGAAATTCTAATACATTTTTAGTCGTTATAATATGTAGATAAAGATAGGTACTGTGCGAAGCTTGTTCTGAGACAGAGCATGGGGATAATGATGTGTAATGATGAACTAAGTAGATAACGCTAATAAACTACTAGCTTCCGCTAATGAATCTAATAATTGTTTTACTGTATTTCAAGCTAAGTCCATAAAAATATGATAAATCAAACAACTCAAGGTTGAACGGAAGTAAAATTAGTTTCACGAATGAAATAATTTAGCGGAATAGGAATTGAGCCAATTATCTGGTAAGTTATATCGCCCGCTTGGGGTTGTGATGAAACACCGCACGGAATTGTAGCTTTTGTATTCTTGTATTCTCGTCATATTATCCTGGCTGGGTACCCACCACCTTCAACAACAACAACAACAACAAAAAGTATGCTGGTTTTCAGTTTTTATAGGTACGCCACGGGTTCGGAAGTAGCCTGGGAGAGAAAGGCAAGCTAATGGTAACTTTAAATTGAAGATATGATGTGGGTTCGAGTCCCAGCTGGAATATGTAATTTTGTCGCTAAATCGTTCTACCCTATAGGGTAATAGCAGTAGCTTAATCTTCGTAACTTTACCGCGAGGGTGGTTTAGGCCTATTCCGAGACAGGGGGAGGAAAGAAATCCATGCTCAACCAAACTTGCCTTGTTTTTTTTTTTATTTAAAAAAATATTAATACAATTTTGCTTTACAGCTTTTATTATTGACATAATTTAATGTATTTGGGGTTCATTTAAACTAATTGTTATAACTTTTATTTGAAAGTCTGACTTGTGTAAGCATGGTGTCTTAACATTGAAAGTAGCTTTTTGAAACATGCAATTTTCTAAATTGCTAGTTGTTGTTTGCGCGGCAAGTATTTACGGCGGCCTAAGACTAAGAGGAAAGCCAAGGATCGAAGAGGCCATGCACGGGTCTACCTTGTCTAGGCGCTCCACATAAGTAGGCTATTTGTAATACTTGGTTAAGTTGCCTCAATTTGGCTGAAACCGTGAGCTCAGCCCCTACCAAGATAGAGGCATGTGTAGGCATATGAAGGAGGCCAGCTTTGCATAATACAAGTTTCTGAAATGGGCCCTAAAAAACCTTGTTAACACTGAACGCCGAGTTAGAAGAGGAGACCCGGGCCTAATAAGATTAGGCCTAAAAATGTAGAATATAAAGATCTAATATGAAACATTTTCGTAGCCCGTGTTTTACAAGTTTGGTTAAAATAACGACAATTTCGAGAGTTACATTAAACTTTAAGAAGTTCCGTAGCTTAAAGTGAGTTAAGCTCAATTCAAAATTTTATGCATGAGTTTAGGAGTGAATTTTTCTTTCTCTTATCTTAGAATCCATGTACAACATTAACGGGAAGATACACTTGTCTTAGCAACGGTACGTGTTTGCAGACAGATAAATGTTTAAAACTCTTGATTTTCTTAGCTAATTTATTGTGGTATAAACTATTATATAGTACAGCGCAAAATCAAGATTCGTCCGACTGTCTTTTATTAGTTGCTTTATCTAATTAGCTGTGCTTATTTAAAATTTATTTATTTTAATAGCTTAAAACCTCCATACATACAATATGTTTATACGCATCTTAAATTCTACATTTTATCGTATAAACATTTCAGAAAATACAATAATCGTAACGGTTCGTTTTAGAAAAATTATAATGTTTTAATTTTCTCCCACTTAGATTTTTCCCTCACATCTTTCACCGATTGATCGTCGTCTCAAATATCTAGATTTCATTGAAATAGATGTGGGCCAACAAACTTTACCAATACAACAATTATTGAAATATGTTCTTGTCTAATAAATCCGACAAAACTGTGTGTTGTTTTGGTAAAATAAATATTACAAATAATCTATTTCAAAATAGGCTACACAATTAATAATTTACATCATTTATATTTATATTTATGTATCATATATTAAATATTATTTATTATTTATATTTATGTATTTGTGAATATTAATATCTTAGTTTCATCACAAAAAAATTATTAAATTAAATTTAAAAAAATTACGTATTTTTTTCATTTTCCATTTGTTTCGAATCAACTGTAGGCCTAGTATGCTACTGTATGCCGAAGCTCTCTGTGCTGCCCTATCCACCACTGACTGGTTAAATGATGCATGCGAGAATTACGCGGTCTGGTTTAGCGCTAGGCTAGATAATTGTTCGTAAAATAAGTATCGCTCCTCATTGTAGCGTGTATTAGTCTGTGAGCCACAACCACAAATGGAGTTATTTACATATCCAGCTCGGTTAGTGTCCCTAGTAATCCGTCTGTAGTTGTGAACTATTACATTAGTAGGACATTATACGCTGGTATTTCATCACTTGCAAAGCGGCATCCGAGAAACATCTTAGCATGTCCTTACGAGAGTCTATAGTTAATTAACTATATAGCCGACGTAATAAAAACAAATTCCATTTGTGCCAAACACAACTTGGAAGAAGAAGTAATACACTAAAACTCCCGTTCTTAATTATACATATGGGGAGTGTTGGAATCGCAAATGTTGGTAACTTATAATTAGTGATCATTAAAACAATGTTTGCCAGACTGTTTCCAAGAGAAGCAATTTCTATGTTTTTAGGAGTAAATACATTTCGAAGTTGGAACTGTCCCTGCCTGCTCGTAGCACGAACTTCACTTGCATGCCACATCGTAATTACTAGGATCACATAGGGGTCGGAATCAGCAGACCACCCCCGTTTTAGCGTTAGTGACGCAAAATCCAGCACACATTTGTCGAGGAACATTGAATATCAAGTTCGAGATAAAACAATATTGTATTCAAAAACCTTATATTTGAAATAAATAATAAATTGTCAGATTTTCTTTCGGTTTTCGATGTCATATCACAGGGTTTAACTCGGGGAAGATATTAATTAATTTGACTAATAACGAATGCATCCTAAATAAAAACCTTACAAAATCTACAAAAACCTACAAAAACCTAGCATCGAATTACATAGGTTATTAAGAACCAACAAATAAATCGAAAGTCGTACCTACGTAGTTCGATAATGTTTTATACAGTTTTTTGTAACTTTGTTCTTGATGTGTATTTGTGTTTTTCAGTGTATGATGTTGATTTTGTGAAATGTGTAATATTTTGTCATTCTATTGTCATACCATTTTGCAATGTCGTGTTATGAATGTGTCGAGAGTACAATTCTTGTTTACTGAATGCCTTTTTTAAATTCAAAAGTTCAAACTAAAAATTATTTCAACTATCTAACTTGTTTGTATGTTTTTTGTGGCGGTTTTAAAATCCATGTGTGATGTAGTGAAGTGTGACATTTGCGTGACAATACGAAAAAAAATCTACACATTATTTTTTATCACGAACCAAGGTCTAATTAGTACTCGTTACTGAGTATTTCTCATTGATGGTATAATCACATCAACGCCAACACAAAAACACATCATTATTAACCCTCTAGGTTTATACCATGTCGGGGTAAAAAACAACGCGACCACCTTTATGAGTATATCGTGCTAGGTATTGCCGTTTTGCTGATGGGCTGAGTCCATACAATCATATCTCGGCTCCCTCGTTATCCTAACACATACTCTCCATCCTATCTTCCAGAATAACAAGCTAAAGTAATAGTAATTAGAATCGTGTTCTGCTGAACAAACTCATTTGTTGAGACCATTAGGTCACGTAATTGCATGTGGGGACGTAAAGAGTACACTTAACTTTCTGACAATATAGGTAGAACTTCGCAAGAGAGTCAAGTTATCAAACAAAAATGCATTTTACTCCTTTAGAAGCCTCCCACATTGCAAACTGACGCTATTTTTAATTATTATTTGTATTCTCCCTAGATTTATTCGCCGCACTAAAAGGATTCTGGGTAAATGAGGCCGTAGTTCAAGTGAAAAGTTAAAAGGTGTGAAATAGAAGGTGCTGCCATCGAGTGAACCCTCTATAGCCTAAAGCACTTTGGCTTGTCCATCAGGGCTCGGCGAGCGCTCGCTTCGATACACTCTGAACTAGAAGTGAAGATAACACCGAGGTTTTCCTGAAAACATCACATCGCAAGCAGCTTATTAGTTGCCACAGAACCGTAACAATAATACACCACCAACATTCACGACTTGAGCACGAATTTAATTTTCTTTAATCTTTGTGCATAAGATTTTGTCTGAGCGTGCAATGGTATACGTGTGTAACGTGACCTTTGCTGACACGTGCCACTCGTTACTCGTGCTAGTTCCTGACCCATGTGACATTTATCTGCCATACATTTTAAATTATCCGTTTTAAGTGAGTAACAAAATTCAATATTTGATTGATTTTATCGTCGTTCCATACAACAAAACAAAACGCGTGTTCGAGATTAAAGAGCTTTCAAAGCACTTAGCACGAGGTAGCTGTTACTATATCTTTGCAAGTAAATAGTCGCAGTGTATTTGTTTATGTAACTCTTTCTAACTTAATGTTACCTATAAGCACACAAACAAATACGATAAAATAAAAAAAAATACGATGAATAACATCTAGGAAGCTTCGCAAACGCTTTTTCAGGCGCGTTGTTGGATGAGCGTAATTAGTGCATTGAGCTGCCATGTGTTATGCAGATTTTCTGTTGTTCTGTGGAAAAATCATTACAATAGGTAAAAAATGGAAAAAAGCGTAAAATTGCGATTATCATGGGAAATAATTTTTCGATTGCGCTCAAATGTCACAAGCATATATTAATTCATTAAATTAAGTTTCTGTGAAAACATTATTACAATCGGATGAAGTATGTAGGTGTTATATGTCGGAGATTTTTTTTTAATCGAAAAAAATTGTAAAATTACGATTTTCACGTGAAATAATTTTTTGATTACGCTAAAAAAACGTGGCAGTTCTAAGTTCGTTCAGCGATTTCGAAGGCCTCCAGAAAATTTCATCGCAATTGAATTATCGGTTTAGCCGGAATCGTGCTAACAGACACACAAAAATACAAACAGAAAAAAAGGAAAAACAAAAAAAACTTTACGGATTTATTTCTCCAGTGTAGTAGAATGAAATCTTCACTTCGCTCACTACGCTCATCCAGCAACCTCTTCATAAATTAAAAGAACTAAATGGTTTGAAGCATCACTTTAGTACGAGCCCATTCAGTTGCCTCATAAACTGTGGCTACTTATTTCTTACATGGGTCCTCACCTCGTGCGAGTTTTGTTTGAAATACGACTCGGTACGTTCCGAGATTAACATAGCTTATTTAGGCTTACACACCATGGATTTAAGTTGATAAAACAGTGTCTTAAACATACTTTTGATTCGTATAAAGAGCTGCCTTGTATAGAAACCGATTTCTTTTTGGATATTGATAAGAGGGCAATACGCACAGCCGCTTATCTCCCCACGACTGTGACCCGGTATGAAACAGTCTAAACAAAGATTAGCTATCATTTAATTTAAAAATTTTTAATTAATAAAATAATCAAGGGCCAAGCCTGACTTGCTAAAGGAAATAACATCTATTTTTCTCTAGTCAAGATTCTTTGTCTTAGGCTACAAATACATTTGGAACACTTGTGACTTGCTGTTATTATACAAGACGGAGTAAGTCTTCTGTATAATATCAGCCATTGCCTACAAAGTGAGAAATTGTCTTATTTAATTTACTGGAGAAGGAGCTTAACATCTGTGTCCACATCATGCAATTATACGGCTGGCGAGTTGGGGGAACAACCAAACTATACTGTGCAGTCCGCAAAGCAAAGCAAAGCTAGGAAATGTTTGTGAAGGTAATTTAATTTTAACTCGTTTCACGCGCAACTAGCGTGGGGAAATATCTCCCATACCATACCATGCAGCGGGCGAAGCTTGGACATGAGAGATCTCTCATCTAGACCAGAAAGATGAAATGAAAACAATGAACAAACAGAATGGTAAACAGCAAGGAAGGGAATTTCTTAAAGCCTTTAATTCGCAGGCACAATTTTAAGAAGAAGAATATAATTGGATGGAGGAAGAAGTATGGTACCTTATTGTTGTACTGTACACTCATGTACCAAAGGAAATATTTAAAAACTGTCAAGTCAGGATTGATGCAGAAATGTATACCACCTACCACGTGGTTAAGGTATCAGCTATTATTTATTTATCGGGTTTAGCTACACTATTACACATTGTAAAAAGTTTGATTTATTCACATTGTTGGTCACACGTAATCCCCCCCCCCAAAAAAAATGTGAAATCATATCAATATACTTTTAAAAATGTCGTTATAAGTGAACCATTCCTATACAGTAAGGGTTATCAAGATATTTAGAAGAATCCATGTGAATTTATTAAAGCATTTATTGTTGTACACATGAAGAGAATGTTTTGCTGGTATAGAGTTATTATCAAATTATTATTTTATATTATTATTATGGGGCTACTTATTATGATAATACTGTTGTTTTGGCTGAACCCTAAAACATAATGATAATAAAAAAGGAAAATTAGATGTGTTTATACATGAGGGACATGATAGGCGTACACAGGGTAAAATAATGAATGTTGTCAGAGTCTGAAGACATTACTGTAACCCATGGGCTCAGTAAAGCTATCTTGATAAGAAATCTCGCCAAGTTTCGCGGCTGAAATCCTGTTATGGTACACGGTGTGACAGAAGGGCATCCTAGTGGTGGTAACCTAGGCAACAGAACAGCAGGCGGATTAGTCGCGTGTTTTCTAAGGCAAGGGCGGCATCAAAATACAGCACTGGGATTCATTTATTTGGCCAATCTTACGTCAACCGAAAGCCATGGCTCTATCGAAAATGTAACTATTTTTAACATTGTTTGTTGGTGAATGAGGCTGTTTTCATGCCTGGCACACACTGATGATTGAGGTTTGAGATGGTATAGTCGGAACGATGAAAAGAAATGCTTTCACACGTCTTCTTGGAGGGAATAACTTTTCGCTGCAAGTAATGCATTGATTGTATTTCATGTATTGCTTGGTTGAGCCCAAGGCTAGTAGTTTAATATGATATAGCCTAAACTTTTCAACACATTTATTTGTGAGGAAATAGTGATACATTGCCTAATTTGTAAAACAACTCATATTTTTACAAAATGGTTAATTTGAAACATGGACCACACTCTCATGTCGTCCTCAACCATGCAATACGGAACATGAAATATTTCAGTTTACATTCTTACTGAATATTACCAATTGCATTAAGTCCTTACAATAATGATAAATTAATCGTCGTTAATGATCATATTTAACAAGAATTTAAAAGACTTTTTTTTAAATTTGGAGTTCTACTTTATACCAACGTTAAGAACAAGCATCAAGTATCGAGCTGAAGAAAATGTGGTCCAAGAAAAGTGTCATACCGTACTCATCAATTTATTGGTAACTGGTATTATTTAATAAAAGCTCCACGTCAGTATTTAATAAATTGGTCAGGGGCCTAACATGTTTGACAAGAATCAAAAGGTAATAACGCTCAACACATTCATAATACCACTTTGCAAAGTGTTATGACAATAGAATCACAAAATATTACACATTTCACAAATTCAACATCATATACTATTTTAACCATCTGTTTCGGTGGTGAATAACATAAATACACATCAAGACACAACAAAGTTACAAACAACTGTACAAATAATTGGACAACTATACGTAGGTACTACTTTTGATTTATTTGTTGATTCTTCTTGAAATACGTTCTGGAAATGTTTAAAGATTCAATTACATCTTCGTTGTAAACTTGTTATACCTAGATTTATTTATATTTTTGATAAATGTTTTTTTATTATAAATAAATGCGTTGACGTTATTCAATGTTTATTGTTAATAACTTAAGTATTTAATTTTGAAAATTAACAATGTTATATTTTACGATGCAATTTGTAAACATTAATTTATACCATCCATTTCGTCTGGGACGTCTGGTTTGCGCAACCCATTTATAGACACATAGTATTACCAATACAGCGTTACATTCTGTGAACCATGCCAAATTGCTTACCTTAAGCAATGGGTAAATTTAAGTTATACATACTCGTGGAAAAATAATTGATATTTATGTATTTATGGTACGTTAACACCAAAGTTGACAGATGGAGTATGTTATGCATCTAAAAAGAATATGAATCATAATGCTAATAGTTTCATGTGAAAAAACAGTAATTATGCTATAACTGACAGTGTTACAGTTATGGGTTGCTAACTGCTCATGGCGATACGACCTAATATTCGTAAAACTGGTTTATAATCATTAGTTAATTACGATCTAGTTAGTAGGCCTAAGCTGTGTGGTAATTTTTTGTTATTATTATTATTATTATTATTATTAGTAACTGTGTTATTATGTAATTTATTATTATTATTATTTGTTGATTACAATTGGAAGATACATTCTATAGACACTCTCAGTGCTCGTTGTCCGTGCACGGAGATTTTCACTTTTCTTGGACATATTTTCAAAGTAGAGGCAAGATGCACTAATTATACTTGCTTGACACTCATTACAGAAAATGAGAATATTCTGCTTTCAGAACCATTTTAATTTTAAAATTTCAATTTAACTCATAATCAATCAAGTGGTGGCTCCTTATCGCTTCATTGATCACGTATTCCGTTGAAATACTGTTCACCTTTAAACCCAAGGAGTGCTCATGCGCCATCCCCTCCCCCCCCCCCCCCCGCCCACCCTGCCTGCCCCATGAACTTGACCATAAATTGCCACCTAGCTCCCCAAGCCCTGATCCTCACCCCCACCCCTATCCTGTCACTCTACATGTAAATATTTGATATCAGGTCTCAGGCCCAGACCCCAGCGGGATCTTTAACCCCCTCCCCCCCCCCCCTCCCCCCACCGCACACACCAACCACCGTCTTATCTCATACACCTGTACCGCTATCATCTGCACGAGCACATTAGGGTTATGAGGGAAATAAATCAGACAAACAATAGACATTTTAGGTAATAATTACCATGATATAATTTGTTTCCTTTGAAGATCGCAATCACGTTGAATCTAAATCGTAATTTAATGTGTCATTTTATTAGGGAGGCAGTTTGTCTTTTTAAAGAAGGATAAGAGTATCTTTAGTTTATTATAGAAGTCGTGAGGGACATAATTTTGAGGAGGGAAAATACAAATACACATTTTCTTAATGTCAGCTAAAAGATGGAAGATACGTTATTTGTCATGCCCATTTATAGCTTTTTGTTGTCCCGCCGTTGAGACAAACAATGTATTAACTTGAACAAACCTAAACACATTTTTTTCGTAATGATGCCAGCTGTAGTAGGATATGCGTACCAGTTTAGCCCTCTTCAGGTGGATAACTAAAGCTGGTGGTGGGAATCGAACCCGTGACCTCCCGAATCAGTGTCGCTAGCATTGATTGTCGCTAGTAACGAATGAGCTACTTTTGTGAATGAAGAAACAGTTTATTCCAATCTATGCGTCTTGACTACATAACAAACTTACTGAAATATATCGCTATACAATTTGATCAATTAAAATCTCCACAGTTTTGTGTTCTTGTAAAATGATTCAAGTCAAGTGGTCCAAAATGCTTCCGTAACAGCATTATTACTTACCAGAAGTTCTATAAGAATATTCCTGTACACAATAATTATCATCCTACTATTGCCAATTTTTCTAGGGAAAAAAATCGATCTAATAGATATGATTAAACTATTCGTGAAAAACATTGTTAATTAAAGTCATGCAATTAAACATCCAATTTAAAAATTATTTTCGAAACTTCAAACGTGAATCAAGGATGCACAAACCCTATCACAGTCAAAATACAACGGTGTTCAAATTTGATTATTTACTGCACTGCTTGTGATTCAACGAGCGTACGCAAATTATGTAAGGACAATACATTGTTACTCAAGGTAAAGCTAGGATAGCACTTTACCCATCTCCTGGCTGGTGTTATTAGAGATTCTAGAGGCGGCGCACATTTCATCTAAACAGGATTGTAATACAAATGAGGGCCCTGTCTGTATTCAGCTTGTGACGCCCATGCGGAACGTGGTGGGTGGGTGGGTGGGTGGGTGGGTGGGTGGGTGGGAGTGAGCGGTATCATTTTATGCAAACAGCAAGAACTTTTGCAGAGACTTCCCGCGGAAAGCGACTGGGAGATTTAGGAACCTTGAGCAAGGACATTTACATTCATATTTTGAATGAACATCATTCGTGTGTGGCCTATTAAGCCTGTATGCCGCATCGTTGGAGGTTGAACGTTCATACGCCCATACCCAAAATAATACAAGCCTTGGCAATAATAAACATCAATATATAAATTATCGTGGTTAACTTGCTTTTAGAGTTCGATTAATTCTATAAGATTGAAATTAAAAATAATTATATGCCAAATTTAATTTAAGTAAAACCTTTATTTAACGTTGTTTATAAAATTACTTGTATGTAGTAAATTTTGTTATAACATTATTTATCGATGATATAGCTTTTATCGAGTATGCCATCACATTTTCATAGTTTATGTGGATAAAATGTCTCGTATACTTATATCCAAACTGAAACAACATTTAATCAATGATGGCTTCATTAATTACGTCAATTATAGCGTTAATAAATTACAAGGAAAATTGAAGGGCACATACACAATAATATTTAGCTTATCATTCACTGGACAAGGCGAAGCTAATTTGAAGCCATAAATCTTTTAAACTACAAGGTTACACCCTGTCTGTTCTAATTAACATACGATAAGTGACACGGTTACTGTATCATATTTGATACATGTGAGTAGCCAAGAAAAATACAATTTTATAGTACAGCAACTGAACAAACTATGGACTTCGTTTATGATATCTTCTAGTTATTTTTTCTTCAATTCGTCATGCACGTGAATTATGGGAACAGATCATGCGAGTAAACAAATGTTCATAAGAAAACTAATTGCTTTCAATACGCTGAAGAAATTAAAAGTTAGATCGGAATTCGAATTATCATTATTGAAAATAGATTTACACAAGTTTGTGTACACATATTTGTTGAACATTACGAATTCAGAAATAATTCAATACTATTTATTTTAAGTAGAATAATTGAATTGTATTAAATTAAATTAATGTTCGTTATTGTTGTAATAAATACAAACAAATTAGGTAAATATTTATAGTTCGCCGAGAAATGAGCTTGAATAAATTAAACAATGGAAAATTACTATGTTGTTGGAAGATAAGAAAGCAACCCCAAAACAAATTAATTTTCCTTCCTTCTTTCGTCTTGTGTGTAGGTCTGTCTATACACACATCAGGTTTCCGTCGTGTTTGCTTCACCTTGTTTGCGATGTTATGCTGTGCAGCCATTTCCTCAGCAAACAGCCGGAGTTCTTGTCCAGCTTCTCGCAATCACGTGTAGCATAATATTTGCTCAGCGTACCCGGAGACAACCAATCAACACTACCAACACCCAAACCAAGACATTTGCGCCACCCTCATTGGAGGCAATATGCATACCACGTTTCTACTTAAAAACCTATATTATTGCTCTGACAAACTATAAAAAAAATCTCGTTTAAAATATCAACCATATAACAAACGAGGCTGACCGGCCATTATGTTGTGGGCAATGGCTCATATGGAAACTGATTTCTCTAGAAACAGCACGTTCCTTGTGTTTGCCAAAGCGTGTAACTGCTACACCCGACCTTTTACATGTCTTATTCTCGCTCACCTCGAATCTGCATGGTTCCTCTACTTACACATACCATGGCGTAGGAAAGAATAGCCTTTAAACTCAAGCTATGAATGTACGTTAAACGTTTTGGAATAATGTTTTGTTAAATTTCTTCCAATTTAGTTCAATTTGTATTTCTGTATTTTTCATCCACCATTTCAAAATTGTGTTACAATGTTAATGTTTTTTATTTATTTAATTTATTTATATTATTTTCTTTACATTTTCTATTTAGTGAATATTGTTTTGTTAACCGAATATTTTAATCTACTAGGCTTCTTCTAACTATTTTGTTATTAAATTTCTTCGTAATTAATTGGTGTGCGAGTACCCGTGATTTCGGATCGGGTCGGGTACTAGGGTGTTTGGGTATTTGGGTATTTGTCATGTGATGTCATGGTCATGTTGGAATAAATAATAGTAAAACATTTACGCGATTTTCGAGTAACAAATAATATTTTTAGGGGTGTTGGAGGGGCTGGTCCAAGATTTACGTACTTTCTTGGTGGAGGTGCCGGTCCAGACAATTTATTTCTATGAAAATCCGGGCAATACAAAAAATAATTGGTAGAAAATTGTTATGCAAGATTCTTCACGTGTAAAAAAATTCATTGTCCATTTTAACATGCAGTTTTTAAGCAGCCATCTTTTCCATACCCAATCCGAAACAGTTTTGTACCCGAATCCACCGTCAAATTTTTATACCTGCACATCCCTTATATTAACTGTTACTTGCTGTAACTGTTGCTCATATTCTATTGAATACCTTGTTTTATAAATCAGTTTACGACGAAATATTTCATAAATTTATAGTCATATTATAGGAAAACCTCTTCTACATACACACAAAATTTATGAGATCGCGTTTATATAAAGAACAATTTGGTCGTTATAATTTACTTACTAGCTTATTTTCATTCGTCTCTTCTTTCATACCCATTTTTCTTTTCTTTTCATTTCTTTTCTTTAAAGAATATTTCTTATGATAATACATTTTTAGAGTTATTAATTTTGATTGTTTCATATCATTTAAATTGCTAATTTCAAATGTGTTGAAAGAGACAGATTTATTATTTTGTGAATATTTATTGTATATTTTAATGTGTGTTGGTAAGTATGTTGTCTGTCCATTATGCTATGATTTTCACTGGTGGAGTATTTTGTACTCTGTTGTAATAAGCATTATAATAAATAAAAATAAAAATAAATACATTTTTGTAATTTTTTTTGTAATAGAAGTATACCAAGTACCAAGTATACCTGGTAAATATTGTATGGATACGAGTCTGACCAAGACTCAAGTTACATCACACCAAGCAAGCCACGTGACGCAATGTAAATACTGAAACACGTAGTTCTTGCTCTTGAAGTGAACGATTTATCGAGAGATCCAACCTTGTCTTTGACAGACGTCTTTTGAATATTGCATAATAGAACGACGAAGCCATTAGCCTTGCAACAGTCAGTGCAGTAAAACGCTCTGGTTAAATCTTTTCACTTTCAATTTTTTCCCATCTCGGACCGCCACATTCTCTGCGTCCGGGGTGTTTTCATTGTGTCCGAGATAAGGAGTTTGTGCTTTTTATAACGAAAGGGAAAGGGTTTCTCTGTATAGTATAGAATGTTAAAATGCAGACCTTCGTTTCCTAGATCGCTATTTCCTTATTGACCCTTCCTTTAGAATCTATTGACGTAACAGGGGATGGTCATGACCGTTTAAAATACCAAAACACTTTTAGACTTTCCAGGAAAAAAACGTGTTAAAGCCCTCAGGGTGAACTGTATGTTTGACAAGTAGATAGACAAAACTAAATACATTTACTTAATACGTTTTCTTTAATAATGTTCTATGTCTCACAATCAAATTGATTTGTGAAATCAAGCTGTTTTTGCATATTATTCCACATGTAATCTATAAATTACTTTTTCTTAATTTTCAAGGGCAGAGTGCTTGAAAACCATTTTTTTTTTTAGAAAATGTGTTTGAATGTTGGGTGTCCTGTAGGTTATTGGCTGGTGGGTTGCTGCTTGTAGTTTGTAGCTTTGCTGACCACTGTTCCTGGTCTCATCGGCTAGTGAGTGCAGCTTCACATGGAATACTAAATCTGGACTATACGACTGTGAGTAACATTTATGTATTAGTTACTTGGTTGATACCGACTACCTTCTATCAACCACTTTCAATTACATTTTAATTTCAATATTATATTTAAAATCATTGCTTATTAATTAGAAAGTACTCTATTTCGTGAGATTGATTGTTTAATGAAAAAAAAAAATTGTAATGAATATTAATGTGTGAAAACAGATTGATTAAAAATTGTTTTACTTTTCACTCCTAACTAAAACGCAAAGAAAAATCACGATTCTTAAAAAAGTTGGTTGATTTAAGAAATTAAACAAAACGTTAATAAGTGCAATTTTACGTCATCAATTGATAAACTCAGACAAAAAATGTTAGGCTAATGAAATGTATATAATTTAAATGTTGCACAAGCAAATAATAATGAGACAAGCACAGTTACAGGAGTCGAAACATAGGAAATAAAATAAAATAAAATATTCACAACGATTGTTACAACGTTCAACTCTCGATGGTGGAGGTGACGAGTATATAAATATTTTTAAACTTTTGGGGGAAGTAGACGGACGGTCACAGAATCAATGGATATACAAAGTGTATTACCTAACGCTATTTTGCCACATTTTGATTTCCAAATCACTTTTCAAGTAGGGTTTAAAAACCGTGATATGATACACTAGTCATTAGAATACAATAAAATGCAATTGTGACGATCTGCTTTGCATTAAGGTATTTTGTTTCTTTTAAAATTTTATTTTGAAATGTATGATTATGATAAACAGCTCATAAAAAATGTTTAGATCGGATTTGACCTTTAAACCAAATAGTTTTCAGTTATATTGAGTAACACAAACACACAAACAACAACATAATTGTTTTTCTAAAAGTTTACTAGTCAAATACAATTTTTTTAGTCAATTTGAACACTGATTGCATCTAAGGTATTTCGTTTTCTTTAAAAATTTATTTTGAAATTGTATGTTATGTATAACAGTTCAGATAAAAAAGTTTGAGTCGTGTTTACCTTTTAAACCAAATAGTTTTCAGTTATATTGAGTAACACAAACACACAAACAACAACATAATTGTTTTTCTAAAAGTTTTACGTCATAAACACAATTTGTTTTAGTCCCCAAACAACATGATTGGCACGTCTAAACGGATTATCTGATTACTCGGCTCTTTTCAACTTGTCAGAAAAATGTTTTTTCTGAGATGATTTGTGCAGCGGTTTTGGGTACTTTTACCACATTTTTGGAACAGCTTTAAACAAGTTATGCCCGGTAAGGTCAATGTTATCAACTTACTATCAACAAATTATTATATATATTACCCCTGATATCAAGTATATCAATTTTTAAAAAAAAACGATTTTCTATGGTGGATTTTGGGTAACACTCTTATTATACCACTATCACTTACACTACGACTTATTATCGCACAACCATCACTACTGCAAATATCGTTATTAAAACGCCATGAACACATATTTTATAAATCTACAATGTATAATCAGATGAATAGGGTTTTAATTTATACAGCCGCAGCCTTGGATATCAATTACAATGATAATTACGGTGATCATGAGATGATTTTATCATAATGAGACTGTGAATTATGATAATGATAATTTGAGGCTAATTATTTAACTACTCATAACAATTATGTTAATTAATATTACATTACGTATTTCAATTGATTTATTAGCTATGGTCAATTATTAAACCTATCAACATGTATTGTTAACCTATGTAAAGTTGAATTCATAAATGTAGAATATATCCTGTGAACTTTGGACGTTATTTTGGTAGTATTAAAAAATACAAGTCGGTTAAACCATAAAACATTGCAAAAACTTCTCACAGCGCGAAGACGTTACGGATTAGTCCTTGCGTTCGTTACTTGCGTGCACGGAGTGATCAATGATCATATAACTCGTCATTACCTGATGCGTAACGGTCGTCAGCTGATGGTGATAGCGAGGAAGCAGTGCAAACAACATCACCATGATGAAAAGAAGACATCAACGAAAAAGAACCAATCAAATAGAATGGTTGTTTGCATAGGTGCATTCAACTATGAAACCGCGTGATCGTCACTACAAAAAGTGAGCGGGACTAGAAAATGGCGGACACATCATTGGGTTGAAGTTAATTTGTACACGCATGTTTTTTTTATCTTACGCGGTTAACCGACAAATTTAATAGCTATAATCTTACCACTAAGTACATAGAGCATAGAAATCCACCCAGGTAAAGGGAGAGTTTGTCTTTCGTTGGGCTCCTAAAAATTTTACTAGCCTAGTATAGAAAAGTGATAAATTCGTGTCCCAATGTAGTTATTGGCGTTCGATATGCCTTTCAATGTGTGGGATTACGTAAACGTCTTAATTCCCGTCTTTCTTCAACAAGACCGCTCGATTTAACAGCCCAGGTATATGAGTCATAAAATGCGTACTTAATGTTTTCTGGTGTTAGGTCTTGTTTTGAGCTGTGCTTTACTGATGTTTACTGAACACCGATATCTGGACGGTTTGTTATTGTCACATATTTCAGTTGCAAGTATGCAACACCTCTGTATGCAAGGAGTGAGCCTATAAGCAAAACTCGTGAATGGATGAGGTGGGAAGTAAAATATTTCAGGGTTCGCTTGTCACGTGTCACTGTGGATCGAATCCATGTTATTTTACTGAGAGTCAAATTTCTCAAATTACAAAACGATACTTAATTTTTAAATTTCATCTCATGAGATATCAGAAATCTAGTCTGTCTCTTGGGTTGTTAAATAAAGAATTAATTACTATTTAAAGTAAATAGTTGAGCTGAATGTAATACATACCAAATGCGTACGCCTACGTAGAGCAGTATGTCTATAATTTGTTTCATGTATACACTTACATTAAACGATACATTTTTCTTTGTCAAAGATGTAAAAGTTAATTTATTCATTTCTGTTGTGATTAGTGGATATATAATTTAACAACAAAACATGTTTGAACAGTGCATACAAAACAATCTCCGAAGATTAAAATCTCCCGAACGTAAACGTAATCTTTGCGTTTGTTCTGTGTGGCGAGTGGTGATTAATACTTTATGGTGTTATATTTATTGTACATTTCGCAAATTGTCTTAGGACGCATGCGTTATATAATAATACATTGGTTTAATTCTATTGACAAGTTACTTTTAAAGCCCAAGCTTATTGCACGACCGTATAAGTGAAGTACTTCAACTTCGATAAGTTTACATGCTGGTGCTGGTTATTGCACCACGTATGTGTGGTATTATTAATACTATGTGTTAGCAATAATAGTCGCACGTTTTTCTTAGCGGGACACCGACCCATAATGTCCATGTCAAGTGCATGGACTCTTGTTATTTGTTCAAGAGCAACAAACTGGTGTATTTTATTTATTTTATGTGGGGCATAATATAACATTTATGATACTGCTCTTTGCAAAAGACGATTTAAAAGTCGCCGTTTATATGTAAGATGATAAAAACATGGTATATCGCTCATTTCGAGTAGTTTCTGGAATAAATCGTAGAACCTACCGCATTTCAAGAAGAAATCAACTCACAATGTCAAGGGTTTTATAGCGAAATGATGTTTATTGTTTTGATTGGCCTATCAGTTAATGTTATAATATATAGTGACGCAGTGACAGCCAATAAATAACTCACAAGCCATTGACAACTGTCAGTTTCAAGTTTCAGATGCCTGTTTGCATATTAATACAGTCGCTATATCAATATGATGCGTGCCTCCATCATATAGGTACTAGCTTCGATGTTGCTTTGCCTACAAGATGACTATGATGCGTGCCTCCATCTTATAGGTACTATATAGTTTCGTTTCTTTGCCTACGTGTTACTTGGTTTTGTTACAACCGAAACCAACAACTTACTTCAACAGTAAAACGATTTCAATACATGTAAGGAAATAGTCAACAACATTTTATTTTATGTCATTAAAATTACAAATGCATAGTGCGGATTTTATTAAAACTTCAAAATCCAAAAGCGTGGCATTAGACAGTCATTATAGACATTAAAATTTTAAACAATTTTGAAAAAATAAAGTTATACAAAGACGTTAAATTTGAAAATTTGACTAAACTAAAATTTTAAATGAAGTATTGTTTTGATTTTCAAAACTTTTGTTTTCAACAAATGTAAACACAGGAAGTGGCTACAAATTATTTTTGAGAAAAAACACGTTGATTTTGCTCCGCAAACGGAAATGTAAGCACAAATTGAAACTTGTTTGAATGTTTATTTTATGATTTAAAACAAGGTTATGTTGTAAAACAAATTAGATAAGTGATCAAGTACCATTAAGTAATTGCTTACAATGGTTCTGCCTGTGCCCGTGATCGAGTGCAGTCCAGACTCCACCAGTGAGTGGTACTAAACCCTGTCACTCGACACTTCGCTACACATGTTACGGCGTCCTCAAGACAGGCCCATACTATCAAAACTAAACTTCGGTCATCAAACCCCATAACTTATAACTCAACCAGAACTACACTTTATAAAATATTAAAATACATCTTGATATTATATATTTCACATAATTTAACGCTTTAGTCAGCTTGCTTCATATATGCAAAATTTGATATCAGGAATCTTAATTAAGGCGGTTCCAAAGGGCAGTTCATGTTTTCTGAAAAATATAAGTTATGCATCAAACTTATCTTTTACGAAACCCGATTCCATGAGAACAGCATTATTTTGTGCAAATCATGTGTATAATTAGTCTACATTTCATTCAATAATTTTTTGTTTTCCGATATGTTATCCAGTAAATTACTAAAATAACAGGAAATCAAACCTCATATCAGCGCCATTGTAAAATGTGATTAATTTATATTGAAATGGTTCTCACGGCACACTAATAATTGAATCTCGCTCTGGTCTATCAGGGTGCGGGGTCCTAGTTTGTTCTGAAGCTACAGTAGCCTTATGGGCCTAACTTCTGCTTCAGTTGTTTGGGATGTTCCTCTTCTTACACCACACCACTCCACTCATTCGAATGGTGCAATGAACTCTGTTAGCAAATTATCTAGCGCGTTCCTCTGTAGATAAAATGTGTTTATAACTGGACGGAACTTGAAAGTGACATGTTCTCAAGAATGTCTTGAAGAGCGTATCAGATTAACTCTTCAGGTGACTAACCTTCTGTAATGGAGATTTAGAAGGAATGTGCCGTAATTAGCCGTATGACTTAGGAAACACGTAGACAAAACTTCAATCAGAATTCACAGTCACGGGAATCGAACTCTTATAATCTAGAATTAAATAAAAAGATAAAGTTGAGAAAACTATTTTGGCACATAGCTCAATGACAGCCACTTTACAAATGTAGAAGGCCTACTTCAAATACAATTTGTTCCTTTACTTAAGAATTAAAATGCCAAATGCAATTACAACGACATCAACATCAGAATGTATAAGTTGTTTACATATTTTGTGTTTTTGATTACTACGTTTGTTACTATATATGTGTTTCCGTGGTAATACTTTGAAGGTTTTCTTTCCTGATAATAAAACAGTCGCTCACAGCTTCACTGAAAACATTCTAGGGCCATGTTTCAACATATCTTTCTTGTTCGAGTGGAATGCGTACTCACTCAAACTAAAAGATAAATTGTTTTTGTTTTTCAACGGCCAGCTTCTTAGTTTCGTTTCGTGTTGATAAACAGCCGACTGAAATGTATTATCTGACCAGGCACCAAGTGAAACGGACTTAGTTTTCAGTAACTTATTTGTGTAGCTTTTCTTGGAATTGATTGAAATCAAATCAAAAAATAAACATACACGAATACTTTAAAAGTTTCAAGAGAGCATGTTGTCATTTGTGACGACTTGTGAAGAAAACCTAGTGAATATTGTGGATAAATTCGTGTTTGTCGCCTATGATATTGATAGTTTCTTGGTCACACCTTGTGTCTACCAATTTATTTATACAATACTACTTATATTTCTTGATATTAACTATTATTGACTATTTCTTGATTTTGAACACACATATTTTTAGAAATTCGTCAATCTCTTAAACGATATTGGTTGTGATTATTTTTTATACTCAAACGAAATACCCAATAGGCGCACACATACAAAAAGGGTTAGTTCATCGATCATTAAGGCATCGGCTCGTCATTTCTAGTACTGACGTCATATTCAGTTTTGACCGCAATAATAACTTTTAGCTCCTTTTAAGGCCTTAGAACCTTTTCAAAATCGTAAAAATAATTCATAAAATTGGACTTTGAACATAGGAGAATAATAACAAAAATGAGTCCACTTACCATTTTGTAAACGCACGTGCTTGACAGATTTATGTCCAAATCCATGAGTAATCATACCACTTTTACTGTTTAAACACTTTACGTTTACGATTTTGAAAACCCTAACTTAGCAAGCCGCAAACGATTAAAACCAAATCATTTCTGTAAACCGTCCGCCCATAGAAAGCTCTTCGTTGTCACAGGCTTGTGTGTATTTAATATATGTGTAAGAATAATAGAAAATCCATCTATGGTGAAAATAAAATATTGTGATAAGCTATGATGGTACTCGAACCCATTCATTATTCGGTTCTTTTCGAAAATGTATTAGGAAAATATGATACCAGGGCTTCTTGTAAACTGTTATTGATGATGTGTTCCATATAAAGTAGGAAATTGCTCAGAAAATGGAGAAAAAGTTGCTTTAGTCACTGAAATCATCTGATGGTTTTTGTTCCATTTCCCTAGGCCTATATATTGCAAATCCAAAAATAAGATTTGAGACAAAGGTCAAACTCATTTGAAAAAGTGAAACCCTAATCGGGAACCGACCCCACCCACGCCCGTTGGTCCCAAACGCTCAATACTTCGCCCCCATTGTATGAGCCTGCGCTTACGATAAAAAAACACTAGAATAGTGATTATTGATAACTTAAAGTATTAATTGACAACCATGTTGCTAATAATTTCTACCTTACCAGGTCCTATACACGTTGTTTTTTGGCTATTATAATTTATAATTTAAATAGTAATTAACCCGACCGATCCTATATGCTTACCAGTCCTGTGAATATTAATGCAGGGAGTTGGGAGATAAATGCACCACGAACCGAACCCAGATATATAGGGTAGATGTTTTAGGGTGATTGTAGGACACCCCTACAGGTCTAACTTGTCACGTACGATCACTTAAGGGTTGGGAGGATAACAGCGGACGGTATCTTGATTGTGGATAAATATGGTTCAACTGATTTCAAATTGACGAATTTTAGATAGCCCTACAACAACATGAATAAAAAAATAGATTTAAAGTGACTCGAATGTTTTTTAACTTAGCCTACATACGATTTCATCCCATGGATATAACTAGTATACTAATATGAATATAGCCCACAGCACATAGGGATATACCCTAAAATTAACAGTTCAAGTAATAGCGAGGTAAATATATTTTTTTATCTTTTTCACAGAATCATGTCTAAAAAGTTTACAGTCCGAAGTGGGGCTATATATTTAAGAGCGCTTAAACAATAGTAATAAAAATTATATTGTGTTGCTTCTTAGTATTATATGGACTGAGGATGTTGGATGAGGAAAATGAAAAAGAGAAGGAAGGAAGTTAATGGCATACCGGATAAGAATGAGATGAGGAGAAGAATAGGAATGATCAAAAGGTGAATCTAGAAGAGAAACGCGATAACCCTCTGTGCGTACAACGGTCACTAACGCGAAGTAGCACGAGAATATCGAAAACTGTATAGGCACAGAGTACTCTCATATACCATATTATGTATGTGGTCAAGAAAGTGTGAATGCCAATTCAATACCATTGCACGCGAACATAGAAAACAAATGTATTTGCTCTTACAACTGGCATCGCATCTTCCAAAACTTTGCCCAGATGCCATGCAGACAGAAAATCAAACTTATATTGTCAATACTTACACTTTCCATTGATTATCAGGTTGTTATATCTTAGGTTCTAATAGTCCGCCTACTTTTAAAAATCTTACATTTGTTTCGTCTACAATGCGACGTTTTATATTAATCTGACGCACCGTGGGAGGAAGTAAAGGGCAAATGTCAATATCAGATTCTCTGGGGGTCGTTTTCCTACTTTTTTCCTATAGTATGTCCCATTTTATAGATCTACGTTTTGCTTTAGAAAACATTTGATTTTTAAAAAAACTGTTGCGTCTCTTATGAGATATTTTATTGAATTATTGAATTTACGCCTGTCCTATTCCGTTATAAAAACTGGTTTGCACATAATAATAAACAGTATCTATAGTTAAGCAAATTTTGAAATTATAATTTTACACCAACAATGTACAATGAAACAGTATTTATGATGAAATATATCAATAAATATCAAATTATTAATTAAAATGTGAAATTAAATTAATCAATATTGATTTACATAAATAATAACGAATCAAATAGAAATTCACATGAAACAATCAATCAGCTAACTATAAACAATGACATTCGATTATAGATGACAATGTATGGTTGGATATTTTGTTTAATGATCCAGTGTTTACAAAACTTTAACGATGATTTACCATGGTCTCCTCGAGAGCATAGATATTACCTAATTGATCTAACCGAAATTTATTTGAGCAATTGTAATTTGTTGACTGATTTACCTAGTGAGCTATTTAATAAAATTAAACGTTGTTTTCCTTGAGTTCGTCGAGGTATTTTAACACACACTCGACAATTAAAATAGTTTACATCGGGTGGATGTCCAACAAATGAATAAACCATAGTGACTAGCTTTGACCAGGCTTCGCAAATAGCCTGGCATGCACGCATGGCGTATTCGTGAGTGTCACTGCCAAATGTTCATCGCCTGATCTAGTGATGTCTTGCATCTCCACCAGGCCATAAAGCAGCGCATTGATCATAAACCACCAGTCACCAGTCACTCACCTCTTATCACAAGCTCAATGTTAAAGTGGTGGCAAACCGTTCAGAAAGTCATCAAAACGTTGTCTGGATCGTGGAACGACAGCTGGCGTGATGCGTTTTTTAATATCCATCGTAAAATGCTTGTATGTTGTTAATGATCAAGTTAATGACTCCTTAAACACTAGCACTTCTGAATAAAATCAAATTTTATTACGTAATTCATTTAATTTAATGTGTTGAATATTGCTTAAGTCAACAGCAAAATCAAATTTTATTACACAATGAATTTTATGTAATCTGTTTGTTATTGTTTGGTTTAGTGCTTGTAAAATTAAATAACGATAGTATTTATTCTAACAAGTGCCAGGTGCACAGCAGACTTTAGTGCGAAATAAAAATGAATAAGTGCAGAAGTCCTTCATATAAAAACACAATTACAACCAGCCAACAGTAAAGAACAACATTTTTATCGGCAACCTGTATGAATGCTACTAAAATATGGCTTTCAGCATGAGGCCTGTGGACGATAAAGCTAAAACTTGACATTTAAACATCCATCCCCCCATGAATTTATACGGATAGGTCTGCGATTGTTTTTAAGCTGTAGCCAGCCATTGACAGTCCTTCTGTTGTTTGATGGCGGATACAATAAAAATGTGACTTCATCGGAAGTCGAATCAGGGCCCTCACGTACGTCTACCGACGTCTAACCATAGTTGGGCATTTTCATGACAAATTCCCAATATTCTTTGTGCGCTGTGCTATTTTTAGGTATTAAATATAATTTATGCAACAATGTTGCTTCATTGAGTGTCAACATGGCCTATGAGATGAGCACGATTCAAATTTGATCCAGCCGTATGAGTCACCGCGGACAGGCGACATTTTGTGTTCGGTTTGTATTTCAAGTGGATTTCCGCATAAATGAGTTGCATTTATATTGCGATGGTCAGTTATATTTTAACTATAATTAAACTTCAAACGTGTTGTTAAATGTATGATTCTGTGTCTTAAGGCCGAAATAAAAGATTTTAATGAAATCATTCGATCGATAGACAAATGCTGAAATATCCATAATTGCTTAATGATCAACCTTATAACCTTCAACAATGTTGAAATCTCAGCGGCTGCCTGTAATGAGAACTTTTGTATTACTCTGACGCAGTTTATCGCAATTAATAGTATTTTACTCATAAACTTAGAGCGAATCAACTTGAATCGACATCTGACTAACCGCCCAACAAGAGGTACAATCTGGGTTCGATTCCTAGCGGAGACAATTTTTATTTTACATATTTCCTTAACAGTTAACATTTTATATTTTTTAGTTACTTTTGACAGTAATTTTAAATCACGTTTCAATCTTTTTGCCGCTCATTTCAATCAATCATACAATCCATCATACAGCAAACCTCACAATGCTTAAATAAACGTACTAACACGTTGTCAAGTAGTACTTAGCAATCAGGCCCTGTACGGTTATGACTTGTAAATTAATAGTTAAAACATTATATAACCTACCTGTGAAACGTTCAAGTTGACGTTATTGTTGTCTGTACTTTAGTTTTATTACTTTCTACTTGGTGGCAAAGCGTGCCCAACTTTGTCTGCATGGGGAAGCCTGGACACAGGTTAAAGTGAGCCTATAAAGTCAGTGCAGATCGTAAAAATAAAACGACCATGTTAATGAATGTTTTATGACACCTCTCACAGCAGCGCGAGAGCGGCAGACCTTCCGCATCCGGTGTCAACTATGTCTCCGTCACCACTTACACCGTTCAACAATGTCACATGGTTTGATTTACTACGATCACGGAATGAATTTTGCATTCATTATTTATTGGCTTAAACGTTGAGATTATTTTGGTCACGTATGTAATATACTTCTACTTATGAATACATATGAAATAGTCTCGGGAACAAAACAACAAAATTGAAGAAAAAGGACGGAGTGCATGATTGTGCCATTGCAATTACTACCTTCATTATCGAACAATCGTATCTATTGGTTTTGTGAATAGTTTCAATACAAAAAATAACTACATACATGTTTAACTTATTAAACTTGTACCTTCTTACAGTGATTTCTTAAGTGATTTGTCTGATCTAAGAGTGGGCACTGAAGATCTTAGTGCTGTGAACCCTAAAACCGCATTAAATTCCCAACCTAACTAATTGATGAATATACCCCTGAATTGATACTTTATTAATTGTTTACATAATAACATAATATTAGTAGGCGCGGATTTGTCAAGAGTGTGGGTGTGCTCTACAGAGCACTACTTGTTAATTCATTGTGTATTCAACTGCACGCTATCAAATACCTTTCAACTATTTGCACGTGCCTGTAAATCGATTATATAATCACGTAGGAGTATTATGTTTTATGTGTGCTTTATCAACAGTTACTGTATTTATTATTATTATCATAAATTGTATACATTGTGTGGCGTGTTTTATCTTTTACACCTGGGGGGCTGACCAAGTCATTTATTTATAACAATGTATTGTTGGTTGCTGTATTCATTTTCTGGTACATAAATTGAGAATATAAAATCCCTAAATCGTGTATTGCATCACAAACAATAATTGGTTTCATCTTAATGCTTAACGTACATTTCAATACAGTATTTCCCTTACAAAGACTCTAGATTTACCTTTGGATTGGCTAGATAATATGCATGACCACCCTTGAAAACGCCTGGCAATTTTAGAGCAAAACATTGGTGGAACCAAATTAGTGGACATCTGCGATAACCTCTTAATTTTATGGCCTTTATTCCAAACAAAAGTAGTAAATTAATAATATTTGTTATTGTTTAACCCTTTATTTACATAGTAACATTATCCTATAGAGCAATGTTTTTTCTTGTATACCTATGACTATTGCTACTTTGTTGCTCAAATTATATTTTGTATTGTAAAGCTTGCTAACATTGTGAGTTCAAGACTTGTATTTTGAACTATTTTATCATTATGAATATCGTCCATTATTATTATTTTTTTAATTCATGAATTGTACGTTTAATTATGGTATGCTTATTATAAAACAGCAACAGTTTTAATTTTTAATTATTTAACCCTTTATTCCTATTTTAACATCTACTGACAATTCATTATTTATATTAATCTAATTGTTATATATTGGGATAATTTATGGTGTTTTATCAATGTAATTAAAGAAACATCAAGGTATAATAGCCGGTGGACCTTGCAAATAAATCTCAACTGTCAACAACCTGCCGTAGATCCAGGTGGTGTGGTCTGGTGGTGACTACGATGACTAGGCCCGCGCTTTAGTATCGGGTACGTCACATGTCATAGGTGAAATGTTACGTATCAGACACTTAAGCGTGGTTTTAGTAATAATCAACAACGTCGTCGTCGTCGTCGTCGTCATCAAGCCAAGAAGATCTACCTCTACAATGACAACAAGCTGACTGAACTTCCAAGAAGATCGGGAATATCATCAAAAGTTAGTATTGGTAAATACAACAATTGGTCTAGCCAAACCGTAAGGGGAAAAAAATTGTTTTCTACATAATTTACAATAGTGAATAGTTAGTTATAATTGGGTTTGCATGTAATTTTATCTATTTAATACAGTAGTGCAAGATCTGCATGTGAACATACGTAAATTGTGGTTGGGAAGTTTTAAAGCATGATCGTAATATTAGATTGATCCTGCTCTTTACTTTCCCAACCGCAGTCTTGTAAAAAGTCTTTGCGTTTCTCCTTCAAGTTATACACTTAACAATGTTTCTAGTTTCTTTATTTGTAATAAGTATATATATGGTGGTAAAGGTGTTCTGATATTCTGTTCCGACTGTATCTGTGACGTCAGACCATTCAGTCCGCCTGCGCAGATCATCTCTAGTCCCATTGGTCCGTTTCGTAATTTATGGAGAATGTAAAATGCATAAATTATGTTAACTATCGTTCAAACATGGCCGCCAACACGCTTGAGTGTCGGTTGACCAATCAGGGAGCGACGATCAGAGGCAGCCATTAAAGTTTTCAACTGTTTGGAGCGTTGCCATAGCAACGGGAGGCTGCACAGATTTGAACACTTTTGGCGCTCCGATCTATTCGCGGCGAATATTTTTACTTCAACTAATCTAATGATAGAAAACGTAACCATTTATTTAATTTACGTCAGTTGTACGTATTTTTAAAACATTTCGTGACTTTTTTACGTAGAATTTAATTGTTAGATAGGTAGATTCACTGTTTCATGTTATGTTACTTAGCTTGTACGTAGAAAATTTGGCGACCCTGATTTTCTAAATCCATGATGGCTTCCAACACCCTGATCCACCCCTAAGATATTAACATGATATTGATCCTAGTAGATAACCCCATGTACACCTCCCCCTGTCCAACCAAGGATCTTAGCAAACTATAGGACTACCTCATTTTGAACTACACATGTAGTTTCGATTCACAACACATTACCACAAAAACACGGTTTACACAATCAGTGTTGTACGTAGTAAAATACATTTGTCAATACATAACAGACCTACCGTCCCTGTTTGCTTACCTTATCTGCCTCCTGCACTGCACTGCATGTACTGCATGTCGAATGTCGAGTTTCTCAATGTGCGCCTTTCTGCTTTAACGTCCGTATTTAGTTCTTGAAATGATTAACATTTCAATGTTGAATTTAACAAATTTGCATAGATCTTTGAATTAAAACCCGTAGTCAAAAATAGAAGTATAATATATTAAAATAAAGAGTAAACCATGGAGAAAACTGTTCTTTGAACATCACTGGAAAAGTGTTTAACTATATAAATATTACTGTTGAATAAATATTCGATCTGATATAACGATATTTTTTGATCACTTATAAATATAATTTATACATATATTATTTTACAGTAGCTTATCCAATTTCTAATTGACATGTGCCAGTTAAACTTGTTGAAAAGTCTGGCATTTGTTTTTACTGTTTTTGAACCTCTGCTACGTTAATTAAAGCCAATCAATTAGTAATCACTTAATCTATTAAACAAATAGCTTATACATTGTATACACTTACTAAACAGTATTATATTAATCATAAATCGTACACCAAATAAGTACTATAATGTAGTTCTATGGTGTTGCAGCACAGTATTCAGTGATTAGGTCACCGACAGTTTTTAAATGAATAGTGAAATATAATTTTATTCTTCTACACTAGTTGTAATATGTTGGCTTGGTCTTGGGCTGTGTAACCAATGTGGGGGAATTTTGGTGCTTGATGTCTTCAAAATTATCGTTTTTATTTATACTTGGTACTTGAGAACTAAGATCTTGCTTTGGAAAATTTTGTCAATCAGTTCTATAATTCAAAATGACATGTACAAAATTAAATTAATATATACTCAAGAAAATTAATATTAAAATGTATTAATCCATCCACGCAATTGGCCATAGCACCTCTAGCACTACTGCGTGTTGTAGTTTTGTGTTAATTGTTCTAGTTTTATAGTTTTCACTACATGTTCATGTACATTTCATACATTTCATTACCTATGTTAATATTAAGAATTATTCACTTCACTCTACTATATCTCTCATAAGAGGATAATGTGTGTAAACCCATACAATGTATTGGTCTAGCGAATAAAAATTACTCTACTCTACTCTATTACATTCTACATTTTCTCATTAGATATTGATTGCAATCCCTTGTGTAAACCATTGCAAATCAAATGCTCATAAAACAGCGATGGAGTAATGTCATATGTCTCATATACACAATACCCTTCATCCACAATTAACTTTCATGTATAGGCTTGTTACAGACTTGGCACCTTGGTCATATTGATCGTCAGTCCCTGGGACCGTATGTAGCCGTGTAGCGTAGTCATGGACCTATAGGGACCTAGAGTCTAACAGGGACATTCGTAGGATAAGAAGGAGTGAAGACATCAATTCATTAACTCGTACTGTGTGTTTCATATGAGATACCATTTTATTTCCTAATTAACAGTGTCACGCCTAATGCCAAAATGAGATATGTCTTGCTCATTTAGTCCTAGCCTTATCTGGCTTACGAGTATAAGCATAAGCTGAGTTGTGACTGTGGCTGTGTGGGATTATAAGGTTTTGTTTTTGTCCCATCGGATAAATTCCTTGGACAGGGGGCAATGTACAGTTTGAGAGAAGGCTTCACCCACATAGAATACTTGTAAGTGGGCAATTGAATATATCATGTTTCTTATGGATGAAGTAAAGGGCCTAGATATTAGACTGAATGGTCTAATCTAATAGAAGAAGGTTTTGTCGTAGGGACAAGAGTTGAACATATTAAAGCTAAGATGTAATTTGTGTAATGTGTGGATAAAGTTTGAGTAGAGTGCAGTAGACGTAAATTAGTCAATTTATTATGCCTATTTAGAAAATTGAAAATAATTTTTGTAAGGTTATATTTTACTTCAAAATTATGATATATAATTTTTGTATTAAATTTCTGTGTGGTATTGTCAGGGTATGTATCCTACCCCTTTTGAGTCAAGGGCCTACATAAGTATGTAGGAGCAACATGCATGTTACACATGCTCATAGTACCGTCTATATGTTTTTTTACATGTGGTTCGACTTCACATCTGGTTATAGCAATGTAAAGATGTTTTATACACTTCTCTTAAGAAAACAGAAGCCGGGTCGGCCGTTAATATTCCAATCCTAATGCAGTGATACTGCAGATAAGCTTGTCAAGGGCCTATACCGCGTGCATGGATAGGTTCAAATATAATATGCATATATCCACGACACCCGTGATCATAAAACAGGGTGTTATTGAAAATTATTTTTAAAAAATAACTGCATCAATAAAATGACAATTTGAAATTCGGTAAGAGCATATTTTTCAAATAATGTAATAAATAATACACTTACTGCCCATATAAAAATAAAAGCCACAAAATAATATTATAAATCGAAACCTTTGGATGATGCTTTATGGTATTTAGTGTCTCATTAGCCTAAGAAACAAATTTTGCAATGTAATTAATGTGTTGTCATGTATGTGTCTACGTTAGTAGGCTACGTAATGAAGGCGTAAGCTGACTCTATTCATAAACATACTCCACTAGCTCCAATAAAGATGTTCCCTAAGTGCATGCCAAGTATGTAGGAAGTAATTCTCAGTGGCTTAATGAAATCTAGAGCTTATAGACACGTACATAGATTATGCCCTATGTTTGGCAAACATTCATTGGCGCACTTGTACGTTCGATTGATAGACCCATATTAATTGTTCTTACTTACTATATAACAATTGTGTTTCTATTGTACACAACCATGTATGGTACAGTGTGTGATTTAAATACCAATATAATGTAAAGTAGAATGCATTGTATTTCAATGCAGATCGCTCATTGTTTATGCATGAAGCTAAAAGTTATTATCAAGGGTAAATAAACGTTAGGCCTATTGCTAAATTAAGGCACAATAAAATACGTAAATGATGTTGTTGAGACACACATATCAAGCTTCAATTTTACATTTGGCCTATTAGAGAAAAACTGTATAATAAGGTAAATGAAAGAATTGTGCTGAGAAGAGTTGAAGGCCAAAGTTTTCCTTGAAGAGTAGGGCCTAACCCCTTAGTCATAACAATACGTGTCATTGCTTAAAACGGTCCACAACGTATTAAAAACAATGCCGTCACTAAAATCTATGTTCCATAAAAGGTTAAGTAATGAAAACTCGCGATGAAATATTACGAGGCTCAACCACGTAGTAAAACATAGTGACCATCGTAAACCTATGAACACACATAGGCCTAACGTCTGTGTTTACATTCTACTAAACGCAGCTGCGTGCAACTAAGTAGAATTGTGTACTAAAATTAATGTGAATACCGAAACTTCTTAAAATTTCGCTAATATATTTTAGGTCAAAATTATATTTTTCTTTATAAATTATTAGTGATACAGTATTTGTAATTGTAAGTATGTAACACTTTTTCGCCACAATCATTATCATAGAACTATGTTTATGAGAAAGGTACGCTAATTGGGGTTAAAAACAGAGTTGTCACAAGTTCCTAAATATATTTATATAATGCTTTTTTCCATATGTGCTTACCTCTATTTCTGTGTGATTAAGTAATACATGCAACATAATATTGTGAATAATTTGAATAATATTTTATCATCAATGACCATAATAAAATATATTGCATTCATTGGTATGAGTTTTAATGACAAATTATGTTTTTTGTTGTTGTGTTGTTTCTAGAACTATATTAATTTTTAACGTGTGAATAGGTGTACAATCTAAATATAGTTTGTAATAATAAATAATCTATTCAGAACTCTAGTTACAATAAGTCACAGGCTTCAAAACTGAGCTAACATATTCGTTTCGATACCGATAGAGGTAGTTCATTGCCACTGTTCCCTTCCGCTTATTCTTACTGAAGTTTCAGCTGAGCTTTTCCTCAGTAATTAATTATAATTATAATGTTTTCGTTTTTTATTAGTCTATTAGTTATAATATTAAAACGTGTAGGCACCAAAGCGAATTCTCGTAAAAACAAGTAAAGTTAAAAACAGCGATCCGGTATCTGTTTTACCACTGAAGGTTAACAAACGATAAAACCCTGGATAAACCTAATCTAGTAAACCACGCAACACTAAAACGATGAAATGGATATTTTTACAAGACGTAAAGCAACCAAATGGCGTAGTTTACTTTTAGTATTACATCAAATATCATTGTAGATCTATTGTTGACATCTGAAACATTCTCGATATGTATTCCATACTATTTATTGTATCTGCTACAGAGTATAGGGTCTACAAGTTATAAACAATTGATAATTAGGCATTGTTTGTGAATAATGGCCAGTATGCATGTTCGAAAGTAGGCTTATGGTGTTAGTTTAAGTGCAATCTAAGATTTTGTCGGATGACCAACGAAAACATCTTGAAAAAGTATGCCCCGGTTAAATCCCCCAAAACGCGTTGAGCAAGGCTACTTCTATCGGAACATTATTTCTAAATGATGTGTAACCCGTACGTTCTACTAAAGGTGAATTGTTTATTATAAGGTAATAAAAATGGCTAGGATGAACGAAAATATGTATTTTACATGATGCAAAGTGGTTTGCAATGATGATCAAGTAAAGTCAGATGTTAACTTGTGCTAAAGAGTATTCATTTGAACTAGAATCTTTGTAATGCCGCCTTTCAGGTCCATCTTCAAAATTGTGCTTTTAATTTGTGTTTACATATTCATATTTATATGTACTATCATATTTTAGGGGTTGTGTAAATTTAAAATAATGGTTTTGAATAACACTTCATTTTCAATACATATTTTGTTCATATCAATATGTGTATAAATGAATTTAGGTAACTGACAATATTTATAGCATATTTAAAAAAATAGAATTGAACTTCCACAAAAAGTGAGAGTGCATGATTTCTTATTAAATATTAATTTAAATGTTATGTTTAAAATAGGCCTATCACTTTGTAACTTTTTCAACATTGATGTCAACTGACAAAATTCCTATTTTTCAACAACAACCCTTAACCTTGGCTAGCAACTTGTCACCTTATAACTATTTGTTGAATTATTGCAACAATACAAACATAATTTATCAGTGAGTTGGTATGAATAGTACTCGCACATTTACAAATGTTACGGGGTGGTGGCATAATAAACTGTGGTTCTGGTAGGTCCTAGCCCTGGGTCATTATGATTGGGGTATCACCTCAAGCCTATGTTAACACGACGTTTATGCCCTATAGGCGAGGTGAGAGTTATGGTGTGGGCGGTAACAGATGTAGCACAGTAGTCTTCTGTCGATATTCAGTATCAACATTGACCGATAATCTGACATCAGTTACCTGAAAATAAATTATTTTAAAGTGTCCTCGTAAAGTTATATAGCCTATAAAACCCTTGCTCTTGGGTAGGTTTCGTAGGGCTACCGATTAAACACAGTTCAATGTCGATACTCGACTAATATATTTTGATTTCCATATTCACTTCCATTATAATGATCAGTATATTTCGTTATAATTTGCTAATATTGGTATTCGAACACTAGTGGCACTACTAGCAAAATATTTATTATTTCGAAAAATAACTTTATATGTAGGCCTGTATCTTCCCTAAATTAAGCCATAACCTATCAATTTTAAATGGCACAATCTTGTTGTAAATTCATTGATTTTCTATATCTTTATCGGCATCCAACATTATATAAATTTATATATTTTGAGTAATTTTAAGTTTGCGAAAACCAGCCAAGCACACAAAGTATACGCATCGCCCAAAGAACGATTAGTTTGCAGATGAGGGTCATGTGTCTACATATTATTTTTATCACACATAACATATTTGTTAATTATATTGTTTTCGCTCGTCTCACTGGATTTGACATTTTTTTAAAATCGGAGTTACATCTGCGTTAAGGCAAATCTACAACACAATATCTAATTTTCACTGCATGCTTTTAATTTAACAGCAAAAATTAAATAATAAGAAATATACCAAATTTTATTTCAATAGCAAGATTTAAAAAATTGTGTGTGCTGATGAGTGCCTTCGTATTAAAGCAGTAGTGCGGTGTAAAAAAGTAATTAATGGTCATGTTTGACCAACCCTGCACAAAGCTACATAGTATATATTAACTTATTTATTTATCTATTTATGAAATATTACAAAGTGAAAGATTGTGAAGAACATAATGCTCAAAGAAGGTAATATTCCATATATTATTAAATGCTTCTGAAGTTCAAGCATTGGTTTAAGTTACATTGTTATTTATTTATCTTCTAGAAACGATGACATCTGGAGACACCATAATTCTATATCAACCGAAGTAAATAACCGTCTACTTTTTAAATCACAATTATATATGTAAATATGTAGAATGTGTAGATACTAAGTATGTGTGGATTTTGTGTTCGAAGCGTGAATATAATTAGCTCCCAAGAAATATGCTGCATAGGATATATACAAAATAACTATATATTTTTTAAAAATAATTTGATTAAATTTACAGATTGTTAAGATAGTTTAAAGCTAACTTTTTTTCGCTTCATTTGAATTCAAATAACTCTCATTCATACTCATACAAATTTAGTAATAGCTTTGCGAAGCAAATGGAATATGATGCACGAATGGAATTGCTTGTTTCTGTCTTGAAGTACGCTGATACCACAGGTGTCAGGTAAGGTCAGTACTACCTGTACTTTCACTTTACTAGACAAACTTGTCCCTTTCCTTCCTGTCCAGATATCATTCGTCTAGGCCTTATCTCTAGTCAACTTTCATAGTGTAGACCTATAGGGTCAGGGACTTGCGCTCTGTTTACCCAACCAAGTGTAGATTTAACCTTACTTTAATTACTTCTGTATGCTCATACATGAAACATCTGCACGGTCCATTGCAATGTAGGCCTATTTAATCTCAAATTTGGTAATGCGAATTTTTCCTCAACACTTTGTATGACATATTACATTTGTTATGTTCCCTATAGCATAAACATAAGCTCTATCCCTAATTTGGAAGAAACACGAAAACGTTTTACTGATGTAGCCTATTATGTATTTATATGAATAAAAAGTATTTGAAAATCCTTGAGCCAAGGACAATACTTACAACAAATTCACGTTGAGCAAGAGATGTCTTGGTTAATTTTAAAAAATATGTTCTATTTATACTGATGTACGTTTTTTTTAAAAAAAACAGCATCGTAACCATATTCTGATGTCTTCTGAAGAGTTGGTTACTTTTTTTACGCCTCTAACAAACTCTATACTTGCGATTTGCGGCAGATGCTCTTAGTAAAGGATGCCGCGACTTTTTTTCAACGTTGCATTTTTCAAGTTAGTGACAGCTTACTTTAACTTTCATCGAAGCTCTTTTTAAATTGATCTGTAGTTAACAAGATGCAGTAGTCTATCGTCAGCAGGCTATCTGTGTTATCTCTAAAGAACACAGTCTTAACAGATTTTAAAGCTATTTCTAACCACATGATTTCGGCATGGGGAAACCGTTTTTGCCATGGGAATTCGAATGTAAACATTCAATGGTATAAACATGGGCATATTTTGAAAGCGCTAAGCGAGAACAGTTTCTTTCCAACATTGAATCAATCAAATTGTGTACATGAAAGAAAATATTCCAAAGCGCTAGGAAATAAAAATATTCACACACTCAAACCAACGTTTTATCATCAATCAAATTCAAACTACACAATTCATAGAATTTATTACAATCTAACCTTAATCATTATTGTTGCTAGAAATATAAAATATCTACTACAATCCAGAAAATATAGAGTTCTACTCGACGGGAATTAAACCTGGGTCTCCGGCTTGTCAGATGGACGAATTAACTACCTGACGACCAAGCCAGTAACTAAAATACTTCTGGATTCTTGGTGAATTATGGACCTGTTAAAACTGTCTTAAATTTTCGTTTGAAATTAGGATGTGAATAAATAATTCATTAATATATTTTAATGTTTCATTCCAAATCAAGTTTGCATCCTAAAGTTTTAATTTGCTTATACAAAATATCATATTCGCAGCTGTATTTTGTTACAAAGCCAAAGCAATTAAATGGAAATATGTAGCATGTGAGTTTTATGGCCTAAACACTTGTTTTTCGGAGAATTCCTCTGGGCGACAAGAGGCAAACATCAGCGAATCAGCGCCCAAGTCCTTGGCGCTTGCAAGGCAGCGCACAGCCGGCTAGTACTTGCCTCCGACCTACGGAAAACAAAGATCGTGGCATTAGTTGCGTACTATCAATCTTCAAGTCTACTTAAACCAGGGAGAGATAAGAAATATTGTGGCAAACATATGCATGCACCCTTGGAATTTACATGCTTTTCAAATCTGTTTTACAAATATTTGGCCCACTAGAACTCTTCACTTTACATAGTTTGTGCAGTGCCAAGTCATTCTTGCAAGTTTTGGCATTTGTAACACAATTTAGCTATGCGACACGTCACATAAAATAATATTTATTATTTAGTTCGCATCACTTGTAGTCTATTATTTTATTTTGTTACATAAATAATATGAATGTACAATATGTTGGCGTGTATAGAAATGATATATAATACCATTTATATTTGTTTGACATTATTTTAATAAACAACTAGTGTATGGGGTGAAATTCAAAGCATTACATAATTACACTTAAAAATGTCTTAACACTAGAATATTAACTATAAGCAAGGGTTTCACTTAATAGTAGCGGCCACGTTGATTTGACCCTATATTTGTCACTTTTGAGGCACATTTTATTCGATTGAACTTATTGTATCAGTTTTTATATAAATTCCCTTTGAGGTTACACATAAGTTTGCCCGGTGTGACCCTATTCAGCAGTGTAACAACGTAATATAAATTTGGTTCATGTTGGTAATGAGTGGTTGGGATTACCAAATCCAATCATTGCCATTAACTAGAAAAACATCGGGGGAAACTTTAAGTAAGGATTATCGGTGAGACTGGAATCAACCGTTTACTATTTGATATAGAATCTCGCGTGTAATCATTGGCATACCTCTATCAGGTGAGCGAACCGTGACACATGTAAGTGCGATCTCATTAAGTTAAAACGACGATTATCCTATATTTTAATGTTTTGTTTATATAATAAAATTAATGTGTGTAGACTGCTTAAGTAGTTTCATAGTTATACTAAATGTGCATAAATAATAATCTGTATTACTTTAAAATTGAATCACATAAAAGTTAATGTTGTACAAAGCGTGTTACGCATCTATAAACTATATATTTACATGTCATAAGTATCGCTTGAGGCCTTTCAAATTGTAAACAATCGTGTTCACTAACTATTAATGTGGTTTTCATTATTCCATTCATTAAACTTAGTGGCATTGACGTTAAATAAATAGAACTGCTTTATGTGGTACTTCGAAACACATTTGACGAGTCGAGTTAGGTTATTAAACACACCATTGATAAAAATAGTAAAATGTTATGGATATTCGGCTTGGAACAGAATACTTATATAAAGACATCGTGTCGCGAAAACAAGCATTGACTTGAGGCGCGTAGAACGACTTGCTGTTTAGGTACTGTTAATTGGACTTAACTATATTTTTTGGTTAAATTGTTATTTAAGTAACTTCTTAATTACTAATATTTAGACAAATTTATTTTATAAATTCACCCTGTATTTTTTCGTTATTTATATGCAGTTGCTACAAGAAGTAGTCTAAATTGTAACAAGAGAATTATGAAAAAAGTATATTTGTCAAAAATAGTACAATTCTAACCATGATGATGCAATATTCGACCTCTACGTTATACGGCCCTTCTTATGCCGTCATTGACATTGAACTAAAAATATATATGAAATAATATGTTTTAGTATCTTTTGAATCACTGTACATTTAAGTAGTCCTATCAGGTATCTGTTTGGTAATGTGTAACAAATCAGAAAAGCAATAGTTGTACATCACTAGATTATATAATAATATAGATGGCAAGAGCAATGCCTTAGGCTAGTTTATATGTTATGTAGATACATTTCACGGGCCATGGACAACAGTAGCACCTTAATTAAACCAAGCCTAATTAAAACAGTATCAGAAGAATGTTTTCCTGCAGATAAGTCTTTGCTTGGTTGGCTGTGAGAACCTTATAGACATTCTTATAGTACAGCAATTCAGTGAAGATGAACGGGAGGCCAAACGATGTTACGCTTCTTGTATAAACGAATGTTATTTCGTCGAAGTTCCCATCTTAGTAATAAATAACAGGTAATGTTATTGTCTGCATTATACCCGGCAGATCTCCAAAGTGAACGAGTGTAAAGAAGGTTATTATTTGAGTAATTAGATCAAACCTTTGTCGGTACTGTTAAACACTAATTCGATTATAAGTCTGAAACTGTATGAAAATAAAAAGGCATGCCCTTTTTCTAAATAAACTCGTGGAATCTAAAGATGTATATGGGTGAGTTATAAAAAATGCGAACTTATAAACCCTTAATTTTGAAGGAAGAACCAAAGTATATTCATCTCACACAGCACTCGCTACACTACTTACTAACTTACGCTAATTTTTATACTGTACTATGCAAATGAAATTGTCGCTATTTTAGTAATATATTCTATATGTATTCTTAAACAAAGCTGTCTCTTCATGAAGGTTGTCTTGATCACAGAATATAACAATAAACATTTATTTGCATGAACATGGATAACGTGGATAATGGAGAAACCATTTTAGTTTTCATAATTTTGTAGCGATTTGCAGTTCGTTCATTTCATTTAGGTGTTTTGCGAAGTCATGATATAAATTCACATTTTTATTATTGATTCGTTCTTTGTAATCATAATAATATTTATACGCGAATACTCTAATAGCTTGTAAATCTTGTAAATAATTATTTCAATTGACTAGACACGAAATAAATTAATTGCTAACACACATAAAACACGCAATGTTACTGCGTTATCTTCCACTGAGTTTATTAAAGAGAGTCAAACAATAAACAAATTGATAACAGATAATTATCTATTAAATTCCTACCAGCTCAAATGGCGTGTGATCGATAGCTCATAACTGTCACCGTCAAACACGACGTAGTTGTTTTATTAGCCAATAGCAGCGCTTGTATCTCATATCTAATATACATGACGTTAACAACACGACGTTTCGTATGAACAACATCAGAACGAGCTTATTATCAGCTACTTACTGTTTCGGTACCGGGTATACTAGAAGAATGCGTCTTTTTTTAAAAATAAATACAGGCTCTTAATTTCCACAAAATACAATGCGCGAAAACCAAAATAATACATTTTTAAGTATTGCAACAATAATATATTAAATCAAATTGTTTATTTCGCGATTGATGAATTTCGTGAACTTCTTTATATTAATAGTTTTCACGAGAATGAGATTACATATGATCGAATTAATCCATCGTGAGTTCAGTAAATTTCGCAGATATTTACTAAAAACAACGAATACAGCAATAGTTTATATCATAGAATTTTTTAATAATACTACTAGGTCTAATAAAAATCCAAGTTATTAATAATACATTTTGGTTTTAAATCCAATGATTCGTAACTTCATTTGTGATTAGCTTTTCTCGAAAGAAAAATAAATACCATTTTGTACTTCAGTAAATTTTAAAATTTTAACTAAAATACAACGATCGAGACAAAGTCTTATATATGCATATGTTTTACGTTACACAATCCCAACAACTGCGCGTGCCTTGTGTATAAATCAACTTGACTTTTGTAAATAGTAACGACAGGCTTAAACATCCGTTCATAAAGTGCTAAAACATGTTTTAAATGAAGCGTGTACGTTGTCAAGAAACAGTTTTCATTGTATATTGACAGCTTCTTGACAGAAATATTTTTGGTAACTCATGAATAACATTTTACGAAAAATCTTAGTCACATCTTCAGAGAGTTTCACAAAAAGCTTCATATTATGTTTTATACTTTTTTTCTACTCCATACACCAAAGGCCTCTATGCGCAGATGTAACCGCTGGTCAGCACATCGGTTCATTGTGTGAGAGCAGCGTCAACGGACTGTTGTAGTTGTACAATTGAGTTTTTACGAGAGGGTCTTATTGCGACCTGTCTGCTGATCACGAACCTGTCACTGCTAAGTGGCCTCATAAATACTAATTGTAATCAACTCCACTCGTGACCTAAGGGTGAGCGCCAACTTAGGGTCGATGGGACCAAGTATTTACAATTAGGCTAGATAATGTCGCAGCAAATGGCTTCTGTGCCTTAAGGAAACTTTGCATTCAGGACACAAGACTCTTGTTTCAAGCCTACTTTTCTCGGAGTCAGAAAACCAATTATCTTGTTTAATGCAATCGAATTTCCTCCTACCAATAAAATTCCGTTTGTTATTTCTTCGTTTTTCTCTCGATTCTCTCGAACTTCAACCTTTTTCTTTTGTTCCTAGTCGCGTTTTGCCAGTCTTACATTTCAGTTTATTCGCAAGATTTTTTTGCTTGTAAGCTTAGCATGTAGCATTTTTATTTGACAGGCATGCTTTTGGAATAGCTCTTGAAATTTGTGAAGGTATGCAAACCAAAGATTGATTATAGTTATTATTTCTAGTATAATAAACCCTTAAATCTGTTTAGCTGTATAATAAAATGTTGAATTCATATTAACGTTAGCTATATAAGTTAAATATTATGGGCTTACGCTTAAATACAAATACCACTTGGTGGCTCTTCTTGCATATCTTGTGAGAATAAACTTATAGTGGTTTACTGTTTTTATAATTCTAGGCAAAGAAGCACCTCCAATATTATGAATTGTGTTTCTTGCAAAGTCGTACACTGTGTGACGCATTTGTCAATATTGCATGAGTACGGTGGTAGGACATTGAAAGAAATACTTGCGTGCGTGGATCTACACATAAAACAATAACTCCTTCTTACTTCCAAGTATTATAATCCCAAGCCTCTAAAATTCAAAATATAGCAGAGATTTGAAGCAACAATGATCCAGCTAAAACTTTCAAGGAAATGCTTATCATAGACTTCTGTGGTTTACGACTGTCTTCTCTTTGACAAAAAATAATACCTTATTATTATTAATATTATTATTACTTTCTTTATACTAAAATACGACGAGAATACATTAATATTGGCGGCAGGAGGCCTCGGGCACAAGAGCTGTTCTATAACCCATGTGGCCTATCACCAGCAATGATAATGAAAATTACAGATGCAAAGTTACTACAACAATACATCATATTTAACTTTACAGCTGTACAACAACATTATGCTTTTAAATTTAGATGATGTAATAGCAATTGCAACAGTTATGTGCCACAATAGGATACTTTGCCCATAATGTAAGGTTCCTTTGCGGTTGGAGACAATTAATGGTCATACTCCTTAAAATTATAAAAATCTTCTTGCTGTGTTTTATATACAATAGCTCTTGAATTTTCTTGTCTGAGTGGCTTACACGCAAACACGCATATTGCACCCCTCGCGTGGAGATCAACTGTATGCGCGCTACTTGAGCTCATCATTCAGTCACCCACTCTCCCTAAAACTCACTTTGAATGGCGTCTGGTCTGGAGAAACTTGTGATGAGCCCAGGAAAATAAAATGCAAACCCAACAAACGCTCGACGAAATCCCTAAGCCGGCCGTCATATCCTCCGCAATGACTTAGACGTGCCCCGATTCACGATGCTTAGCAGGTGTACATGTTTAGTATGATTACTCTCTTTAGCGCAATCTTGTAATCTCATCACAACCGTCGAGGCTAATCGCACATGGAAGCCCTTGCACGTACTTTAGTTAGGCCCCGGCAGCCTCTGAGCCTTCGGCAATCGTATTGACGACGCCTCATCTAGCTGCCTCCATCACTACGACTACGACGGCTTTACTTACTCCTAGTCCTACTACAACTAACTTCCCCTACACTTATACTACTACTTTCACTTGTTATATTTATACTAATACCACTACCAGGACCACTTCTACACTTACCACTTCTATGTACACTTATACTACGACGACTACTTTATTACTCCTAGTCCTACTACTACTAACTTAAAAAAACACACATCAAGTTTGAAATACAGCAAGCCACTTTAAAGTGAAACATTATAACAATAGAGTACTACTTTACTACCCTTCCCTTCCAACTATGTACCACTTAACTCACTACACTCTTACACTTATACTATACTCTACCACTGACCACTTCTCTACACTTACCACTACTTAAACTACAACTACTACTTTTCTTACAACTTATACTACTACTGTTTATTATACCAAGCAACTAGTATTGCATCAAAAATACTTTGAGCACCTAACTAACATTATTCTATTCGTATTACTGCAAGTACTATACTAAACTAATCTACTAAAACCACTACCATGACTACACTTCCACCTTTACTTCATCTGCAATTGTTACTGATAGTGCTTATGCTGCAAGTATTGTTTCCTGTATTACTTATGATTTATACTATAAGTTGTATTGTTGTGATATTTATGTGTTTGTGTATTGATATTTGCTCGTTAACTATTTGATCTGAAATTATTTTGTAACTATGATCACATTAATAATATTGTATGAGATACAGTGCAGAGGCACTACTATCTTCATTTCAGTAGGTACAAGAATAAGGTACTAGAATATGCGTCAAAATGACATTTACTCGAAGTTGCAGTTTTTCTTTATTAAAAATGTATGTTTTCAAAGGGGTCAATGCAGAACAAAAGTGTCTAACTAGCATTGATTTCTGTTACTTGACCGTAGCCTACATTGTAGGCGGCAGGCACGCGAGTTGCAGCGCTAGGCACGACCACATACGTTTCCCACATTATTCCACATTGAACAATAGCAAAGTCGGCGAGTTTCATTAAACTTTGTCTTGAACTGTAACACAAGTTGCGCTAGTGCATGCCACGAGTACTTATTGTTACAAAGTATCTTAATATACCATCTGGTAAAGCGGGAATTCACCTCTAGACGCAAATGTAGTAATTTACAAAAATAATTATTATTTGTATGCTCGTAAGATTCGTACTAAATGCATTCTTAGCACTTTATGCCGCACTTGGTCGGTGAATTTTATTTAAATTATATTTATTTTATTATAATAAATTTAGTGTCTCTCGGGTTTGTAGGTACAGCAAGCACATGATCGAGTTGGTTCTGTTTACAGTATCCATGCTAATGGTAGGCCCAGTATTGTATTCAGTACGCTTGTATTGTTGCATAACTTTCTCCTTCTACCTGACACAGACTGTTGTGACTAAGAGTTCGTCTATTATAAGAAAGAGAGGACATAGAAGGATTTGTGTGCTATCTTCGGTGGAAATTAAATTATCTAATACTATCTTATACTCTTACGATCGTTTGTTATTTTAAGTTGATAGTGAAAAAAAATTAATAATTAAAATAAAAATGATGTAAAAACATTGTAAACAACAGATGAAAGTTCGTCCGCCAAAGCTTTTTATTTCTGCCCGTTCGTCAGGCTCGCTGCGAAGAAGAATTGCATTTTATTGCATTGGCAAACGTTATGCATTTCGCTTACAAACAATCGATTTGATATGTATGATTGGCGAGAAGTGCAATAATAAGTCTTACTTTAGGAAAAAACTGAATATATATATTTTTTCACGTGTTATTTTACGTTACTTACAAGTTAAACAGCTGAAAGTCATCCGGTAGTAAAATAGTATAGCTTTATATCAGGACATAATTATACTAATATATTTTTCAAATCTTTGTATGGCGGAGAACGCACAATATAACAATTGTATTTAAACTTCATTGAATAGACACGTCGTATTTTAAGGTCTAATTTTACTTTTCCCACTGATGGGTAGCTTTTCAAAGTGATGTAAATGTCAAGTGAATTACCCATAAAAGATTAAATTGGCCTGTAAGTATGCTATAAACAGTTTACTAAGTAATGTGGCAATAGAAACTGGTAAATACTTGTTGTTGTTGTTTGTATTGACAATGCCAGTTACAAGGGCTCATTTTATTTTCAGATCGCACTGACAGTTTATGTATAAACGAGTATTATTCATCGGTTATTTTCATGTGTAGTGAATGTAGATTCTCAAGTTGTTTTGAGTAAATAGACAAGCCAAAAAAAAGAATTACGTTTAGTCTAAAACACCCTTGAGGCCAGGTGGTAAACAAAAGGCATATAAGCCAGTAGATTCTCTCTATTCTAGTAGTAACCGTTTTTACAATGTCTACACGTGTATATAACAACTACGATGTGTGATATTCTTGTTTTGTGGAATAAACTTTAGCAACAATTATCCAAGTCTTAGTTTTACAGTCCTACAATTCGTGAGCTGGTCGTAGGCTACGAATACTACAGACTAAACTCAACCGAATATTGCTAAATATGTTATGATCATTACAAGTATCATAGATAGATCTGATAAGGGGATATGGAAATATCACCAATCCAATGTAAAGAATATATTTTATTACTCTGCAAACTCACAGCGCAAGACTACATCAACGGCTTTACTGGTTTGGATCCAGTATTTTGTAGAAATAAATAATATATTTTTCTCGAGTTTAATCATACACTATCTTGATAAAAGTTGTAAATTATCTTTATTACTCGCATAATGCATATATTTTAATAAATATCCGTCACGCATTCACTTTGCGTACTAAACTTATGCCCACATTTTGCGTTTGGTTTTTAATAACAGGCTGTCAAGCGCTGGAACGTATTTTGCCTACTTATTGTGTGGGATCATAATTGCCGATGTATTATAGAATTAGATCCCCACAGTGCAGAAAATAACATTTAAAAAAACAAAATAATACTTTTTTGTGTACAATAATATGTGAGTTTTAGTGGGTGTTTTTTTTTATAAGTATGACATACGCCCAAACTTTATGCGCGGTTTTACTAGAGTCGTAACTCATGGGATGGCCCCTCTAACAGCCCTCATGAGCGGCAGTTGGCTGTCAACTTAATTGCCCCACAAAGAAAATAAGTCTCGATTACTTCTTATTTACCTCGTTTCTTTCAACTATAAAGAAGGCCAATTACAATTATTCTTAGGAATAAAATAGAGCCTGGATATTCTAGTTCCACACGTCGCCACTGATTCGATCTGGAGCCAGTTGCTAATTCAGAGATAAATAACTTTCGTTATACTTATGAATACGTTCTTACTTATTACCTAGCTAATTATGTGAATAAATTTTAAATAAAAGAATATGTTGTTACTATACCAGTTACTTATCATGACACGTAGGCCTACAAATCACTGTTAGTTGACTACATAGCTGGTTACCAAACGGATGTTGAATACGTGATGAATTAAATCAACGGTACATTGTTGAAGGTTTACTCTATACCTATACTCTACATTTCGATAGTGACATTAATTTAAATTAAAATTTCTTGATTTTCTAATGTTTTAGAAAAAAAACGATTGTTTCAAATTTTCATTTCACAATTAAACGGTAAATTGTAGCAAGAGTCGTCCACCGTGGCTCATATGGTTAGGGAGCAAGTTTGAAGCGTATGGAACCAAGAAACGTAGGTTCGATTTCCTCGTTGGGCATGGATTTTTGTAGATGTACTTTATTTCATTTATTTATTAGACAGGCATTCGTATAGCATACGTCACCTTGAAAAACATCATAATTAATAAAAACGAGAAAAAATTCTTATAAGTACAACCTCTATAAATATTCGGACAACATTGTAATTAAGAAGTTCGGAAAGTTAAGCGTGTAGAAAATGTGTCTCCTGGGATGAGTCTGGTCAGTCAGTCGACGACTTGCGTATAAAGCGGACGGCGCAAGTTACGCATTGCTCTCGTATGCAGACCATGCAGGGCCCTCATTGTAATTCCAAGCATAAGTGAACTAGACGTTCAGTTTATATAAATGTGATGTTGGAACCTTGAACCACTTAAACGTAATTACTTTAGAAGGCATTCAAAGAAGGTTCAGAAATAATACAGGCGACATTTGAAATGTATATGAAAATAATTCACATGTGTACAGTTTATTGTGTCGTTACATTACAAACGGCAAAATAAGAGTGCTTATCAATATCAATTAATGAGATTGGTTACATATTGTTTATAGTTTATAAACAAGGAAGTGTACTCAATCTCATGGCTCAGCAGAAGCACACTGACTATGATTTCCAACAATAAAAAAAAACTTCGTGTTTAGTAAAGTTATACCTGGATTAATAGTATAAATACGCAGATGATCATACATTTTATTTGTAACCCCTCAGCCACAGCCATCCGCTTTGATATGCGCATTTGATTACGTATTGGGGAGTAAAATAATACAAACTGACACTTTGAGGATGACATGGAGGCAAGGCAACTACTCTACGAATAATTAAATATTTTTACATTTTAAAATAAATTCATCAATCAAGGATTTTCGTTGAATCGTGTGTAAAATTTCTTGTTATACAGCAAATGTGTATAAATAATTGAATAGGTAAGACAGAAAATAAATAAATATATAACAATAATTATTACATTAATATTATTTAAATTATTTTATCGCTGATTCAAGACAACAGACTACAGAGCCTATGGCTGATTCCAGGACTGTTTTAACAACAATAACAGGATTGTCTTAAGAGTGACCACGAATAATAGGGAAAAAACATTGTGAGTTATACTCAGCCTCTGTCATTGAAAAAGTTAATTTGTGACAATGTTCCTTCTTGATATTTTGTGAAATTGGCTGTCACGATAACTTATATTATAAAACAACAGACGCTTATGCTGTTGTTGAAGAACGTAATTTCTTGACATAAACCTTTCTTGTGGCTGGAATTTAATTCAACCTAAAGTTAATAATTTCATTTAAAAAAACAACCCCTGTGGAACTATTTAGATCTCGATGCTATTTACGGAGGTTGTTTGTCAGCTGGGGATAAATAATGCCCTATTAATGGTGAAGGGCAGCTTATTCTTCTAAAACAAATATGTACTTTGTAGTATTTTAAAAGATTAATAGTAAGATCCTAGTGTGATTTATTATATACTTCCATATTTTACTGAAACTATATCTTAAGCGGTATTGTCAAACAATTTCCAAAAAGTTCAGCTTTTACAAAATTAAAGTTTGATATGTTTATTACAATTCGCTGTCTATATATATATATACGCAGTAATTCATTAATTTCAATTCAGAACTCAAATAAGAGATAACTTTGATTATAGAAAGTACTAACAAGTTTAGTTTTAATACTATTTTCATATTGGCAATACTGAACCTACATTGTCTGTATAGATATCTACTACATTCTGCACAACAAATACATTTCGGTCACAAGAACAAAATGGAGAATTCCACATAGTTTCCTTACATTAACTTGAGGAGCTAAGGGTTGGGAAAGCAAGAAGAGGCGGACATATTGTGAGGGCATTATTACATTTACTCATGGGCGGCATAAGGTTGGAAGTAATATTGTAGCAAACATCTATTGTACTGTGGTTGTTGCGCATATCAAAGAAACATAAGAATGTGATGATGTTTTGAAAAACCCTCTTCGCCATTTTTTCAAAGCGGTGTACGATGAGTTACGCCTTTACCGCAGTGACGCTTTTCATCAGGAGGGGAGACCTAACTTTCGACTCCAGCCTAGGGCTCTACTAACTTATAATGGACAGTTTTTTATTTAAACATATTTTAAGTTTCAAACAAGCCTCAGACTTTAGTCAATGTCATAAAAATCATGTCCGACCTTTCTTGTTGTCATTATTTTTGATAATCTTTCTTTTCATGGAGCTTTCAAAAGTCAAACAACCGTTATTTTTAGTATTTATTACTCTCTACGGAAGGCACGCCGGTAAACGTGCACGGGTAGGTGTACCGTGTGTGCTCATGTGTGTGTGTGCGCGTGTGTTTACATAACCATGGGGTGAAGGGAAGCAACATGTCAACATTGGCTTTATAAACTCCATCTTTATGCTCGTTCAAAATGTCCGCGTTGTTTTCTTAAAGAACGAGCACCGTGAGTGCTATAACTATTTGTATGAGACTATTATTATGTATTTATGTGGGGTTTGGGTTTGTTATCGGTTATACCAACTACTCGGCATTTTTGTTTCGAACAAGATAACATGCATCGCGGTACTCAACGTATAGTTCACCGATCGTTTTTGTCAAGATTAAAGAGTTGGGTATTAAAAACATAAATTAATTCGACTTACAGAAAGCACTTACGCTCAGAGGCCTTGACGCTACAGTTGCCAGTACGGCTAGAATGTGATTTAGTCTTGAAATGCATCATGATTTACTCTCTTCTACCATCTGCCTTCATCGTGATTTTTTATTTAAAGTTGTTTGCATCTCTGTGAGGCGATTGAACGTTCCACATTCATCTTGGGGAGCGCGCACCCTTGATTTATGAGGGATTTAGGTAAATTTATTTCTCTCCTGGGGTACAGGGAGTGACCATGGGAGCAGTTATCCCATGCATGGGATACTATTCAAGTGGTAGCTGCAGATGGGATACAACGGAACAACCCTGTTGAGTCTAGAACAAAGAGAATCGACCATCGGACGAAATCATTGTTCTGGGATTGAAGTTCGTTAAAACTCAAACAAATCATTGTTCTGGGATTGAAGTTCGTTAAAACTCAAACAAATCATTGTTCTGGGATTGAAGTTCGTTAAAACTCAAACTCGTCTAACTGACAGTCATATTTGAGAACACTAACGTATTGTAGACAACGTTTCGCTCATTGCAAGTGTCTCGATTCGGGTTAACGCTTTGTGAAATAAGATTCAAATTTAAAATTTTGTTTCCCTTTATCTATCTCATGGTTTTTCGCAATTACAAACCATATTGCCAAACCTTTCACATTTTCTTTCAATCCGCGAAAAATTAACATATACATCGAAGACGAAATAGCTATTTATGCTGAACTTTCCAAGATGATACTTACTTGTAGAATGTAGCTTTTTAATTGTGTAAACATGTGGTCTTAGAAACGTAGCCAGCAGTGGTACGTGTTTGGTTTTCATATTAAGTAAACCATGCACTTGATGTTTCGACGGGGCCGTCTCATACTAGCTGAACGGTGATTTGTTTCAAGTTGAAAATAATTTCTCGTAAATAGTTAACATGTGTGCAGGCTACTTTAACTTTGTATGTAGAGAGCGTAAGTTCATGAGTAGCAATATTTACAACTAGCAGGTAATGAGTTTTCCTGTATGGCACATTGAAAGGTTTACAAATTATAAATATATCCACGTTCGTATAAGTTATTTATGCTACTGTATTATACGACAATATTTGTAAATATGTTTAGATCTTCTACTGTATTTTGACGAAAACAAAATTATTGTATTTGCGTGTTTTGTTGTAAAATGTTCTAAATCACCGATAACGTTTTATGTGTGGTTTCGTTTTCAAATACGAAACCGCGTCGTATAAATCCACTTTGTGGTGGGTTTTTAACTGTTAAGGGATGTTGACACGCCGTTAAACGCTTTTAACTGTTAAATCCCCAGTCTATCAGACGGGAAAGTGGATCCTTCAGCCCAAACAATTCAAGTTTTTATAATTATTGACACATTATTTTTAACTTTCATATTTACAATTCTTTATTTTATCAAAATTTAACGCAACTTTATTGTAATTGTGTTTATAAATGTCGATTCTACTTATTTTGAATTTTGCAGTTTGAAGTTTTGTATTGTCTTCAGCTATAGACCCTGAATGTTTTAAATTTTCTTCGCTTTCTTTTCTCTGAGAAAACCCCAGGACGAATAATTTTCTCTTGCTTCTAGTATTCCATTCCTTCCCTTTTCCTTTTTATTTATCTTGATAACATTTAACTTTGGTAATCTGTGCCGAGGGTGCATTTCATGCAAGAGAAGTGAACGCCGGCTCATCCCAGCAGAAACCTGGCATCCTCTCAATCCACTCAAATAAAATGACTTACTGAAACACGTGACCTCGGGATTCCCCCACCCCCTCCCCCACCTGCATCTGAATGTGCAGACTTTTCTGTGAAATCTGTGGCTTGAAAACTTGTGCTCTCATTGCATTTATATTTCTCTGAATACATTGGCTCAGATATCCCCATGTCATAACGTATACATTTATACGACTCCAGATAAGTAGACAAAGTAAACTGGGGGACTTCAATCAAAACACCGGAATGCCGAGACAACCCTATCAACGTTATCCTATCTTTTATACAAATATAAGCTGTCGTTTTTGGAATTCTAAAACAACAAATATACACAGACTGATAAGCATTGGTGATACATAGAGACAGACAGCCATTCAGGTTGTATGCATTTGAATCCGAGGGAATATACGATTGTAGATATATAGAGACATTCATCTGCATGAGATGTAATTATAGAGATAGTCAACCGTTGCGTTCCAGTGGTCAATGCGACCGCAGTGAAATAGCTTGTAATCACACTTGTAAAGCTTGCATGATAATGCACAATTCTACCCTTCTGTTGTGAACAGAATATTATGGCAAAATAAACAACTTCTCGTTTCAAATTAAATCTTCCCCAGTAAGAATAATAGCGGTGTCTCATACGATGAGAGCGCAGGCCTGAAGCCATACTGTTAGTGGCTTGGGCTGTGACCCCGCTTAAAAATGTTGTTTTTAGTTATCCCATATATCGTCCCCATATATCGTCATCTATTGTCTCGAATAGTAAAACTAGCATTATATAAATTAACTAACTTGATAATAATATTAATGAGTTTGTAAGTTAACGCAAAAATTAGATAATGTCTCAAATGGTGTTCCTTATCATTCGTCCTTATGTTTTATTATTTAGTCTAACGACTATGAACTATTTGGGGATATTATTATTATCAAATTTCATAGCATCATTTGCTTGTCGTATTACATTTTACTTAATTAAATATGAGCAAAATAATACCAAAAGTGTCTTCAACTAAAGATTCGTATACTCTGTACCTAATTGTGTTCATGAGCTTTCGAAGGAGTGCAACTGGCAACTTAAAATACTGCTCGCATAGCATTACCCTTCACGACTTAGGTCGTATACAACTACAAGAAGTAATCAAGACAGAAATTATTCCTACAACCAATGTTAGTTCCACGAGATCGCCTGCGATAAGTGACGTTATTTGTTCTTACTTGGCTTGTATTCCTCTCCGTTCTTCCAGTATCCATGTCTTAATGTATTCATGTCTCCATGTCTTGAAACTCACGACCCCCGCAGTGCATGACTCACCAAACACTGTCAAAAAGAGGAAATGATACAACAAAACACGTACATAAAATAGTAATTGACCAGCAAAGTAACAATGTTTACTGGTGCAACTTAACTTAAACAGATCCAACTTAGTTTGAGATGGAGGACGTCCGTTTTCTTGTGGTTACAAGTAGATTGTACCCATTTAGGATTCACCCCAATAATCAAAGATGTTTTGCGTTCTGTTTACAACAGTTTATTCTTGTTGGAAAACTTATTGACCGTGGTCATGAAATATGGTCTACTTTCACACATCACTTTTTTAAACGCACATTTTGTTATGCTATATGCAAGCTTAAATCTTAATTAAAACACTAATTAATGAGACAAGCTTGTAGATATTGTATCAGGCACTAGTGAACCCAGGGAGAGGCGTCCCCCCCTCCGTCCACCCCCCTCATAACTGACTTCTTGTATGGGCCGCACCACCTTGTTTAAATAGTTCACTCTATGCATTACTCCATTAGATATAATTGCCTCCCTCGAGTTTTCTCCTAACGACGGAGCTAAGTATTGGGAAGGGATTGTACCCGTGCGGTGACTGTACACTGCGGCGTCGTGCCACCGAACCATGCCTGGCGTTCACTAATGCGCTCAATTTGCCCTTTTCTTATCGTTGTTCGCAACTTTGCTAGGTGAACAGAACAAGGAAACTTCCGCAAGTTTTAAGTTAGTCTTGTATTATTCATTGTATCCATAAAGTTCTAATCCCCCGCATCGGGATTCGCCCCCCCCCAACCCCCCCAACCCCCCCACAAACTTTCAATGAGTTTACCCGTACTTCAATTATTCTCCTGATTGCGATTATGCAAACATTTATTTAAACAATGACGAAACTTTCTTCGAGAACAACAGAGCTAGACCTGTCTAAACCATGGGTTACACAGAAGTATCTTATGCAGAACAAGATATCTAATTTAGAAATAATCTTCTATCTACAAAGAACGGTATATTGCATTTTTCCATTTGTCGTGAAAGAGCCAAATGTAGTAAATTTTAAAAATATAGTACTGAGGAACTTTAATAAAATAAAATTACAATCTGTTAAACAAGAACAACATTAAAATATTTTATGCAATAAACATAATTATATAAATTGTGAGTTACATTTTTCCCTAATTCACAATCACAATGGCAGGGTTAAAGATAAGAGATATAAAGTTAAAATTATTTTCCGCTGAACTCCTAAAGTTGTCAACTTTGTTCATATTAGAGTAACATTGGGCTGTAATTGCTGGGCTAAGCTATACTGGTACCGTGGCATGAAAGAGAGAACCAAGCGCTGTCTTTCGGTTGAAAACGAAATCATTTTGTTGAAACGTGTGCCGTGTGCGTGAGGTTGAACGTTGCCATATGTCAAAGATCAAGTACAGATTTCAGCTATGGCCTAATTTGCTGCCTAAACTTAACACATTAGTGGATTACGAATTATCACATTACAGTTCCTAAATTAAGAGAACGAAATGAATAGCATACTGAAAAAGAATCATGTTTCCGGGTTCAAATATACATATAGCGAAAGTAAACATGGTCTTGTTGCGAAATATTTGCGTTTATATAGGTCCGTCTCGATCGAAAACTTGTATCGTTGGCTCAACACAAAATCTAGCCTATTCGTAAGCATAAAACATGAACTCAGCCTAAATCCTTGTAAATTATATAATCAGCAGACAGGTTTGTTAAAATATGTTAGATAAAATAAGGATAATGGCATTACCTGTTTCTTTCCACTTTTGGAATAGTTTGGATAGTAATTTAGTACTGCCATGCAAGTCACTGATGTAACTGAATAGGAAAACTTAATATACAAATATTATTTCTTAATTTGAGGGTTAAGTTTTATTATATATAAGTAACATAACATTCAATAAAGTTGTTCCTTCATAAGTTTGGCAATGTCATAAATTACGATCTTAAGGGTCAAGTATCAACATCACCAATAACAATATCAATCAATATCATATCACTATATTCGTCAATATAATCAAAGTAAAATGCCAAAATGGACTGAAACCATGAAAGTCAAGTGTGACGAATATATTTCCTACACTGCATCTGAATAGGTTTTTAATATTAGGAATTGCCAAATCTTAAATAATAATCTTTTTAGCATGGCGCATTGTATTATTTTGCATAAATAAATATATTAGTCGTTGTCTTTGCCTTTGCCAACTTAAATATTCAAATGTATTTATTTTGCACACAGCAAAAAAGTTCCGCATTCTTTTTAAATACCTGAGATAGGGTGATGACAAATACATAAACCTTGACAACACTGGTAAGGAATTCTCAATAACAGCTTAATGGGAAATGGCGTCATAGCAACTTGGTAAAATGTTTGTTTGGCAACGATGATTTTTTGCAACTACGAAAAAATAGGACGTTTAGGATATTTGATACGATCTAAATTCTAAACAATTATTAATGCGTTGACAATCAGTGCTATTTTTATTTTATTTAAATTTACGTAATCAATCAAAATAAACTTAAAAAGTTAGCACCATGGCACTTAAAACTTAGCTGTGGTTTGCACGTTAGCCAGCTGAGTGTACAGCAACATCCTAAACGGTTTCTGCACAGTGATCTTATATGGAACTTTAAATGGCAATTAACATTTAACAGCCCTCGTATACATCCATTTGAGACATAATGTATGGGTTTATGGTCTAACGCAACATTATTTAGGGGTCACGGTGTTCTATCAGAACAGGAATCGTATAATCATTCCCAGCATTATGTAGAACCATGGTCTTTTACAATGTGGAATAAGTTCCTATTACCATTCACAACATTATCTTAGAACCATGGTCTTTACAATGTGGAATAAGTTCCTATTACCATTCACAACATTATGTTAGAAAATTCGTAGTGCAATTGAAAACATAATTAGAGCGTTTCACGTCATTAATAGATGTCTTATATAATCGAAATCAAATGAAACTCGTAGGGACCCTTACATCATGATAAAGGACTATAGGGTTCCTAAATACTGGTTCAATCTGATTTATAGGTTTGAATGTCACAGTTTTGAAATATTTCAGCCTCGCCGATAGTATTTGAAAGATATTTATGATTTGTCACCAGATAAAACCTCTGGTATACCTAAGTGTTGTAGATACGACTCAGTGTTTACGAGTATTGTATGGCGGACATGAAACATCGTTGCCGAAACGTGAGTGTGACACGCAAGAAAAACACAACACTCGCCATTCGGCATCATTTTTCCAAGCTAAGGACATTTTCTCAGTGTTTATTTTAATTCAACTTCTATCAAATATAAAATGGTCTATTTATTTATTTGCATCAATGGAACCTCATTAACAATTAATTCACAATAATTATATTTTACGGGATTTCTTTCAAAATATCGTCCTCTATGAATATAGCTGTTGAAAAAGGAAAAAAATTGTCATAAATTCATTCGGGTTTAGACAAATAAGAAAACACATCGGTATTTGGTGTAAGATCTTGAAATTATACAAGCGACTTGTACAGTTTCTCACCAAACTAATTTCGAAAAACCATTTTGTCCCCTATTCTAGTTTCAACCGTATCTGTTCAACAATGTTTTATTCAATGGAACGCATCTGTAGGAATCAGCAAGGTAGAGATACAACCCACCCACCCACCCACCCACCCACCCACTCAACTCCTCCCCCCCTTCCACCCCTTCTTCCGCCCTCGAATTCTCTGATAAACTTGAAGCAATCTCCTCCAAAGGAGGGTCTGAGAAACTGTCGGAAAACTCTGGAAATTGTCTTCAGTAAAAGAAAGATTTCCAGCACAGCGAGTTGGAAAATGGTGGAAACAAACGGGGCAGAAAGTTTTTTTGAATCGCCTAAACGTGATGAGCATGGATGCAATAAGTTACAATCTGCAGGCTGGGTTCGGAAACATGGTAGTCTACGTTGTCTTGCAAGGTAGACTTCACCAAAGATGTCTGATTTGCAGTTAGACACAGTCTAGTCCGCCAACAATTGGAGAAAATAAAACACGCCAACCACTATAATACCGCCGTCCAGCATGGAACTATAAGAAATGTGCAAACATAATCATTGTTGTTGTAACTAACTTTACGGAAAATATCACGCACAATGTTTATAAAACTCAATATTAATTTTCAATGTTTCAATAAATATTGAGTTTTATAAACATTGTTCGTGATATTTTGTGGGTAGTATGTTGTTACATTAAACCATTGATCACGATGCATAAACATATTAGATACATAATAATTGTTTTATGTATAGTATTATATTAGGGAGCGAAGCTTCCATATAAGCAGTACTTTCCTATCCATCCGTCTTTCTGTGCGTGTGATTCGTCCACCCTAAAAACCTGATCACGACGTCCGATTGACATGCGTTTTTTTATTGTTAGCATTGCTCTTCTACAGGATGATACAAAATGTTTACACACACACACAACACAGAAAATAAAGGAGTATCTAGCCCCCCAGAAAATTTTAAAATTCATTACCTGGCAACGTCACATTACTATACTCGACAATAAGCAACGGAAATTGTTTTGTTGCTAAGCCTACCCGGCACCTCCACCAAATCCACTAACCCAGGGCGAAATATGTTATTTTTGTATTCCTTGACGAACTGTTGATTCGGTAGGTTTGTTCCCTTTTGTGCGTAATCCTGTAGCCGTGCTTGTGCTAAACAATCACGTAGTGATTTTTTTTTTAAAACTGATTTTGACACTTGTGAATCATTTTTAGAGCTGTTCTTTGAAATGTTTCGACGACATAATTTCATTACGGACAAAATTTCATCCGACAGTTAGTAATTTTTGCCAAGTTTTGTTCACATCGTTTAAAATTTTGTTATGTTTTCACATTTTACAAAAAAAAAAACGTGATAAAAATGCATTTATCATGCTTTATATCTAAACTGGATATAAATTTAAAAATTAAAATCAGAAACTCAATTTCTTCTTGAAAGTGATGTACTTACTGATCCTGTATTCAACCCTGTCATTCCACAAAAGCCGATAATTTAAGTTAGAGTTCGCAAGGAAGGATATTTATTTCAGGTGAACGGTACGTACCCGGCACCTCCACCAAAGTCATTAATTTGAGTTGCAAATCAATAGGAATTATATTTCCACTCTCTGCTACCGTACCCGGCCATTACACCAGAGTGTCTTATTTAGTTATATTTTGCATTCAATGGTATCTCAAATCTTTGCTACAATACCTGACCTTCCACCAAAGTTGTATATTTTAGTTATATTCGCTATAGGAATTGTATCAACTGAAAGCTCTATCTTACCCGGCCATTCCACCAAAATCGTCAAATCAAACTTAATTTAAGCTGGATATATATTATCATTTTGGTGGTCTCTGCCTTGATTTTATTATCTCTATAACGTGCCCTTAAATTATATGTAATATATTTTCCAATATAATATTTGAATTTGTGGACATTGTGATTGTTGGCCATGCAGCTTTGATGATACCGAGTCTATACGGAGTACGATTCGGAGACGGCCACTGTCTTCTATTCTTTAGTTTCATATGCTCCCTCCCTTCCCCTCTAATACTAGAATAAAATTGAGACTGATCTGTGCAGATGCCTAATATGGAGACTCTTACAAAAAATAAATTGTTGTGGAGTGTCAAAGATCTCCCACTTTCCCAGTCATAACAAATGGTTTGACCGTTCAAACAAAGGAAAATCGTTTTTAATAATGTAGCTCGAACGGAATATTCTTCTTAGTAAGATATTTTCTAGGGAAATCGAATGTACTAATTTCAAACGGTAAATCACATGGAATTCCAAACTTTCCTGTACAAGACTTGAATATCGAAAGCTGTCAGACGCAGTTGGTGCTTCGACAAATGGGGCCATTGGATCGCGATTGAAGAATATGAGGGCATATGTAAGGAAACTACTTGAGGATATACACCCCTCCTTGCATATCTCAAGCCGTCACGTTTCCTTGAGAGGGTTGGTTCTCATAAGAGTTAGGCCGTTTGAAAACTAGATTTCAACCGATTGGTTGACGCTAGAGGACGCAAATTGCGTAGGGGTAACTTTCATCAATAAGGTATGAGCTAAAACTCGTGGAGAAGAATTTATACCAACTAGACATTATCATCATTGGGATTATTTAAAGTAAAGCCTCCAAATAATGAACATGCTAATACTGATAAATGGTCTTATTTAACAACTTTCTTAACAACACCGATACTTTTGTAAAAGTGTGCGTTTATATGCGAAACTCGTTATGAGCTTCGTACGAAATTAGGTTTAAAACATAATTTATAACCGACATATCACCGAACTTAACAAAAAAAATGGTGTACAAAATGATGCTCTAGAACAAATCATGTTTTGACAAATCATTAAATATATTATTTAAGGACCAATTTTAAACCACGATTATAGTCTTTTAGTTGACAGGTAGAGCTATCATGAAATACTTGTACTAACCACAGATAAGTTGTCATGTTTTAAAAATAAGATAACGTTATGTGTTTGGCATTAAGTAATAAAAAAATGATTATACATCAATGGAGAATTGTGAATGTAACTAAAAATTTTGTGACAGTTTCATCAGCGAATCTAGGGTGAGTCATACGTAATTATTATGCAGTGGTGACGGTTCAGTTGATTTCGTCAGCAAACTACCCCCAAGAACTTCTCTGAGATATGTCATCACTCTATTGTCTGGTAACATACTTCTAGAATCGTCTAGGAACAATTACTTCTGACTTCCATTTTTTAACTTGATAAAAAAGTTTAAATTACTCTATCTCTTTGTTTGCTGGTTACATTTTCATTCTTTGGAAAGGTCTCCTAAGAAGGTGACAAGATGTGTTTCCAGAGTGCAAAGTTTTTTAGTGAGGCAAAGAATGGTAAAGTGAGATGTGTCACACTCACAAGACCCCCTCGAGTAAAAACTCCTCTTGCAAACAACATTCTCACTTCACTTCACCTCGCACCAACGACGGAAACGATTTCTGCTTTCTTTGCAGTTTGGGTTTTATTTACTTGAAGTAATCTTCATCTTCATCCTCTCACTCAGTTTCAAGTAATTTTCATTCTCTGAAAAGTTCAGTGTAAACTATGGATTAAACATTCAGGGAATAGTCGCTAGGCAAAAAGGAGACCACCGATGTGTCATTGACTTTGTAAGCTAAATACGGGGTAAAGTTTGCGTTGAACAGAACTTAACAGGATTGCTCCAGAAGCTTTTGTTTCGTAATTATCTAAAGTGCCGTGGAGAACTTGCCGCCATTTTCTTGAAACTTTCACGTCACGTCGCTAGCAAGTAGCAACCCTTTCTTTACTTTAAGTATGTGCATGTAATATACGGAATAACCTTGTGAATAAGTTTTAATCTTCACATTGCAAACGTTTCTTCAATTGCTTATGAACTTCAATTTTAACCCATGCATTTACTTTAGTTAAGAGTTTTGTGAATTCAATGCCATGAGAAGGTGTTTGTTTCCATAGAGAGTAGAGAGTAGAGAGTTTCGCATGTCTCCGTAAAACACTTGGGAAATCCAGCTGAGAAGGGTTCTTTATTGCTAGCACAATAATTGGCCCATCATTGGAGGGTACCCAGCGAGCAAGCATATGCTCTAAATGTATGAACATCAACCCCCCACACAACATACGAGGAGCACTTGGGCAATTTTAAAGATTGTCAAGACTTAGAATATTGTACGCAAGGAAAAGTTGATACTATATCATATTTTGTATTCACTTTTTTTAGAAAGTGATATGAACGTATAAAGAGATTGATTCACACAACAAACACATTGAAATGTAATTCTTTAACAAATTGAGCCTGATAAAAATTTGTTCACGCCAAGTTGAAATTCAGTACTCGCATGTTTTGATGTACATATCATGGATATGTTTGAGTGTATTATGGAAAGCTAAATTCAGTGATCTCACACTTTTATCCATAGCAGTTCATGTTCAAAGGCTGTCTGGAGGCGTGTACCAGCCCACAGAACATCAACTGTCAATAATACCAATATCTATGAAATAAAGTAAGAATAACAGCTGCCAATATTTCAAAATTTCCAGAAATCTATGTTATGACAGGGAATAGACTCACGTTTTATGGACGTAAATAATAGATCGCATGCACAAGTACAATCCATATGTAACTGAGAAAACCGTTGGGTAAAACATCTAAATGGTGTATTGCCCCACCTAGCACAGACAGTCAATGTGTAGGCTGGCCTCACCGCCCATGAGACCATGCTGAATACACATTCACGTTGTGTGCGGTGGTTGGCCACCCCAATCACAAAGTCACACTCATTTCAACTCTCTCATAAATCCCTATGACCCTTTTACAAGTCATAATATTCCTATTATGTATATGAGTTTAACCAGTACTAGTCTTAACACCTATGATGAATGTATTATGGCAGCATTATTCGTGTGAATTGTACCCCCTACGAAAAAAATTTCGTGGAATAAAAAAAAACGAAACGTTGCTTATTCTTTATTCATATTATTAAAAAAACTAAATTTTAAATTAAAATAAAAGGTATCTTAGTTTTATCCTTAGACATGTGTATTATTTTTTTTATTGCTTTGCACATTCTACGAGATGAAACTGTTAGTGATACTTGGATAGAACACAGGACATAACTAGGTTATTTTGCACACACATATTGGGATAACTTCTGGCTAATTAGGCAGACTGAATTTGAGCTATCCAGTTATCCGTCACTATAACCTTTTAAATATTTAAAAAAATCAAAAGTAGGGCATAAATATTTAAAACAGGCACAACAAACAAATTTTAATTAAAAATTTACAAGACTGTGAAACGTATTAAAATGTGTTTCTTAGTTATTGATTTCCAATCATTGTGATGATAGTTGACTGAGTAATTATATGGAAACCAATCCAGAAATTAAAAATAATAATAACTGGCGAAAAATAATGTATTATTCACAAAGCGGCTTTTAAAACAAACAACCTTAAGGCTGGCCATTGTTTTTATTATTGTATGAAGTTGAAATATAGTCTAGCAAACCACCTGCTATATTACAAAGTGGGCGTTGCTTAGTATTTACCTGTACAAAAGCGGCGAACCATTTTATGCCCAATGTTTATGATGACTAGATAATTACAAACATAGATCGTCAGAAACATCACTTGCTATTGTTAGTATCAATAATTACTAGGGTGAAACTGAACTACAATTACAGTTTTATGTAGAATGCTTTGGCTAGCTCTTCTTAAATAAACAACTTCTCCCTAACAATGCTCTATTGACATCACCACAAATTACGCTAGGTGTAGAGACGTAAGGAAACAGGTGTGGCTAGCTCAACGTCGGATACATAGATCCTTCATTTTCCCTAATAACGATATACTTTATAATTAATATTTATGCTTTCATTACCGTATGTGGTGGTTCACAAAGTTTTAGGCAAGGTCCAAAGAGTTTGGAATCAAAGGCCATGGGTTAGAATCCCACATTCTGCATTTTGATTTTGTAATTGCTTGTATCCTTAAATATCACTCTTGATTACTGATTAGCATGTTTTTTTCGTAGATGAGATGTATTGTCATAATGTACGGTAGGCAACGAATTCATTCATCGTTCTTCCACCAACGGTTGTCTAGTGTTTTATGTGATTTATATTATCAAAAAACAGACATATATTAGAAGTAACTTTTCCAAACCTATAAGTGAAAATAAGCTCAAACAAGCGGTGTTTTTTTTTCTTCCAGTATTGATTACTTCATTAATATCTTTATAGATCGGAACTATTTCAGTTGTATTACGAGCGTTCGATCGTATTCCGTCCGACATACACTTAAACCCAAATATAATTTCGTCCATAGTGTGAGATTATTGATACGTGGTTTATGTCATTGCTATATAATTCAGCTATAAAACTGAATGCCAATAAACGTCAACATAGACAGTTATTCAAATAACGCCAGAGAAACAATAGAATAAAACGCGGGTACGAGATGTGCACTGTAGATAAACGTAGCACCCCATTACCGATCATATCAATAGACAGCACATAAATGTTCAACAGCTACTCGTTTCAAGTACAATTATAAATAAAACAACATTTTATTAACCTGTTTTCCTATCGTACATCGATCGTTTTCCAATATCGTATTTTACTTCCAATAAATATGTAAGTTAGAGCTCCGTTTCTTTTTAAATTCGTCGAGTTTGTTCGGCAGTCGACGGTTGTTATTCCAGTGTGGCCGTATTTCTATGTTCTAAGTGCAGTTCGCATCGGTAAAGTTCAGGACTTACTCCTGAGAGGGGCTCGTTGGAAGGTCGGGGGTCGTCTCTAAGGAACGCGGGGTAAAGTGTGGCCACGAAACATACATAAATAAGAATACCAAGTATAGTGGGATCCCGGCTTAGCTCCCGACTGTGCTACGTACGTACGTATACGTACATGCGTGAAGTAGGAAATATTGGCCCTAAACAAGTAGACGCAATGATGTTGACCTTGGCCCTTGCGGACTGTAATTGACCATGGTCGGAGAGAGAGAGAGAGTTAGGTCTATATATAGTGATGCTTGCGATAATGCTATATCAAGATCGAGAGAGAGAGAGAGAATAAAATGATAAAAAGAGTGGGCGCATTTTTATGTTCCATAGCCAGACAAGAACATGTGCCAGGAATAATACCTTGGTTTTGTTTAAATCTATCCATGCATGTAGTTTTAAATTAAATACTGTGCAATTGGCAGAAGCTTAATTAAAAATTAAGATTGGCAAATAAATTGTATATTATTATTAACCAGCATGTTGTTTTCAAATGCTGAAATATACGAATACGCTGTCAACATTTAGACATTTGGCAATAAAATATGAAATTAATATTGAGTTGCGGTAGCCTACGCCATGAATATAAAGATACTAGCAAATTTATTTTGTTAATTTTTACTTCAAAACTTATTTATTTGAAGCTTAAACCATCATGTACTCTTTGAAATAAATACACTGCATGGTGATTCTTTCATACAGCCATGGGGTAAAATTCTAATTTCATCTGTACAGACTTAATTAAATCTGGGTGTATTTCATATAATATTTCAAAGAAATAAATAATAATTAGATTCAAACGTCACCAGCCTACTTCCAATAAACACATTTCTAATCATCGTAATTTGTATTCACTTCTTTGGCAAATTATTTGGAATAATTTTAAAAATCGTAAGCACCATAAGCAACAATGAGGCAATGTCTATCATAGTATACCTCAGAAATGCTTACAATTTCCAGTCTTATAATAACGGTCAGTTAAAATTAAATTATAAGCAAATAAAATGTAACATTATAATCATGGCGTCAGGCTCATAAACGTTTTCTGCGTCATCTCACTAATTATTATAGTCTTTCATTTATCTTACGGTTAAAACTATAGCCAAATTGTATTTGGTATAAGCTGTTTAAATAGTGACGTTTAACCAGTTCAACCGCTTTGTACATAAAGCAATAAAATTGAAATTGAAACGATTTTCTTGCAAGTATTTTCGCGACCCGTCCTGTGCTCCGCCATTTTAATTCAATCAACTCTCTGTATGTAGATGTAAATGCGATGGTTTAGTAAGTACATTGTGCAAGTTGCAAGGCGGTTGGGAGTGGGTTGTAAATATCCCCCTTGATTGACGCTACACAAGTGGGTCACTACGTACGACTGTCGTCAATGGGGCCTACTTACTATTTACGTCTTGTGTTATAGCATATCAACGAGGGTATCTTATGAGCCATTAAATGTAGCGATGAGGTCTCCCAGCTACGTCACTGTCATTCACAGACTGCAGGGTGCACCGCCTCCCCCCCCCCCCCCCCCCCCCGCCTATCACTCTCACCACCTCGTCAACACATTGCCAAACGACTATTTTATATTGATCCATGAAATTTGCTTAGATCGTAAACCAGCGATTGTTTAAATCATGACTGTCGTACAATCTTATAGCAATTATTTTAGTTATTATTCATATTAAATAGTTTTATCTTGACAATTTGCACAACGATCCTTCATTTATAATACTGTTTATGTTTCAGACCAATTGTGTGGGCTATAATCATAAAACAAAGATGACAGAGTACGTCAAAAGTGTTTGAAGTAAAGAATCGACGCGGCGAAATGATTCGATCAAACAATTTTATATTACGGACCGCGAAAGCCTAAATAACAAAATTATTTATTTTATTACTTTATGAGCTGTACATTAAATTAACAAGGTTACATCATTATTTGTATATTTACACACTATACTTTTATTGCACAAAATAATTGAGTTATAAAAACAGTCGTATTGAAACGGAGAATATAATAAAAGTACGTGCTATACAACGAAATGGCACGCATTGATAACTTGTCTCATTGTTAATAATATGAATCACTAAAGCATTTCGTAATAACATTGTTTGTTTATTATTTGAGCCATGACTCTTCCACAAAGTTTTTGATTGAGGAATAATTTGCTCCTGTGTGGGACGGACTCAGAACCGGTTAACAATCCTACGCTTTGCACAATGAAGTAGAACGGTGGTATACATGGCAAGCGTGAAATACTCTTCCATCGTGGTGCAAAACAAACAGAACAAAATAATACGAGCTCCAAACACAGTCCACAAATAAAACACTACCCGCGTCGTCTAGTTTTTATGGCATTTAAAATGACTTTTCAGCCGTGTTAGTCTCAAATTTTAGGTTTTAAATTCACTTCTAGACTTGCAGACATTTCGCAGAAACTCCCTGACGCTACGACTTTAGAATATTTAATGAACTTAAAATCCTTATGTTAATTCCTTGATCAGCATTTACGAAACTAGTCTTCTTGAGTTGGCGTTTGCGGTGACTGGCCCCTGCTACATCTGAGTGCCCTTATGCCGGCTATTTAGGGGCCCGGACCTAATGGTGCCAACAAGTAGCATCCTCTATCGCAAATCGATTAGGCAAAATTAATTCCTTCTTTTATAATATCACATTCTGTGTTAAAAAAGTATTTTCTTAAACATACAAATATACGAATAAAATAATAAAATAATTTAGGGCCTCTTCTCTTACTGTAGCATTTATCCGCGAACCCTGCCAATCCACTTCTCAAAAGAACACACAACATTCTTTACCAGAACAACTTTGGATTAGATTTAAGCTTAAAACTTTTCGGCGTAGGATACATAAATAATACGACTACATTATTGCAAAAGAATGCTAAACCAAAAGCAAAATATGTGCCCCCTTCTAATCGAGGACACGCAAGCAAAGCACTTGACATTATCACAAACTATATTAGCTATACCGCATTATATACGCACAACCATATACATGAGAAACCACTGACACAAACTTCATACTACACTGACATATCAAGAATAATTCTTTATTATTAATACAACCAATTAATATTATAACCACTCAACTGAACTTTAACCTGGGTTACTTACTTTTATTCGCGATATTTCGGAGACTCCGTCTCCTTCCTCAAGCATCGTCCATGCCCGACTGTTTCCGGGTTAATGAGTTGTGATAATTTTTAAATAATTATTAATAATGTCCAAGTTTATACAATCATGTAAAAACATGTATACATGAATGCATGATTTTCATTCTATATAATTCTGAAATAATGTGATTTGTACTGTCGAGTGGCGCTCATAAAACCGTGTTTGAAAATGTTTCTAAAACAATGTCGCATAAATAACACAGATGTTTTAGTTACGTAATTAACCAAGAATTTTGATTCTGACTACTCGTAGTACACGTAACCGTGAGATGACGACGTCAATGATAGCAAGAATCTTCAAGATCTAAAAGACAATTAAGTTTTTCAGGAATTTCTACAAACAAAATATAAATTACGCCAAAGATAGTGTTTTAATCGTGTATTTATTAATGCAGCCGATGAGGCATTGTAATGAGAGAGTGCTGTGGTCACACCAAATTATTAATTGAAATATATCACCACCGATTTATAACTATTGTCGAAATAATAGTAATATCACTATTTTTATGAGTGTGAACATGTTTCCGTGTTAATAAATATGTTTTCGATTACCCACAGTCTATGAGGCTGACTTAAATTTGATCGAATTGGTATATACATTGTTCAGTTATTTACCTGGACGAAATAGTAGCTAATTTCACGAGACACACATCGCTTACGACTAATACTACCCACACCGCATTTTGCAGTTTACATTTAATTGTACTTTGTATAATATTGAACATTAATTATAATGTTGTTTTTGTACACAAATTGCATACACAATTTGAATAATATCTGCTTTATAATGACCGCTTGGTTGAGTGATCAAAGTGTGCTACGCCTCGTCTGTCTGCGTATTCGATTATCTTTATAGATCATAAACTTGACATAATTTTCTAGTTCCCCTACTATACGTGTGATCTTGACCTCATAACAGTGGCTTTTATGACAGTAAAACCTACATCCGCAGATTATTGTGCACAGTCTCATACGGCGGCTATCTGATCACATACGCACTCATTACTTAGTCTGGTGTCTGGTCGTTAGTCACACAGAGGCATAAACATTATTACACTGAGGAAATATATAATACCACTTAATTACCCATTAAGCTTGTGTGTTGATTCCTGGTAGCAACTTATTGAAAGTTTTACTGGTACCCTAAGTGAGCGTATGAATGGTAATGCTATGTCTAGACTTTGTTGGGGAAGGTTAGTGACTCTTCGCATATGCACTGCATATTAATGTTCAAGACATAAGTCCGTACATAGTGAGATTTTTTACTGTATTTGAAACTCTGTGGTTGGACCTGGCTAGTCTTATTTGGCCATGTATGAATATAATATTCGATGAACGTACCTCTTTGCTCGTTGATAGCCTATAGCATTGAAATCGTGTTCTAAATTAGGTTTTTGAATTCTCATACCTGACAATTTATTACTTTTAAGACATTAACGTTACCTAATTTAACATCTTAAAAACATTCTTAGTTTGCGCTGCACTTTCATTGAAAAAAAAATCGCCAAGTAAAAAAAAAATCAGTTTTTTAAACCGTCCAAGCAGCGAATTTCCTGAAGTTATGTCCGCAAAGCATTAACAAATTAACGTAATTACTTTGTATATCTTTCTTGAACAGTGTTGATGAAAGTTTACTGAATAATATTCTCTCGCTTTCTGGTATTATGCTCATGTATTGGCTCTCGTAGATACTTGTGCACAATTAAATTTATGTAAAAATTAAGAAGAATTATTGTGATTAATAATAAAGCTTTGAAGTTTTCGTTTTTAAATCTAAATGATTATTTAAAGCAAACGGCACTCCCATTTTCGTGTTTGCTATATAAATAGTTAAAGAGTTCGTTGCCACACTACTGACGCACGCTAAAATAACGTTACCTAGACAATTCGAGAATGTAATAATGAATATAAAACATTAAATGAGCATTAGAAAAGAAGAGGAGTGTTATATAAATTGTAATAATGACTAAACACGTGATAAATTTATTTTACTAGTGCGTTATTAGTATTACAGTTTTCTTATATGTATTAGGGACGTAGCACGAGCAAAATAAACCTTATAACCTACTATCATGCTATATTATGATTATATTATAATTTATATTTTGACAACCTTATTGTTATCCACAGAGCTAGTATAATAAGTATCGTATTCCTCCGTCTGTGCTGAATGTAAATCACATAATATTCATTTCAGATCTGTGGATTAATCTCGTGACCGCAACAACACTCAGGATACAAGATCTGATGTAGTGCTACATCAATGCGGTAATTATTTGTTTATATTTATTATTTGCTTATATTGCAAACTCAACTCATCGACAGCAAAACATTTAAAACTGCAACGCCCTATCGTGTACGTTTCAATTAAATCAAAATCATATTTTTGCCTTATTTGATTACACATCTTTCATAGTTAATTTACTATCAAAACACGTTTAATTTAAACTAAATATTTTCAAGGAATAACTAACATCAACATACCCAAGCGTACGTATGCAATATAGCGCAGACATATTTACTGCACATAAATTACTTCCACATTTTATTTTGTTATAATATCTATTATACATATATGTGTGAGTCTCTAACGTTCCTATATCAATAACTATACGTTTTCTTTATTTTTCTATCTTCGGCATTACTTTATTTCTCGAGTGTTAGCATTTTACCATCGTCATATTTTTCATTGCCTACAACTAGACGTGAAAGTGTTTGTAAAATAAGTGAAATGTGGTTTTTGTCATCTACTGTGAATTGCAACATGGTTGATTGGTTAATCGATTTGGCTGGTAGGGAAACACTCCCATAGGTGGAATTTTTCATATTTAATACAATTCAGAAGTTAAAAATCCATCCCGACAAACAGATTGAACTCAAGTATCAAAAAATGACTACTGCCACTAATTTTATTTTAAAAGCCTTATAGAAACACACGACATTTCAAAAAAAAATCTCAAGTTCTTTCGGTTGCCTACACGTCAAGGATATTTGAAGTGGCAACATTACTGCGTTCAAAACACACTTCAATTTGTATAAAGAAAACCAGGCATTAATTATGTCATTACTAATTATTTATGGGTATTTTTGAATGTACCATACTTATCACGAACCGCCTTTCAGAGGCATAAATTTTAAACATTAACTTGGGCATAATGCATTTTATGATCCAATTCACATTTGATGGTATTGTTCAAGCGTTACAATCATAGAATTGTTATTTATTATTTATTATACATTTAAATTTAAAATACATGCAAATTTGCCATAATTTCAAGCTCGCATCTTTTAGTAAGTTATTTATAAGACAACATTGAAGTACAAACCATAATTAAAAACAGGAAGAGAATTGTTTTGCATATAGGATAATTAACACGATTTATTTTAAATTTATCTTCTTTGGAGAACTTTAGAAGAATGTAAGTCCAAAACCATAAAAACGAAACATGTTTTTAATTTATTTTTTGTTAATTATCGTTACTGGAAAATAAAATGTTGTGCATTAGACACAAGTTCAAGTCTATGCAATGAGTTTGTATAAATACTTTTAAGAAGACATTATATTATTATTATATTATACTTTACGTAGCTTATTTACGTATCGCTTACATATCGTATTATATAAACATGTTCGTTTGGCGGTATTTTAATCTGTTGTCATTGTACATTAATAAGTTGTAACAAATCCTTGAATTCCAATAGTTCATTGACGACCACGACAATCAAATAACCAATTTCACTTTCCTTAATTTGAAATGCGTTGAAAAGTGATGCCAATCAAGATTTTCAGTTCTAGTTTGCAGTATTTTTCATGGTATAATTCAACCATATTTAGACCTACCCAACTTATGGCCAATATCTCACAGATGTGCATTTATTACACATCGATTATCCGACACTGAAATTCCCGTCCCGCTGTCTCCAAGGTTTGAATTTATCAGAGAAATTAGACATTCCCACACAAATGTGCCCCCGTGAAATTTTCAGACTTCCCCAAAACTTTTCGAACATGGCCTCCCATGTAAACTGACATTGCGCCCTCCTCCCAACAGTAGTTTACAAGAAATATGTTCCTATAGACCAGCCTCCGTTCCCATAGCAACAAGAATTCCGCAGCCAATGAGCACTCCCGTTACATTCAACACTATTTACATTTGCAACAGTCAAAAACACACTATTCATCTAAATAAAATATTTATCATAATTTCTTAATTGATTATACAAATATTTTATACTTTATTCCGTACTTGCGTAGTTGATTATTTCGTTTACTACAGTCATTGTTTTGGTCCGTCTAGTCAATACTTTAGAAGCGAGTGAACGAGACGCCCCTGGTGGCAGCTCCTGAAACTAACCAGAAGTCTCCTGACATCGACGTTTTCAACCGAGGTTATTTGGATACCGTGAGGCTGGAGGCTTGATTTAGAATTGACTCATGCACACATGCCGCTCTGCGTCCCAAACTCAACTTCACCGCCTTGTTTTGGTGTAATTCTACTATCTCTGTACGCTACGTGATATTGAACTAATCAATGTTAGATCCCCCACAGAAGGCAATATATTTTTAATTACATTGTCGTTTCGTATCGTTTTTACGATAGTAAATAAAACGATTATCTGTATAAAATGACACAAATTGCAATAATCAAAATAATTTAGTTGAGCGATCTTTGATTTTATGTCTTAATTGGGAGTTAATCCCAAGCACGAGTTTTAAAACTGATTACAAACCGTAAAGAAGAAAATCAATATTGGAGGTCTTACTTGAATTAAATATTTTCCCCGAAGAATAATTGCTCTTAATTTCGAATCTCGACTTGAGTATCCATAAACTTATAATAATTGAAATGATGATTCGAGTAATTATTTTGTATTTTTATTTTAAAATAAATAACTTTGAGGCAACTGCTGTATGGACCCGTCCTCAGTCAGAATTACCTGACTTGGGAATCGAACCCGTAACCCCCAGGCTATCAGAATACCATATGTCGGTAAACTGAGTGCATACCTCAAACATGTTTCAGTTCAGGGCCTTTGTAAACATGAATATGTTTCACTGGGGACATTATGTTTGCCATGCCACACATTACATTTCTTCACATATGTGATGAAAAATTATACTTTTTTTATGAAAATGATTCCACCAAAAATTATTAACAAGAAGTTAACTTAAAAGTCAGTCTGTAAAATGTAATGCTATTCTTGGGGCAAACAAGTTTCTCCTTTTTTTTATCATTTTTCTTTAGACCAAGACTTAGGTATTCGTCTCAAAAGTAAGTAAAGCGTGATCTTCTGCCTCAAAAGCAGGGATAATCCACGGACCAACGATTCAAGGACTTTGTGAAATACTATCTCTGTTTTACTTTGACCTGCTATTAAAGTTTCACCGTCAATTTAAATTACCAAGTACTTGACGAGAAGGGGCCCAGCCCCCCCCCCCCCTTTCACTAAGAGTTTAGAAAAAAAAATTATTACTAAAAAGTAGAATGCTGTGGATTTGATATTGTGATTAATACACAATCATCATTGACACGTGATATATTATAGATAAATAAGAAATTTAAAAAATGCATTTAGAGTCTACCCACTCAGTCCCATGACTGATTAATTTTTCAGTGGGGAACATTAAATACGCCCTTTGTGTTACAAATATTCTATCCGAGACTACGGGAGTGTGATATTCGAGGATTAATTAAAGCTCTGGACAACTCCGCCCATGCCTGGTTTCGAACCTAGCACGTTGGAATAATGGTACTCCAACCAATTTTTATGACCACGGCCAGCCACAAAAGAACACATTTTTTCAAAAAAGAAAAACAGAAAAATTTTAATCCAACTTTCATTACGGTTTGATTATAGTATGAAGCATAAACTTTGACCTATTCAATAAGTGTTCTTCATAATCATTGGCAATGCATAATTAATATTTGAAATTTTGAATTATCCTAATCAAAACATTGTTGCATTTCATTCACAAAACAGTGCTAATTACTTGCTCCGAAAACCTATGTAAACGTGAAACGTAACACACAGCTCCGAGATATAAGCCAACATAATGTGTACATAAAAGTTTCCTGACATATTCCAACATGTTGCATACAATTAAACCAAAGGACTTACTCCACCGACAATTCACACTGTTGCCATTCTCTTGTCTCTCAGGGTTAACCTTCGAGAGTTCTAACATCACAACCTCCTCTAGTATTGAACTTGGCCTAATTAAAAAAAAAATGTTAATTTGTCAAAATACGTAAATACAGCTCACTCACCTGTAGTAACGCATCAAGTGCCTCCTCCATGTACCAAGTGCCCCTGTGTCATGTGACTCTCCTTTGATGATGATAATTTCGGCATGCTCTGGTTTAAAAAAAAAATACCAACCAAAAAACTAAGGATCGAAAACAGATTTGATTGTAGAATTTTGTAACTTTTTTTGACAGCTTTTTGTAATTCATGACTAAACTTGAGGCCTATTCAGTTTGATGATTTTGCTTTCGAAATAATTATAATAACCAGGTTGATATCTCACAGACTTGTTATCTATGTATCAAAATATTTGCACAACTGCTTATTTTTAGAAGATTTTGATACATAGGGTGTGCAGCTCACAATTTGAATCTGAACAAAAAACTATTCTATGCTTTTAATAACAAAGGGAACTGTTATTGATGGCCAAATAAATCATAATGATTAGAAACGCAGTATTTTAGTAAGTCGAAAATAATAAATCATAGCGCTATTGAGCGAAAAAATTACAATAGGTGTGATTCAAAAAATAAAAATAAATATGTAGTCCTTTAAAATTTAATTTTATGATTTTAATGAAGTTGTACTACATTTTTAACTAAACTCAAAATTTCTCCAATTGATTTGCGGCATTTCTATTAATTTGTCACTTAGAACGCGGTAAAAATTTTACGTCTGTCATGTGTATCTAACGCTTACAATGTTACAAGATATTATTCTACATCATGGCTCAAAGTCTCAAAGTTTTAGTAAGGTTAATTTATTTTGGTTGGTTGAAGTCCGACCATAAAAATAATTCAAAATATATAATTTTTTAGTAATAAATTTCAATGGTAAATCAAGTTGTCTGATTTCACCCAATAAAATCGTTGTTCTCATTAAAGTTGTAAATCACCAAATAATATTCAACCAACAATAATGTTTAAAACAATGAATTAAATTTGCGTGTTTGTTAAAGTAGTAGTAGCAGCAGGCCGAGCAATAATGTGGTTAAATCTTAGCTGCCAGATAATATGGTGTGCGTAAATATTGAGGATTTACTATAACAATGAATTACAACTATATCGAAACTTTAAACTAAATCGAATGTCGCAGAACCACTATCATACTCCCGGAGTATCGTTCAATAAAAAGTATGGATCTAATCACCTAAGGTTAATCTAAAGTATGAATCATAGATAAGAGTAAGTCTATCGTAACATTGATCAGAATATAATCGACATTCGGTTAGTACAGCATCCTCCTTCCTTGTGTAAAATAACTTAATTCATATAGAGCAATTTTCACGCCGATAAAATATTGAATATCTAAATAAATAACTAAATCCAGGAATGACTTACACACAATCATATTTTAAATTCCAGAAGGAAATTTTATTTTAATTCCCGATGTAGGGCTTCTTCAGTCTATTTAGAGTATGTTTTGCAAACAGTTCATGCGAAATGATAACGTTAATCTTTGTGGCACGTAATTGTGTTTGTTGTCACAGAATTTCATTTTTAAATACGGATGAGTAAAGAGAATCCCCAACAAGAAAAAATATCATAATCTATAAATACGTCAATCAATATTATATATTTAAACAAAAAAAATCATCAATCGATATTATTCAACGTGTGCTAGTAGTTTCGAACTTGAACGTGTTAATTTTGTATGTTAAAAAAGTGAAATAGATAATAACAAATATAACTCTATGTAAATTGTTTGTCTGCTAAATTTAAGATTTTTTTTAAATAAGATCATTGACTTATGTTTGTTATAATTCAAATTTAAAAACTGAGAAGCGACTCATACCAAACTGAATTTTTAGAGAATGAAATCGGAAAGTAAACGTCTTATTCCATGCACATATAAAACAAGCACTTCTAAATTTAAATCTTCCTACATCACCTGGTTATGTAAGTTGCACCACCTCGAGTCCCCATCTCCGCAAACCACACCTAACCAACCAACTGAGCTCTCCAAGTACTGTGTAATTCTTCCAAGGGATCATTTCAATAGGCCTACGCTTTCTAAAAGTCCGATGCACGGATTGGTCCAACTGCAGCTTGTTTTTATTTTACGTGGAAAAGGGTTAAGACTTTCTCTTACCTCCACAATTCCTTCAACCCTTTCATCTGCTATAAAATTGACGTTAAAACAGCCCTAAAATAGAAAGTTACCATCGAAAACAACCCTTTCAATCAACGTTGAAAAGGTTGAGCTGACTATGTAAGCGTTGAAGGATCAGTCGTCCCTGCTTGCCTTAGGTAGGGCCATAAAAACAACCATAAAACTAGGGCATTACCACTTGAACTCAATACCTCCTTGTGAAGCAAGAAATACTCAATACAACTCAAATGTTGTCTATTTGTGTATGATGCAAGAGTTTTCAATAGACTACGTGTTAAATCATAGGCCCACATGTATACATAAACAACGCCCGAAATATTTATTTACAATCAGCTGTTGTGACAGTAATTGGAAAATATGCGATGTTTATTATTCTATTCAAATATAGAAACCTAAGGCGTTCGTTCTTAGCATTACAACATAAATATTAATGAAAACTTGCAGGCTTATCATACGTACATACAATGCAGTTGGGCGTATACACAAATTCACAAGACAAGGGAGCATACCCTACATTAATTATTAATTAAGAAGACAAGGTAAATAATATTTTTATTTAAAAAACAGGACATATAACATTTATCTGTGCACTTTAATGGTTGAACCTGTACAATTCCAAAATGTCGAACATAACATTTTATTTTTGGAAATAAAACAGCACAATTATCTTGTGCAACGGAGACGCTTGATGAATAGGTTGCGGATAATGATATTGTATTTTGTAAAAACCAGGACATAAAATAGGGACTATTTAGTCATCGGAAGTACAATGGCTAGTTGCGCCTGCATCCTAGCAGCTTGCTGAAGTTCAGTGGTGAGAAGATCAGATGACAGTGTGCCCTCCTGTTACGTATACTGAAGGTATACCGGAAAATTTAGTACACTCAGGATACATTCAGTATACGTACAGGGGGTCTCACATAAGCTGCCAGACGCGACGCTCGAAGACCCAGCAGCTATCGTGGACGTCTTCGCAGAAGACATCAGAGGGCCGTGATGTATTCATAATAATAGTAAGTTGTAAGAAATTGACTTATTTATAATTTATGTTTTAATTTTGCAATAATGTCCAGGGTAAGCTTAAAACATTTTAATTTTTTAATTATTTATTAGTTTATACTTTGTAATTAGTTGTTACTATTTTTATTTTGGCAATAAGTGTTATACATAAAACATTTATTTATAACATTTTTTTTAAATGTACCGGTGTTTAAAAAGTGTATAATAAACATATCTCAGTATGGGTATTGAAATGTGCTAATCATGGTGAACTTAATAATTTGTGTTTGGGAGTATAGTAAATGATACTAGATATTGGATAATTTTTTATGTTTAAGTAAATGGATTTGAAAAATTAATAATTTCCTGCAGTGCAAAGTCTGTACATAAATTACATGATATCTAGTTTATGTACAAATTGATTATTTAATTATCTGTCTTGCGTATTGTAGATTATTGTCAACTCAATCTCGACTTTGGTTCTGTAATTTTGTGGGGGGGGGGGGGGGGCTAACTTAAAAATGTCAAATGCCGTAAAAGATCGTTTTTCTCTTATATTACTTGAATGATTGAATGTAATCTTGCCAACTTATCATATTTATATTAATAAAAGTCAGACCAAAATGAAGCAACGCAGTTGAGCTGGTGGAGTGTTCAGGGTGGGGGTGAGACGTTCCTGGAAGCTCTCGACAGGAACCTGGAATAAAAACAACAACATGACAGCAGAAGTTCTCACACCTCCCTCAACATGGCTCCAATCTTTTATGAGGTTATTGCCCCTCCAGACACTGAAAATAATTTCATTTCAACTGAGTAAAAATAAACATTCAATCGATATTCAATGCAAAACAAGGTAAATGTGGTCACATATTATGATACTGGTAAATTGCGCGAGTGGGGGGGGGGGGGGGGGGGGGGTGGAGCAGCTTTTTAATAGGTAAATTTTATTCTTAATCGTGTGTAACTATGCCTGTGTTAATAATTGTAAAACAAATGTGTATGAAAAGCAATGCATTACGGATTAAACAATCATTAAAAGATGTGTCGCGAATGTATGTTACAGCACCATAAGGGGGTGAGGGTATTATCCACCTGAAAAGGAACGTGGTCTACTATTAATTTTCTCTGTGGATTTGTTTTGTAGTATCCGTTCCAAGGCAGAGTGTGTGTTCCCTAGGGAGCACTAGATCTCCCGTATTGAGGGTTCGAGTCGGTAAACCCCAGGGAAGGGAGGACGGGGGTGGGGGGGGGAGAGACTATCTTGTTAAGTGATTTATTCCAGGTAGTTGTCTGGCAAGGGAGGAAAGGGATTTTCCAGGGGTCATGTTTTCTATTGTTTATAGGGCTAGGGATTTCGAAAGGGTATGAAAATCCTAAAGCAAGAACCATGCACGTATGAACATCAAGTAAAAGGAAATGGTGGAAAAGAGAGAACGTTACTTGTTTCAGAAAGTACACACGGGCGAACTATATGCCAAACAGCTTTATACATAGTCGATCTGCCCGATTCAAAGCATGCGACCATATCAAATTATTACTTATTTATACCAATTCAGTTGAAACAAAATCGTTATGCTTATTTAATAATACAACCTTATAATTACGTATTCTGAAAATGGACAATTAGGTATGGGCTATAATTTAAATAAACACAATTATAAAAAAATCTTTACTAAAAATAAGTCTACAATTAAATTAGTCTTTGTTTGGAATAGCCTAACAAAAGCTTCATAAATAAATTGAAAGTCACTTACATGATGCCCACAATGTCATTGTTTTAGAATGCATGCAACCTCCAAAACTGAATTAGGGGCATATTTCGTGATGAACTCAAAACAAATACTAATTACTAATACTAATTATTATGCACTGCGTAATATGAGGACCTTCTGATAAAAAAAAAACACATGCTATTTTTAAAAGGAAAACATAAGTGTCTAAGTTGATGTTTATTATTATTTATTTGGACCTAGATTATTTATGAAGTATTTCATTGAGTACTTGCCCATTAATCAGCAGCTGGAGTAGATGTGAGCGTAGGGGGCGGCTCGAACGGCAGCAGAAGCAGACCACTAAAACATCTGTAAAAAAGAAAACCACTGTCAAGCACTCGGCTACACGTAATTGCTCGTTTGCAGAGTGTGACGTAAGCAATATGGCTGCCCGTTTGCTGTCAAAAGAAACCAACCATAGACCTGCCCTAATTATTGATCAATACACAGGCTTAGATGTTCTTTCACAAGGTGAATTTTGCAAAATTATACATGGAAGCTCACACGAGAGTATATTTAAGTTATCTAAACGCTTTTGTTCAACTATGTTAAGGCCTATAAGATGTAAATACAAGTGACGCTTAGGCTTTAAACCGGAACAATAGAATGACATGAGCCTGAAATGAAATAACCGACGCAATTTGAAATGTTGGCGAATATATAGTTGTATTCTAATTATAGAATTTCATTGAATGATCAGAAACGTACGTAGTTCTAATGTAAGTGAACCATCATGTGTCACTCTATCCAAATATTCAAACAACAATAGGTGCATATGATGTTTTAAGGCGTAACAAATTAGCAAGATGGCATGTGTGTCTCTTTATCTCGTTCTTTACATATTTGACAAACTAATTACGTTGTTTTAAAACCAGCCTAACAGTTAGGGTTTGATCAAAGTAGAGATACAACCTCATCGCCTGACAATTGTAATTTATGATTTGTGAACGTTTGTAGCCCCTAGTATGATCTGTCAGTGACAACATTCAAAGCGTAGTGATAGTGTTATTGCAATGTTCAACTCACCTAGTTCACAAGAGGAACTTCACTGTTTTGAAAGCAAAAGTAAGTCTTACGTCGCGCTGTGACGCCCGCGTTGTTGAACAATGTCGAGCGTCGAATGCCAAGACCGACGCCGACGACGAGCGTCCTCCGCCTAGGAGGGGAGGGCGAGGGGAGGGGAGGCGGCGAGGGGGGGTAGGTGGGGCTCTATGCAGGGGGCCGGCCTAACCAGATTACGTACCCAGCTATATAGAACCGCCGTCTAGGTGATGCTAGGCTCTACAAATTTGAATATGAAACACTGAAACTCAATTTGCAATGATACATGGAACGATTAAAGGTGAAATATTACTGAATTCTTTTCTCGTGAGCAAGAAACGCGAACATGATGGCCTAGGCTACTCTATATATCTTTCGTTCCCAAACTTCCTTTGCATGACTTGATGGGATAAATTTTCTCGTTTTGAAATAACGACTGTTTAATTATAGACGGACAAAACCTGAACATAAATCTCGCAACAGAGTTTTAAACCAGTTGAGATGACAATAACTCATATTCCCCTGTCATCAATTCAAGTTTATGCTGTGAAACTGTGCTCCTTCTAAGTATGAATAAACGCCCTACGCCCAATAACCGTTTTTATTCCATTTGGTTTGCTTTTAGATGCCTGCTACATATATTTGTTATAAATAAGTATGCACATTGCCAAGATATATTGTAGCCATATACAAGATAATTGAAATATCAAACAATCTACGAATTACCGACGCACAAACTTTCTTCTACTTGTCGCATTATTATTTGGTTTGGTGTAAAGTTTTTACCAAATCAATGAAAACACATACCAAGATCTAAAAATAAGTTAGACACTGCAGATTCGAACATCAAACTCGTTACAAAGAGTACATATGGTCTGGGTAGAATGGCCACGATAGCCACCTAAAATTAAGACTTTTACTAACATCTGCATTGAAGGTAAAGAGGCGCACAAATAAAGTGTAATGTATAATCTATTCAGATAATTTAAAGTTACTAAGCCTATCTCATAAAACCGCTGGTAAGACGCACCGCATTTAATAGCCTGTACTTTGCGCATGCCTATTGCACTTACGCCTATACACACATAATAACTGTCTTCGTGCAATTCAAGCTTAGCGATATTAAATTTACGAATCCACTCCGCCTCTATCAAACCAAATCTAAAGTTTTAGAATAATTGAAAGTAACGTTCTGAAAACAACTTCAAAACTTCTTCAAGTTTGGCCGTTAGCTTTTATGTGCCTAATATTTGAAACCAATGGATGAAACGAAACCATTATCCTTTTGTACACAAACAGTCCGTTGATACCCTCTCCTCTAAGCACGTAATTAAAGTGAGAAAGTGTCTCGAAATAACGACCACAGTAGGCCCATGTTGTTTACTCGCTACTGTGTATGTCATCCACACAAAACTCAGACAAAACCACAACTCTTTTAGGAGAGTTTGTGAGATAATACAATTAAACTTTACAACCTTGTGAATATAGTTGAAATCCCACAATGATAAAAACAAAGTTGAATAATTCCCTCCTAGGGAGATCGAAAACTTACTTTGGGTTGTTCCTCCTCGTTGGGATGCGTCGAGCACAAACTGGCACAGTAGCTCTTTGCGAGCGAGACTAAAGACTGATTCTCTGACTCTGAATTCTACTGAAGGCGAAGGGAGGGACAATTTAGCATTTGACAGCAAGACATCTGACAAAACAGATATGGATGCCGCTCATTGTTGTGACGACCCTACCCTCCTAACATCATGGCCCCCAGCTTGTACACTCTGGACCAAAACCAAGGCTCCATATGCAGCATCTAGGGCTTTGCGAATCACACTATCTAATCTACACATACAATAATATGAACATACACCAGCGGACATTGGTAAATTTAGAGGCTTGGATATGGAACGTCTTGTGGTAAATTATTACTCGTATGTGCTAAAAAATTAATCAATGTAGATGAGTGGCAACAATCTTTATCCATTTGTTGTTTGCCATTGCTATTTGTTGTTAAAACAGAGACGGTATGTCCTACTCTTGATTTACTTACATACGCTGGCGTAAGCTACAAATGTCGCACACGCACGTTTTATGTAGTAATACCAAACTGTTATTAGATGTGTGTGGTTAATAATTAAGTTATCTGAAGATTAACAAAGAACATGCTTCGAGCCCATAACCAATGGATCTACAACTGTTGCTCATGCATACACATATAATTTCAGGCTTATCTTAAATTACATGTAAAACTTTTGATCCCATTGATTTTTTAAGTTTCCCAATCACTTTATATCTTCAACGAAATACGAGTTGCTTGCCTTAGTTTATTGTTCTGATTAGTGGCGTAAATGGGTGCAAAAGAAAATTTCCGATAAAGATTACACTTTACTTTGTTATCATTCGAGTTGGTACATTTTTATATAAGGACGTTATAAAACATGGACCTTACCCACAAGAACAACGAGTGTCTTCTTAACTTATAATAATTATATTCTCTTATCCTCATTGTGACAAAACAACAAATAAAATGTGTCGTTACACAAGACGCATGAGTGTGTTGGTGCCCACCCACACCAATCAGTGCCAAAACTTAAATCAACACAACGTGAATGTCACACTATGGTTCTGTTGCACGAATGTGTAGCCTATATGCTTCCATATACAACAAAATTAAAACAAAACTATCGTAGTAAAAAATTGTCTAGGCTTCAATGAACATTGCACCACAACATTAGTGTCATAACCATAGATAGTATGTTGAGGTGGTTATATGCCACAAAATACATGTCTATAATTGTGGTGTAAAAAAGTGTATACGTGCACATCCCCAGTAAATTAGTTTCAACTTCAGTAATGGTGCAAGAGTATGTAGCCTACATGTCTTACTAAATTAGTATCACAACAGTAATGGTGTAAAAGAGTGTATGTGTACGCACCCTACTTAATGAGTCCTCTTGTTACGTAAAACTTATTATGTCTCAAAAGTTATGTTAAAAATTATATACATCTACACACTTCTAACTGAGTCTCACAACCAATGTTGGGCCAGATAACCAAAAAGATTATTTAGATAAAGATAAGATAACCACAAAAAATCATCTAGATAAAGATAATAGATATAATCCATTTTTTTTATCTCGATAAAGATAAAAGATAACAATTTGATATCCAGATGATTATCTAGATAATGCCCAAAACTGCTCACAACTACAGTAATGATGAAAAAAATAGCGTGTACGTGCACACAGCCCACAAAAGATGTAACAACTACTAGTTTTGTATAAAAAGGTGTAATTGCCACTCCCCATTTTAAGGACCCCTTGTGAGTAATTTTCCACAACTTGGGAAATCGGTAAGTTTCTCACCCCCCCACAAATGAGGAAAAACTACAGTATTGTAAAAAAGAGTGATAGTGTTCACCCCCCCACTAAATGGTTTCCCTTTTGGACTTTATGTCTCACAATTTTCAGGAATCGTGTAAAGTTTCTCACACCCCACTAAATGAGTGTAACAACTACGTAGTATTGTATAAAAGAGTGTATACGTGTTCACTCCCCCACTAAATGGATTCCTTGTGACGTATTATGTCTCACAACTTCAGGAATCGTGTAAAGTTTCTCACACCCCACTAAATGAGTGTAGAGACCAGTGTTGGTGGACGAGAGTGTATATTTTCTCATACTTCCCACTGCTTAACGTTTGTTGAAAAGTCAAAAGGCCCATATGATCTTAGTAAGAGGGGAGATAAAGGAGGGGCTACAGGGGTTGATTTCCGTAGCGTGAGTGCGTCGGCGCTCTATGGGCGAGATATTGGAAGGAATAAATGGAAAACCATTATGATAGAACATTTGCTGGCTTTGTTGAAAATTCCAGACCTGCATTTCCATACAATACATGTTATGCATATTTCTACTTGAGACTGTGTAAAATACGACTAATATTTAACCAGGCGTAGGCATGTATGAGTTTATTTGTAATTTAGTGAGACCCCCTAACACGCGTATTCTTATAATTATAATTTACATTTCAAATAACTATGGGTTTATTCAAACTTCTTTGTGCAAACGCGCACACGATTCGACGAGCGCTGCTCGCTACTTGAAGGTCTATTAATTTATTATTTTTAAAGGAATTTAAATAGAAGTCTCCATTTTGTTAAAAATATATCGTGGTTTGCGCTGGTTGACTTGTATAATAAATAAACCACATTTGCATATTCTGCTCCGACTAGGACAGGGAATCTTGAAGTCAGAAAGCTGTTTGTTTATGTTACAAGATTATTCGGCTCGCCACTGATTGTGGACGGCTAGTCTATAGCGAATACGGGAATGGTTTATGTAGGGGCTTGTCTAGGTACATGTAGGCTGTTCCAAGCCGTCACCTCCCCCCTGCATGATGTCACATGTTGTATCCAGGCTGTTCCAAGCGGTCACCTCCCCCCTGTATGATGTCACATGTTGTATCCAGGCTGTTCCAAGCGGTCACCTCCCCCTGCATGATGTCACATGTTGTATCCAGGCTGTTCCAAGCGGTCACCTCCCCCCTGCATGATGTCACATGTTGTATCCAGGCTGTTCCAAGCGGTCACCTCCCCCCTGCATGATGTCACATGTTGTATCCAGGCTGTTCCAAGCGGTCATCTCCTCTCTGCATGATGTCACATGTTGTATCCAGGCTGTTCCAAGCGGTCACCTCCCCCCTGTGTGATGTCACATGTTGTATCCAGGCTGTTCCAAGCGGTCACCTCCCCCCTGCATGATGTCACATGTTGTGTCCAGGCTGTTACAACCGATCACCTCCCCCCTGCATGATGTCACATGTTGTATCCAGGCTGTTTTACACCCGATCACCTCCCCCTGTCAGAGTCAAGACATATATTTAATTGGCGGCCATTGTCGGCACGTTATGTGTGATGAGTGATGGAGTGTCTAATCTCCTTCTAAACCATAGATGTCGTAGAGAATAAGAATGTCCCAAGCCAATCAGTGAGGGCTCGTTATAATCGTAGGGGGCTCCTCCCCAAATACTTCGTGATATGAATACATTGTCTGGTGGTCAGGGGGTATCACCACGTGTCATTAGCATTTCCATGCCCGAAGGAATTAGCAAGGATTAATGCAAATTGGATTAAGGTGGTTGGTAGCAATTGAGTGTAGTGAAGTAAGACCAATTTCTTGTTCTATAAATTTATATGAATAATCCTACGTTTTGCTTTCGGACTCATATTCTATACGAATATTTTTTGAGAGGTTCCTAATTATTGTTGATTCTAAAATTGTATTAAATACAACTAGATTATGATTCTTGTTAAAGAAGCTTCATAGAATTCAGAGGTGTACATAAGTTACACATAATTCTCCTAGATGTGTGGTTATAAGTGTGTATGTGTGTGCATGGAAGTGTGCTCGTGTATATTGGTGGAATGATCAGCTTCTTTCCACAGCTACACCAAATGACTCGCAAACATACGCAACGCATATTACAGATTTATTTGCTTTACCAATGGCGATGCAAATACGAATGAAATACGTGTGAATTATTTCTTTCTGTTTGCTATTTCCCAGCGTTCGGTATTTCTGAGGCTTGGTAGGGCGATTACCGGCGGGTTCACTTCATTCCACCAACTCACGGCTCCATTGGGATGACTTTCTTTCGCTCTCTATTTCCTTATTCTTATTCTACTCTTGCTTCGCGTCTCTAATCCCCGACCAATCTTCTAGCTTCGCACGCCTCCCCACTTTACCCCCCTTCCCCCCACCCCCTCTCACTTTATGGGTCCCTTTTCGGGAAATTCGCGCCTTGGAAAACTGCCCTGGCCCGCTCGAGTTAACGGTGAAATATGGACACATCGTAGACATTGTGGTGCCATTACCGCCTGATTAATTAGATTTAATTCCAAGGTGCGGCAATATATTCGCACGAGGCTTGGGTTCGTATTGCTTCTATTCTGGCGTTGTTCATTTTGTTTTGTTCGGGGTTCGGGCCTTGGAGCTAAATTACCTGAGCACTATGCCGTAATGATGTAGCCGTTCTTTCGAAGATGAACTCAATGAAATATTCGTCGACTAGATTCCAAGCAGGAGTTTTTTTGTATACACAGCATGACTTAATTCACCATGAAGATCAAGTATCCGGATTTTTAATAGAATTAATAAAATAGCTGCATTGTTGGTAAATTATTCAATTCCAGTGGTTAAGACATAAAGTATAAAGCCAACTACGGCGTACATACACTAAAAACATAAATGTCACCTTCCCGTCAGTGGCGTAAATATAGGTGGTGCAAGTGGTGCAGTTGCACCGGGGCCCACGGCCTGGGGGGGCCCACACAAGATGCAGCTCGGCGCCAGTAGCCGGTGCATACAAATTACAAATTCTACCGTGTATTATTCACTTCTTGCCTTTACTTCAATCCCAAGAAAGCCGTTCAAACGTGAATGCTGAAAACATGTTCCATTATCGAAATAATTTCAAGGGAAGTGTTTAGGTGTGCCCTTACTATTGTGAGCGTGCAGAAATAACCCTTTTCTGGGAAATAGGAATAATTACATTATGGCTTCGAACCCCTTCCAAGTAAGAATATTTTTGTCAATTTATTGCTAAAATCTGATTGGCTAAAACTTGGAGACATCTTGTTTCAGCCAATAAGATATCGAAGCGAGTAGTGAGTAGGCCTAAGTCTACATTTTCTGCAACACTGACTCCCTGTGCGTTTTAAATTTTACCTCAGTTGGTAACGAAACAAACGCCGAGATTTTCAGTGCTTGTGCGCGAACGTGTAGAACAAATAGTGTTTGTTAGGTGCCGTTTAGCGTGTGACAATGTCTAATAAACTAAAACGACCAAGTGGCGCTCAAAAACGTAAAGTAAATCGGGAAGAAGACATGAAATAAAGTGTCTGGTAAGCTTACTAAAATTAATTCTTTATTTGTTTCCAAGTGTTATGCAGATGCTACTACGAGTGATAGCTCAACAAATGTAATTACCTCCGAAAACGATTCACAAAGTATAACGGTTTGCGATACAGTAAACATTAATGTGACAGTCGATGATTATGTTTCTTACGTTGCCAGTGACGGCGGCAAGTGCTGAGAGGTCTTTTTCTAAACTAAAACTGATCAAGTCGTACCTTCGAAGCACTATGGGTCAAGAAAGACTAACCGGATTATCAATCTTATCTATTGACAAGATAGAGCTCGGAAATAGATTTCAGCAAAACCATCGATATGTTTGCAGAGCAAAAGGCGAGACGAAAAATCTGAAGTAACGCTGTTCCTGATTCCATTGGTAAGTCAGTACTTTCAATTTTTCTCAGTTTGAATATTTTACACGTATTATAGTACCGGTTCAACGAGGTAGGTCACCGCAGTGAATGTCATAAATTTAAAAATCTGATGGGGGGGGGGGGGGCCATTTTTTGTATTTGCACCGGGGCCCTTCATCATCTAGTTACGCCACTGCTTCCCGTGATTTATAAATGCAGTTAATATAACTTATGCCATCTCTGGACTAATCACAGATTACTGCTTTGTTAATTTAGACTTTCTATGCATCCAACTAAAGTTGCACGTTTCGTCAACAGTATTACGAACATACACATAATAATAAATAATAACATAAATAAAATCAAACGTCATATTTGCTGTTTTCCCCATATATCATTAAAATTGCTATTTAGCTCACACCAGAAACCATCTAAACGAAATTAATTAATGCATAGTTGCCAAGTTCGTATATAGTCGCAAATCTTAAATTTGTGTAAATTTGCCCACCAAATATTTGCAAATTCAATTCTAATCCAAATGTTACTGGACATAAAATGTACATAGTTGAAGAGAATATTTATAACATGAAAATGCAACTTTAAACTTGAGCTACTGATCTTAATCTACATTTAGTTATATTTAAGGATTTATGAAGATTGTAAATTACAAAATATCTTTAAAATAACATTATTACGCGTTGAATCTGTAAAGGAAAATATGTTATTTAAAATTAGACGATTTGTTAACAGTTGACATTAATTTCAGAAGTTGTTAACTTCATAAACCTTGGTTTAAATGTTGTTGTTTTTAGAGTCATGATACCCTATTATATTACATGCAATACCACTTCAAATTCGTCAAAACGCTTTCACAGTTCAAAAACAATGTAACTTATATCTTAATTTGTCTTGTTTATCACCAGTAACACATAATTATGACATGAAGTTAAGTATACATTATGAGGTGATTTAGTTAACAGTTAACTGTGACTTGTCACACCATTGTACCTGAAGTTAGTAGTACTCTGTGTACAAGTGGCTTGTGATTAGCATCAAGCGTACACTTTTAATCACTCTCGGTCTGGTATACATACACTCGGAGGCTACCACAAACTAGTCGTCCGGATATTTAGACATCGACTGATTCGTTTTTAAATGAACCTTGAATTATACAGGTTTTCAGAATACAAAGAGTAGTTAAATCGGAAAGGGAATCCAATATGACTAACTTAATCTGTAAATATGGTTGAATTTCAACCTTCATTAAAAAAATCTATGGACATAGTTTATAATTTAACCTATGTAGATTTTTTATTCTTTAACTCAGAGTTTGTAATATTGTAAGTAAATCAGAAATTTTAGGCGCGATATCAATTTTATGTTGCTATAAGTTTAAAAATTCTAATCCTCACACGGTAAAGCTCGATATGTACGCTAATCATAAACTATGTATACTTGGATTATTACAACTCTACCAGCAATAATAACGGTAATTACATTTTAAAACGCATATATAACATAAGGCTAATATTTAATTGCATTCTTGACAGTTTTATTGTGACACGCTGTAACCATGATAAACGTGTCGTTTGCTATCAGGTCATGCTCCGTAGAACAAAATATTAAACACATAGAATTAATGATCTGGAACGATATAAAAACTTTAAGTTGTGATAAAATTAAAGCATTTTCCTGTCGTCTACATTAAAACATTAAAAATAATTCTTTTTGATTACGAGTATGAGAGTGAGAGACTTTCCTAGCTTTCAAATTCGATCTTTGACATTTTAGATATGTAAGTGAATGTCATAAAGGTGTATGTTGTGGTATCTTGCAATACCATGATGACACTTCGTTCAGGTAAGTTATTTCCTCTTGAGATGGGATCTAATTAATTCCTTGCGGCTACGGAGAGAAATAGGCTACAGCTGGCGTTTCCCGGGCAACTCCTTCGCTCTTCCAGCTCTAAGTGACAGACGCAATGAAGCTTTATTGCCTAACCGCCCAGGCCGGACGTAATGTAGTCTCGGTTTCCCCGAGGTTTGTCCATGTATCCCACGCAAACACAACACATTCTGACACCAGACTCAAGGATGTGGGCTCTGTTAAACCGACACACCTTAGCTACAGATGAGTCTGCACTCTAGTTAACTTTTAATACATATTCAAGTATTTCCTTTGTATACTTCGATACTAAAGAGCGATAATGAAAAAGAAAGCGAAAATATTTCCAATTATCTAATTTTGAATCGGTGAACATTTGAGATTGCAATACTTATTTTACAATACGAGGAGTCGCCGAGTCTGTCATGGAGACGAGTTAAGGCGCTCAGCTTTCAGTTTTTTTTTCGTCTAAACGGTTAACAACATCGTCGTATCATATTTCATACAAACGTTAATAAAGAATCAATCTGTGAGATCCAGTGTGCGTATTTCTAAATTAATTCGTCGGTTTTGAATTGAAAAAGTCGTGAAAACTCTGTTATTTCTTAATTTTGGTGAACTTCAGGAATTTATTCCAAGTGTACAGATTTTTGAAACTCAAAACTTTAAACTGGATATTAAAGTTTAAATCATTGTGAACGCGCAGGCTAATTTTGTAAATCGTTAGATAAACGGTTTGATGGAGATTTCCCATTTTTCACGTTTTGGACTTATCTCTCGCATTGATTTTCAAGGCTTATTCTTGGCAATCAAATGTAGATATCAATAAAAAGATACTATATTAACATGCATGCAAAATTTGTCAGTGATATTTCCAGCCGTTCAGCTGCGATCTTCAACACCTGGGTGCGAGCATTTGTGTTGGGCCAAGCTCAGCACCCCATATTAAATTAATAAGTAGAAAACATGCCCAATGGTAGAGGTCTCTCATAAGATAGCTAAGTATACTTACATGAAATCATGATAGCAAAAATAACATATGACAACAACTGTTATCAGTGGTGATAAGAAAAGAACGCTCATCAACACCGTTGTTGTCATTTTGATTGAGAAAACCCAACACATTCATTCTTTTGTTAAATGTCAATCTCATTTACTGTATTAAATTATTTATTCTTCTATTAACCTTTTACTCAACCTATGCCCAAGTGTTTCCCTAATTTTACTTTTAATGGAAGAAGAACAATTATTTCAATCTTCACCTTGACCAAAAACAAAAACACAACCAGCTAGATAGGATATCTTAGTAACTTGAGTAGTAGTTTGGGGTGCATATCCGATCCCAACCAAGAAACAGGGATCGACTATAGAACGCAGGGAATTTTAGAATGTCAATCGCCATTCTATCATAAATTCATCATATTTTCGAGTAGCGTAACTGATTTAATTAAATACAATAAACAACAACAGCAATGACTTATTGGCTTGACCTAAATTGACCCTACACTGTATGATAGTACCAACTCACAATTCACAACTAAAAAACTTCGTGACGTTCACTTTAGAAAGTTTGATGTAACAAATATGTATTTGTATATTATTTATTCGATGTTGTCTGACGCAATCGTCAACTAAATCATATTATCTCCTTGACCCTCTCGGTTGACCCCCGGCCCCAGACAGGGATTAGGAAAATAGTATAATTTATTAAAATATTCTCGTAATATGGTTAATTACTCGTGGACGCAAAAAGAAACGACTAAAATTTTATTAATTTCCGTTTTGCAGTTTACAATTCTAATACATAATACCTTACCTGGTTTTATGATACAGTTTTGATTCAAAACTCGATTATGGTTAAGACTGATTGAGACCATATTTAGTTCGAAAGTTAATTAAGATTTACACAATTTTCTGTCAGTCTATGTTAAATAATATATTGTATAGATTACAAAAAATTAATTAAGAAATAAGAAGCCAAATACAAAATATATCAATATAAAATAATGATCATCAAAAATGTTAATTTGATAAGTAGATGGCTTGGGTTAAATTAAGCTCTGGCAGATGTATTTGCAGTGCACGTGTTTTTAGTTTTAACACATTGGTATAGGCCTATATTCATTAGATGTAATTCGTTTAGATGCTTAGTTAATTTTCATGAGTTATGATTACATTCTTGTCCCGTTAATGTTTAGTAAAGCATGTTACGTTTCTTCGTTGCAGTTGAACTTGATGTTATAGATTCTATTAGTGCAGAAAAACAGGTCATGAAATTGGTATTGCAGTTTAGAATCGCACAAAGTTGGTGGTTATGCTTGTAAGATTAAAACTTTTAACAGCGACACCCCTTTATCACATATAATTAAGTTTTGTTTTAAAACATTTAAATCTACTTTTATTGAAATAAACAAATTGATATAACTAAATTAATAATTATTAGTTTAAGTAGTTTAGTTTAATAATTAAAGTAATTATTTATACATAAAACAAATTGTTAGAGTTTGTCAAGTATAAATCATTTTGAGGAGCTGAACAGATTTGGTTCGGGTCCCAGTCGAAACAAACATTTCTATATCACATAAACCACCAACATTGAACGGATGAGAATCAAATCCTGTATGTCGTCATAAGCCACAGTTGTATTCCTCAAACTTCAGAGTTACTTGCGAAGTGCACGGGTTGTGAAACCGATAAAATTTGAGATTTATTCTAATCCTAATATTAAATATTAGTTTTAAAAGTATTCGTGACAAACAAAATAGATTTACGTGATGGGAAATTAGCAGATAGAATTTCAGGATTAAAGTGTCTAAAACGATTTTTTCCGATGATACGGTCAGATTTCAACCTCCGGGTTTACCACGTAATAAAGTATGCCTCATTCAAGAGACAAGGTTACCATCTGTGGATCGTCATCTTCTTGCTCACCCTCTTAAGTGGCACAAAAAATACGTACAATCTTGTTTTCGCCCAATATTGACGAAATATGTCACATTCAAAGTACCCGCCTTGAAATATATGTTTTAAATTGATATAATTTTCTAGGTTTAGACAACGTACCAAGGGTTTTGGGTGTTACACATTTTAAAATCAATATTGATATAAGACGTTTCGTGGGAATTGTACCCCAATGTTTGCATTTAGTTGTTTTAATTATTTGAATTTATATATGTATAACATTTCCGGAAAACCTTTTTGTGATTTTCGTGGTATAAACCTTAGAGAATATTAACAACGACATCATCCACCATGAAAGAATGAAAACATATTTTTTAAAGTTGTTTCATAGATTTTAAGGCAATAAGTAATTACATAACTTTCCTAGTAAATCTCTCAAATCGGTTTGCATTGGAATTAGCGTTGGTATGAGTGTGCTCCTTATTGGTCAAGGAGAGGGACATTGTGATGGTTGGCGCAGTATGCCTCCTTTCGGGTGGACGTTATAGAATGTGCTCGTGGGGGGTAGAAGGCGGGAGGTGGGGGGGGGCTGTATCCCCCGCTGGTCATGGCTAGAATGACAATGTTACGCCAAGTTATGGGGAAATGATAAAAAGTATGCTCTGGTTTGAGAGAGTTTTGGTGATGGGAACCCGAGGCTATAGTATGTTCCACAAACATTGCGCTCTCAGTGAGTGATGTAATGTTAAGGGTTGTTTAGAATTGCTTTGGGATTACCTTGGAATGTTCCTAATAATCGTTATAGAGTTATTTTAGCTCTTGTTATTCCAATGGGATGTTCTGAGGGCACTGTACATTAAAATATTAAACTAAACATTTTGAGTTAGGATTTTAAATAGTTAAACAATTGTGACTGTAAATATGTATAAGAAGTTGAAGAATGAAAGGTAGGTACACGTTCATCACGTCTTTAATACAGCACTCTTAACACAATAAAAAACTAAAGTTGAATAAATAGATGTAAGGTGTGAAACACAATTTATATAAGTTCCCAATGACACAAGATAAACGATTTTTCTTTAAAATATAAAGTTATCATTTTATAGATTTTACATTTTTCATTTCCATAAATTTGCCTGTTCCTTACCTTTGTGATATGAGAAAAGTTCAGAGATGATTTTAAAAAAAAACTTATTAAGTCCTAGTTTACCAAATAGCATAATTTATCTTTTTTAAAAATTAAGAGTGGTTTAGGTTTCAAAACAGTTCAGAAGTAGTGTGCGTTTAGTGTAAGAGTAAAATTATTTTTCTTATGTTCATGTTTTTTTCTTATTGTTTGTGTCAGTGTGTATATTCTGATGTCATCTTTAGAATGCATCAAGGTAAAGAACAAATTACAAAAAAACAAAATTGGCATTATCCTAACCTGTTTTATGGTTTAGCTGAGAATGTTTGGTATACAAAATAAATTGATAACAATAAGTTATCTTGAAAGTTTTCGTTTTTTCAATATATTGATACATTTTGATGTTACCATGCCAGGGCTTAGCCTATTGTAGAGAAGTGAATATAAAATGCTTCTCTGGCCCGGAGGCGTCGTTTTGTCTTATATTGCATAGTCTACATGCCTTTCCTGTGCATGCACGACCGACAAAAAATGTTCTGTATTCTATAAAATTAGAAAAGTTAAAAAGTTTGTATACATGAACGTCAAACTTGGCACCAGAATTCTTGAAATATTCATATTTTCGCGTGGAAAATTCTCTTTATCTCTTTATTTCCCCTTGTTTTTGATTGCTTAGGAGATGTGAGCTAGAAATTCCCCCTGAAAACCATCACCGAAAGTATATGGTAGATCATTGATGGGGTGGCCTGGTGCTTCCCTAGATATGACCGCAACTATGATCTGCACTATATCACTCAGTTATATCTGCCGACTGCGCCACCTCCATCATACTTCCACAAATAGCGTGGCATTTAGAAATAGGTTTTCACAACTACTCTTATAAAAGCATTTGCATCAAAAATGGGAAATATTACACTGATCTTTTGACTCTGCCATTTGTTCTCACTCGTGTATTACTATTCACAAAAACATTCTGTACGCTGGATGTATTTAAATGTTTCACAACACCTTCTGGTATTTATTTAACCCCATTATTTGTAAAACGTAAGCTAAACATTGATCATTAGAAACAGTACAATAACGTGGTGATGCTCTAATAGGGAGCGAAGCTCCTAAACGAACGTAATGTTGGATGAGCGAAGCGAAGACTTCAATTTCACTGACCCCCCAAAAACATTAGCTCGGGTGGTTTTTTTGTTTATATTTTTGTCTGTTTTTCGCGATCTACCGGGCAAACAGCATATACGATCTTGGTGAAAATTTGAGGGGACCTTTGAAATCTCTGAACTTAAGACATTCCACGGATTTGGGTACAATCGATAAAATATTTCTGTGATTAACGTACTTTTACGATTTGTTTCGATTTTTTTAATATTTTCGTGATATTTGGCCAACGACCGGGCCAACGGCTACTCTTTGATTGAACTTGAACTTGATTGGAACGTTTAAAATCACTTAAATATATCTATGTTATGATTTTAGAGACATTTGAAGAAATATTTCTCATAGAAATAGTACTTTTACGATTTTTTCACTGAGTTTTAAAACGGTATTTTCGTGATATATGGGCCGATAATCAACCATAAAATCTCATCCATCAACGCGCGAAGCGACCTAGTCGTAGGATTAAAAAAAATAGAATTTCTAATAGGTTTGGTGGAGGTGCCGGGTCTAGCCGGCTATTCCTTCTCTGCTGCTGCCCCCATGGGTTGACAAAAACATTGCACGCAATCTTGTAGAAGGGCACAACACAAAATACGCATGCCAATCACAGCATATTTTTTTGTTTTTATCGTGAGACGTGACAAACGCTCACTGAGACAGACAGACGCAAATAGGGGAGCTTCCCTGCCTAGTAAAAAAAAACATGTTTGAAGTGTATTGTAAATTCAGGTATGATCAACACTCTTATGGATTATCTTTGTATGATACTCGGGAAACCACTAATCCCTTGGTTTGATTCTAGAACATTTTCAAAACTGTACGTTTATATGTGCATACTCGTTTTGTGTGATTTTGTTTGGGTAAAGGATGATCCCAAAACCGTATAGCTGAATTACCACATATCTCGTCCACTCGCCAAAATGAGCGGACGTTCTATTGAATGTGAACTATTGAGGTAATATTTGTCAGATTGCTGGTAGCGGGAGTCGAACCAGCAAGAGTCGCTTCAGACGCCAGTGCAATGAGTGCAGAACAATCAATACAACAGTACATTCATAGATACACTCAGCACTCCCCACGCCATGTTGTACCGACATTCACGTAGATATTCTGGAGGCAAAGCCAATGTTGAAAAATTTAAATTTTTAATATAAAGTAATTCGTGTTTTCTGCGTAGAAATCGTAATCTTGAACGGAGTAGAAGTTTCACATGCGTTGTATTGTGTGCTCTAAAACATGAATACTAACTAACTTCTCCCCTGATATTTGCCATTTGGGAACATTATTGGTTTGCTAAAATACAGAATTGCTTTTATTCACATTTTCTGAAAATTTTCCCTCTGGTCTAAATAGGGAGTTTGCCTGCTAGAATATGGAATTTCCTGCTTGAATACCATTAGGATACCAAAAATATAAGAACATACAGCTCCATGTTAAAAATGAGAGAACCCTATCGTACGTGTATTACGTTCTTTTGTGATGCGTTTTATTAGACTATGTCATCTCCCTTCCCGCCCGAGGCTTGGATATACCGGCCTGTTTGCCATGACATTTCTATGCTAAGCTTGCGTTCACGTATACTCGCCTCGCATCATCCTATATTAAAATAATGTAAATTTAGGCTTAATTCTGATTAAATTCGGGCTAACTTCAACACAATTATACTAAGCCATGCTGGTAGGGCAATGAAGGTGAACTCGTTTCAGAATCATATTACAAAGGAGACCATTACTTGTGGTTTGGTATAATGACTGCAACAATAAATTAACGGGAGGTATTGGTTGGATACGAAGGAAAATATGGTAAAACTGTTGATAGGCAAGGCAAGTTTCATATAAACTCATACCCCGCTGTGAGTCAAGCCAAGAACGAATTAGGCAGACATTGTAAATTCATATTTATTTGCATCTTCGTATAAATTGTTTAAAGTTATCTTTACTGTGAATTTATCCAGGGTGGGATTGGCAAAAAATACAGTGCGTTTCTATTGTAAATTGCATAATATGTCTTGTCTAATACAAATTCAAGTTTTATCTTTTTTTTAAAACTTATAATGTATTGATAATTTATTTCTAATTCATTTGCTTCGTTTCAAGCAATTAGGACAGCACTAAATCTGTTAACAAAATGTTTATTTTTGTACTTATAAAATTTCAACTGAAACGAGAATTTCTGCTCACAAGGTCACAACTGTACGAAACACACTAACAAATGTCATGATTGTCAGTGAAAATGGCTAAACTGTCACCATGACATCAATGTACATAAAATTCTCAACTTTACAACAAAAGAGATTTAAAAACGTCCTAATAACCAATCTAAAACTATACTTAATTTTGGTCAGCATACACTAGAGAGGAATGCTTAAATTCGCCATGCCGTCCGCTCTTGACCTTAATTAAGCATTCAATAAATTCAAGCCAGTTAAATGAAGGTTACACTTAGGTCATTCTCTAAATTGCCATTTTGAGTCGACATCTAGTATAAATAAACACAAACAGTTGTCTATTTTCAGATCCATAGGAATGGTTTGGTTTACTATAGTTTATAAATTTGTTCGAAATATCACTGTGCTGCGATCTTTTGTCCGAATCCTGGAACAAATTTTAGATTTTATGCCAATCATGACGTAGAATATTCTTTGCTTTTAGTTCGTCAGATTTTTCGTCAATTCCTTTCCCCAAAACCTTTCCAAACTCATAATGCAGTCGTACTTATTTATAGTATTTATTTAGAGTACGTGAGTATTTGTAGAGAGAGAGTCTTCTTAATGAAGAGAATATAAAAGAATGATAATAAATCATAGAACGTTTTCATAGTTTATCATAGTTATCATAGTGTTGGTGGAGGTGCCGGGTTGAACGAAACGAACGCTTTGATGATGTATATCCTCGCCCCTGGCCCCAACCAAGGATAATTATAAAATATTCTGTATCATCCTTGTCAAAGAGCAATGTCAACGAATGAATGACAATCGGTGGCATCTCGATCGATCTTCGTATTGTCTGATCAATTCACATACTTCTGAATTATTTAATAAATAAATCCTAGTAATAAGGTGTTTAATTTTGAGTGAATATGTTGTTTTCTATTAAATTAGCGTGGTTTTCCATCAAAAATATAATATAATATAATATAATATAATATTATATTATATAATATAGTATAATATAGTATAATATAATATAATAAAATAAATATAAATAAAATAAAATATAATATAATATAATATAATATAATATAATATAATATAATATAATATAATTATATAATATAATATAATATACTCCTAATTTAATAACATCATCCATTTAATAAATTAAATATTGTTTAAGCTTGAAATTTTACAAATAAGTAGGTGACTAACATTGACACTAGGCCTACATTTTAGACACCACATTTTCATATTTTAACTCCAAATTTGCATGAATAAAAAACTATAAAAATCATATTAATATACATTATTTATTATTATGAAATGCGTGTGCAAGTAAGTTAATGAAGCTTGCAAACATAAACTCATCGAATTTAAAACACAAATAAAAAAATATGACTTACGTTCACTGTTATTGGCTAAAGTGAGTATAACAGTACATTAGCCTAAGCTTGCTCGTGTAAGTTCTAATGTGTTGCACATTGAAATGAACGCTTAACGCAATTAGTTTCTTCAATACCGACACAGTGTAGGTATATATTATCCACAAGCCCTAAGTACAAGTTATGCATGAACTAGGCTCTGTTCATTACATAGCATATTGTTTATCTAACGTGTGAAAGGTTTATATAATGGTTTGTTGTTATCGCGAGCAAGCCAACTTCATCAAGGTACTTCCATCTAAATTATTATGCTATTCCCTTCTACGACGCCCGGAATAATTCAATCCTGTTTCTTAATTAACGCAATGGACCTAATCTAGAGAAGTCTAATGATCGCAGTTCCCCCTGCTTGAACGAGCTATCAGACCAAAAAAATAAGATACAAAATATAGAGAGAAAATTACAATCTTATTTGAGACAATTTGAAAACAACGAGCAATTATTTCAAATCAAGGGTTATTAAGAATTTCAAACACACGTTTACAGGGAGTAAACGAAACGAAACTATGTCCCCCCTCCCTACCCTCCAGGACCGAACCCCACCTATCTCATAATGTAGAGTGGAGACACATGCGGGCTCCTATAATATATAGTACAATGTGATTTTAATTAAATCTTGCAATCTACTCCTGGGCATACGCCCTATTCTTGCTTGCTCATGGAAAATAAATTGTGCGATAATGTTAGATTAGCATTATCGGTGTATGCGTGCTACGTTCGCTATATAATAGTGGTTTAGATTTTCGAATAACACGTTTGCTTTTAGGAGAGAGCCACGTAAGTACAGGCTTACCAGAAAATATGTTACTATCGTCTTGGAGTAGCTAAAACACTATGTATTCCGATTTTGTTTTTGTTTTTGGGATAAACAAAGTGTTGGTGGGCCATAAAATTCATATTGGCAAAATAAAAATATTATATAAACGCTCTATTTGTGTGAAAATGTCCGTAATGTACATTGCTTTGCGTCTATATTATTGCAAATAATGTAATTAATTATTTGCACTGTACACTGCACTTGTAAATAAAGAAAACTATGTGAAACAGTATTTCGACAACGTTCATTAAATCATCAAATCATCATCAAATCAAAAATTTAAACAATACTGCCATCTTAATTTCACCAGAAAACTCATGCCTACCATTTTATATAAATTAAATCAGTTGAAGATGTTACCAACTTAGAAATAAGTCATAACATTATTTATCTCACCGGCTCTAAAAGTTTAATTATTTTATTATATTATATTATTGCAATTATGCTATTCGAGACGATGAGTGATGATATACATAATATGAGTTTCATACGCTTCGTTACTCCTCCACATCAACCGCATGAACCATCGCAACAATGAAATGTGTATAGAAACAACATATTTTTAAGATTCATCATCGATAAATTCAACCCATATTATTGGTTCTCAGATATTAAAATATTTCACCAACTAGTCAACTACCATATCAAAACGTAGCTTAACTCGATTATCAACGATGGTAATAATTATTGCATTATTTTTACCCCGAACATTCAGTCCAGTGATTCTGTCTACTTGATACTTCATTATTTGGTTGAAGAAGCTCGTTCCAAATTCATAGCTCTGTCTCATTCACTCTGTGTGGCACTTTGAGAGTGTGAGAGTGTGCATAAAAGTGACTCGCGAAAAAGTCGAGGATTACAACCCTCTTTGCATATAACCTGTTCTGCTTGTACATTGGACAAGACGCAGTCAGTTGAAAATTAGCCCTCAGCTACTTTTTTTCTATAGTGTATAACAAACAAAACACAATCATTCTTGGCATACCAAATTCTAGTGGGCCTTATTTGGGCTCTTGTGTTTCAAATTTGTATTCCTATATACACAGACTTAGACCAAATAAATCGGTTTTAAAAGCTAATGGAATTGGTTATAGGTTGGTCCTATACAACTGTCATACCTTTTTCTCCTCATACATGAGCAATAAATAAGATACATTTGCATGGATACAAGTGTGTTTTTTGTAAACGATTACACTATCTTATAATAACTCCAAATTAACTAAGCGGTAAATTTAAAATGCAAAAAATCAAGCAAATGACAGAATGAAATAAACACAAAATGAAGTAATAACATAAAGTTCGCAATGGATTTAAATTATTTATTTCAAGCTTATCTCTAATTTATATTATGCAGAAATATATTAAAACAGGGACCATATAATATCCTGATGTCACATATGCCTCTTTTTTAGAAAGTTGCCTCACAAGTTGTTTTTATCAAGGCCCCGAATCTATCCATTTGTTTAAACTAAGTAAGCTATAATAAACAACATAGAAAGACAATCACTACTTACAAGGGGTAAAAGGTGAAACGATATTCATATGTAACATGTATATACAAGTGCAAAATCTAATTTCTTGGTAGGTATAGTAATGATTATTTCATGTTCATTAAAATTAATTAAACAGTGTATGAAATTACGTGAGTTTGATTCTAATGTCAGCAGTGACTCTTGCGCTGACAAAGCAACGCATTTTCTCATTTTAACTCCGCAACGAAATTACAAAACACCTTTTTGAAACATCCTTCTTGCTTCAGTATTTTATCTATAAACCTCTTTTTGAGTTGGGCGTTTTTAATTGGGCGGTTTATAATAATGACTAATGAATAAGGTTTAGTCTAGACCAAAGTAGAAAGACCGCATGCCATCTGGGGCCAACAAGGCTCCATAGATCTGGAAAACTAATCTCCATTATATCCTACACACAAAATAAAAGAGTTGTGGAATATTTATTAATTTTGCACGGTTGCTGTATAATCATGGACGAGGTATCTTAGCTGGGCTGGGAACTATATGATAACTTGTCGTAAATTTATGTAAAACATTTCTACGTTTAGCCTTGTGATAGTCTGGCTGGGTTCTGATTGGATAGTCGTAGTCATCTTGGGCGGGCATTGGTCAATATTTAAGAAGGAGTAATGTGCGTCGTGTTCATGCATATTAAGGGAGTCTACCCTCCTATACAACTCCGGGGTAGCGGGCAATGATGAATAGTCATCCTATTGTTGCAGGGTAGTCTAGTCTGGTGGCCTCAGTAAAGTCTAGTCTGCTTTTAACAAGAGCTTGTTTCTTTCTTCCTCGAGAGTACGTATAATGTGGGGCTGTATATATAAGACAACTTTTCATCTCACCCCTTGTTTAATTAGAACCTGGAGGTGAGGGAGGTTTTTAAAAAGAAAACTTGAAGTGCGGTCTAAAATACGATGGCTTGAGTCAAGACGGCAGCCAACTGCTCCATTTGAGATAGGCGTGCATGTGAATATAGGTACAAAGAGGTATTACCTCTGAGATTCAAGGGCGTAATAATAATGCCTGGCAAGCTGTCTTTTCTTGGTTAACTTATAGGTTAATTCCAACAGGATATCAAATGCAACTAACTTAATAATTATGCCGGCTTGTTAAAGAACCCGCTATACATACGTATCGTGTTTCTTTGTAATTTAAGCGCCAACATTTCCTGTATTGTCTAGGAGACTAAAACGATTTACATTTTAAACCGATTTATATAAATTAAAACCATGCTGTGTAGAATCGCCCCTTTCGGTGCTGTGTACTTTTGATTTAGTGACGACATATCTTCTGATTCTACCATGTTTTATATTTTAGAATTTCGTGTAACATTTTTGTGGACTTGATTCTTGTTATAATTAAGATATTGAAAATGTGGGTGGTATTAATTTGCGTCGACGTTCCCTTCGTCCATGCTTTAATTAAACCGACGCTGGCTGTGAATGCTGCAGCCGCTACCGCTCGCGCGTTTCTTGAGGAAATCTCCGTAATTAGCCCTCCTTCAACTTCTCTGCAGCTTCATTAGGGTATACAACACTTGGGCTGCTCCAATCGCGAGACGCCATCTTGTGAAGTAGTTTCGAGACCTTACGGAAATAATTTGCATGGTACAAAGAACTAAATAACTAAACGCCTTTCTACGATAGATTCTAACTAATCACAAGTTGCTCGAGAGCAAAAACAAACTTTAATATCATAAGAGAAAATGTTTACATTTTTGCAAATGGGCCGACCCACACGGAAAAATAAGTGTTATAAATACATTACCCAAAATCAAATGCATTACAAAATATATTATGAGAAATACATGATTACAAAATGCATACAATATATATTTCTTAATACATTTTTAAGAATGTATTTCCAGAAAATTTGGAAGCATTTTGTGTAACACTTAAATAATGTATTATTGATGCATTTCTTAAATGGCATATTTGGAAGCATTTTGAATAACATTAAAATAATGAATTGTTGCTGCATTTCTTAAATGGCATATTGGAATTTATTTCCTAAAATATATTTTTTAAAGTTTTTTTGAAACCTATTTTATTTAGTGACTGGCATAATACATTCTGCAATATGGTTTGCAGTTAGTATTTCTGAAAACACAATCTAAAATGTGTTTTTAAAAGGCATTAAACAAATGCATTGAATATATAGTTTGATTTAAGTTATTAAATTATACATTCCTCTTAATACTTTAATAATGAAATATAAAACAGTTTAGCAATATATTTTGATGATGGTCATAAATAAATATTCTGGAAATCAGGTTGTTCAGGTTGTTAACATATTTTTAATGTCCGTCAGCTATTGCGGGTAAAAGTTTTGGTTCGCAGAATGTGATTGGAGTAATTATTTGCAACTATATTATTGCGAAGTATATAATAATAAACATATAGCAATAAAGAATAAAGGTTAATGTTCGCCCTACCCGTAAGACTGTTCAAAGGTAGTATGTATATAACTAGATACAAGCACAAATTATAAGTCCTGTTTTAGTATAGGAACAGTTGGAAGCATTTTATATACCACTTAAAATAATGCATTATTGCTGTATTTCTTAAATGGCAAATCAAAATTTATTTCCTTAAATATATTTTTAAAAGTTTTTTCGAAACGTATTTTAGTTTGTAAATGTGTTTTTATAAGGCTTTTAATAAATGCATTCAATTTATATTTCGATTTAAGTAATTAAACTATACATTTCTCTAAATACTTATCGAAATTAAATCAAGAAACATTTTTTATAACTAGTTTCGAAAAGTTAATTTAATTTTTGTGATAAACTTTTACCAATACTTTTGGTGGATAGTCATAAATAAACATTCTGGAAATTATGTAGTTAACATATTTTTAATGCAAAGAAGAGTACAGCATGCAATTTTCGTTATCGAGTTTTGCTTTAACTAATTTATGTCGTTTAGCTACATCAAAAGTACACAAAATACACATATACACAAAAGTCCCCCACTGAAAATCAGTTATATAACTGAGTGGGTAGACTCTAAATAAAATTTATTTATTTTTATTTTTAATATTTTTTTACATAATCAATTGTCTTATGATTAGACATTTTTATGATATTTTTTTCTGCTCTTATGGGGTTTTGTTTTATTTGTTCACTTTTTTATTCTTGTGATTTCGTTATATTTTATTTGAGGGATTTTTATTAAATTTATTTTTTGATGATTTTGTTACTCCTCTAGGCCTATGCTTTTATTCATCATCGTTATTGTGATTAAAAAATGTGTTTTAAATTTTAATACATATTTTACATTTTCCAAAAGTATACACTGATATTATTTATAGAAGCTGTCATTCTATGTTCGTTAAAAATAATAATAATAATAATAATAATAATAATAATAATAATAATAATAATAATAATAATAATAATAATAATAATAATAATAATAATAATAATAATAATAATAATAATAATAATAATAATAATTATAAGTTAGAGTTAAGACAAAAGTAATAATGTATGTAATAGGTACACATGGAAGTACTTGACGTAAGTCCGTACAACATGTTAGCTCCGGTTTTAACCGAGTTTGTATGAAATACATCCAATAAAATAATAATAATTGCTATAATTTTCCATAGTATAATACATTTAGGCCTAAGCCTACCACAAATTCAAGATAATTTACTAATAAATAGAAACCGTCTTAACAATTTTTCAATCACTTCCTCCTGGACTTTTACCTTAGTTATTATTTCATAGGGCAGATTGTTAAATTGTCTCACTCAAGTAGAATACAGATTTCAGTCCATTTGCCTTATTTCCATTCTCTAAATACCATGAATCAGCCTTTCTTGTGCCATGGACATAATTTATTTTAGGAAGCCCTAAGTCTAAGTCTTTCGCTAAGATAACTAGGAACCCAAACATTCTTCATTTGACACATAAGAATCATCACTTGATAAGTAAGTCATTCATTAATACACAAATAATCAAAAACCAACAACATATTTTCCACTGAAGTATAGCGATACAATTCAGGATACACGCATAGCCCTATTTTGACATAAGTTTTGCAGTGAATATTTACATTTTTACTGTTCTTAGTAATTGTACAAGAAAGTATTGTCATCAGCTATTCGTATGAGTAACATATTTTTACAGTTCGTATTATGGTTTTTAAGACAATTATTTCATTCAAATAATTTTATAATAAATTCAGCAAAGATTTTCAACCTTGAAACCATACGTTCGTATATTAATTTGATGTGGCAGTAATTTTAATGTAAAATTAGAAAGCATTGACAATCTCCTAACTCGCTAGCCATAAACTCACAGTAAATAAATAGATTAATACATAAATTAATAAGTTTGTATTAAGAGTCTATCTACACAGTCACAGAACTTATTTTCAGTGATTAAATGTCCCCCACTGAGAGGGACATTAAATTTATAGCCGACCTAGCCAACCCTGCAGGCGCCGACACCACAAGACGAATACGTATGAATGTATATTTTATAGTAAAGCAATCCTATATTAGAAGATTCTAATTTTAAATACCTTTACATTTTAAACTAACTTATGTAATTAATATCCACCCATGAATCGGCATCGAATTCTTATTTGAGTTTCCCTCAAAATATCCTCGTTTGTCAGTAGCTTAGTCAAAATGACGCATTGCTATCATTAGAAATTCAACTGTATTTATGAAGCAAGTTAACATGTTATAATCACAATTTAAAATGTCTCAAATTATTAAAAGATTTTTACAAATGTATTCAACACATGTTTTACAAGTAAAGTGATCGACTTTTAGTTTTCCGAAATTAATGCAACATAAAAAGTCACTTGATCGCGGTAGTCGTTTCCGTTACTGTGACTGTGGCTGAACCAAGCTGCTGAGCCACCACGATGGGGATTGAAACGAACAATACCACGGAAGATATTGAAAGGTACGTCAAAAATTTAAATAAACACTTTCAATTAATAAGTTGAGCATGCCATGCATGTAGCTAGGTCACAAATAGCTCTGAGACCCTTCCCTTGGGCCTGGGAGGCGTATGTAAATAACATAGTAGACAACTCTAACCTTACTTGTGGCATTTTTATTTATGTTTCAACAGGTCTCAGTCCTACTATTTATTTACATACGCCTAGGGTTTGAACTTGAGGCAAACTTAGCACTTAGGCCTACTCTAGGCCTAATAACTGGCTTTAGGGCCAGAGCCTACCTGCTCATAGGCCTAAGTAGGCCTAGGCCTAGGCTAGCCCTCGTCTCTGTCATCCACTCGCACACAAGGCCTATGCACTGCAGCCTAGGCCTAAGCCTAGGGCCTACTCCATGGTCTAACTTGTAAAGCCCACGATGGCCAAGGCTAGGCCTAGGCCTATGATGTCCTAGGCCTAGGCTATTCATAGATATTTAACCCTTTACACCCAACTGCCCTGGGCCAATAATGCCTAGGGGTTTAGGCCTACATACCGAAAACATTGGTTTACATTTTAAAACTGAGTAAAGTTAACCCCGGGTATAGGGCCTATTGGTAGTTGGTACGTTGGGTCTCAACCATCTCAACCAATAGCGCTTCGCACTGCCACCCCCTAACCCCGCGCTTTGCGCGATACCCTAAGGCTGCGTTCACATAACTTTGGTTTAGTCTTAAGAAATTGTTATTTGGTTGTTATGGTAGGCCTACCGGTAATAAAAAATCCGATATCCTGATTGGTTAGTAATGTTTCAGTGGCCTGTCATAATGAAGTTTCTCCTTTTCATTGATCGTCGTATAAATAACAAAACGTCTGATTGGTCCGTCGTAAGAATTTTGTTTTTGTTATAACAATTTCTCAGGCGTAAGACTAAAACGTAAACAATTTAACACGTATTTCCTATCCCCTTATAACTAAACCAATTAGTGTGAACGCGGCCTAACCTAACCGCGTACCGGTATATAACTTATGAATATACCTACACTCCGTAAAGTTAATAGTTTCCCGCTTCTTTTATTGGATAGTGTTAAATCCTTCGGAGTGTAACCCTATAAGCCTAGTCGTACGGTCATCGACGATAGAGGCTTAGGCCTACCACCTAGTGACCTAACACAGGCTAATAGCACCAAAAACCCAGGGAGCGTGTTTGAGTTCTATGCAAAAGTTCGACGTTTCAAATCTTCATTTGGTCATATTTTTTAACCATTCCTTTTAGGAGTATGTTTTCTTCAAATGATTTCATTACCTACATTCGGCTTCGTCGCAGACGCAATTCTACACCAGAGAAAAGCGCTAGGCCTACCGTTTAGATATGTGGAGAATCCCAAGGGAAACTTGTTTGTTTGGGGGATGGTCCAACGTTTGTTAGAAGAGTTTAGCATTAGGACACTTCTTTTCGTTTGGAAGGCCTTTCGGTTGAAATTAAAAGTTATCACTGTAGGCCTAGGCCTACCACTTTCATCATTGACGATCGTACGGCACTATTGTTATGGCAAGCCTGGAGCAAATCAAATCTTTGACCGTACGAATAATTTTGCATTATTATTACGGCTGACCGTACGAATATCCACAGCCTAAAAAGGCCTTAGGCCTAGGCCTACATCTAGGTTTGGAAGGTGCTTTGCTAAGAGTAGGCCTAGGCCTAGTCCTACCTAGACCTTGGTGAAAAACGTTGCAATTTATTAAATATTTTGTTTATTTTATCAGTAGGCCTCTAGGCTTCTTAGGCCTATAGACTGGGTTCGGTAACGACAAGTTGTTGGTAGTAGGCCTAGGCCAAAGCAGTTTTATTTTGGTACCGGTAGGCCTAAATACCTCGTAGTAGGTATAGAATATCACCTAAAACGGCAAGGTTCAATTTTTTAAGGCAGGATCTATCTTATGATGCCTGTTTATCACACGAGCCAAGTCTAGACTGGCACCATCCGGACTGGATTTGCAGTCTCAGTTCATGTTCATTAATGTTGGTCTATAGGCCTAGCCTATAGTGCCTACAAGCTTTTTTTCTGTACTGGGATGGTACCAGCTCAGTCCTTACCGGAATCACCGGCTGTAGGCCTAATTAAATGATTAACAACTTAATAAAGATGTCTGCAAGTAGGCCTTGTCGTAAGTTGAAATCGAGCTTGCTTGCTTGAACTTATAACTCATGTTTCAGCCCGTACGTAGCGAGACGGATTGGCTCCTCAACCTAACTGAACACAGTCTAGACTGAGTTATTTATCTGGCAAATCTAGTGTGGGCTCAGTTCAATTCATATAGGCTAGGCCTAGTAGGCCATTACGGTACTGACTCGGCTTGCGTGATAAACGCCGATTGAAAACCCAACTAATTGAATTTATTTCTAGATTCCATTAGTTTGGAACTTGGAAACACACAGTTAAGATGGATTTATAATTTTTGTTAGGCCTATATCAAAAATTAATTTCATTATTTTGTAATGTATTATGTAAAAACACTCTTTGCTTATGTTTCCAAGGGTTCAAGTAGGCCTAGGCCTACCTAGAATTAAATTAAATTAGGGGAAAGTTGTTATTTAACTAGCAGGCCTACTAGCCTATAACAGGTAGGCTTCCTATTGACAAAGGCTAGCCCCTATAAGGCCTATAGGCCTATACAAATAAACAATTTGTAACTACTCTTAAAGGCCTACCAACCATTTTATGTTGTACAGCCTAGGCGGGCTTGGCTAGTGATGGCTTTGAGTGGTAAAATTAAAATTGGCAATTATTGATGCCAGTAGGCTTACAATTGACCAAAAGTCAGTCAAACATAACAAAGGTAGCCTACCTAGGCCTATACTATTTTGCTAAGTAGGGTATATTACTTACTATAGGCCCATAGTACTTACGAGACATTTGTGTTACTTCGTTACCTAATCCATTATGATGAACGCGTTCAATGGTAATTATAATTATTGATAGAAATTGAGTGAATGGGGTTCTTGCACTTTGTCTGCTCCTATCAAAAAGTATCCAACAACAGCAAATTGTTAATTTAAAATTTGTAAGGAATGTACAGTAACTTAAGTCGAGTAGGCTTTACCTTTCAAGAATGAGCAATGCCAACTATGAGTAAACAACATACTTTGACCAATTATTTGACCGGTCAATTGACCGGCTTGCTATCCACATATTAAATTTACTTAAATTTTTATTCAGCACTTACAGTAGGTAGGCCCTACCTGTAGGCTAATGGAAAGAGATAGTTTCTTAGTTCTAGGATATATGGTTAGTAGTGAAGTCAAGAGATTTGACATAAAAGTTTGGTTTATTTGGATTAAGGACGCGTCACAACCGTTGGGTCATAATGCCCCCCTCTAGCCTAAGGGGGGGGGGGGAGGAGGGGCCCATGCTGGTCAGAACCAGCCACGGGTAGAGGGGAGGAAGGGGGGCCTAGGGTAGGCCTACTTAACCAGCCTATTTTGTAATTTGTCTGTATAGGCCTACACATTTTAACTTGCAACCGGTCATTCAAGATATCTTCTAATAAAATTACTCCCAGTTCAAAGGAAATGTTAAGAATATTAAAAATAAAAATAAATTGTGGTCTGAATTTTTCAACTCTTAACTTTGTCTAGGCATAGCCCTCCCTACCATATTTTTGTATGGTTTTAAAAATGTACACCATCTGGGCTTTCTGGCTGTCCCATTCTTTGAATAAAAGTGTTCTAAAGTTCACTAATTAAGCAGTGTTATTAATTAGTAGGCTGCAGGTAGGCCCTAACATAGTAATTTCCTTGCTGTAATATATTTTATTTCATCCAACATATTAGGCCTATCCTGGTTTAAAAATAAATGCCATGTGCCAGGCTCATATAAGCTAATAAGTACCATAACCTGACAACCTCATGCTATACGGCAGGGAGTTTTTTTACATGGCGTGCCATGTTTTGTTTAGTGAGCTTGTAACAATGATATAAGTAAATTATTAAGGTGATTGTTGTTATTGTAGAACTACGGTACCTAGATGTTTTTTTAAATTATAAACAAATGGTTGTGCAACAATAATTAATAAAGAACAAATTATCAATGTAGGTAGTGGATTGTAAGAAAATATAGTCCTATAAGTTTGAGGCCTGAAGCAAAATATCTTATCATGTCACTTAAATAAAAATGGGGGATTTTGTTACGTATGAATCAAGAGGTTTTCAGACAGAATAGAAAGTAGTGCTGACACGTGTAAACGCTCTTGGTGGTTTAAACGTTCACTAATTTCATTTGTGACTAAAATTAAACGTACCTGCTGTGCCAATACACTTGCAAAAACTGTTATTTCCCCTTCCACCCTCGACATCAAAGCACACCAACAAACAATGCTGTGTCCCAGTGTCATTTAACCCATTCAGTGTGGTTGTGGACTCTTTATGTTCATCACTGGACTAGGCCTACCTGTCTCAAAGTCAACCACTGAAAGGGGGAAATATTTAGGAATAATTCAAAATGGTTGGTATTTCCATTTGTAGAAGAGTACACGTTTAAATGTGGTTAGTAAAGTTGTTTAAATGTTAAGTGCATTTAAGAAAATATGGGCAGCCCTAATAGAAAGTGTTATAATGTTTACCGGTACCGATGTAGTTTCTAAAGAAGGCGTGGAAATTAACAAAACCATGCAATTTTTAGTATCGGGTCTTATGTCCCAGTTGCTTTTGTTCTATTCATGGCCCTGTTGTGGTTGTAGGGGCCTAGGCCCCTATTGGAACAAAACCATGTAGGCTACCATAGCCTTGGGCCATTGGCTTATGTAGAAGTAGCCTATTGAAGTAAGCTAGAATTTTGTTCCTGTTTCAGCATTCAACAAGACTGCCTGATTGCCTGAAATACTGCACCTGATCAACATGGGAGTCAGAATTGGATGCTGAATACTACCCCCAGCCCAGAGAGAAGACAAGTGTTGAATCAGTGTATTTGTTTCAGTGAATGTGCAATTTTCATAGCTCATGCAATCAGTGATTCTGGCAAAGAAACTTTATTCTTGTTGGGATGAGAATAAAATTGAATCTGTCCATAAGTGTTTGTTAGTAACTTAAATTGCATTTTTTAATATCCTATCTCTTGGGTAGCCTACTTATTTATTGAATTGATTGTGAATTTTTATATTGGTGAACAATCCAAATCGCACAAATAAATAATTCAATAATATTGTGCTCCCCTATTGAATATTAATTGCTTAAAGTAACGTTTTCATGGGGGCGAGCAAATAGGTTTCAGGGCTATCAAAATGCAATGCTAAGAGCACGCGAAAGGCGCAACCAACGATAATATAATTGAAACATGTTGTCATTCGCAAGGCACCATTTGCTCGTCTACATGAAAATGAGGCTTTGCTGAAGGTCTGGTTCTGCTCTCAATCCTAATCCTACTTTAAACTAGCTTTTCCGAGAAATTTTGGGTGAACCCGTCAATATTAGTTGGCCTAGAGGCCTATATATTTTTTAATGTTGTGCTTTCTTGATCTTTTAATTGTTGTGTAAATTTTTGTCATGTTGACGAGTTTGCCATCTTCTAACATTGTAACTTTCCTTTCCTCCAAATTGTTATAGTAATAATTTAGGCTTACTTGTAGGCCTACCCAATTCGAAGCAACAAGCAATTATTTTCAGCAAGGCCTTGGCCGGCCCCTGGCCTACTGTCACTGCCGGAGAGATGGGTGCTAGGCAGCAAGGTGTTTCTGTAAAGTCCGTGTTAAACGGATGAATAGATAGGCCTAACTCTGCCATGCTAAAAATGAAATTTAAAATTAAATACGGCGGTGTTACATTTATTTCAATTTCCGTAGCTAGGTATAGCCCGTATGGCGTTTCATTATTTTTTTTTCCTGAAGCCTAGTTGTTTCTGTGCGGTAGTGTTTTAAAAATTGGTACAAATTTACTAACTCCTAAAACAACAAGTTAATTTTCAAAGTTTTGTTGTTGTAGTAGTTATTCCGTGGTTGTTTTTCATAAGGTATTTTTTATTATTGGTATAAAAATAAGTTAGTAGGACTACTTAACATAAATTCCATTACATTTGTGCTTTAGGTATTGTATTATTTAGTTTAATAGGCCAGTGCAACCAGTTATTGTTTTTATTGGTTCCAAGAATAGAATGCTGATGGTTTGTAGGCCATTTATCTCTGTCAAATAACTGTGTGTTCATAAAAATTCAAATTCAGAACGGTTATTGTTTAAATTTAAATCTAATTGTCTAAAATTATCCACTACATATTCATGAAAATTTGCACAGGCCTAGCTTACCAATCTTTCGACCAATTCCAAAATATATTTTCTGTGCATTGGTAAAAATGGATAAAATATCCATTATTCACAATGTATTAAAAATATGTTTTCCTTAATATATAAAAAATACATCATTCACAACACATGCAATATGCATTTTCAAAAATATATTGAAAATAGCTTCTTAAAAATATATACAAAATGTGTTTATAATAACATATCAAAAATGCATTATACAAAATGTTTTATAAATATGGTTTTTGCTATATATTAATAATGCATTGTTAACAATGTATTATTAATACATGCAATGACAACTATTTCATAATATATTATTTGCCTTATCAATAATGCATTATTAATAGTTTTTAAAATGCTTTAAAAAACATATTTCAAAATATAAGAAATTGGGTCAATTTGGAGACTAAAGTATTTTATAATGCATTTTCAAAAATACATTTAAGAATCGAAATGTATTTTTGAAAACATATTTTAAATGCATTTATTTGATGCCTTTTGAAATATTTACTTATTTTGATAATTATTTTATTAATTAATTTTGAAAATACATGATTTCCTTTATTACAAGAACTAGTAAGAAGTAGTCACCTACCAAATTATTGTAGAACTATTGAGAATATATTCACCGCCATGACACACAAAGTGAGAAATGTATAATGTGAGGCGCGGTAATCTGACGTCATGCGCTGAATGATAAATTTTCAAAATGGCATCCTGATTCCAGAGACAGAATTGTGTGGAAAGTGTTAAACTTCATTTTAGAATGAGTAAGCTTACCCGTATAAAATAAAGTATCAATTATAAGATGTTTGAATTTTTAATTATTGTGCACGTACAGTATAATTTTGTAATATTTATTTTTACAGAGTTTAGGGTGACAGGTATACATACAGGCTTTTACATTAAGACAAAATATGAACTCTATTATACCTTATGCTCACGAATCAGTTTAACACAACGGTCTCAATCACTTACTCAAATCATTTAAATTTAAAATTTAATTTAATTAAATAAAATATATCCGGAATTATAAAATATATATTACAATTTTTTAAATTTCACTATCGTATTGTTAAAAAATAATACTGTGAACATTTACTCCAGCCCAAACGTATATATTACATCGCAAAATTACTAATCTGTATGGCACATGTTTCTAAACGTAGAGTCAAAATACTATATGGCTTTGAGAAAACGATCAATTTTTATTTTTATTTGAGCGAGTGTCATGTCTTAGACAACGACAGGAAGGTCGCGAATTAGTAATAATCGTAGTGCTAATGTTCCCGCAGATTCATCTTCACCATCACACATTATCTCTCTCCTTATAAAAGCCATTACCATTCACAATAAAGGCTCTCTTATTAGCCATTACACTTGTCGGCACGTTATACTCTTACGCAATTCACAGTCAACTATGACGCGTTTGAAGTTTACACGGTCGTATTTTCTTTACTGCACGTCTTTATGAATACTTGCAGGTTTTAACTATGCATTGTGAGTGTCCCATAGCCAGTAAGTTATCAATCATTCTTGCGAGTACTTTGTTCGCCTACAAACCACGGAATTGCAGAGAGATTGAGTCTTCCTAATAAAGGAAATGAACTTGTAATTCCAGGGCTTGAACTTTAGGCTTTAATGGATTGCCCTCAAAACGCGCGGTTACATTGCGCGTTGAAAAGTGCAATGGGGGTGGGGGTGGGGGGAAATTATGGGTAAAACCGTCCCAGAATTCATTTTTAAAAGAAACATTTTTTAATATAAATTGTAAGTCGTCTATGTTATTGTTTTATTTTTCATGACAACACGTACATTAGTTATTACTCCTCATTATTGTTAACTTATTATTTAATTATTTAATTAATTTATTAATATTTTTTGTTATTTATTTAACCTACCTTTATCATATTCAAATATTGTAAACTCTTTTTTCGAACGAGGACGACTAAACAAAACGATTGTCTGAATATTATTTTATTTGGTGGAGGTGCCGGGTCTTGTGTGGGGTTGAGGGGCGCAGATTAAAAAGTAAAACTCTTCCTATCTTAGCGATTTAGGTGCAATATTTGTTCAAATAAATAGTGATTTTTTAAAATGTGAACTAGGTAAACATATTTTATTTGTTTTTAGTTATATTTATTATATAATAGTTATAGTATTCCATCTTTGCCAAGCCGCTTTATACACTCTGAGATTCTGTTCGGGAACCCAAGCCAAGAACTGTTGTATAGGCGCTGCAATGGGAAAGTCTTTAAATAACTGCAATCTCGTAAATAGGAAATGGCGTCAGAAGAAACTATAAGGCGCATTAACATGTGAAGGCTGTAGATGATTTGGTCCTATCTAGCGTATGACTTGAGATGAATACGTAGACAGGATTTTTTTATTAAAGGAGAGCGGAGAATAAAACTGAACTTTTTCTCTTATTGTTATGTGTTTTTCGTGTAGACATTGCGCTTCAACAAAAATGGTATAAAATGTTTTTGGTTAATCTGGGGTCAGGGGGACGGTGCTAACCTCACTCAATAGGGGATATTTTCTAACCAGGCACCACCACCAAAAGCGATCAACTTACGACGAACTTTTTTATAAGTGAATCCTCTTTCGAAAATCTGTTGGATAAAATTACTTTACTCCCCATTTTGTGTCCCGTACCCTTGCTTGTCTCCTAATTTATCGCCAACACTAAGTTGTTACAAACAAACATATTTCCTTTAAAATAAAGGTAGTCATCATTTCTGCACCATGTTGAAGTGAATGCAAATTAAACTAACTTTCACTCTAAACTGAATGAATCTAAGCAGTTGAACAAGCTGCTCGTGACAGATGGCGCCTGTGATATCTCCCTTGGACCCACCTCTTCTATATAGCTGACAGACTCTTGATTAACAAACTAACTCTAATTCCCCACAGATGTCAAGACATTGGTTGATTTGTGAACATGGAATGGACGTGTGAAATTAAAATCATAAATATTCGAACGGGTGGGGTTTATCGTGTTACTCACCCACTAAGCTCACGGAATAATTTAGCAACGTATGGGCCTTGTTTCCTAATTCTTTACATCGAACCGAACTTATACGACCTCGAAGGATAATTCGCTCTGAAAGGATCTAGACCAGGATATGCTTCACATTTAAATAATTTTGCACCTCACTTAGAACGTACTTTACACATGGGCTAGAAATGTCTCTAGAGAAGTGTAGTCGAGATAAAAGTAAGTACGACATTTGGAAATAAGATTTTGATATTCACATCGCACCTTAAATATATATACACATATATATATTAAGATTTTAAACACGCACTTTTTGAACGAAGTGATTTCTTTAAATAATATCAGTTAATTTCTCTACAAAATTTCGAGAACATTTTCGAAATTTTAAAGATTTTTTCAGTCTGTTTTACCAAAGACTTTGGTTTGACCTAAAGCCAATGGCACAATTATTGTGACACCATTGTGATAACACATATCCAAAAAGCCTTGGACATCTGATATGACGCCTTCAAAGCTATCAAAAGGATCAACATTCGAAGATGGCGGGTTTTGGGTATAATATAATTATAAAGTAATATAATATGCTTGGAGTATAAAAGAGGTTTGAAATAATATGGAAACATGGCGCATAATTCCGCTAGCTGGAACCACCCTATTCCTCCTGTTCATTAGCGCAAGCTTTTATCAGATTCATTCAAGACATTTATTCTTTCAGTTTCCTAAGTTAGAGTGGACTTTTTAGATATGGCTCAGAATAATGGTATCAGCTAATATGAATTTGGATTTGAAATGTTTTTTCTACGGGTTAATGGCGTGTCAACTGATTTTTCATGTTAGATTAAAAAAACAATTAAGTTTTCAATTGAACTTTTAAGACAGAATGTGGAAAGTGATTTGAAGGAAATCATCCTTGGCACAAGCATTTGAATCGCAATCATTTCCTGATTCGCCATTATTTTTCACTCTTTGGCCGATTAAAACTGGTTCACATAAGTTATCAATGATAACGATTAGTAATTAAGAAGTCCAATTATTTTCTTACCTTTCTGACGTGTACACCAGATGCTTATTGACAAGTTAAATAAATAAACACATTCGAATTAATTAATCATTGTTAGTTTCAAGAACTGGTTGTTTAGTCGGAGACAATGACCAATTTATTATCTACTTAACGACTTCTGACAAACCGATTGAGAAAGTTCAATAATTGTAATTTATGTTCTTAGTCTAGGCAATCAGAGTTTGCCCTCAGAAGCGTCAATCTCAGCCAATTAAACGCGAGTTTGGTATAGTTAGGATCTAATCTGACTGCGAAATAACCTAAAGGGGACTTTCTAGTTTCTTTACCAGAGTTGTATAGACTCGGCTTTTGAATCTTAATTGACCTCGTTGTGTAGTATGATAGCTACCTTCCTGCTGCCTCTCAACTCAACTAACAAGAATTGTACGAATGAACAGAAATATATATATTGTTATTTTATTTATTTATTTATTTATTTATTTATTTATGGAATGCTGACTACAATAAGTCGTGTGTTGAATGATGTGTGATAAGACGCTGTTTTTTTCGCATGGATAACTAATCGAAAGTACGCACCAGTTTACTTGAATTTGTTTAGCGTTATAATTTGATGTTTGTATCTATAATTTAATTTTATCGTACAAATTGTTTTCATTTGTCGTATTGAACATGTATGTTTGAAATAAAAATTGAATATTTGATAATGACTTGAATATCAAAGAAATGTTGGTAAGCATGATTATTATTTTTGGGGGAATTAATACAAATTCGATTAGTCACATTTTCAAGTACGCGCTTATTTAGGACTTTGCGTGCGTTTATACTTTAAAACATTTTTGCGTATAAATATGTTTTGGTCTCGGCAGGAATAACACAACATGGGGTATTGATAAAATCATATCGGTTTCCAGCCCTTGTCTACTTGATTTATAAAATGATCAGAAGAGTCGCATGAACATCGGTCGCAACATAACACGTTCGTGTCTATCTCTAAGAAACAATGCAAGTTATGTTCACAGGTACTCACAAACAACGACACATACACGCACTGCACATACCATGCGTGATTCTTCTCTCGCCCTCTTGTCTTGTTGGTCATGCGTTCCTCAGGCTGTCGTTGAAGTTGTGGGGGTCTCAGACGTGTATGGTGATTCCTTCCTCAGTTCTGAAACAAGGACACGTAGACATAGGAATCATATGCGATGATACTCCCGCAAGCTTGATAGAGGAAGGAATGTGGACGTTTCATTGTTGTTTTCCCTCAAGCATAAAGAGGAATGCATTAAAACATTTCGGAGTAGAGTTTTTGAAAGCCTCCCTCAAACGTAAACGAGGGAGAAATTATGTTTCGGAGTAGAAGATGTTGCTACCCACATCAAGTATGAAAGTTGAAGATATAATGGACATGTCGCAGTGCAAATTTATTTTTCTTTAAATCCGAAAATATATTATGACTTCGGTGTAAGTTACAAGTGGAAGGTAGCGTAGCCTTCCTGATCCTGCCTCAAGCCTTAAATAGGAATAAATAACGAGGTTTCGGCAGTCATGTTGTTTCCTTCCTCGTTCACGCATGGCAGAGACCTGAGATTTCGGCAGACATGTTTTTTTTTACTTCCTCACTCACACATGGCCGAGGAAGAGACAACGTGAGATTTCGGCAGCCATGTTTTTTCCTTCCTCACTCACTCATGGCCGAGGAAGAGGCAACGTGAGATTTCGGCAGCCATGCTGTTTTCTCCGACGACGCGCGTCGCAATCATCCAATGAATACGATCGCATGTATGACACATACACCATACTCATGTATTACAATACAAAACATTGTAGTTGTAGTTGTCAGTATCAGATTGCAATTTATGTATCACTATTGTTTCAAGGTTTTTAGAAACATGTTTCTTTTTGGTTATTCTTCTCAACAAGACAAGCTATGTTATCAATCCTCCCGAAACATGCACGTGAATAATAGGCTGCGTATGCGTGTTGTACCGCCGAACGGGCATACTAGAATGTGTATTTTATTAAAGTTCTGTCAGGTCGGTGACGCAACACGCCCAGCATGACTCTGGGCTCACCCCTCAAGGCCTACGCAACGTTTTGACACATGGGTGGGATTAGCCTTTAAGCCAATCACATTTTTTAAATCCTACATTCTCATTTATATCATTAGACTTTATGGCACAGGTACAGACAGCCGTAGACAATAAAGTACTTTATACGTGTACGTTGTGCCAATGAGATTAAACATTGCTTAGTAAATTTAACTACAGCTGGCCATGACATACGCCTATGCTACTTGACCATTCAAGCTGTGTCATTGAAGAGTCGAAAGTAGTTAAATTGAGAATATTGTCAACAATGATGTTTAATGGTTTACTCACTGTACACAATTAGTACGAAACCTTACTATAATTAAACATTCAGTTTTTATGTCTGCAAATAACTCAACGTACAAGATTTCACATAACAAAGTTTGTTTTGAGGTAATGCTGATAATCATAACAGTGATTGTAGAGCTATTTATAATTGTGTGAATGATGAGAATTGCAAGAATAATGCTCAAAACGTCGAATCATGCTATTTCGTGTAGTATAGCTTGATTTTGATTTTGATACAGAATAACCGTTTTCATTTACATGTTTACATTTGATATACCTACTAATCATAATAATATGAACTGTACCAACCATTTAATTTGAATGGTACTATTAATAATAATAATGATAAGTATTTGTACAACGCCATGGCGTTAAGATGATAATCGGATACATAACAAAGAGCGGAGAAAATGTTGTTTTGAATATGCTGTTCTTTCATGAAGTGTCATTTAAACTGGAACTCTAATGCTTGGAGCGTGCAATAAACAATCTTGGTGAAGTTTCTGCTCGGCATAACGCCCCATGACTATAATTTACAATGTTTTATGAGTACACCATTAATACTGTTGGCTCATTTCTACAATTTATATTTATTTAGGAGGTAATTTGTGTATGCTCTCAAAGCGATATTATAAATCTACGACGTGGATTCTCCGGCCAAACATGTTTGTTTGTTTGTTTTTTATCCTAGAACGAACTATTTTAACGAGATATCAAAACGACACAGTTGACAAGTATTTGACATAGAAACTATCGCTATATATGAAATATGTAAACCTATAATAATTAAATGTAGACAGTCGGTCAAGGTCGATGCTATTGCCTATCAAATTCGAGTTTTTATTACGTACTCGAAACAGTAAAACTTTGCGACGAATAAATGCGTTTAAAAGGTAATTTCTTGCTGTTTGTGTTTCATGTGCTTGGCGACAAACATTATGGCTAATTACATTTTACGGTGTACTTCATTTATGTGTTACCTTAGTCGCAAAGAATACTAGGAGCAAACAAATTAGAACGATGGGTGTAATTGCGTTAAATCTGAAATAAATCGGAGAAGTTACTTAAGTAACTTGACTTAAATATTTAAAATTGGTTTTCGAAATACCGTACTGTTTTAAATTATTTCATTAAATTTGATGGGGTTATAATTCTTGTCTAGGTCTGTCTGTATAATATAATATGCTGTCGTGTCTGCTTCCCTAGAGTATGAGATATACGCAAGAGCTTGTTGTAAGCCGAGGTTCTATTTTCACAAAACGCAGGATTGGTATCATAAATAATTTATATAATATGACAGTTTGCATGCTGTTAAAACTTCGGGGGGCGAATGCGGGGGGGGGGCTTCAGAACTGAATGCCACACCCCCTATACGGTTGTGTTCCCACGCGCAATTCAGATGGACTGAAAAGACTTATGTGCAATGTTGCATTCAATAGACAATCTCAATGGGAGATGCAATCATGGGATCAATGATTACGTTTGTCACAGTGGGAAATTGACGGATTTCAATTGATCCGTTTCAAAGTTAATGTGTGTATATTTTGTATCGGCTGCAGTGAAAAACTATTGTTTGCTTCGAGTATTGAACGAATCAAATTGTCTAATTGATGGATGTGATATATATAATAGTATACGCAGCTGAGCTTGTGTTTAAATTTTATTCAAATACAAAAAATATGTGAACTTAAATGTTTTATTAATTAATAAAGAAAAAATCATTTCCATGATTTTTATTTACCCTAAAGGTACTAAAGTGTACTTCGGATTTTAACTGTAGCGGTAAAATCGATCCAACCAAATACAAAAATATAGGCTCATGGCCATTAATGTGATAAGAAGAAAAATTCAAAGTAAACCGCTTGTTGCATAACCGAAGTAACAATAATTCACGGTCGTAAAAGCCTGTTTTATTGTGTCCATTTTTTTTATCAATCGCTAACATGAAGTTAATAAAAGTACCGGTAATTGTAGGGACAAAAACCCTTAATAATTACAGTGAGACAAAAATGGTGTGCGAAAAAAATTCTGTTATTATTAAAATTTATTAAGGTTACATATTATCAATAATATTTTCATAAGAATTAATTAATCGAGACATTTCGCCGCTTCGAATATACTTTATTGTAAAACACAAAAAGAATGCCCTATATTCGATGCGGAGAAATGTCCCGATTAATTAATTTTATTGATAATATTTCGTGCCACGAAAGTATTAAACATGAAATTATTTATATTAATTGTTATTAAGAATATGATTATTTTGTATTTGTTTTTATATAATATAATTGTATATAAATATATTGAAACTGCGAGAGAAAATTAAAATACAAAAATAAAATTTCAAGAAGTTTGTTAGACCGATGGAAGGCTACAAAAAACTGTGTGCAGACTAGTCTTGAGCAGCCATGCAGCAGACGGAATATACGAGTTGAGTTGACCGCCTCGCTGCAAGTATATATTACCAACCGCCCGAAGACAAATTGAAATCGTTAAGCGAGTTTCCATGCCAAGTATTTGATTAGGGCCGAGTACGCGCAAGCGATTCATTTCATGTCTGTACTTGTATTTTTACTTTTTTATGTCTGAATAAGAAACGTGATACATTACGCGTACAACGTCTGCGTCTCACAATCATAAACTACGTCGGGGCCAGAACTAAGATAGGCTACACAAGAAACACGAAATGGAAGTTAGATCGTTTGAAATATTTTCTAATGACAATAAGTAACTCACCTAGTTGTCCAGGTATGTGATAAGTCCATAGTCCATGTTTTATAGTCCGTAGTCCACGGAGAGGTGGAGTTCGTCGGGCACAGAGTCACAGACGCGGGAGGTTCGGCTCTGAACGACGCCGACCGGCGGAGAACGAGGGCACCGACGCCGACGACGCAAACACTCGGAGCTGGCGACCAACTCCACGTGTAGCTCAAGTCAAACTAAATAAAACTAACCGGGCGCGATTGGCACAAAATGTGATGTAAAATCTAACGGTATTTTTTTAAAGAATTCAACCCTTTGACGTAATAAAATGAAGGACAAACACTATGTGTTGCCTACCACAAAGAAGCGACATTCTCGTAACACCAGTGACCTTCGATGTCTTTTCTCAGCAATGTCCATCCTTTGAAATGCGTGTTTTACGACTATGTCGTAATAACACAATCTTTTAGTAAAAAAATGTTAACTGCGGAAGGGTTGTTGCTTAACCCTTCTGACCTAAACGGACCACCACGCAATACACAATCAAAAACTACCCCTTTTTGTGAACTGGCCTTGAATATTCTACACCCAAAACAAGTATTGTTCCAAAAAACCCTTTCAACTTGTTAGGTATCGAAGACGCAACGATCGGGTAAAGGGTTGATGGTCACTCATTGTAAAACCTTTTCAATGCTTAGGCAAAGGCCGAGGCGAGGCCAACAAACTTGGGGAATTTCAAAGTGTGAAAAACGAACGACATTCGGAGTAAAATTTACTTTTCTAACTTCTTACTTCTGTAAATATTTTGCTATGTTAGCAGTCCACGGTGGCTCATGAGTTTCAGTATTCAGAGCGTGCTAAATTAAGGGTCGTGGGTTCAAATCCTACATCGCATGGCGTTTTTTGTCCATCCTCATATTTCTCCTCTCATCGTTATTAATATCTATTATCCAGTAATAATGACATAATACAACACTTACCACACGGTACTTAAAAAGTCATATATTAATTATTAATCACATTGTTTTGTTAATCTATTAACATTTTATTTTTCTTAATTTCAACCATTACCACCAGAGTAGACCATAAATGATTATTTCTATGGTTGCGATGGCCATCTCCACAAATACAAGCAATGCAGAAAAACCAACTCTCTGTTAGTCAACATTGTCTATAACACTCGAACGCAACCGCATGACATCTATGGTCTGACATACAAGGAATAATTCAAATCATTTAGGTCAATGATGATTGTTGACTTTTGATGAAAAATACATTGTTATAGAGTGCTCTGGAGGATAATATTTCACACACCTACATTCAGAGGTAGTCATATGTTGCGCTTCAGCGGCGTAGGAAGTATGAAGCGTTAGGCAATTCAAGATTATACTCCCACTCCTCTAAGGTATATTCTATTTTTGAAACAAATGTGGCGCAAAATATCTAATAAACAAATCGTGCTGGTCTTTCCAATATCAACGCACGTGTTTCCCAAGTAGGCCTATAGCAAGTCATGCATATTACATTTGCGCGCATATTCATATTATGTGTAAGATTTCCTAGAACTTATTCTTAAACAAACTACTTGCACAAGCATCCGTTGTTGGATCATGAAATTATGTTTTCATCGTATCCGAGTTATTGAACCTCGCACATACGCGTACGTAGCCTATACTATATTCAAATGTTGGCTCTCCTAGCAATACGATAACTTGAGATCATACGAATAAAATTCGCATGTGTTCCTCTAAAAGCTCACAACTCAATGTGTGATAAAATCTACACTACTATCAAAATCTAAACCTTAAAGATCCAATCAATTCAAATGTTTAGCTTTGTGACACCTAAAAATATAATTCATCCTATTTTATGGTGATTTATTTGTTTTTTAACCACGTGAACGCTCGATACATATTTTAAATGATAATAACTCAGTCCCATAATAAATTAGAGTGTCGTTCTTAAAGTTGACGTTAGGGCCTATATGTAGACAAAACACATGTAAAAACAAAACATGTTTTGATTTCATGCCAAACGGTAGGTATACTTAATATATAAATAGAAAAGAGTTATGCTCGGACGGGAAGGAACTCTTGAAAACCAATGGAACAATAAGGCAAGCATCACCAGAGCTGATAGATGTAAAATATTAAGTTATGGCGTGGACAATGTGTATAGAGTATAGACACATTGGTATTTTGATAATATTGCAACAATAAAAACGGAAAAATTGTGTATTTTCACTCTCCCTTTTCCAAACCTATATGTATACCCCCCACCCCCACAACCCCACCCCCACCCGCATATTTTACATAAATTGTGTTTTTCAAATCGGTTAAAAATAATTAAGTTGGATAAACATTAAGACAATATATAAAATTTGAACTTGTCACACCAAAATCGTTGATGTGCCTTTTTTGTAAAACCATTATTTGAATGTGAGTTATTTTGATAGAACCGTTAGCAACATTCAACATAACGGTTTCGTTTCTTCTAGTCTGAAATCCAATTATCGCAAACCGGTGGCAACAGTGACAAGGCGAGTGAGAATGCATCTTTGAACAAACAAGTTCCGAGATAAACTTGCCCTTGAACGAACGAAATAACTTTTCTCATTACCAAGCAAGTAGGCCTAGTCATGTGCTCTCGGCTACCCTTTGGTAAATGCTAATACCTAAAGACGACAGAGCAAAGGTACAGTGTACTACGGATGGGTAATCATTTTTTAAAGTTGTTACGTCGACGGTTAGTGTTGGCTCGACTCTGATTCGGGAGATCCCGGGTTCAAATCCCGTCGAGACCGGCAATCCTGATTGAAGGTGTGTTCCGAAGTTTTCCTCAGTCGTTATTGCGAATGCAAGGTATCCCATCACAATTGTCCTATCCGCTACATACCTAGTCATAGACACATGAAAAGGGGCATGAATTGCACCCTGGGCAGGCTTCCCACGGAAAATTTTAAAGTTATTATTATTATTAACGGTTTCTTTGAGTTAGATAAATTAATTTTGTTGTAATTGGTTTATATTTACTGTACAACTTTTATAATTAATAATTATTAACAGATACATGTATTTTTTTCAAAATCCACATTTTTCAGACTGATAAAATGTCTAGACAAGTTTAAATCAAGTGTTAATCTCATTTTCCAAATTAAAGTTTTCAAAATTAATGTATAAACCCTTATTTAAAATTAATTGTTGCTGTAGCCTATGTCTGACGATAACAAATGCAACTATTGTTATTGTGCCATATAATATCGTATTGGTATGATGCCTATTTAAATGTAAGAATATAATAAGTGGTAGGTTAAATAATAATAATAATAGGGTGAATTGCTTGCATTCTCAACATAAATTACTCTTAGGAGGAAATGATCTTATTAATATGTAGCTGTTACGTCACATAAGGTATAACGACTGGAATGTCACATCAGAATACCTTCTCACTCAATCCGTTTTGGAGATATACTTTTAACGCGTCATGAACGACTAAATCCCACGGAATTCACAAACTATCTCACGCAATATAATGGATACTTTCTCAATCTTTATTAGATATAATATAGACTATTAAAGTGCTTATGGCTGATAAAATCTAATGGAGTTCCCAAATTATCTCACGAATTATCGTAACTCACAAGTAATAATGTCTGCACAGAAATGTAATTCCGACCTCACTCATTCAATATACTAGCATGTCCGTGAAACTGTCTAATGTGTATTACTACCACTAAAACAAGCATTCCACTTAAACAGTAGTCAACAAACAACTAGAATTTCGGTTCTAACCTCTTTATAAAACCATGTAGATTTGTCCCCCACATAAAACAAGTTCTGTATGAGATCGCACAAGGCTGACAGTACCCCAGAAGTGCGTGGTCGCAGGAAATCTCTACAATGTTTCGTCTCGACTTTATGCACCAGCAGTTAGATGCAATTGTGGTCACGGATGATTTATGACCGTTTTGATGTGTTTTTGAATCTTCTTTTAATGGGAGTTAAAGGAGTGTTTGCGCGCGGCGCGCGTGCGCAAGACACTGTAATAAAAACGAGTTTTTATGAAGGCTATTAAATAACAAGTGGAAAGAAGGTTGCATGGTCTTGGCTTTCCTTCAAACTGAAGATATACACTACACACACTTGGCGATTCATGCGACTGATTGGAGTGATAGACTAGACAAGATGGATTCTGACGCACTATGCATGTTTGCTTTTACCAAGTCGTAAACGAGGGAATGAGTCTTCATTATAACTTAGACCTATTTTAAATTGAAAATTAGTTTAAATTTATAACTTCATTTGCAAGTCATTATTAAGAGTGCAAATCATAGCCACTTTTGATATTTTGTTTGATTTTAATTCGTCGTTAAAAAGCTTTATTTATTCGTAATATCAATGATTCAAGACTACTGATAATGCGTATAATTATATAGCTAAATACTAACACAGTCTTCTCTCCTGTATCCAACCAACCCCATAGCAAATCGTTTATTATAATTGCATATTTCCAATAATAATGCAAAAGCATCGGTCATTTGCGTGAAAGAAACGAAAATAGGTGTTACGTGAATTTCAAAATAATTGGATTTTAATTTAAATAATGTTTTATGAAAACAATATAGTCCCAGTTCTCAACTAAATGAATGGTAATAATTTAAAATCCAAATTAAGACGTGTAAATACGGCAGGACTCATAAAGACCATCAGCGTAATATTTATGCCCATGCGCACTCAGTCAGCAGCTACCGTACGTAACGGGCAATTTAAGCGCTGGTCATATTTATGCGCACTTAAGAAAACTGCAAGATGCATTAGAGTTTTTTTTACTGGCGTTTAATGGCTTGTTCTTTCGGGCTTCATTCCTAGACGTTCCCTACACGTATATAACACCATGTGAGTGCGAGTCTGAGGCTGGGTGTGAGTCTGAGTCTGAGCTGAGTGCGAGTCTGAGTCTAAGTATGAGTGCTGCATCGGGCGAGTATGAGTATGAGTATGAGTATGAGTATGAGTGTGAGTGTGAGTGGAGTCTGGGCGAGTACTGAGTGACTGGGTCTGAGTATGATGCGAGTCTGGTCTAGTATGAGGGGCTCATGGGCGTATAGTATGATCTGATGGAGTGTGATGCGATCTGAGGTGATGTCTGAGTGCGGGTGCAGTATGGTCTGAGTCTGGGTCTAAGTATGAGTGCTGCATGGGCGAGTATGAGTGGTAGTGATAGTGAGTTGGGGTTCAGTATGGTCTGGTACCGATAGAGTATGATTATATAATATGAATGCGAGTCGGGGGCTACTAGTATGACTAATGGGTTTGTAAACTGCGTATGTGTGTCTTGCATTCTGAGTATGAATGCGATCTACAAGTCTGTATTGTCGCGTAGTACATGATATGAATTTCATAGAATGTATGGTGCGATCTGGGCCAGACCGAGTGCTGGGTGCATTCCTAGTCTGATCTGAGTTAACGTAATGAGTCTTTCGGGACAGTATGAGTATAGTATCGAGTTAACAAATTAGCTGCTGGCCGAATAAAATCCTGGAGTCCTGGTTGAGTATGCGATGCGTTATCGAGTATGAGTATGGGTTTTAAGTATGAATGGAGGTGGTTGGATGTCTGAGTATGATATGAGTGGGGTGAGTCTGAGTATGTGTGCTGGTGCGAGTATGAGTGCATTGAGGTCAGGTATGAGTGGGGTTATGTGTATGTAGCATGAGCATGAGCATGAGCATGAGCATGAGCATGAGCATGAGCATGAGCATGAACATGAACATGAACATGAGTATGAGTATGAGTATGAGTATGAGTATGAGTATGAGTATGAGTATGAGTATGAGTATGAGTATGAGAATGAGAATGAGTATGAGTATGAAACTCTAATTGCAAATTTATTTATTTATTATTTATTTAAGAGGGGGTGCGTGTGCGTGTGCGATTCAAAGTCTGAATCTTGTGTGAGTATGACTGCGAGTGCGAGTGATATACGTCCTGTATAATTGATAGAGTTTAGCTAGCCTCATTTCGATGAAATATTACTTAAACACTCATTCACATTAATATCAATCAATATCCTAAGAGCGTATTAAAATGAACATCAAAGAATAACGATTACTAACAACTTTGTTTACTTACAGTTCAATTTTCAGCTATTAATAACTTTATCATATACTTCCGCCTAGCCTAGTTCCATCTTGAACCATTTCATTTGCCAGTTTGAACATCTTGGTAAACGTTTGAGTTTCCAAAACAATTTCGATTGCGCAACCAGGGCCTTAAGTCCTGTCACGTCACTCATTGTTAAACCCTTTAGCTACGGTATGGTTACATTTCTCAGCTTACAAAAGACTCGCCCATTACAGTCTAAATGGGTTGAAAACTTCTCGTCCGAACAAGGAAAGGGTTAAACATTGTTGGCTGGCTCAAGGTTGGCCGTGGTACATTGTTGTACACGTAATGTGTGTTGGGTAAGAGGGCTAGCGATGCCAATGAGTGGAGATTAACACAGGTGCAGCACAGCACTAGCACGCTAGTGTATTTCTGGAAGTTACCAGCGATCTCAGCCTGTTTCAAAGTTGGTTCCAAGATTTTACTCACTCATAGGCGAATCTTGGGCATTCCCTCACAATATTTAAATACCCTAATTACCGAAAGTCGCCCGAAGACGGTCATACCAGATAAACTGTAACTAACGAGCTTCTAAAGTGTAAAGTGACAGTATCCGGCATTATGACATGAGAATATGCAAAATATCTCGTCGGGTTTTGAAAAAAATGTGCACATTCCTTAGACAATAATATTCTACTTCGATATACATTAAGATAAGGTGTTAGACAGTATGCAATATATTCGTAGGCACCTGAATACTTCAGAAGTAACCATATTTAATATGCATGCATAAATTAATAATTATGTTTTTGTTCTATTCCACCATATTTTAAATGTCACACGATTCAAGCACATGTCTAACTCATCATTGTGTGCATATAACTTACTTTTAATCTAAACAATATAGTATTGTTATCTCGGGTATCAAAGATATTATCCCATGACATATGACATTGTATAGGCTATGAATATAAATGGGGACATTTGGCACATTCTGCAAACACCATAATACATATTTTGCTTCGTTTATTATTCATGTTTTTTTATTAACAGTGTTATGCGAATAAATTGAGTTTAAATGTTCACCGTTAAATAGGTAACTTATTTCTAAAAAATGTGGGTGTAAGATTGAAAGTACATCTTGGATCCTCGTATATCCAATGGATTCGTCATCGATTTTAATATTAGTTTATTCTTGTCTTTGTTAGAAGGATTATTGTCATAGTAACATCTTACAATGCACATAATAATTATAATAAACTTTTATTTCGTCTCTGCAGCCAAAGGTGTTGCCTAAGAACACAGAATAATAAACAATGCACAAGTTTCAAATAAACTAAAAAATAAATTAAACGGTAATCAATAAAAGCAGTTCACTAACACTCATAAAAATACGAATTGACCATCACAACATTGTCCGTTATTCATTTTTTACTTTAATTTCAAAATTCAATATCATTTTTACAATAATGCATTTATTATTATACAAACTGCACTCATTGCAGTGATGTTATGTTGGCTTACATTTGGCCACTACATGAAACATAATAAATAATTTACTGCTTTTACCATGTGAGATAGAAAAAAAGTTTTTTTATATTTTAGTTTCAATATATACATTTATTTAATGCAAGCGTTTTTGATATTTTTCGTCTGATGGGATATTTAGTGATCAAAATTTATGCATCACATTCTTGGGCGCATTATTCATGAGTCGGGTTGTTAATGGTAATTTTATTTGCAATTTGATTCTATCAAACAAACTAACCACACATAAATTACATGTACTAAATCAATATAAACATGTTCCAAAGCTTCCTTCAAATATCTCGTCTGGAAAATAAACTGCTGTCGTTTGCTCGCACGCTTAAAACTTACACGACAATGCAAATTATTGCCCTCTATCATGTATGTCGTGCACATACAGTTTTTGGGAGGGGAGGGGGGGGGGTCAAGGCCACGTATAAACACACATGGGTCTAAATTAAATTCTGAACAATAAAAGATTATACTTTAGAACATCAGTAATGTGAAATTCGCTTCATTGGTCTGAGCTAATAATTCCAAATTGAAAATAAAATAAGCACTACTACGAATCGTTTACAAGACCATTAAAATAAATTAAATAAAACAGACAAATGGTGAAACATACATTGAATCAGTTATTATAAATAAGCTCACGAAACAGGAGGCAGACTAGACGAAGCCTAATAAGGTATTACATATGCAAGCATCATATCCATAGTATCAGTTTGCATACGTGTATGCTCGTTGGCTCTGTACGTCTACGCCAAGCTCTCTAGACGGGCAGGTTCACTGGCAACACCGCTTCTAGCAGACGCCGTACTGGGATTGACGATATATTCGTTTAGAATAACCTTTATGTAACTACACTTCATGAACAATTATTTAAATAATTATTAAATTGAGAGGAATCATTATTCAAAACATCAAAATACCAAGGATGTGTCCACTATAAGAGCGATACAGAATCATCAGTATCAATTAAAATAAATATACAATATATAAGAATATATATTAAAATAGTATCACTCTAAAAAGATCGGTAAATGCTGATTGTATGTTACGGATAGGCCTAATGATTTTATAAATTTTGGACCATCGAGTCAAAGCAAATTGAGAACGGGGAGAACAGGCTACAAACAAGTTAGCTTTAGTCCCCTGTTTTTAAGTTTTTTGCTGCTGTAATATGTTTTGTTATAAATAATGTTTAAAACTTAAAAGTTCATTTAATTGACTGGTAAATTATTGAAAACCTCAAGGACTAGACACTCAAGGATATGATGTACCCCTGATCTACGCTTATTTTGACTGACTGCGCGTATAGATTACGTTATTTCTCTCCACAGCAACTCTAATAATGTATAAAGTTTATTTCATTATTATTGTTTTGAATTTAATTTTCTTTAGATAATAAACATCCAAAAATATCCACGACAGTAGAAAACATACATGTATTTTACCCAAACACATACATCGCGACGCAAAAAAAACCTAATATGCTGATGAATTCAAGACTTGAAGTCGTCGTCTTCGAGACAGCTTCCATCCTGATGGTTATTGGATTCAGAGTCCGAAGAGCAGGACTACGCTGCTAGAGAGATCGGCCACGACCGTACACGACAGAACAACGACGGCGGAGTTTATTACTTGAACATTGTTAAGAGAATGAGCAATAGTAAATTACTAATTTTACTAAGACGTTAAATAAGGAAAATACATGGAAACACTTGACATTTATGTACGAACAACATGTAAGCAACGGTTTTGTCCGAGTTTCTATAATGTAACGATATCTAATGAAATAATATTGTAAGAAAGAAATACAAATACTAAAAGTTCCACGCTAGCAATGTTTTAAAGATAATTTTATAAATACATAAAATGTGGCTAGTTTTTAATCGAATTATTAAATGATAGATCGGCTTCTTCTATAATCTATTCATGACCATGATAATTAAATAGTATATCACTATTAATCAAACAGAGAATATTAGGATCCATTCATTATTGTTGATAAAACCTATTTTCAAGTTTAATTCCTCTTAGTATTTATCTGAACCCGATTACATTTTAAGTCCATTCAAATCCCTTTTTTAAATGTCATAACCAAACTAAAGGCTTGTTAAATGTCTTGGTTATGGTAATGCCATATATGAAATCGGCCTACTTTGTAGCTATGATTGATAATATTGTTATAACTTCTGTTTATAGCTTACGCATGCCAATTTCATATCAAAATAATATTCTGTTGCTCTAAAGATAGGCCTGCAGTCGAACTATCACACTTACATATTCTATCGACGTTCTGTAAAACAATAACAATAAATATCCCCCCCCCCACCCCCCACACACATCATTCCCTAAACTCACACCAGTATGTATCAACATTCTCTAGCTCTTATAGTTCACTAGTATTCTCTGGATTTCTTCACATCTTGCAATGTTTCTCGCATTTATCTGATTATTTCATCTAACCTTTGAAACTCGAGCTGTTCTTGTCTTAGTACACCTACTTCGTCCAATCTTAATGTTATTGTTTCATATTTATGATTCTTATGTCTCTATATTCAAGTCAAGAAGAGGTGTGCAGACAGGGATTTTCTCTTGTGACAATTGAACATAATTTTACACTTATAATTTAAATCTACTAAGTAGGAGTAGGAAATACTTACCACTTACCCTAAAAAAATATTTCTCTTTTTGGCTTTGGTAACGTTGTCTACGTAAGCCCCCCCCCCCCCCACCGAAACGCATTGATAAGGACATTCCATTACAAGCTCTTCTTTGTGATAAACCATTCATATTTACAGGTAATTAACTGAGATATTAATACGATACTCAAGATTCGAACCTGACTGAATGCAAACCCGAAAATATTTATTTCAGGTTCGACTTTAATAGTGTATACCTGATTGCATAAAGTTATTTCTCTTCATTCAACTGTCAAAACCCAAAGAGCATTATTAAAATGGTCGATCTTGTGTTTTGTGAATTAAACATGAGTAAACTTCACGATTGACTTTTTATTTGTTCAAAAGACCTACTTGACGAAATATTCGTGATAAACAGACTACTTTGAAATTCACGTGTTAAACCGTTTAAAAAATAAGTCATTCGTCACATTTTTAAATTAAACTTTTAAAAAATCGTAGTCATTGTTCTGTCATCGTCATCATCGTCGTCGAAATTTTTTGTTCGTATTAAAAAATGGTAACTTTCTAAGATAATTGACTAAAGCTATATTTTAGTCAAGAGAAGTAGCCATGTTTTCGTCGAGGTGTTACTTTAGGGTTTGCTGCTGATGACAGCTGTTGAGAGCCCCTTCACCCCATGCCATCTCGCAGCTATATTACCCCCTTCACTCACTCATTTCAGTCAGTCTCACACTACCTTCTGACCTCTTACTCCCCACCTCATACGATGTCCCTTTTTTGTCCGTTTTATTTCCAACCCCGACGTTCATCTCTGCAACTCAATCCACTCATCTTAAGTCACACGTTATTTTATCTTATGGGACTATATGGCGGGTTTGTCGTTGAATATCAAGTGTGTTTGCAAATGTTACATAATGCGGTTTTTAGATCAAAATAATTGGTTCGGTACTTCCATTTGTTACGTTTACTTTCTTGCACTGCCTAACACTTACAGGTTTTTTACGCTATAAGGCACTTTGAGTATTACAGTTTTTATTTTAACTTCCTTAAAGGCTCGCACCCACAAATACAATAATTATTACCGTATATGATTTATAATTTAAATTTTGTATGAAAATTAACTGTGGATATTAACTGAACGCACCATGGTTTAATGCACACGCAAAATTGATTTCCTTTACCTTTTCCACCAATAAGTTCTTTAAAAAAATAAAACATTAATTCATCGATTGGGAGAATACATATGCAATATGCCAAGAATACAATAGGAATTAAAGGAAGTTCAAAGAAGCTCGTTTAATGGCATGTACATATTATAATGTCACGAGTACTCGTAGCACCTATACTGTCCTATTTTTGTCCTAATGTAAGGCCTAGAGGATGTTTTGCCGATTTGGTGGTTTTGTTCTTGCCCTCACCTACTAGTTGTGCATAACTTATTTCTGTAATGTTTTATTTTAATTTTAATCGTAGTTTGTTGTCATAAATGTTTCATGGTCATTTTTGTTATTTTACATTTATTTTGTATTGTTATAATATTCATTTTGTTCAAGCTCAGTTTTAGAAAGACACTCGATTAGTGTTGAAAAATCACTAAGTATTTATTATCTAAGAACAGGTGTCCAAATAATTACCATTTAATAAGATAAACAAGCTTGTGAGTGATGTAATTGTTAACATTAAAAAGGAACACATTAATTTAAAGTAAATCTTATGCTGGTATATTCATATAATTACTACCAAAAGCTGTTAGCCTGCAAATTTCATACATACATCAATGTTTCTGTTCGATGGTTCATATTATCAATCTAAATATAACATAAATGAATATTTTTAAACATTTTAGATTCCTATGTATCTTTGAAATTTGGGCGGGGGCGGGGGGGGGGGTTCTTAAAATCAATGCTATAAAACTGTTATTTTAACAAAAATAAGAAGAGAAAACATTAAAATAAAGTTAAATGTAGGTGCAAACGAAATGTAACAACCTTTAATGACGAAAATATGTTGTCAAAAGTATTTATTTTAACCACACTCCCCTTGAGACATTTAAAGCATTTTTTAAATTCATAAACTGTGACATGGCTTTCAAGACAAGACAAGGCAGGGATATGCGTGGTTTTAATTACCACACATCACATAAACAAGCTGCGGAATACTAAAATATGGAGACTACCCCTATAAAATATAATTCCACACAAATGCCGCCGAGCAAAATAAATATTAATTTATTTGGACATGACAAAATAATATAAACAAAAAGCTTATTTTAATTATTGTTGAATCAGTTGTATTATCCATCACATAAAACAGGCGCAAATATCATTTTCGCCTATAAGAAAAACTCTTTGTAAAATATTTAGAGGTATAATCATGTAAAACTGGTTTTCCAATGGTGAGTAGGTCTCTGTCTCTATTTGTTTTCTTATTAGTGTCCAGAAAAATGTTTTGTCTTGTTTGATTGGGCCTTAAAACATGCGTGAGGTCACAGTTTTAGAATGGTAAACAGTATAGGTCATAAAACACAAAATAACTATTCACATTATTATAATATATTAAATACATAATGTTTTAACTAAAATCCACGCGTTTTGAGTCGACTGTGCTTTGAACACGAGAATACCGTCCGATGCATTAGCTTGATGGCAATCAGAACAGTACGCGGCAAGCCGGGTGCGTGTTTGTTTATAGCTTTGCGTGAATAATAAAAGGAGGTCCCGTTTTATGGGCTATATAACGTTCATAATGACTGATCCCTTGAATTGCTATCTTTTCCGAACTAGGGCATAAATCTCTTGCCTTCGGCGGACAGTAGTCATGTATTATCTACCAACATCATGACTTCACTCCTCACACGTGATTATTGTAATTGTTTGTAATTAGTGTAAGTAGTAATATATTATGAATAATTGATGTATGTTAGGCAATTTAATATAGATATAAATATTATAACCATTTTAGGCACTTGAAAGCGTCTGCGGGTATTTATGTCTAACGCTTTTCACATATCAGATGTAATGTACAAACATATCTCATTCGAACATATTATATAATACATGCACCTACATGATTTAAAAAACAGGATGCACATTATTGTAATCATCAAGATGGTTATATTTATAATGAATAATAACAAAGTTATGTATAACTGAAGCAAACATAACGCTTGAAAGGATTCGTCTGTAGGAATTTTTAGTAAATTTAATTTAAATTATACTTTATTCTATTTATATTTGCATTCTAAGATTCCATGCGTACGGAAATGTTTTGGCACAAGCGGCTTTTGCCAGTATGAAACAAAATTATTGAAAATACCGTTACAGATTATGTACATTCTAAAGCAATGCAATAGTATAATATAAACGATTTTTTTCTTCAAACAAACCTGATTGACTTTAAATTTTAAATCCTCTCACATTCCGTTTTCTGTCTGAAGGAAAAATTAATACCTCCCTTACCCCTTGTCAATAATTCACCTAGTTAGCGTAACTAATGCAACAAGTATCCTAAGCTTGTAATTCAAGTTGTGCTTACCTTGTTGAGTTCTACTCGAAGTAGTTTGACTTGTGTGGCGTGTATTCGTGAGTTGGTCGGCCGGGCTCTTTGGATTCGGCCATGTTGCATGGGCAGGATTCTACAGCAGCCATGTTACCAACTTTATCGACCGAAGAGACTCCGAGGGGTGACATTCCCCGCCCCTCACACAGGCAAAAAATCAATTCTCTACGCAGATAATAATTTCAGGTCCTAGGACTACCCCTCTTGCGGTTGTGTGTGTGTGTGTGTGTGTGACATACTTGAATACGCCATGCATGGAGAAGGAGAAGGCCCTATAGCGTGATTCGACACAAAACTTACCAACATAATTTGATTCATCACGATTTCATATCTGAGGTAGCCCCCTCGTCAGTGGCGTAGGCCCAACTGTTTATGAAAGACACCATGTAACCAGTGGCGTCAGACTTATAGCACTATACCATGCTGATATGTAAATATTGCATATTTGTGCAACGATGTTCGGTTGGGGCGCGGGTTCATAAGGTTGCATGCATGAGGTGAGGGTTCAAACGATTGACACCGATGCAGGAACATGGGTTCGAATCCTTGTAGCTGCCCTTCACCCTCATCTATTACCACTCGGCGCTAACCCTAAACAACATAACATGGGAATTATTATCAACCAGACTCTAAAATCTAACGACATACACATGAGTGTTTCGTGTATCGCTGTAAACGTGTTATTGAGGTGTTATAGCTTATTTGGGAATGCCGTCATACTCAAGTTTCGGTAGTTTTCAGTTCATCAGTGGCGTATGACTAAGAGACCGTTCGTCGTAAGTCTAGAAATTATTACAAAGCAAAATATTATAAAATTTCTTGTTATTTTCGCTCCTGTTTTTTTTATTTTTATTTATTTATTTATTTATTTATTTAACGTCTATCCTATTTAGTTAAAAAAAACTGATTTACGAAGGAGGACAACTAAATAAATCTAGGCCTACTTACACAGATGCAGATACAGCAATGAACTAACAGTCACGTAAATATTTGCTTTTTGCAAAACATTGTTTTGGTTTACATTTGAACTCGTAAAATTTTGACCCACTTGCAAAAAGCAACCATGTAAATACAATATTTTAGTTCATTTCTCTGCATTTTGTATACAAGCGTAAGTGTGCATATGCCTAGATGCTGCCACCACATTACACCACAATAATGTACCCCCCTCCCCCCTCCTTTTAACCAATTGAATTATCATTTAACTCTCATGGTTATAGCATGTACCCCCATGAATCGTACAGTTAATCTTAATTCCCCCCCCCCCGCCCCTCCCCACAATAGATAAAACTAAAAAAAGGTGTAAAGTTTCTCTTTCGGCTTGGTTTCGACGAAAATAATAATATGTTCCTTCAAACTTCAATTCCGACTACGCTTCCCTATTTTATTGGAGAAGGTAAAAAATTATAATAAGATTAAAAGGCCGTTATCAAAAATTAAAAAAATAATTGTCATCAACCATGTATACTTGGATATATGTGTAAATATATTTGGAATGATGATGTAAAATATACAATTTAGATTTTTACAAGTAGGTTTAAATTGTAGCAGTTAAATAAACATGAGCGCAGCACGCAAATACATGAAGCGTAAAAACATTCGAGTAACCGCTACGCATGGTAGGTCCTCTTTAATTGAACACTTTGGTAAGTTATTCGTTTAAATTGCAAATGATTCACCTTCGAGGGGAGGCTTGAATATCAATTATAACTTAAACTTACGACGCAATTAACTCATTTCGCTTCCCATAAACACATTTTAATATACCTTACTGCGAGACACTTAATAACACTTGTGATTATTACATAGAACTTATTCACGAACAATTAATTTAAGTGTGCATACTGAACGAATTAATATCATGCATGGTCATTTGTGCACGGTACGAAATATAATGTTATTCAAATTAATTTAAACAATGAAACAATGATAAATAATTTTAAATCCACAGTATAATTAGATGTATAATTTTATGAAAATTTCCCTCTTCATGAAACGAAAGATTTTGTGTAAGTTAATTACTTTAGTCCTTCCCACTTATTATTAGCTGCATTGTATATTCAAAATTAAGTATGTACAAGCATTAAATAAATATAAATTATAGACAGTCTCTTGTGTGAGGGGTAGGCCATATAATTATCAGTACATAAACATTATCATAAAATCACAATAATAATTATCACAACAATGATATCTTTGTAAAATAAGGAATAATATTTACAGAAGAACTTGTCATTGGCATTGCAAGTACATTAAGTATATAAACCACATGGCTACGTAAGTTAAAGTTACGTTAATAAGTAATCGCAAGTACTCGAACTATAAGGGGGAAGTACCGATGGGCGATAGCATAACGCGAGTGTGAAATAAGTGAAATAATTAGAACTCGTCATATTCGGGTCACCAATGCTTTGTCAAGCTGATAATCTCAGATATAACCAAATGAAATCCTTTTAAAAACTGGATAGGAAAGGTATTAATTTAATAAATCAAATTAATAAATCATTCGTTAGAAGGCCAATAACATATTACCACAAACACACACTTGAGGTAGGTACAGACCCGGTTTGCTCTGACTTGCAAATGAAGATGCAAATCAATATCATTATAACTAACGCCCTTAGCACTTTTGTATATTTATATATTATATACTAGATTTAGAACGGATGTAGGCCTATGTTGATAAAAGTTAATTTTCTTATCAGCTTGATAATGACAAAATGTTGTTTTGCCAACATTTTTTTCACCCAACATGTTGTCTGCTAACAGGCTCTTTCTTTCATATATATATTGTATTTGAAAGTATTTAATGTCTTATTCTATTCAGTTGTTTAAACTGATTTATAACGGAGAACAACAAATAGTATAAAATGTAGAATGCACCACAAACTTCAGCCCTAGTAAAGTAAATTATGTATTATTCATAGTCGTACTTCGTGGCACACCAAACCGAAAGGAAAAATATACATTCAAGCATATATTTTAACACAATATAGTATTGAATTTGGGTGACGGAAGACTCTTGACACCATCTAACTATCTATATACTGACGGGTTTCGAGGTTTTCTACATCGGAATTAAGAGTGATATCATACCTAGAAATTTTTGAAATTATCAAATAGTACTTATTTTTAGATCTAGTTTTCCCTTATAATTGTTTATACATAGAACACAATATACTAACAAAATATTACGGTGTAGCCATTCTAATAGGTCCTTCCTGTGTATATATTGTAAATAACTTGCCCATAAGGCCGGGTATAGCTTAAAACCATGGACCGGTAATCGTTACCAGAAGTTGAACTCATGAGATATGACAACTTGTCAATTCAAAAGTCACTAAAATCAAAATCACAACAACATAGAAGTGTTATGTTTTACTCATTAGTCACACAACAACTCTCATAAAAGTACAACAAATAATAATTATAATAATTATAGCTTGTGGTAAAGGTACCTGAAATGAGTGCACTAGTACCAGTGTAGGTGGTTTGAGTCCATGTCGGAGATAACTATTGTATTAATTGTATTTCCTTGACTTGTAATAATACATTACAAACATTTTAGTAGAATACATGAGCAGAAACAGCTTGTTGTGTAGGGGGTCAGACAATCATATCACAGACAGGTCAGATTACTTCTGGTCAATCAGAGACAGGTATTTCTGGTGAAAATAGAAGGCAATTTTAGTCTTTGTTTGAAGACCCCAAAGCAGGGAATTGACCATGAGAATATTTCAAAATTTTGTTGAAAGTGGTGTATCTTTCCCATTAAGTCGGGACTGGGATTTTGTAGGACATAATGGTTATAACAATAAAACAGGGGTTATAAGAAATTAAGAATTCAGATGCAGATATATTTGTGAGGATTGTTTGTTTTGTTTTTGTTTAACCCCCAATGGTGGTGAAAATAATTAATAATTTTTGTGTTTAGCTATGTAAATTTATGTTGGTACTTAAGAGCTCTTGTTATGAGAATACCCCAAATAACCTATTTGAGTTTCTATAGAAAACCCTTGGAACAGTCTAAATTGTTAGTAACTAATATCGAACCGACGACCTCTTAAATCTGAGTCTCGTGTGTAAAGTATGGACTACTTCCACCATTTGACGATTCTTTGGAGGAAGCATTTTGTATTTATGACATCGTTCGCTTTCCACTTTATTGCTGGGTATGAGAACCAATTTCAGTTTATTTATTTGAACACAGCAAATGTTCTACAATTCTACAAATAATACGGGTCTATTTTATATAAAGTGAATGCGGTCAGAGATTACGTTAGGAAACGAGTCTTTACTGATAACAGCTAAGCTAACTAATAATCTCGGTTTAGCCGAATTCCTCCATGTGAGTTGGTCGTGTTCATCTTGTTGACCAAGCCACCGAGGTTGTACACCCTCCAGCCCAGCTAGTTCGCAGGACGACGTGTAGATGTCACTTGAGTAGCACTGGACCCTAAAACTCCGACGCTGCAGAATCTCGAGGTGCGAAATCTACACGCACACCCGCATCATTCGAACAATCACAAACTGCAGACAACAACATGCAATCATAAACAGAATCAAAACGATGTGTTTGTGTATAATTTATGAAGCTGTTGTGTGTATTCAGTTGTCAATCCTGGTTTTGTACGGGTTTGAAACGAAGAAATCTCAGCGTTTGAAACCATGTTTGCTTCATATTTCGTCTGGTTCACGAAAGTTTTGGGTTTCACGGTAGATGACACTAGTGGAGGACAATAGTGATCATCATTGTACTAGCCGGGGAAAACTATCGACCCGTCTTAGTCTGACGCTAGGAGAGAGAGACTGGCTGAATGGGCTCGGCAATATCGTTCCCCTGAACATTTTACCTCGACGAAGTTTACGAGTAATTTATTTTTAATTCGCATAGAGAACGCCAATAGATTGCGGTTTAAAAGCCTTTGGATAATTCGGCACGTCCCTAGTTTGTAATATATTGCCTAAAATACGCTGTTATTCGTATACAAATTCAATTTATAGCCTTCGTTGCAGTTTGCGGTAATATAATGTGTTTTATAGTACGTTTAGAAAACCCCATAAAACCCAATAATTACTTTTTAATTTCGTGTTAAAGAGTATATAGAGCTATTATTCGTGTTCTTGTTGATGGCCTCAGATTAGCTACCATAAAGTGGCGTGTCCTTAGAGTTAAGCGCAATGAGTATGCTATTATCGAGCCGAGGCTGAAGTCTTCGCATGGCTGTGGACCCACTAACTCCTCTATTTACACAGTCGCCCATATAAGTTTAGTGCTGTCTTGATATATAGGTCTCCTCATAGCCGTGGAGTTTAAGGGTCTCCACAGTATACTTTGATGATGCCATAAAAAGACTTGGCGGTCAATCGAAGAAGGTGTGAAGAGTAGTTGAATAAACACCCATATACACAACAATCACCAGCAATTAAATTACTTTAACCCAAACCGAATTAAACGGTCCCCCTCATTTTTTACAACTATTTTATTACGTTTATGCACAAGCTCCAAACAGCTTTACAATGTTCTTGATGGGGCTCAAGACAGTTTCAGGGCAAACATAAAATTATATTGACTTACCTTTAGGATATACTGTATAAGTAGCTAACCTTTAGTAATATATTGCCAAGTCGGTTAGGTCTTGTTTCGCATGCGGTCCCTATGCATCCCAGATGAAGTTATGCATGCGCCTGTTGTTACACAACGCTATGTGATCACGCTTATGAATAATTTGACTTTGATATTGTGTCAGACCTTCATATTTGTCGAAAATATGATACGTAAGCCATAGGACCTGGTGCGTATTTGATATTTAAAAACTATTGTATTTTATTGTGGATATATAATATTAATAACGTCATTCAATTAATAAACTGTTCTGTTAATGTAAGTACCTACTCATTGAGATCATGCAGTTTCATGAATCGCAACGTCGGGTGACAAGACTCAAGAAGTACATGTATTTTTTTTATTTTTTTTTTTTTTTTTAGATTTTGAATTGCGAAGAGTAGCTATCAAGTAACACGGGAAGATATTTCGGACGGTCGCCCGCTCAAAACCCACCACTGGCTTTATTTTCTCTGGACGATTGATAGCTTAAACATATCCATTGGTCATTTTCTCTCAAATATCGTTACAAATAACAACTCTTTAGTTTACGTTAGGGGGGTAAGAGAAACTGGACAGGGTTCTTATAAAAACATACCAAAACAACATACATAAATTATACCAACACCCAAATAAGTAACCACAAACTATGCAAACACAATATAATTTGAGTTACTTCGATGCTTTTGCTCACGAAGAAGTGTGTTTCATCTCCTCTTGTTCTAATACAACATTCTTGTTTGTATGTTACAGACGAACCGTCGTGATCTTCATGGAAGGGGCCAGAACTGGTAAGAGAACGCGTACTCATAAGGAGTTACTAACGCATCATGATTCACTACCATTTGTAAAACAATAGCGAGATGTTGTAAGTTATTCCATGCTGGTCGAAGGTTGAGAATGAATGGCGAGAAATGATTTATTATAAATTACAATTCAAATTACATGTTGAATGATTGACGTCTTCCGTAGTTACTTCGTTCACGCCTCTATATTATTCTTACATTTTAGCGGTTAACCGAAGACATGTACTTCATTTTCATGATTATGAAGCTAAGTTATAGCAAATCATTTCATAATCATGAAGCTAACTTATATCAAATAAGAGATCGCTGTTATTTTGCACTAAAATGATTTACGATCCTAAAAAATACTTTGTCAATGTGTCATTTAATATGTAGCACATATCGCAATGATAAACTCATAATTGCAATATTTTTATGTAACTTATGGTATATATTTATTAACTAAGAAAGAACCTCAACATGCACACAATGAAGATATTATCATTCTATTTTGTATTATTTACTACAATTCAGAAATTAAAAAAGTCCGCCCCAGCCGGGAATCGAACCACGGATCACCCGCATTTCAGACAGGCGTCTTAACCACTAGACCATCAGGTTGGGGCGGACTTTTTTAATTTCTGAATTGTAGTAAATAATGTCAATAACACCTACGGGAGTGTTTCCCGACTTAACAAATCGAGAAATTATATTTTGTATTTCTCTTCAAAAAATATAATGTTGGTGGTGAACCATAGTAATACTTGGTGCACAATTTTGTGAATGTATTTGCCATTTTGTAAGTTTGAACCAATTTATTATGTGATAAAATATCTAACAATGCATCAAATTACAACATTGTGATAAACATAATTATAATGTAGCCCGATGGATAATATCATAATATACAAACATATACAACGAAAACCAGTATGTCATCACCATTTTACAATTCATATACAGTCATCAGCACCGTCACCGTTAAATCAACATCAACATAAAACAAATCGTAATAATTATAACTATAACCATAGTCACGGGCGTAGCCAGGATTTTGGTTCGGTGGGGGGGGGGAGAAATGTCGTGGTTTATATTATATTAGAAATTTGTAGAACTGCGGCACGAAACTATCATTTTGGGAAAAGTACGTATCCTTGTACAATGGGGGGTCTGGGGGAACGCCCCGCAGCTAGTGCGGGTCTGGGACGCATAGCCCCAGAAAAAATCATTGCAAATAGTGACATTTTACTAGTTTTAGAGTGCTTTTGACAATAATTTATAATTGTGAAGATCCACATACTGTCCGTTTACAAAATCTTGCCATATGCCACATGTATTCCACATACTAGTACATAGTATAAATTAGAATTATTATAACCCTTCTTTTGATTTCGGGAGGGGATCGGACAACCTCCCCCCCCTCGATACGCCCCAGACACCTATTACAATTCTACTTAACTGAAATTAAATTTAAGACGCAAAATGCAAACTTGAAGAGAGTGAAGTGAAAAGTGTACTATGCCATGTTCAACATTATCAATAAACCAAGAATGAAGACACAGCGTGTGAAAAAGCAGCAGTGATCACTTATCTAAAAAGTTAACGGAAAACTGGCCGGAGTCAATTAATGGTGAATTCGAAGTATCTCCTTAAAATATTTTCCTTTTTGCTACGCAATAACGATTAATCTGTACCAGTAAATTACTAGAGCATGAGCCCTGTGGGGTAGCTAGAAATTCAAAGCCCTGGGTGCAATGCTGCTCGATGGGCTTTCTTGCCCCCATAAATTAAATAAATTGTATTTAGAGTCTACCCACTGAGTTATATAACTGATTTTCAGTGGGGACAGTAAATCAAAGCGACCAAGCCAACCCTGTAGGCCCCGACGCAATCGACGAGTGAGCGATAACCAACCAAAGATCGATATTGTAATAGGAAATTTAGCAATCAGTGGTATGGACAGTGCGAACACCCGCGGATCCACGCCAAAATCAACAAGGCCGATTCAGAACAACTCTGAATTTATTATGTGCTTCGTTGCTAGGACGGCTCCAAAGTCACCGTTTACAAACTCCTAAGACAAGAACTGATGGACTTAAGTCCAAATCAGAAGTTAAAAAACTTCTGACTTTGACGGGAATCGACCCTGGACCTTCTGCATTGGAAGCAGATACGCTAACAACAAGACCAACGAGCCCCTTCTTGCTCTGCCCCCCTTGAGGGCGCCATGGGCCCCCAATCTCTCAGGGCCCGGATGAAACTGCACCCCTAGCACCCTCTATTCCTACGCCCCTGCATGAGCTCACATGCACTTTTCGAAAAGGGTGGTTCCATCTAGCGTAAACTGCTGACACTGCTTGAGGGAGGTTCATGTTTCTCACCACCAAAGATGTCGAGATTTCTCTTCCCTGTTTTTTGTTTACTTTGGAAACTCACTTTCTGTGGAGAAAAAGTGGAGCCACTCCAATTGTTGTTTGAAGACCAGCTGGTAGTTCTTCCGGCAATCGCTAGGTCGCGCAACACCATTGACTGACCGTCTGTGGGTTGTCTTCCTCATCGGAAAAATAAACATCGAGGCAGCACTTTGAAAAATAAATCGAACCAAGTTTTAGACAAAAATCCAGTTACAAGTAACTAAATTGCGTAATTCTTGAATGTCGTTTCCCGAGTGTTTTATTGACATTGTAATGTTACTTAAAGCTGCATTCAGTAAGATTCTGAGTGATATGAAACTATACTAGGACGCTTTGCTAACGCTTTTTCCAGTCGCGTTGATGGATGAGCTTTTATGGTTGACTATTTCTGTCCAATGATTAATAAGTTTTTTGTATGCGGGATCTAATTACTTTTTCGCGTTCCACTGCAAAATATTTTTGTTAAATTAGGATAATTTTTATAAAGTATTATACATTGATATGGTTATACCAATTAACAATATAATGTTAACTATCTGGAGGCCCGAAGATTTGCTTTTTGTACGCATTGTAGGTGATTATTGTCAAGTTTCTATAGTTACTTGTTGATATTATACACCTGTAAAAGGCTTATATTAAATCTTTATTTCTATGCATTCTTTTATAACTTTTTTAACTTTTTCTTTCAAAAGGCACTACATTACCGTTACCGTAATGTCCATGTAAAATATGAACGTTGTAGCGTCTTACACGATTGATCAGAATTGGCCAAAATATCACGAAAATATCGCATGAAAAATTGGGGGGGAAATCGTAAAAGTACGATATTCATGAGAAATATTTCTTCGATTGTACCAAAAACCTGTCAGATCTAAGTTCAGAGATTTCGAAGGTCCCCTCTAATTTTCATCAAGATCGCATATGCCGTTTGCCCGGTAAAGCGAACAAACAGAAAAACGAGCAATTTTTCTCGGGGTAAGTGAAGCTGAAGTCTTCGCTTCGCTCATCCAATAATATGATCGTAGATCATAAGATTTTATTTAGCCCGAAAAGAATGTCAGAATATGTCATTCTTCTGAGCTTTTAAAATAACAGTTTAAAGTAATCAAAATATATCACTATATTTGTTTACTTTTCATCTTAAACCATTATTATTATAACATTTTATTTTGATTCCATGACATCTAGGATGTCAGAGGGTCTTGTAAAAACTCGTAGATAGCCACTGATTGTACAATACAAAATTGTATGAAAACCATCCCATCATTATTGTTTAAACCAAATTTTGTCTGTGTGAGATGGTTTGCATTTCCACAGCCACACATACCTCTTTTGTATGTTCACATTTTACCGTACTTTTTCTTTTGTTGTATTGCGTAAGACTTCACTCCAAAATATTCTTCTATATACTTAAAGATGAAATAAGGAAGAAAGTTGTAACAAGACTTTGTATAAAATTAAGCAAGATAACGTTTCTGAATTCGTAATTTTCGTGTAAATATTTAATTCGCATACAGCTATAATAATTAAAAGATGTCCAACTGAAAATCATTACCGTGGTAGAATGAGTGAGCTTTAAATACAAATGTATTTATTTAAAGAACGAAACACTCCCTCACTTATAAAAAATGATTAGTAGAGCATCTCTTTCCTGGGCCCATGGTATAATAGATCATGCTGGCCCTGGCTGTCGTATTATATGTACCAGGCGACTAAAATAGCAAACTCCATATGACATGTGATGTCTTATAATGCGTCATTAAACTAAAAAACACCGCAGTGACCTCAGTCTAAGTGTTTTTGGTCTGCTAGATTGTATGGTATTGTTTATGTACCCCTACCATCCCAAGCTACCACTCCTTGACCGTTACGTGAGAACATAAAACTTAACTAGGCCGCTTCGGGAACGCTTTTTCCAGTCGCGTTGATGGATGAGATTTTTTAAAAATATTTATGTCCAATAATTACGTTTTTATGCGGAATCTCATAACTTTTTTTTTATTTCTCGATTTGGTTAGTCGAGAACACTCCCGGCTACCTTTCTAATTTCTGAATTGTAGTAAATAATAACTTTTTCTATAGTTACTTGATATTACTTGTTCATTATACACCTGTAAAAGGCTTATATTAAAACCTTTATTTCTATGAATTTTAACCAACTTTTTCAACTTTTTCTATCAAGTGTCACTACATCGCCATAATCTTTATGTCAATGTAAAATATGAACGTTGTAGCTCCACCCGTTTGGTCAGAATCGGCCCAAATATCACGAAAATGTCGTATTAAAAACCGGGGAAAAAACCGTAAAAGTACGATTTCTATAAGAAATATTTTTTTCAAATGTCTTTAAAATCATAAAATATATAATTTAAGTGTTTTAAACGTTCCCATAAAGTTTCATCAATATCGGCAAATATCACGAAAATATCGCACAAAAAAATCGAAAAAAATCGTAAAAGTACTATATTCATGAGAAATATTTCTTCGATTGTACCCAAAAAAATACACCTCTAAGTTCAGAGATTTCGAAGGTCCCCTCCAATTTTCATCAAGATCGGATATGCCGTTGGCCCGGTAGAGAGCGAACAAACAGACAAAAAAACTAACAAAAACAAAACACCCGAGCTATTTTTCTTTGGGGTAACGTAAGTGAAAAAAAAACAAAACACAAAGTCAAATTGAAGTCTTCGCTTCGCTCATCCAAAAATAATAACGTAAGACGATTAGAAAAAACTAACATTTTTATTGTTTACGGATGTGCAAACTTCGTGGAATTTGACATTTGACTCTCCCAACATGTATTTGATATAATCTTCGCAAAGATAATCTTGAAAAAATTAAGAATGAAGGGGACAGATAAGAGAATGCATTTTTGTTACCTACCATTAATGAGTAAGCTCCTGATAAATTCGAAACATTCCATTGATGTATTGTTAAACGATGGTATTGTTATCTCATTTTACATATTATATTTATACACAATATTTATGGGACTGTCAAATAACCATGATAATATTCATTTTTGGACTTGTACAAAATCCGAATCATCAAATTATTTTGTTTTACTGTCTTGTGAGTCATTTTCGGAAGTAATATTCAATTGTGAGTCGATCAGATGCAGTCGGCGTTGCAAAAACTGCTTTTTTGCTTATATAATTTCTTGCATTCTCTTTCTTAAATCACTCAATACAAGAAGATCACCGTTATATATTTTCTTTTGGAAAAGGTTAATCTTCGTATGGAGGAATGCTTACAACCACTTGTATGGTGTTTAATGCTAATTTGCTTGAAGAGATGTCCGAGATGTAACAAAATACAACCAAATATTTTTGTTTGAAACACATTAATAACAACCAATGGTAAACGAAATATCATTATATTACCCATCACGTTAATTATTGTTACTTTGTTACCTATTTAAGATTTCAAAACAATGTTTTTCTTGTAGCTAAGATATCAATTCACTGGAATAGAAATTTGATACCTTGTTACAGAACTCTCAATACATTCCCTTATTAACATTTCCCCGCCATAAATACAAAATTTGAATCGATATAACATGTACATAATGTAGATATAAATTCTCGTAAATAATGTAATAAAACGTCCCTGGAGTAATTACCCCTCACCCCACACAGGAACCTCCAAAAGTCACCCTACGTTTGCGCGAATAGTAATTAATTTTACAAGCATGAATCATTTGGAAAACAATTTCGAAGCTGAAAAATTATTACTAAGTAGGTGGTGTGCAGTAGGTAGTGGGATAGGGAGGGTGGTAGTGCAGAAGTCAAGTAGAGAGAGATATTTTTTTTGGGGGGAGGGGTAAATTTGTTGAGTGAGACATGCAAGTTTACGAGAATTGCAGTTACACAAAGGCAACATTTAGATGTCAATTCGAAACTGAAAATTTGCGCTCTGATCACTTGATTGTTCTAAACTTGTGCAAAGTACTTGTACACAGCTCCATTTATGATGGTTGTAAATCTAAACGGTGCTCGTACCAGAAGAGGCTTGAAATCGGAACACCCACAAATACTGTTCTGTTTAAATAAAATGAATAATTCAATGATGCACTCAAAAGCATGTCTTATTACTCATCCTTCAGTCTCATCGTATAGTCATCGACCACTAGCAACTATCATTGACATATTTTATACAGGGTGGGGGGTGGGGGGTGGGGGGGTATACCATAATCCTCTTCTAGTCTTCTGAGTGTACCAAGTTCCTCACAGTATTCAAGATTGGACATTCGTCTAGTCAAAATATAACATAAAATGACAAGAGAACACTTTAATGGACTGTGAAGGATAGATAAACACTCACCCAACCACTAGATTTAGTCTTAGAAACACGATTTCTCTGTAATCAGATTATGAGGGAAATGTCTTATGGAAAATCCGTAAGAATGATAACAACTTTAATGGAGTGATGGATAAATCACAAACCAAAATAAGATTAAAAATACGGAGCAAATCTAACCTTTATAGAACGTTGTCTTTTTAATACTTTTGGTGGAGGTGCCGGGTTCAAAATATAAAATTTTGATAATAATATGAATGTCTTTCCACTCAGTTGCAAGAACTTATTTTCAGTTGGCGGACGTTATTAAAAAAATATCGTATGCTCTTCTTTGATAGGACAGTTTTAAGTCACCGTTCTTTTACTGAATTACTGAAACCACGCTACGTTATATGATGCTATCACATTAAGGGTAAACAAAATTACGTTTTAAAATAAGTTCATCTTGAGATCCTACTCCATGAAGATATACTTAAGCACAATCCAGAAAAAACATGCTTTGAACCCCCCCACCCCCCTTTTCGAGACATGCACACACACAAAGCAATGTGATATTTCTCATCTTACAACATAATAATAATAATCATAGTCATAGATTTTGTTATTTCCTTCATATATCTGCATGTAGTTTGCATTGAACTAAGATAGATACCATTACCAAACAAAGGTGTAGAAACTGCATTTGCCTTCTGAATTAAGGACGTTTCGAGCATTGTCGATTCCTGCATCACGCAGAATAGTCTCTTTCAATCCATAGCATTTCTGTCACTGCCTGCAACATCTTTAGATTTGAAATGGACTTTCATACATACATACATACATACATACATACATAAATACATACTTTCATACATCTGGAACTATACCCTATGTTTGATGCGAAGCATGCGTGCATACTTCATGTCAACCACCAGTGCAACTTCCCCCCCCCCAAAAAAAAAAAAGATTTTATACGTTCTCTTGAAATGCACACTGAAGATCTAATGGAAAACCAAATCCCAAAACAAAACAAGGTATCACAATTGTCTTGTAAAACTGGAACGCAATCTTCTCATTTTTTGATTTTCTGGAGAGTCTGGTACCGTTTGGTGTGTGCCCACTCCAATAAGTCAAACGTTCACCTCAGGGGAATAATCTTAATCTATGACTGCGACTCAACTTTGACATAAGGCGAGATTCTTGCATTCTTTACGTCATCTAGAGAAATCTTAATTCTGTGGAACTGGCCTAATATCACGCAATTGACTTTTATTGAGACGTTCTGAAGTTCCTGGCAACGTCCTAGCGATCTATGCAACCTAATTAATACAGCCGATAGGCAGAGTTGGATGTTCTTATGGTCCTGACTAAATGTCACAACTATAGCTCAAAGCTGTACATTGAGATGCAGCCGATGGCTTCTCTGGTGCCCAATTTTATCACTTGACTTGCACCCTTCGAAAGAAAAGCTTCCGATTAGAGACACACCATTTTCATTGTTCTCTTCACCTACATGCTAGATTTTTTAAACCTACATGCTAGTAACAAGATAATCCTCTGCTTCAGTTTCTCTGTCCAAGTGCTTCATCTTCATCCTGCTTGCCATTATTATCCCAGTTTCCCAACACCTTTAAAACTTTTAAACCTGTTTCTTTTGGAGATGCAAAGAATACCAAGATTGTTGATTGGATTGATTGATTGGATATTGCTTAACGTCTCATATTAATGCACTTTGGCTATTCGAGACGATGAGTGGTGATAGATGATTAAGAAGTATGAAGAGAAAGGAGGAAGGAAAACCCGGTACCGGCACGTAGCCTACTCCTTTCGAAAAGTACCAAAGGGACCAACGGTAATTAATGTACCATCCGAAAGGACGGTGTAACCTTGACAGTCATATAGGTTCCTCCACTAACCCGGACTGCCGAGCAGACGTCGAGGAGAACGAAGCCGTTACACTAGCTTTTGAACCCTCCATCTGCTCTAACCAGCGATATACGTGAGTTTCAGGGCTGAGCGGTCACCCACTCTACCCCTGACCACGCCCGAGTTTGCTTAGCTTCGGTGTTCTAGTGGGAACTGGTTAAACTACCTCGGCTAAACCGCTGGCTACCAACATTGTTACAAACAAGATTAATCACTACATTAGAACGTTTGAACTCTTTGTCGCATTTCTTGCAGCATCTTATGATATTACCTTAACGAGGAAACGAGTGAATCTCGCAAATGTTATTAAAGATCATGTGGATACTTGGCATCAACGCCATCTGTAGGTATAATCTCAGATTACCTCTCTATATACACATCTCTCATCAGCTTCATCTTCCCCACTCTATTAAGTTAGTTCCGTCTGACCAAGTTCCTCCTGAACCTATCTCTTGTTCTAACTGGCAAAGTTTTTCTCCTGAAGCTAGCGACCTCCAGAACTTTGCGTTGTTCCAACTGACCAAACTCTTCCAGAAAGGAGATGTTATTCCAACTGAACAATGTCCACGTGACACTAGCCCTTGTCCCAGCTTGCCAAGTTTCTCCAACTGACCAACCTTCTTAACCTGACTCTTTTTTAGATTTAACAGACTCCTCCTGAACCTGATTTGTCCCAACTGAACAAGATCTTCCTCAACTGCTGGACCTGGCTCTTGATCCTACACATACCAAGTTCCTCTTCCTCTCCGACTGATCGAAGTTCTCTCGTTTCCAGATGATCAAGTTCCTCAAGAACGTACGATCATCCTGAACCTATATCTCTTGTTCTAGCTGGCAAAGTTTTTCTCCTGAAGCTAGCGACCTCCAGAACTTTGCGTTGTTCCAACTTACCAAACTCTTCCAGAATGAAGATGTTAATGCAACTAAACAATATCCACGTGATACTATAGCCCTTGTCCCAGCTTGCCAAGTTTCTCCCTTTACCTGACTCTTTTTTAGATTAACAGATTCCCCCTGAACCCGATTTGTCCCAACTGAACAAGATCCTCCACAACTGCTGAACCTGGCTCTTGATCCTATACTAACCAAGTTCATTTTGAGCTTAGCTCTTGTTCCGACTGACTGACCAAAATTCTCTCGAACCAGACTCTCTTTCCGACTGATCAAGTTCCTCCTGCAAATGATTCTTGCACTTACAGAACCAATCTTTCTCTTATGGACCAAATATGACCACACACACCACACCCTGCCTACCCTCAAAGCTATATGCGGTCGTGTCGTCTGTCATTAAACTATCATAATATTATTATAAATTCCAAACGAATCCCTTACACCCCATCTCTCAAACAAGTTGCTATAAAGTATTCCCTAATCTGCAAGTAGCAATCAAGTGACAAACATTAAACTGTTGTATGCAGTAAACTTATTCAAGTGAAGTAAATTAAACGCATTATACCGCGGTTTGCTAGTATTTTACATTATGTTGCAATACGTACACTCACCATTGCGCCATTGCCACATTACCATCGTTCATAAAACCATTATTCCTCAGTACGCCTACAGCACAATTTAAATTCCTGACATCAATGTCCTTATTATATAGCACATGTATACATACCATTGTCACATGGCGTGGATATGGTGATATGAACACATTATTAAGGGCCTTCGTTATTAATTTTATTTGACTTCTGAATAATATGATTTGTTAACCATGTTAACAACATAAGTATAGAATTATCTATTACCATAACTTACGAAAATCATAATGACACAATATAAAGATTACCATGCAAGTCTTCGTGCAAATTCAATACCTGCCAGCCTACATATTTAAGAAATTATTTTACTCTAAAACAATACAATGTCAAGTCATACAACAATGTTAATGGATATTTCAAATTAAATGTACGACATGACAACCATTGTAATGTATGTGCAAAACCACGTTTAATATTGTAACTAAAGTTATTATCATTGTGGCACGTCACGCCTGTGTCTTTTATAGCTACCGTTGTTCAATAAGAATGGCGTCATTTATAAATTGATTTATAGTGAGCTTATTGGGAAGAATATTTTTTTATGTGCTGTCTTGGAATTGTTTCAGGTAAGTAGAAAAAAAATATGTTTCACATAATGTATATAGATATAAATTATTTAACGATTCCAAATGCGGAGAAAACTAAGATTAGGTACGTGTAAATTAATACGTTTAATTATGCTATAATCCGTCTTAATACGGTGATACTGATCTGATTTTCGGCCCGATTTTGTATCTTTCGGTGTCAAAAAGGAACACATATATATTATCGTTTACTATTATTTTAAAGTTATCTTTGTACAATCATAGAAAGTCATTATAAATATGTGTGTGATAGATCCACAGCAGAATATTAAGCAAAAGTGATCTTATACGGCAATGAATAAAGCAATAATGTAAAAATTAAAAGTATGGATTGTGAAAAGTTGTTATATTAATTTCCTTATCACCGTGTATATAGTGTACTTGTTTCAATTCCAAAATGCCGTACAAAGCAAAGAACTAGTTAGACGGAACCAATCCTAAACAAAACGGTGCGCAACAAAAGCGTCTCCTGGGAGCTGAGATGGTTTTCTCAAGTGCACCCAAGCTACGCGCCTTCGCCTGAAAGTGATTGCCACCAGGCCATGTATTACCCCTTGTGGCGTTCACTGCAGCCTGTCGATATAGGCATAGCTTTGCTGGGGTGAGTCACGTGGCACGGAACCACGTGCGTGCGACACGTGCGCGCGTGACAGAGTGCGTGTGACTGTGTGTTGTGTGACTGTGTGTGACTGTGTGTGACTGTGTGTGTGTGACTTTGTGTGTGACTATGATTGTGACACAGTGATTGTGTGAGTATGAGAGTACTGTGTGATGTGTGATTGTCTGTGTGTGACTGTGTGACTGTGACTGTGTGTGACTTTGAATGTGTGAATGTCTGTGTATGACTGTGAGACTGTGACTGTTTGTGTGTGCATATGAGTGTGTGAATATCTGTGTGTGACTTTGACTGTTAGTGTGTGACAATGAGTGTGTGAATGTCAATGTGTGATTGCGTGTGATGGTGTGTGACTGGGCGTGGGCGTGTGGGTGGGCGTTGTGTAATCCGTATGCGTGCTGTCCGCGGTAGCTCATGTGGCCGCCGCGCAGGTCCGAAGCGTTTTGATGTTAGGAGAACGCTGGTTCGAATCCCACACATGGCATGAATTTTTTTAAATTTTCCTGCACCCCCAGGTATTACCACTTTCGTCTCGAATAGCAACATAGCAGTTATAGAGACGTAAGCAACAAAAATCAATAAATTATTATATAATATACGTGGAGTACATTAAATGGCATACATAATCAGCTGTATGTGTTCTGGTGCTAATTTTTTTTTTAGAATGTGTAGATTTTGAATTGGTGTAAATTGTGTTTGCTGTTTGTCGTGGGGTGCTTTGAATCCGTATGCGTGCTGTCGCGGTAGCTCTAAAGTGGCCGCCGCCAGGTCACATGAAAGTGCTTTGAATGTTAGAGTGGAACGCTGGTTCGAATCCACATTGGCATGAATTATTTTAAATTTTCCTGACCCCCAGGTTAATTACTCACTTTCGTTCGATAGCAACATAGCAATTTCAGAGAGTCGTAGCACAAAAATCAATAAATTATTGATAATAAGTGGACTGAGTACATTGAAATCGGCAACAATCGCTGTATGTGGTCTGGTAGTGTAACTTTCTTTGTCAGAATGGTTACGTATTTGAATGGGATGTGATTGTTGTTGTTTGTACGTGGGTGGCCTTTAAAAGATGACGTTTGTGGGATATCATTTTAAAAGGGAATGTAAATGTAAATGTGAACGTGAACGTTAGATTTTTTTTTTGGGGGGGGAGGGGCTCACACGTGAATGTGGATATTTCTTTGTTTTTATGAATGTGAATGTGAATGTGAATTTGAGTGTTTGTTTTTGTGTGGGGGGGGGGGCGGATATACATGTGAATGTGAATGTGAATGTGAATGTGAATGTGAGAGTTTTTGTGTGTGGGGGAGGTCGGCCGTAAATGTGAATGTGGATATGTATTTGTGAATGTGAATGTGTTCCGCGTGTGCACGTGTTACCGTGATGCGTGCATGTGTATGTGCGTGCGCGTGGTCGAGAGTGTGCGTGCGGCTGTACGCGCGTGCGCGCCTGCGTGTGCATGTGCAGTAGCCACCGGCTGACCATCAATGTATCAACAGTGATGAATAGAAGAGCGGAACCGAAGAAGTTTTTCTCCAAGATCTCTGCGAGTTGTGAAGCTACTCGTTAGATGGCATTGTCATAACCTTCGTACCCCACTACTTCCCCTGGCGCCCCCGCGGGCGACCGGCGAACCAACTGAGAGAAACAACTGCCTGCTGGTTTTCACTCGAGCCCCCTTCATTCATCTCGGAGTAACGCTCCCTGCGATTGGTCCTCCGTCAGCAACCTCCATCTCCATTGGTCCGTACTATTTACTCCGTTTCCACAGACCCGTGAGGGGAAAGAGGAGGGGTAGCTCTCCCATTATTGTAACCCTTACAATTTTAGTCGCTTCTAGTACTGTAAAGGTATCCTTGGTAGGTTAAGCATAGAACAGTCATAAACGTTGCGTGAGAAATTTTGAAGGGTGTATAAAAGAGCTTTGATGCGACCGTCAAGATCATAAAGAAACAACAACAAACAATAATAATCAGCATTATACCATGGTGACATATTGTACGGTGCGAATCGATTTTGAGCAATGACTTCCAAGTTCATATTGGATAGTATGCTACCAAAATACCATCATCATCAGCTCTATCAGCATCCACAACTGTTAAACCCGACAACATCACATCTGTTCACGACATCCACCTGCACCGCCGACTCTGCGCTAAACTACTCGACGATCAACAGTCATTCGCCGTCATCCAACTCCTCCAGCCCCAACCACACTAGTTCCTCGACGTCGCCGGGATCTGTCAGGATGTATCCGTATGTGTCAGCAGCCGCAGCTCACCACCATCATGCCCAGCAGCAAGCCGTCGCGGCAGCAGCCTTCGGCGCCGCGGCGTCGGGTGCCATGGTACCTGGGCCCTTCTCAACCTCTGCTTCCGCCTCGGCGCTCGCCGACGCCGCGGAGAAGAGCTGCCGGTACCCGACGACGCTCGGGGGATCGCTCGGGGGCAACTTGGGGGGCAATGTACCCTCGTCTGACATGGTCAACTACACCCTGGGTCACCACCCGAACGGGACAGCTGTTTCGGCTGCCAGTTCGGTGTCTGCGGCTAGCGCTTCTATGGCGGCAGCAGCTCAATTCTACCACCAAGCGGCGGCTGCAAGTGGAATCGCCGGCGACCCCCTAACGTCTTGCTCCCAGCCTGGGGCGGCGCCAACCGGGCAACCGATTCCCGATATTCCTCGCTACCCTTGGATGTCAATCACTGGTGAGTTCTATACTACACGCACGTCTTTTCTAGCCCTTAGAACGCATGACTAGGCCTATTTCCTGTCACCGGGACTGGACCCATTCATTTGGTTTGGGTATCTGTCGATGACACGTGTGCATGGTGAAGGTCGTGGGTATTCATCCCTACAGTGGATTGGGATAACTATTAGGTACCCATTCCGTAGTAAAGTCCGTCGAACCCTTCGTTTGACAGCTCTCTCTTCGCCATGTTTACATGTTACCCATAAAGACAGGCATGTGCATGGCGGCCCAGCTGTTTGTTGTACCCTGCCCATAAAGATGCATGTGACACCTGGTGATGCGCATGGAATGAGTACTGGTCTTCAAGAGGGTGTAATATTGATTTGTGGCATGAGTTTCACCCTGTTTTCTCATGAATTAAACGTTTTAAAAGGAGTATTTGCACCTATACCGAGAGTATGTTTACAGTTGTAAAACCACTACATTTAAGTGGTCGTTATGTGTATATCGCTTTGTAAAACCAACGAACATTATCTATTTCTAAATCGTTTCCTTATAGTTTTCAGTACCGCAGATAAACGAAGTTATGGTGGAGATTGTTTCATTGTAAATCTTGTAAACAAAGCAAAATAGTCGTAAAATAACATTCTTGCAAATTAACGACAGGAACTTTTATAGACAATGTGACAAGTAATGAGAAATTAACATTTGGCTTCATTACTTTTAAAATCCCAATGATTTATTATCAATGAATTGCCTTTTTACCCCCACAAGCCGTATATTAGCTGAAGCACTATACACACTTACTGTTTTATTACAAAATAACATGATAACTACGACATTAAACAAAGAAAAACGTTATTATTAATAAATCATGTTATACGATAGCAACATAAAGCTTAACATTTATCATATATAGTTTACGTTATAGCCGCAGCAACAATAGTCATAATACAATAATAATTCCGGGATTACCTATAGACACAATTTAAAGAAAACATTAAATAATAATGTGTTTACATTGACATTGTAGCCTAATTGTAGCTGATAAGTATCAATACAATATTACAATTGAATACACTTGAAGAACGGTAGGCCTATACAGCCCTCTTGATAGACAATGTTGTTGTTTGTTAACGATGTCGTAAAAGTTTGCGATTTATTTACGACAATAGCCATCAAGCAACAATAATAACAACAACAACAACTCATAACAATTAATGTTATTTAAATTTTATCGCGATTGTGATCATTATCATCACCATTATTATTTTTATCATAATTATCCTATTTGGTAAATATACTTTTTATTTCGATAGTATCTTTGTTATTAGGTTATTATCATCATCTTTATTACAATCATTATAATCGTCATCACTGTTATTATTTTTTAAATGCGTGATAGCAATTATTGTGAAACGTTTACCCAACTGGGGATCGAACCCTCAAGAACCGTATACGAAATGCAGATGCCCGTTTAACAATATGGGGAGTTTTAAAACAGTACAACATATTTTTACTATAAAGCTAGATTATTTCTAAATAGGTAACCCTTTGTTATAATTTAATATGATTATGTTGTTGTCATAGCGATTGTATAAAAATATACTCCGACTGGGGATCGAACCCAAAACCACATAGGGCTATATTGTCAATGTTTTTACTTGCTTACTGCTGTTGTTATTGCTGTAATTATTGGTTTTAAGTAGGCTTCTTTTGACAATTGAATTTCAATAATAACATTATGTTTATATGCAAATTAGCGTTTTATTTATACAAAAAAACAACTTAATCAAACCAATTACTCAAAGTCAAAGCCCTGCTTCCACTTCATTTCATCTAGGCATTTTCGCCTTAGAGTTAGTTATACAAAAATGTTGCATATCACAAATCTACGACCCTTGTAGTTAATTCATACAAATATGATAATAGCCAACATGTAATGGTTTGCTTAAATTTACCCATTTGAGTCGAATTTCGGTTGTTGCTTTTCTATAGTCCAAGAGGAGAGCGGGGGGGGGGGGGGGGTAGAGAATTTGCTAAGCGTTTGCAGTATTATTATTTTGCCCAGTGAAATTCTTGGCATTTCTTTGTTGTCATTGTTTAATTTACGTAAGCCTATTCGTTATTGTTTTTGTACAGCACAACATAATAAACTTCACATTAGTAAATAAAATGAATTTGGTTCAACAAGTACCTATAATATACAAAATCAAGTAGCATACACACTAATATAATGCTATGCATAATTTTCCCGTAAACAAAGGTATTATGAATTTGAATTATGAGAGTATGAATGTATTATTGTATTGTTAACTTCACAGCAACATTTTAGCATAAAAGATCTAGATAGTTTATTATTATGAAACTCATAAACCTTTAATTAAATATTAACGGGCCGCGAAAGTTTAAAATGTGAAATAATAAATAAAAATAATAATAATTATAATAAATAATTAATTAATATAATAATTTATAATAATAATTTATAATAATAATATATAATAATATTTTAGTTAGAGTTAAGACAAAGTAAAATGTAGGTATAATATAGGTAGTAACATGGAAGTACTTGACGTAAGTCCGTACAACATGTTAGCTCCGTTTGACCGAGTTTTATGAAATAATCAATAAAATAATAATAATAATATTAATAATAATAATAATAATAATAATAATAATAATAATAATAATAATAAATAAAAAATTAATGATCACATTTCCAAATCCAATCCACCATAATACAGAATTTCGTCATAATTAGTTAACTGATATTGTATAATTTATGATCGCAATCATAATAATAGCACTATTATTGCTTTAGTACAGAAACTTGCTCACTTATTACTAGGCCTTCTCTAGGGCTTCATAAAACATTCTCCGTCGTTTGAAACTAACAAGTTATAATAAAATCCTCCAGAATTACTCTCCAACAACATTATTTCATACATTCCGTTGGCAAAATGATGAGTAGGTATTTACAAGTGTCCTTTTCAGGGTTTTATAAGGGCTTCTTAGCTCAAAGTATAGTCGATCATTAATTTGAACGTTGTTATAATTCACACACTAGAGAAAACCAGGCATATACACTCGGATCGAAAGACAGACAATTTTGAAAACTGCATACAATTTGAATAATAACAAAACATGTGTCTACGTAATAGGTGTTAATGCAACTAATTGGACAATTGTTCAAAGTTTATCGTCATGATGATAGTGCCTACTTATTATTTCGTAATCCTTGCCATTCGCGTAATTTCAATATTAGTTTATATGGCTGTTAATTTTATTTTCACTATATTGACCAAGTATATAGAACAGAAGTATTGTATATTTCATTTGGAGTCATTTTATTCACTTAATTGCGTAAAATAATAGCTCGGTGGGTATTATAATAATACTTATTAATATAGACATATTGCTTGTATAAATAATCATCAGTCATCAATCAATCACTTATTCTACCCGTTGCAAAATGTTGACATTCGTGATGATTTTTTAAATAAGAAAAGTGATACATGGTGTGACATGTCCGTTTAACTTATGAAATTCCTGCCGCTTAGAAGTTGTTTATTTTCTTAAGCATTTATGTTTGAAAGTTTGTTTGATACCTTGTTTGAGTAGCACGTCTGTTCTTCGTCAGCTCACGAGCAACTCGCTGTTTACAGGCGGAACTATTGAAGAGGCTCTGTTTGCTAGGAAAGTGGCAACTTCCAAAATACGTAACATAATAAACACTGCAATATGCTCCTTTCGTCACTCGAAATGAGCCATAATTTAAAGTGTTGTTGAGGTTTTCTCCACCCCATGAAAAAAAAAAACTAAAAGTATAATTTCCTTGTTTTAAAATGACTTAAATGTTCTCAACACTCATCGTCAACCATAATAGGCCAATACCACAACCATAAATACCCATAATCTAAACAACAGTTTCATTAGCTGATTCGAATTACAGATTTGGCGGAAGTTTTCACTTATCAATAATACACAGACGTGATATATCAGATTACACAATTGATAAACTTAACCAGCATCATTTCCATTCATCAAATCTTAGCTATGAACAAAACATAAGCACACATGTTCTGTTACAAGTCTCATAAGCACAGAACACATACACAAATCCACATACGTTCACAAAACATACTACAAATACACACATAGGTATAATTAAACCACATTCACAAAGATAAATGCATGTACACAATCTAGTTTATTCACATGCAGACACCAAAATACATCCTAATACACTTCAAACCACATTAACACACAAGCTTGTACATTATCTAGATAAACACAGACATATATTATACACAAAATACATGTTTACCTGTACATAATACACATACAGTACAGAGAGGAACATACTGGCAAAAACACACATACGTACACAAAACATACTACAATGACACGTATAGGTAAACAAACCACATTCACAAAGATAAATGCATGTACACAATCAAGTTTATTCACATGCAAACATCAAAATACATGTGAATACACTTTATACCACATACATGCACACACAAAAACATGCTTATCTAGATAAACACAGATATATTATATACAAAATACATGTTTACCTGTACATAATACACAAACAGAGAGGAACATACTGGCAGAAACACACACACGTACACAAAAAATACTACAAAGACACACATAGGTAATTAAACCACGTTCACAAAGATAAATGCATGTACACAATCAAGTTTATTCACATGCAGACACCAAAATACATCCTAATACACTTCAAACTACATTAACACACAATCTTGTACATTATCTAGATAAACACAGACATATTATACACAAAATACATGTTTACCTGTACATAATACACATACAGAGAGGAACATACTGGCAGAAAAACACACACGTACACAAAACATACTACAATGACACGTATAGGTAAACAAACCACATTCACAAAGATAAATGCATGTAAACAAAGCAAGTTTATTCACATGCAAAAATCAAAATACATGTGAATACACTTTTAACCACATTAACACACAAACATATATATTATCTAGATAATCACAGAAATATTATATACAAAATACATGTTTACCTACACAAAATTCACATACTGAGAGGAATACACTAACATAAACATACACACGTACACTAAACTTACTACAAAGACACGTATAGGTAAACAAACCACAACCTCAAATATAAATTCATGTAATCAAAGCAAGTTCATTCACATGCAGACAACAAAATACATGTGAATACACTTTATACCACAGTAACACACAAACATATACATTATCTAGAAGAATACAGACATATTATTCACAAAATACATGTTTACCTGTACATAATACACATACAGAGAGGAAAACTGCAGAAACACACACACGTACACAAAACTTACTACAAAGACACATATAGGTAAACAATCCACATCCACAAAGATAAATGCATGTAAACAAAGCAAGTTCATTCACATGTTGATACCAAAATTCATGTGAATACACTTGAAACCACATTAACACACAAACATGTACATTATATAGATAAACACAGATATATTACACACAAATGTCATGTTTACCTGCACATAATACTCATACAGAGAGGAATACAGTAAAAGAAACACACATACGTACACAAAACATACTACAATGACATATATAGGTAATAAACCACATCCACAAATATAAATGCATGTAAACAAAGCAAGTTCATTCACATGTAGACACCAAAATACATGTGAATACACATTAAACCACAATAACACACAAAATATACATTAACTACACAAACACAGACATATTATACACAAAATACATGTTTTCCTCTACATAATACACATACAGAGAGGAACATACTGGCAGAAACACACACCACGTACACAAAACATACTACAAAGACACATATAGGTATACAAACCATATCCACAAAGATAAATGCATGTAAACAAAGCAAGTTAATTTACATGCAAACATCAAAATACATGTGAATACACTTTTAACCACATTAACACACAAACATATACATTATCTAGATAAACACAGACATATTATATACTTAATACATGTTTACCTACACATTACACATATAGAGAGGAATACACTAGCAGAAACACACATATTTACACAAAACATACTACAAAGAAACAACAACATTCACAAAGATAAATGTATGTAAACAAAGCAAGTTCATTCACCAAAATACATGTGAATACATTATAAACCAAATAACACACAAACATATACATTAACTACATAAGCACAGATATATTATACACAAAAAACATGTTAACCTTTACATAATACATGTACAGAGAGGAATACACTAGCAGAAACACATACACGTTCACAAAACATACTACAAAGACACATATAATTAAACAAACCATATTCACAAAGATAAATGCATGTAACAAAGCAAGTTCATTCACATGCAGACCCCACAATACATGTGAATACACTTTAAACCACATTAACACACAAGCATTACATTATCTAGATAATCACAGACATATTATACACAAAATACATGTTTACCTGTACATAATACACATACAGAGAGGAATACACTAGCAGAAACACACACACGTAACAAAACATACTACAATGACACATAGGTAAACAAAACACATCCACAAAGATTAATGTATGTAAACAAAGCAAGTTCATTCACATGCAAACATTAAAATACATGTGAATACACTGTAAACCACATTTACACACAAACATGTACATTATCTGGATAAACACAGACATTATTATACACAAACTACATGTTTACATGTACATAATACACGTTTAGAGAGGAATACACTAGCAGAAACACACACACACGTACACAAAACTTACTACAAAGACACATATAGTTAAACAAACCACATTCACGAAGATAAATGCATGTACACAAAGCATATACATTCACATAATTTCACCGAAACCCATGTGTATGCATTTTAAACCACATTAACACACTAACATGTCATACATTATCTAGATAACACAGTCATAATAAACACAAACTACAAGTGTTTACCTATACATAATAGAGCATAATACTAGCAGGTATTACAAACTGTTTACATACATACACATACACTTCTTAAGGGGAATCCCTAGACCCAAATATGATTTATTAAGAATGCAGTAAAGACGTCTGAAAAGTAAGTAGAATGTAAGAGGGGTTTAATAAAAGAGCAGATTATTTTTTTGACATTTTTTTGACGGAACATAACCTCAGAATCAACAATTGTATTCAAATTACTGGAATCAGTTGCTCAAGTTCAAAATTGAATTTTTAGCAGCGGTTTTTTGTATATTATTTCTACACATTTTTATCTGCAACCTAAATAAAAGGATTTTTGGAATTATATGGTTTGTTGCGCTGCACAATTTTTTTCGCATGCCGGTACAATTTCAAATTTTGTACCGTTTAACGGAAAAAATCTTGCAACGCTTGACACCATATAAAACCAATAATACTTATATTTAGGTTGTAGATAAAGGAGTGTAGAAATAATATACAAAAAACCGCTGCTAAAAATTCAATTTTGAACTTGAGCAACTGATTCCAGTAATTTGAATACAATTGTTGATTCTGAGGTTATGTCCCGTCAAAAAAATTTCAAAAAATAATCCGCTCTTTTATTAAGCCCCTCTTACATTCTACTTACTTTTCAGACGTCTTTACTGCATTCTTTAGAAATCATATTTGGGTCTAGGGATTCCCCTTAAGCCTACATATACAACTCAAGAGCATACATACGTATCTTCACAAATCACACATGCACATATACAGTTATACAAATCAGTGGCGTATTTATGAGCCAACCCCCCCTGACCCCCCCTCCGAAACCTTGTCGAGATTCATCTTTAAAATAACATAATCAGTAGTTATGTCATCACTTCTACAGTTCAACAGTCAACTTCGTTAAACAAACCTGCTTTGTCATGATATGATTGGTCACTACTTCGAAAAGTAATTTGCCATATCAGAAAACGGTCCACTTTCCGTTCATACTTGAGTAAAAATGTTTTCTGTTTTCTTTAGTTTTTCGATCTTTAATAGTTTCTTTAGAAGTTGGATCGTTTTTAGAATCCTTGGCCTTGGCCTCTCTGGCCAATTATGATTACAACAACTCAAAGCTTTAACGCAAAGACAATCCTTTAAACACCAATTAACCATCCTGACACGATTTACACTCAATTCTTGACAAAGTCCAAAAGACAAAGACAAAAACAATGAAGTCCTTCTATAAAAATCATATTCCCTATTGTGACCCATGAGGTCACATGGTTAAAAGAAGTCAATGTGCTACATTCCTAATGCAGCGTGTTGTTTTATTTTTCGATCATCATACAAATTATTTCAAAAGTACCTCCGTTTTTGTACATAACATACTTTAATATAAACATGGTAATGATAATTTGGTTGGGCTATTGAATTGTAATTTAAAGTCCATAATCGAATACCTTCCAATAATTCTTCATAAACAAATGGTCATCCCTTGGTCAAACCATCACTAAATAACTGTAGTTTGTGCATTTTTCACCTTCTTCAACCTTCTGCGAGGGCCATCAAATTCCAACTCGCAACCTTCTCGTGGCTTGGCCCGTGATTAGGGGAGTTTTTCTCCCTGAAACTAATGGCGAGCTCTGGGTCGTCGTCGGGGAACTTTCCCCTTCCCTTTGACTACCTCCCCGACGGCGACGACAATGACAACACGGACGGATGATGACACAGACGGAGACGACCACGACGTGGGGGAACCCCTGCCCTCCCCATACGTTTGTGGCTGGTTCTGACCAGCACAGGCCTGTCCACCCCTTGTCCCCCCGCGTCTTCCCTTACGTCCCTCCCTTCGTCTCGATTAGCCAAGTTGCATAAATATGAGACGTTAAGCAATATCCAATCCAATCCAAAAAACCTTCTGCGAAAGGACATCAAGCGGTTGCCCCAGACCCCGACCTCCTTGCGCTCTAACCCCCACCCCAAATTACTCTTACTTAGTTACGCTACTTAAACCCTCCAAACAACATAGCTACACGCACGTACTAAAACACTACTAAATCACATCAACACAAACATAAACAACATTCACACACAGAAATACATAAACACGTTATATACAGAACACATCCCTTCATTCATTTGAAGTTATATATCGTGGTATACAAACAATATCAAACGATAGTAAACAATATCATTGTAATACATCTATACTATATTCTCGTCATCAGATCATGCACAACAACACATAAACCATTGTGCAGTGTGGCGCATATAGATGCAACTCATACGGTTTGGAACGTGGGCGCAAACAGTAACATTTTAATAACAAAACTAATTCCACATTTTAGATATAAGAACATTACAAATACGCTCTGATTTGTATTTTATATTGATCGAAAAGCGTCAATCATTTTTTGCACAAACGTAAAAAATTACAAATTCAAATAGGCCTATTCGTAATCATTTACAAAAATAATGAATGCTTCTTATTTATTCGCCCCCCCCCCCCCCCTCCACCAATAATAACAATTGTTTGCTACATTTTAATAATCTCCTGTTTGTTTACATTCCTTTATTACATTACGTCACATTCAAGTATAACTAGTTTTGTGTAAAATGTAATATATGTGTATGCCAACTGTAATTTGAGCTTCTTACATCGGTACCTGCCAAAGAATCAATAACTCACTTATACGAGTCTAAGAATATACTTACATATTATGTACACGACTCGTAATGTGTACTCATTTCATGGACGTTAATTACCCATTATTGTCTAGGTTATTGTACCAACCACATGTGGGTGACGTATGTTATTGCACCACATGCAAATGCATACAAACTTGCATTAATGGTCACTCACACACAAGGTTTTATGTATGCATCTCCTGTTTCAACTATACCGGCATTTTTTTATTTAAAAAGTAAGGGTATGGGAGTACGTACCCAAAATAAGGAAGTGAAGCTTCTTTACCAACAGGCAATAAGTATTCGAATAAAGATTCAAAAGTAGAATTTCAAATAGCGATTGTGTGTTTTGGTGGAGGTGCCGGGTTCAAAGATATCCCCCTTTTGGGTGAGTATTACCATGTCCTTATGACTTCCACGGTCACCTAAAGCATTTTGTATCAGCCTTGTTGGAGGGCAATGTCAACAAAAAAAAGCATGTGAATCCGAGGTCGTGTTTTGTTTTCATCGAGAGACTTGACACCTTAGCTTGACACCCGCCCAGACAGCGGACAAAAGTGATGCATGTGGGGAAGTTGCACTCACAAATATTACATTTATTTTTCTGCATGACAGAGTAGTGTTTGGGGTGGAAATTTAGCCGATTGACTGGTTTAGTGGTAAACTAGTCGTCTCTATTTGAATTATATATATATATATATATATATCCTATAAGATCCTAATAACCAAGGTTGTATTCAATCACTGAGTTCATAAAATAATACTTGGCCATTCCATTTTTCGTGTTCTAAGCCCCCTCCATGGGGCAAGCTAACTGACATTGTACATCGCAGGCATTCCTAGACCCCCCGTCCATTGAATATGTAATTTAAAAACATTATTTTAATAATATATTAACCAACATATCAAACAGTTTTAGTTGTAGAATTTTATTGATAGACAGAAAATGACAATTTGAGTTATTATTTATAATAAACATTACAAACTCCACTTTTAGTTTTACCAGAACACAATACGGTCGTGATTATTTTTCTAAGCACTGTCATTTTAAATCTTACTAGCTAAATGTTTTGTAGAAATTCCCCTTAGGGGGTACAGCTAAGATTACTTATGATTGTCCCTCATTGGGTGTTTTGAATATACGTAAAGGGTATTAGGATTTGTTGGGAAGGAAAGTCCATGTTAAACAGAAATTTCCTATGGACGAGGAAAACCACACTAAAAAGAAAACTATTCTCTACTTCAATGACTTATGTGGAAATCTGTTTCACTATTTTTATCTACGAAGAACATCTCAACAGATATAACAGATTTATAATCTCATTGATACATTCAAAACCACCGTTTCGACGTTGTCATTTTCAAGTTACCGAGTTTGAATGAGCAAGGGACACTTTATAAAGACGAGACGTGTAAAAATAAGAATATTTCAAATACGACTTTTGTTTCAAATTTCTATTTTATATCATCCTTGTAGCTCAACAATAACAACACGTGTGCTTGTCTAATGCTGGAAACCTTTGGGACTGTAACCTTGAGTTTTAAGTACCGTTATTCAATTCAACCTCATAAAATTATTCAGAATGGCATTGGAAGCATTCTTGCTTCATCTATTAACGCAACTATTGCTTTATAGTTTATCTTTATACTATTCATCTTGTGACGGCATTTTCAATCTACTATATTTGTAAAGAAAGCACAAATTGCCAGAGCATATTTCGTTAGCAATATTAATTGGCCAAAGGTAATATCTTCATTGATAAACCGTGCAACTTGCTGAATTCCTCTGTTTCCGTCTACTGCAACTACCATAATGATCCACTTTGAATTTATTAATTTCCATTCTTTGAACACTGGGAACTAATTTGTTCTGGCAATTAACTAATACTATAGGATACATTTTATCATTACTTTGATTCCAAAATTCCTGAATTGATATTGCGTACACTTTAAATTTTTTATTAACCCCTCTCCTCTTCCCTAATTTTGGTTGTTGATATCGTCATACAAATACCTTTCTCAATAATATTCTTGCAATTTATTGTTTAAGTTTGATTCAAATTGTACTTTTCTATATAAAACAAAAACGAATTTGCATAAACAATTATAAGAATATGTTATTCTGTTAGGATTACTCGGTGAATTTCTTGGTTTCAAATTAATCATCATTCCAATAGAAACATTTTTGTTCCAGTCGTAGACCTTGTCTGTATGACTTACACGTAATAAAAGTTCGTAAGGTTCCGCTATATGAAACATTTTTCTATCCGTCCGTCTGTGCGTGAGTCACGTCTCACGATGCTAACCAAACATGCCCTCCGACAAAAGTGATACATACTGTATATACAGGGTCACGGCGGGCGGGGGAAGGGGAGTGGCCGGGTTTGCTGCTAGCCTTGAAAGAAGGAATTTGGCTTGACCCGGCACCTCCACCAAAACTAATGAAACTTAGTATAATAATGGTAGAGTTTCTCCCTAGGACTTCGTATCCGTGCTTGTTTCTGCTGTTAAATAGCTTTTTATAGGACTGCGAGCTACTATCAAGGGTAGAGTAAGCCTTACACAAGGTGTACATCGTCTTGAGCCAATTACGATGACAGCCAATCCTGATCGAAATTGTTTCCAATTTATTCCTCAGTCAATACCAAGGGGATTTAGTCACAGACCGTGGGCATTCCTTCTCATTTCCACTCCTAGGTATCCTCACAGTATACCTAGTTATACCTATAAAGTTACGATGAGAGCCAGGTGAAAATTGGAAGTTTCCTGGGACATATTTAAGTGGTCACCTTTCAATAGTTTGACTTGTACATAATGATAAACCATCTTTCTTCAGAACACACTTTTCATTCCATTTCCCCGCATAACTTACCCAAATAATAAAAACTACAAGAACATATTTCAAAGTTAATGACGGATCGCTCCAAGTAATTACTAATTAATTAGCCTGTAATCTTGGGTGCAAGTCTGAAGCGTATGAAATATACTATACTAATGTAGTATTTAATTATATTGTAAAACTATTTATTTTGTATTTCAATGTACTTTAAGGATTTGTGCATGTGTTCAAAGTAGTATTTGTTTAGTGTTGCATGAATTGTTGCCCGTTTTGACCGCTATAAGACAGGTTTTGCATCAACCAGTAATGGTAATGCCGTTTTTCTGTGAAGAATATTTTAAGTACAAAATATGATTGATTACAGTAAACAATAACACGCCAATTTCAATTCATTCGGGTAACTTGTGTGTACAAAAATATAAAAGTATAAACTCCAGTGAAATATTTTTACATACTTATTATTAATTTATACAATTTTATTCAGAAACAAAATGTCAACAGCAGCCGCCAATATTTTGGAACAGCGGTAAAAATCTATAATCAGGCGAACATGCGAAATTATTATCAAACACATACTGTTGAAAAGTCTAAAGGAAATTACAATTGGTTTAATTATACATTTTGTTTATACACCTGAAATTATTGGATCGTAGCAAGAGAATATTATTCGGAAGCACGTGCCAAGAATGCTGTGCCGATTGGTTCCGCGGCTGGGGCTTTGACCCAGACAGCATTTAACCTACATAAAGCATGTTTTGGGGCATTATATTATACTTACTAAATATTTAGTGCCATGGATGTGTTTTTCCGTCTCAAAGTTGGCAACCCTAGTTGCATGCGTAGACAATTTGACAATTTGGGTTTCAATGTGTAATATTTTTTAACGTGTTATCAAAAACGTCATAAGTGAAGTTGGCGTTGGCGTTAGGTTGAAAACTGCCTGCATGCAATGAAGAGCCATCTTTTCGTACACTAGTTACTACAATGACGAATTAGTTACAAGCTCCCTTAAGAAGCAGTAATTGAAAGTTTCAGACATTAAAACTGTTTATCAATGTTTATTTACGTTCCCTAGAAACTGTTCATCAATTCTTTTAAAGGTTAAACGTACTTCAAGTTACAGTGTGAGAAACTATAATAGAATGCAAATGTAAATAAACATCAAACTGTTATTGTCACCTCAAACTCACGTGCACAAATTGTAATTCTAGATGATGCCAAGATTAACTGAAATATTGTCTCTGTTACCTTTTCTTTCAGATTGGATGAGTCCCTTTGACCGGGTCGTATGTGGTGAGTTCCAGATTATTCAAAGTAATTACATCACATTTTATATATTCTATTTAAGTTTATACGTAGTTAATTAAACAATAATTGGTCTATTTGTTTTAAATATAACTTTAAGGTTCATTCATATACATAGAGGTATTACTTGTTATTCAAATGTATGTTAAAATATGAAATGTAAACTGGTTCGTTTGGCTATTAGAGGCAGTTCCTTTCACACCTTACTAGTAAGATGTGGTAATGTCCACGCAAGACGGCTATTTGCATAAGTTAGTGAGTCGGCATCTCGCCTTCGACGTAACCCAGGGCTATCTGTAGCGAAATCACCGCATTTCCGGCGGCCAACAGTTCACTAAAACGAGCTTTGGTGCTCAACAGTTTTAGGAACAATACAAAATGATGAGAAACAATGATGAGAAGATTTGTGATGGCGTCGTTTGTTCGTTTCGTTAGACCCACGTCTTTAAATTGCTATGTTGATTGTTGCTATTTGAGACGATGCGTGGTGATGATAATTGAGCACACTTTAAAAACGAAGCCTTCGGATTCTAAATCTCAATCTTGGTTCAGCACACTTTGAACCTTCGTCCAAACAAACCGTATGAGACACCGTGGAAGACGTTCCTGTAATGATATGACGTGATTGCATTGATATGAAACATAAACGTACATAGGCGCAATTTTGATGAAACGTTGGGTGCCAAAGTTATACATTCGTTAAATTTTGATGATTGTGGAAATTTTAAATGCAGTCTTTCTTGAACTTTTTGAAAATCGTAACATTAAAATTTAAATTTGAAACCTTTATTTTTATTTTTCGTTATGATGTATCTTATCTCTGGCAGCTATGGGATATTTTCAGCGGCTATTATAACTTAGCTTGGCAATAGCCGCAAGCTGCAGCGTTGCATCGTGAATTCGGCGGTCACGTGTCCTAGTCAACAGCCGCAATAGTTTTGCGTTTATTTGTTATGGTAATGGTTGAAAGCTGAGCTTTTGAATCAAGCAATTCTTCCATCTGGAATCTGGATCACCGCCAAGCTGACATGAACGCACCGGGCCATACTATGCACGTGCGTGCGTAGTAATCGTATTCGGCCTTGGCAGCAATTTCCACTTGTTATGTCTGGGGTCTTGGGAATATAGACTGTTGCATAATGCCAGCCTTGCTTAGTTACAGAAGTGGGGCCTAACTTATGACTAAGTGTCAATCCTTTGCTACTTTGTATACACTCCTTGCATTCAAAGAGTGTAGCCAAGTCCACGTGGATGATTCTATTGGTAGTTAAAATGTAAAAACAAAGCATTCGACAAGAAATAGTTAACATAATCTAGCACAAGCGTCGTAGATAATCATTTAGGGGCATTGTCACTTGTTAGTTGTGTGTTATTCTAGCAAACTTGGAGCTTTGGGCAAGGGGCCAAATAGATAGTTCTCTTGTAAATGTGCTCACACATGTAAAAGGGTGACGCTTTTTTGGATATGCGGAGAGAGTAAGGGTATGATGGTCGTTTTTTCAGGCTCGCCATGGCCATTGTTAGGGAATTAAAATTTGATTTAGATATTTATTTTACTCTCATTTATTTATTTCTTCTGTTTAAAACTGTATTTGGTAGCAATTAAAACGAGAACGATATCCGTATTGAATATAACTGTAGCAAGTGGTATTTTGGGTGAGTTTTTGTTTTTATTTTGTAAATTTTGAGTTTATCTATTTCAAACATCAGTTCGGAAAAGATAAACAAAATAAAAAACTAGCGTTTTGAACCAGATGTGCTTGGGCGTGAATGAGACGACGAAAAATTCATTTTTCACATTACCAAAAAAAGTTTGTTTCAACTCGTTGATTGGCAAGTTGCTATGCCGACCATGTGAGGCTTACAGTTGTTTTGAACAATGTACCCATATAGTAATAAATAATCAATTTGTTAAAACAGATTTTAGAATCTTATTTGATAAATGGACGCAGAATGTGGGCCCATTGTGCTGAGCCAATCTAATAAGTATGGTTTGCAGTATAGGTTACAGATAGGCCAGACCTGGAGGTTGACGCGATTTTAGTTTTGACGTATATAGTTCTAGAAAGGCGCACTGTAGGTAGTATGACATAATGTGCTTTTGCGTTCCTAAATTGCTTTCTAGGAACGACCCATGAAGTGAAGTTTTTCGTCGACAACGAGAGTTAGCCCAGCCTCTTATCGGAAGGTCACTGGTTTAAATCTTCCCACCAAAAACGATTGAAGTTTTCCCGACAGTTTTCCTCAGTCAAATAACCAATGCTATGATTTAAGTCCTTATCCAGATCTTTCCAAATGCCTAGTTTCACTGGCAAGTTATCTTTACGCAAGTCTGACGATAGATTATATTACTGATTCATAGACATATATGGGTTTGTTCAATGTGTTCGAGGCAAACGGCCGAAATTTTCGTAATTGAGTTAGTATTACGTCACAATCTACGTGTGTTTACCTCTGGAAATTTTTTGGATAATTGGGCGACTATAAAGTGCACGGAAAAGAATTTATGAAGTTTACTAGGTCTGGAAACTCGAAAACATAAGTGTTCCATTCCCCTCATCGTATATATCGAAACCCACTGTCCGCCATCAATTGTTATTAATTGTACAAACGACCAAATATAATAAAAAATACACTGATCGTTTTGAGAGTAAACAATACAAAGATCTAGAAAACCTTAGTGGTGAAGACCTGAATAGACCTATAGGCCCTATAGTTTAACCATCTTATATATATCTTATATACCATCTTATACTTATACTTCTTGAATCATTGGTAACGGTATATTTATACATTAACATCGAAGCATTTATTACAGTATCACACATTCATTTGAGTCACTGTCGTAGAATATTTCTTGGTCTTGGACATGATACTATACAGTTCATATTGATATATCGCTCTACATCTCTCTTTAGACAGAGCAACTAACAAGAAAGTTGAGTTAGGACTACACACTGTTGCCACATCTACGCACAGGGTTACCAAGTGGGCGTCGAAACCATCAATCTCTTACCAAGTATTAAAGCGAAATATAAATGTAATTCTAAGGACAGTTATGACACGGGCCATTGCGCCAAATGGTTGTTTTATGGAGGTAGCTATAAACTATCATGGCTGAATGTTTGGATATTTTAGTCGTTTGAGTGGGATAGAAAGTATCGTCAAATAGAGTCAAGTATATTTATTCACAGTTAGCCTTTCGCGAAATTGTCACACGTTGTAACGAATTATACAAAACGTTTCTCGAAAAAACATTCTTCACAACCTATACAGCCGTATGTCCTGATCGTGTATTAAAGGCAACTACAGAGCTATAAGCAACTGTGCAATTCAAGAGTATAACAGAGCTATAAGCAACTGTGCAATTCAAGAGTATAGGACATACTGACACCACAGATGTTTTAAATTCTGAACATAAGTCACGAATGTGGAAATATATAATATATATGATATATACTGCTACTATATAATATATACTCCGCAGTAACACATTTCCAAATTTTGTTTTAAAATAATTTATAAAAAATAAATTTGTTTTCACAAATTTTTATTTAGTTAAAAACTCAAAAATTGCCTATATTCGTGATTTTTTCTGGCTGATTAAGACAATTTTCCGCAGGGCTGTCCATGTATGCTTTATTGATAACTTTGCAAAGTTTCATATACGTTGGTTGCATCATGGCCGAGCGAATAGCTATTTGCTAACTGCCAATGGGGCCCATTCCCTCCTGTTTTGCTGGTGAATAAAAACTCGGGTACGATACATAAGATCACATTGCAGCATAAATCTGTATGGAGTAATGAAAAGCGCGGCGGTCTTGTTTTATTGACCACAGGGCGTAGGTTCGAACCCCACACAAGGCACAACTTTATGCATTTTATTTAATTATTATCCACCCCACCCCAAATCCCCCTTTGGTCATCTCAAGAAGCATAATCTCATATACGTAATGTAAGACCCTCCCCTATTGAAAGTTAGTTCTGTGAATGAGTGGGTAGTCTAGTCTGTAAATATTTAAAACTAATGTATAGTATTATAATTCATTTCAGTCAATTGCTCTCTATCTAAATGTGGTGTTAATGAGAAAAGGGGCGGGGCAAACGTTCTAGAACACTGTCACATTGCGTTACGTCAAACGTATAGTCTCGCCAACCATTGCTGCGATATTTCAAGATATCAATATGGAAATGTCAAACACCAAGGGAGGTCTAGTGGCCAAACTTGTCTCTGATAGTGACTTGTGTCCTAGGGCACTTTCTCTCCCATGTACAGCCTGGTTCTTCAACAAAAACCTTGCGATAGTCAGTAAAATGTGGTTTCCGTTCACGATAAGTCTACTAGTTTAGTTAGTCATGCTTAGTGATTGTAGTTATAACCCTTTTATAAAGAATTTTCCCCTTACAAGATTAGTAATTTTGGCGCGTGTGTGTAAAAGAAGTAGGCACAAAATTAAATTATAACATTCTTTATTTGGAAGTACTATACACTCTGCAACAGCATCAAATATGTCGTATACCAACGTTGCGTCCCTAAATCTTCTCTTGTCGTCGTCTTGGCGTGATTTCCTCGATTGACGCCTTCGGGATCGGTGTCTGTGAACAAAGATTATACACCTTGTTATAAACTATGGCGGAATCTTTCGTGAGACGGTGTATCTTTTGTAGATCTTGTCTTGTACCTGACTGTACATATCCTGTCTTAAGCATATTTTATAGTTGTTCAAAGGAGGTTCTTCTCTTCTTGCTATCAGAAACTAAGGGAATAAATTATAGTCGACTATGAAGGTTAGGCAGGGGTCACCAAAGTAACAGATTCAAAAGAAAGACAAGTTTTTAAAAACAAGTTTCTTAGCTTTGTCTTATACACTCGTTTGCCTTTACATCACTCGTTCCCAAAGATCAACGAAGCCCCTTGAATAATGACAATTCTGGATTCAAGTTGAGTGTTTTTCGTTGGGTTATCATGTTGGTCACCCTTGTGCTCAACAACACGATACAAAATGGACGCAAGAAAACACTCAGTGGAGATAGAAGATACAGAGCTGAGGTGAATACACGACCTAGCTCCTCTAACAAGGCTGACCCATCTCAGACCTAACTCACGCCTAGCCAACAGCCAATGGAATGCTACGCCATCTTTCTTTTCATTAAGGAATGGCGGCCACCAGGAGGAAAACATTTAGAAACATTCTTTAGAATATTGCGAATTTTATTATCTTTATTTTAATCCTCAAAGAGTATGTATATTTATGCATTAAAGTTGATATGTATGATAAAGTTCAACGAAGCATTTCATAAATATATGCTTGCATTTTACCGACATCTAGTTTAGGCTCTTCATCTCATGGAATACCTATAATGACCTCTTATAAACTCATGTAATTAAACTCATACAGCACGAGGTCAATTTCGCAATGATTGTATGACACTTGATTTGACCATTCGTTATGGAAAACAAGAAAGCAAAACTATTATAGTGCCAATGCACCATAAATCATGCAATGCATATGCAACATAAAAAGCAGTTTACGAGAAGATAATTATTTGTGGCGAATCAAAGTCGAAGTACACAAAGTCAATTAGATTGATTGATTGTATGTTATTTAATGTGTACAACAAATGAGCCTATTAGAAGAGAAAATCACGTTTATCTTGTGCTTATATACGCGGTACTGTTGTGCACAAAAACATAACCGCTACTAAAAATTCATAACATCACTGGGTTCTTTGCCTGGGTCACTTAAATATGGTCACAAATGTATGCTTCGTTCTGACTCGTACCGCTTATGTTGGCAGACGTCGTGATACACACACTGCACCAGCGCCTCTACATTGCATAATAGTATTGTGTCTAGCTGCATTCCCCACACTCTCGTTACAGACTTACTTATCGTTGTCCGTATACATCCACAGCCATTGAAATAATCAAACATAAATATGTGAAAAAATTTAAAATTTAAATTTATGCTGGACAAACTTTTTTTACTCCCTTTTTCACTTTTCGCTCTCGTTTTCAAATATGTTTTCTTCCTTTGAATACAATAAAGGATTGTCTAAATATATTTTTCTGTCAGTTATGGCTCATAAGTTTGGAATACCTCTTATTATATGCACTATTTTTTAGTATATAATATGAGTAATCTGTCATCTATAATTATATGAAATTACATAATGGCAAAAGTTGTTTTAGATTTGACTTTACACTAAAACTCAATTTTTTCAAAATTAAATTTTGATAACTTTTAAACGCTGAATTATACACTAAACTTCTGAGGCTATGTGTTTACTATAGTTTTCTGATCGTTAGTGAAGTCTAGCTTACAGTTGTATTATTTATATACCTCTAGGAATATAATGTGTCCCACATCACGTGAACTATGTTAATTATTACGTGTGTAGTTGTAAAGGGATTGAGCTTGCCAGCGACAAGGCATGAACCCGCGATCTGTAGGGCGCTATAGAGCGGTTCCGCGTGCTCACAATGGACCCACTAACGTCCTAACTTCTCTCAGGCACGCGACTGCGTCACACATGAAGTAGCCTACTCGACTTGTCTCATGGGGCAGATGGTGTACGTAATTGGAAAAACGTTTTGATCGCAATTTTGATTACACTTCGCCAGTTGTTTAGTGGTGCGCTGGCTATGCATAAGGTGCACTGCATGGGGCTCCATGAAATTAAAGTTCTAATGAGAACTGAATAATCTTCTTCGATGTAAGACGTATTAGTTGACAATTTATATTTATTTTATTTTATGTTTAATAAAATTCTTTCATTTCATCAATTCATCATGCAAGTTTTTTTCTGCTGATCATGTTCTTCATGCAAGTTTTTTTCTGCTGATCATGATTGTGACTATATGTATATAATATGCAAATTATAATGCTGTATACTTATACGACTGGAAACAAATCAACAACGATTTAAAAACAAATTAGCCATCTCTTCTATCAATTTCCAGCCTTGTGTTCTCTATACCTAAAATACTGTACAATTGTTATAATTCGACTTTAAATGACAGGTTATTCAAATTTTCAGCTACCTGTGCTGATGAAGTTTATATGACACAGTTTATCTCTAAAAAAAGGTATTTGGAACGGGGAAGAGACACTTGAGTGCTTAGGAGGTGGGCTGTCACACTTCTAGCTGAACGATTTTTCCCGCTAACTTCAGTATGAGTACATAGAAAATAATATTTACGTGGTTTCGTGGATACATGTTTTTCTACTTTAATTAGTTGAGATACTTTCCCACAAATTATAAGTTCAAAGAGGCATTGAAACGGACAGAAGACACCACTTAGTACATAGCTTACAGGTGACGAATGCACGATGATGATGATGTGAATGAATGAATGAATGAATGAATGAATGATTTCTAGTTCCACACAATCCTAGGAATTTTTCGAAAATGCCCAAATTAACAAATTATCATGTAGTGTGCGTGTGCTACACCTAGCCAAGTGACGTACCACTTCACCACTGGATGACGCTACAGTGCATGGGCTGCGCGGGGGTGCGGGGTGCTGGGTGCAGAGTGCAAGGTGCAAACCGAAGGCTCGACTTGCACCTCTATCAAGCCAGTCAGTCGAGTGCAGTGCGTGTGTCAGTGATAGTGTCTGTGAAGTGCGCGTGTCGACTGTCGAGCTCAAAGGGACTAGAGACCGTAGAGAAACCAAAATTACGTCCTCGATAGACTTTCCATGCGGAGACAAAGACGATCATGAGACTGCAAGCGGCAAAGGGGTATTTACCAGTTAAACACCATAAGTATATTTCATAGAGGCTAATTATTTTATTTCGTAATGGAAAAGATTGGGTACAACCCATGGCGAAATTGTCAAACTTCGTAATTTTCGAGCTAGGTCCCATCGGCAAAATCTCCCATAGGAAGGACAATATTTATGCCCCGTGAATTGGAGTGTTTTGTTCGGAAAAAATATTGGTCGTTATTGACGTATTCGTATGACTGATGAACTGCATTTTGGTTTTGGAATTTGGGCAAACGATTTAGTCAAAATACTGATTACCAATATGGCATTTAATTTAATTTAGATACGCACATTTGTTCGTGTTTGTTTGCGCACAGTGACATTCTCAAGTATATACATTTTGTGGCCACACGTACATTTTTGGGGAATAGCACCTTTTAGGTAACGTGGTATAACCGTAACATTGCTAAACATGCTATTGAAACAAGAATAAATTTGCAGTATGTGTTCAGACGAAACGCTGGTAGATGCATAGCTATCTCCAAATAGCTTTTAACCAATTCGTCGCGGATTTTAAAAAATCTTATATTCCACCCATAACTTGGCTTAAACCCCACACCAATCCAAAAGTTGTCATAGAATATAAATTGACAACTCGTGGTCAGACAATACTTAGTGATAATGATGATTACTGATGCTTTTCGGCTCTATTAATTCAATTTAGCTATTTGAGACGATGAGTGGTGATAAATGACGTTGAAGGATTATTTAAAAAAAAAAAACATTTCGTGTGCGGGATTCTATCCCACGTCCTCGATCAGTCACACGTTATAGACCAGCGCCTTAATCGTAAGTGCCACCGCGGACGGTTGCCAGTGTGAAATTAACAATGTGAACATACTAACTTTCCGCATCTTGTTACTATATAGGGCTACCGAGCTGTTACATTAAATATATTTGGGTCTGAATTTACATACTCGAAAATATATTTTTTTTAATCGTATGAGCAGTGTACTTTTGTGTTGGCTAGTATTCCAATTTTTCCGAAATTATGTTGCAAATCGGTAAACTAAAGAAGAAAATGTTTTTTTTCGAATTTGAAAAGTAATAGTCCTATGCGTGTTATTTACACACACATTAATTATTAATGTGTACCTAGAGAATGTAACTGATTTCAGCCCATGGATTTGTATTTGTTTTTAAGTTTTTTGTCTATGTATGCAGGTGTAATCTATCAATATGAGAATCACCATACAAGACGTCTGCGGTGTCACATAAGATTAGGGCGCCGGTCCGAAGCGTGTGGCTTCTACGAGAACGTAGGGTCGATACCCGCATTAGGTTTTTTTTTAATCGTCCTCCATTGTCATCTGTCACCACTCATCGTCTCGAATAGCCTTAGTGCATTAATATGAGACTTTTAGCAACATAAATTTTCAAATTACCCACACAATAAATAATATCAATTAAGTCAATCCATAAACGTGATGTGATAGGCATATTCAAATGATTAATTATATCGTCAAAGAGTTGTTGTAATAGGAAAATGTGTAAATTTTTGCTTACCGGTACATGAGTATGGTATAATTATGCCGAAAACTGTCGAGTTCCTTCGAGCCAATTTAAGTACCTCTTCCTCTGGTTAACATTATTTAAATGCCGGTTTACACTGTGCAAGTGAAGTGACTAGGGAGGCAAGGTAATTGTCTTGTAACTTGTGAATGCGCCATGTGGGCTCACTGACACGGCTCTGCTGCAAACCGCTCCTGCCGCGTCAGCGCGACAATGCATTCTACTATATGCAACTGCACTTGCAGGAGATTGTCATGGCTTGCGCGTGTCGACAGCACCATGCTTCACTGCTTGTCCCGTGTTTATGTGCCTATAAATTAGGTGATTTCGTAGATAACAGGCAATACTCGCAACTGTGTTACCGTGGGAATTAAACCTGTTATAGGGTGCAATGTATGCCCCTCTTTAGGTAAACCAGGTATTTTGCGGAATAGGACAATTGTGAAGGGATGTCCGAGGGCTGTTTAAGAGGAATCAATCCCTTGCATTTGCAATAACGACTGAGTAAAACCTAGGAAAAACCTTCAGTTATGACGACGGGACTCGAACCCGGGATCTTAGAGTCAAGCGCTTAGCTCTCAATAGCCAACACTGTCCATAGCCACTGTGTATTAATTATATTACGTATTACGTTTAAACATGATACAAAGATATTATTTACTATACAAAACAAATAATAACTTACATCCTGCATCAGCTTTCTCAATCTACCTAGCCTAAATTGAAGGTTGATTAATAAATGTTTTGAATTTCTGTAAATGAAAAAAATAATTAAGTTTGTTTGAATAAACCAATAACCCATCAGTCGAACAATATTTTTATACGAAACTGTATATTGTAGAATTAAATTCGCTCGCACTAAGTGGTGTAATGAGAAATTAAATTAGTTATTTTAAGTAAATTCTCAGGAAAAAAAAGCTGTACTCAACTCTTACTGTATGGCGTTTCAAATTTGAAGAGTTAGACCTGATGCTGGTCGGAAAATTATATTTCAAAACATAAACTTGCCCTGATGGTTTAGCAGTAGGACCTACTTTTGCTTACCGATGTTGGGTATACAACAAAAATAATTTACCCAAATTCTGAACTGGTGAAGGATAATATTATATATACGTTTCAAATACTTATTTGGTACATAGAAATGTTGCTGGAACAAACATTGGGATAGAAAAAAACCTAACATTTGATGGAGCTTGTAACATTCCTTTTACAAGTCCAGTTAGCAGTAGATCGTATTTAATGCCGATTTTATAAGACATTTTCCTAAAGCACCTTATTATGTAAGTAACTACTTTGGTTTTGAGTTCAGCGTGGACTATTTTGCATTGTATAATGGCAACTTTGTTTCATTTATAAAAAAATAATTACTCGACTTAATAATATTATATCGAATTTCAATACTGAATGAACCATCTAGGAAAATGTGCGTTGAACAACATTGGGAAGATAAAAAAAAACACCTCAAACAATTTAAGATGGAGTTTGTACCATTCAACTTTTAACCAGTCCATTAAGCAGTTACATCAGTAATTTAATGCTCGATTTTATAAGCAATTCATACATCCTAAAGCACCTTAATATTATGTAAGTACTAAATATGGTTTGTGAGTTCATGCCTGTTGGAATTTGTGGCCATTGTATAATGGCAAACTTGTTTCATTTAATAAATGTTATATAATAACTTACTCGGACTTATTATGGTTAGAGTATTTGAAAGGGACGAGACCCGAATCGTCTGTATCGGTTGATGTCGTTATGATACTTGCAGACAAATTTACGGATGTTATATGGAAATTAGACAAATTTACTAAGGTTATATGGAAATGAGTTTTTGTCATGGCTGTCTTCAAAAAACGTTTTAACAGAAAGGCAAAAATGTGTGTAGTTGAGTCGAACCGAGTTGGGCTAAAAGTTGTTTGTTATCTTTGAAATTCATCTTCACGCGTTGTGGCGTGGAAGGTGAGTGGTGCGAGGACCGGACAACCCGCTCCTAGCTCGAACTACAAGGCGGTCTTTTCAGCACGACTTTAAAAATCGAACTTTCTTGTTTCCTTGTGCGACTCACTACTCACACGATGCCGCGCTCTCATAACCAGATAAAATCCTCGGAGAAATCGTCACGTCACATTATTGCTACAGTTAGCAACAAAACGAACGAACGCTGCACATAATTCTAAAACAAAACACAAAAGAGTAAAATGAAAAAAAAATATGAAATGAAATGGATGCTACTAAATTCACACATGCGCACATATACCGACGGCAAAGGCAATTTGCGAGAACAAATATTGAACACCAGTTGGGAAAAGTTTAGTTATATAGATGACAGTCCGTTCTGTAGAAAATTAAAAGTACTAACCGTTTAAAAACACTAGCACGTTCGCGCAGAAAGCTGGGAAAATGCTTGTTTTTTGTTTTGTGTTTTTTGTTTGTCTGTCTGACTGTGTGGATTTCATCGGATACCGGCTTCAACTGATGTTCGCATGAACACATCTTATAGGGCGTTATCTAGCAACTCATGACACTCGGAAAAAGTGCCATGTTAATTCAAACGTTACTTCCCATTTTCGTCTGACGAATGCTGACAAAGAAAATGTCTGATCTCGAGACTACGAGATTTCGCCAGTTAATAAAGCAATAACAATAAACTCATTACATCGTCGGTGCAAAAGAATGTCTCTTGGTAGACAGGTTACTAGATGTCAGCGACTTGGTTATTTATTCAAACGATTTAAAAACTCCTCTTACACAAAAAAAAGCCAGTCCTAGTGTATATATTTTTACAGAAAATATTTGATTCTACCACCCAAAGAAAATAATATATTCTCGCTTTCATTACCAGAGTGGACTATGAAATGAATGTAACAATAACCTAGCGCTTAAGGCACAATTTATTGGACATTCGTTTGGAATTATCGATTTACAAAACAATGACTGTCAGGAAAACAAGGAAAACGTCAGTACTCTCCTCTGTCGCATTGCCAAATAAGTTCTCCTGTCTTCACTCTCACATCCGTATCTAAAAATTTACCAAAGTATGCCAACTAAATTCATTGTATAATTATTAATTGTAGATTGCATAATACCTAATTTTTATAAAATTAATCTATTAAAACACAAGTGTCAACTGTTAACCCCTCCTGTAGAGCCCATTGCAAAATAATAATTAGAAACACAAAATTAATCTTGATATCCTAACACCAACGTTTTTCCTTTTCTTGTAATCTGGAATTTAGCAAACTAATAACATATTTACAAATAAGTATTTTATGAGTAGGCCTAAGCTCGCAAAATAAGCCTGGATACTCTGAAAAGTATGTATGAGTATGAGGTCACATCAAACCAGTCTAGTTGCCTGGTATTTCCTCTTGAAAAAGAAGAATTTTTATAACATAGAAGTTGTGTAATTTGTAAATACCTGTGGCCCAAGTCTTGAAATATTTATTTGCAAAACTCGTTAAACACGTCAGCTGAAAAATTTCGCGTCTTGTGGTTTAAATGGAGTGATACTAATTACTTATGGTATAATCTTGAATCTTAGTTTTATGGTTATGAACTTAATTTGCAGCCTTTTCGAGAAAATAATTGATGTAAAAAAAAAGAATTTAGACAGAATTCATTAAAACTTGTATATGGACGTGAGTTGGAAGTAACTTCCTGATTTTAGGCAAAATTCTTCCAATTCATGCTGAGAAAATGCGAATGTTCCAAGTGTAGGCTAATATGGTAGTATTCATTCATTTTATTTGTATCAACGAGTAAAGCCTAAGCTCAAGTTGCAATTCATTCTCAACCCATAACATTGCATATAATGCATATTGCATCTTGCACATCGCCGGTATTGGTTAATTGAAGATTTGTTGAAATAAAGACGAATTTGAGTGATGTAAAATACCGAATTCAGGAAGACATACAATACAACAACAAGAATGTTGTATATAAAAAAAAATCAAAGCTTAAATCTGCACGTTCAATAGCAACATACATTGCGGTCTACTGCCAATTCCTTCGTCTACATCAACCTTAGTATAGTATATAATTTAGAGGAGTATTTTAACCAGTAACAGCCACCGCTATAGTGGCATCAAATTGCGTACTGAATAATAAACACACACAAAACAGTTTAACTAAATATTAATTTGCTAACTCTCACTTGCATACCTTGGTCTTGTAAGTTAGTTGTTGCTGTAAGTTGAACCCTATTATCCAGCAGAGTAGGTAGGGGTTGTTAGCTGCTCACAGTCTCAGCCTGCATTTCAACCTCGGGCAACCTGTAATACAGAGGAATGATAGAACTTGACAAGACAAACTTCTAAAGTTTCAGATTTCTTGTAAATTATTAATATCGAGTGAGAGACAAAGCTTGGTTTCCAAGGTGATGCGACTAGAAGAGTAGTTGGGGGGGGGGGGGGGCGGGCACGTCTTACTGTCTGAGACACGTTACGTAGGCTCAATCGAGAGTCGAGGTATGGAAAGTGAACTGCTGAAACTGTTTGCAATAGTTCAAAAGTAATGATTACAAAATATTTCGGCAGGATAGTTTGATCTGGCCGGTAAAAGCTAAGAAAACAGTTATAATCTTCTTCAATTTACAATGGTTTCTAAAGTCAAAGTTTAGATTTGAGAAAATCGAAAATTGTGTAGTTTTGCATGTTTATTTATGTTTATTTATAGATTTATTATTTTGACGGGCATGCAGGCTATTAAAGAGTTTTGTTACTTTATTAAAAAGCAATAACATAAATAATTTACATTTTTATTGCGCGATTGTAGTTTAGTATAGTTTTAGGTGACTTAGGAGACTTCACACAGCCCCATTAAAAAACTGTTAATTATATTTTAAGGCTATGAATGACTTCAATGGTACACATTTTGGGGGATAAGCCTCACCCCCCCAACCCCTCCATTCTATTCTCTTACGTTGTCACTTGCCATTTATTACAAAAAATCATAAATCACTATTCAAAACATTTATAGTGATTATCCAGAGTGGGTTTAATTAAACGTGTGTATTTTACATCCATAGACCTTATTTCACAAAGGTATTGTGCCAATCGAGAGCATTGAACGAATTGAACTGAAGTTCAAATAAATTCAGTAGCATAACACCTAAAAAGGAAATTTTTCCATTAATAACGGTCATTGCCTAAGTTGATTTGGCACAAAAGTGGATACACGCACTAAGGTTCCAGGCCAAATAACTGTTATTTCTTATCTCTTAAATGCTGGATCCAAACCGAAATTTATGACTTGAGAGTGAAGGTTTAAGATAGTAGGAACATGGCAAACACGCACAGGCGTCTAAATAAATCTGTTATTTCTAAGATAAGTCCAACAAATTTAAAGTTTAAAATAATTGTTGTGTTGTTTTATCTTAGAAAGTAAACTCCGAATCAAAATTCAACTTCTTTAACTATAGCCATGAGATTTTATAACAAAATCATTTCACAGTCATCTGAACAATGTAGCCTATATCACCTTCCTCTTCCATACTAAATATAGTTCAACCACAGTCCTTAAACCTTTAAACTAAAGCTAAACGAAAGTTTAAGGCTTAAAGTTTTGTGTGGATCAGCCTCCAGCGACTCATCTTGCGTGCCGTATTTTACCCATTTAAATCGATACCAGACATAGAATACAATTCCAATCCAGTAGGCTGCCTAAACCTGCTGAATTGAAAGTCGAGCCGGAACTTAGACGAAATACTGATAGCAGGAAGAAAGTTCTACTTTTTAAACATTATATGTTAATAAATCATAAATGTAAGTATATTTAAGTGTAAGGTGATTGCAAGACATTTTGAAATCAAAGCTTGTGAAAATGTATATTTAAATTAAATACACCCAAAATACACTGAAATACATGCACAAATATTTTTTGTGGACCGCCGCGTAAAATGTATGGAAATAACACTTATTGTAGTGATGAAACGTTCAGAATCAGTATACCCCGCCCTCGAACGGTCTCCCCTCCATGTGACAGCACATAAATACACTGACATAAAATTCGGTCGAAAACACAACAAATTGCGGAAATATCTGTCAGCGCGTTAGCTCATCAAAACCATATTTAGAAACGAGCTCTTGACTCTCAGTGGGAGGGGGTGGGGGAGGGGTGGACAGTCACAACCTATTTGTTAAATCTCTGAAAGTATCTGACTGATTGCACACTACGATAGGAAGTGTGTGTTTCGTGATGATATGCCCCTCTGGGCAAGTTGAATTGTTACGTTCTAAAACAGTTTCAGTTGTATTTAGCATTTATCTTTTTTTATGAAATTTTGATTTGCACTCATTTTCTCTGTTAAACTGGCGTAGCTTGTTGTATTTAGTACTAAACTTATTTTTTTAGGAAAGTTTGAGTTGTATTCATTTTCTCTGTTGCACTGGTCTAGCTTGTTGTATTTAGCATTAAACTTCTTTATAGGGAAGTTTGAGTTGTATTCATTTTCTCTGTTGCACTCATCTAGCTTCTTGTATCTAGCATTAAACTTATTTTTAGGAAAGTTTGAGTTGTACTTTTCCTGTCTAAATTAGGCTAGATGTGTATTCTATGCATGTGAAGACATAATGTTGCCCAATTTGAAAGTTTCAGTAAAAGTTTTGAGTCTCGATTGTATTTGTCGACAAGTCACTTTAGACAACAATCATACATGATCACCAGGCTATGTTTTATTCTGGAGGCCTTCCTTATCTTTAAATCGCCCGTAACCAGGTTTCATGTGCTGTCTTACAACTTTCCTATTTCCTCCTATCTATTTGCTCTTCACCTATCTTCAAACTGTGCTTTGTAAGCTCATTAATTGAATAAATTACAAATTCATTGTCCTGATGATTTAGCTGTTTATCTGAGCATAAAGTGTGGCGCATCGCTCCACTAATAGTCGCTCCAAGTGGCAGGGAGTACTTTATGTGCACGTAACTCATAAATCCCCCAGTCATAAACCGGCACTGTAAGCACTTCTCGTTTCATTCATATTTGACACGCTGCATGGCGACCCGTCGCATGGCTATTCTTCGCACCTCAGAATGCTCTTGGTCCGATAGACAGAAGTATTGTGCACCTTCTTAATGCTTATCAAAAGGAAATTAAGCATGGAATGGCAATGTAGTATGATTAAAGATAGCAATATTTTTAATTTATTAGAGTGGCATGGCAAACAGGATTCGCTTCAACATGCGTGTTGATTCAACGACATCACGCATTGCGTTAATTACGTGCTTGGGTTTTAAGAATGAAATAGTTCGAAAAAATTACCATTGTATTTTAGTTGATGTATTAATATGAAATTAATTTATATTAAAAAAATCAACGTTTACTTTTGCAATGGATTGTGGAAACCTGCTGCAATGGTTTAATAATTACATTGAATTACTTATTAATTATGAAACCTTCAGATACTCTTACTCTAATTCAATATTTTGCCTCTTTTATCTCGTTCAATACTGCAAGCAACAATAGAATATAATACCGTCGTCTGACATATTAAATTTAACTTTATTCCAATCGCCCCAATAATTCTTAAAATTCATAATAAAACTGAAATGCGAGTTTTATGAATTCATACCTCTTAACGAAAAACCTTCTTTTCTCCAAGATATTCTACTGGATATAATTATGTTTTTAAATACAGAAGAAGGTCTTTACCCAGTCTGTGTTCGTGAACAGACTCACAACCATCTGTTATCATTACTAACGCTAAATAAGACTTGATTAAAACCTAGGATAGAATAGAAGGCGCAATACAGGCTGGCGCGGTGATCATAAATATACGTTCAGCTTTACGCTCGTTTATTCACTAATTACATTGCGCATTTGTTGCCTGATTATTGAGTAGAAAATGGTTTACACGTTATAATAGTGTTATTTATGTTCATTTTTCAGTTCACAGTGTACATACGGCTTTATTACTAAATTAATGCAGGATTGTCTACTCTAGTAGTCTATCTGCTTTTGCATTCTCTACTTTGTTGGGTGTGTGATTGTATGTTCATGAAATGACGTTTCAGACGTTATCAAACTGTATATTCATTTAATAGTCAACAGACAATTGGTATTTTAGCATAAAGTTTCCTTATAAAACCAATTGCACAAAATGTATAGAACAAATTATTTACATCATCCTTGGAAAATAGCGGGTATTTCGTTAAAAACTTTAAACAAAGCTTGTATGATTGTCCCATTAAATCAAATACGAAAAGCTGTGTAAACTTCAGTCAATAATTTCCCTACAAAATTGTCACTGAAACAATATTTCTTATGAACACATATTTTAGTACCGTGATTTTTTCTATCTCAACTTATCGTTGAAGATAATGAAGACTGTTTAAACGTGATATAAGTTAGTATTCGTCGTATTGAAGCTTTCAAGACAGAATTTTATGGACCATTATTACGTGGCGATAACCTTTATATGATGTTCAAATTGATACTTAAATTAAGTTTATAGTTTTTTCTAGTCGTCATTTCAAGAATATAGCCTATATAGTAACATTTATAGTTACTTTATAGTAAGGGCTTCCTTAAACTGACCTTAGTCAACAGTCTTGCTGGATGGCAGTGTAATAAATATCTTCACGCGCGCTATATAGTGACATTGTTTGGCACGCATGGTGCACTCTGCACACACCGCAAGCATTGCCTGGAAAGAAAACATCGCCAGTAGTTGAGTACGTGCCCGATTGTAACTGTAACACGATCAGAATACATCAGGGATTGCATGCTTTGCAATATTCATTGCGGCTTGCATAGTGAGACGTTGATTGATTTAATGCATCTGTTTAGACCTTATAGCACCACTTGTCGTGACTGGATACGATTGATAGGAAGTAGAATCATACATTGTATTAGTTTTATTTATGTGTCACATCGTTTATATTATTACGATTTTATTTGTTTTATTTTGAATTTCATAACAATGCAATTAAATCTTATAGTTCATATCATAAATCAAGTAAGACAGTCTGAAAGTTGTTTTTAAATTGGTTAAAATCCTTATTTTTTTATTGCTCGTTGTTGTAGAAGGTCTATCTCTCTATTCGTTTATCGAATGTTTGTTCATCACATATTATTTGTAATTTCTTTCATCTTCGAGGAAAAGGCTGGAGGATGAATAACAAATCAAAAGTATTTTAGACTCATCCCTAACTCATCATATTCGGGGACGATTTGGATTTGGAAGAAGGATACAAAGATATTGAGTGTGCTATCAATGTAAATGTAAGCCTACACACGCATGAAGCAACTAAAGAGTACGTGACTTGCATTATTCATTACCAATTAGCTCTGTAACATGAGGTGCGTAGGAATTCACGTTTAATGCGAAGACAAATAGGTCCTGTATAATTCATTCATTGTTTTTATAATCTATGGCCGCGTGAATGGCCGCACACTGATCTGCATGTAGAATGAGTAGGGTTATAGTATGGAGTCATTTATAATAATAAACCGAAAATGGTATTGTTTGTCGTGCCGAACTCTCTCTGGGTGTACGAGCTAAGCGCCTAACGTCTTCGCCGCGCCGAGGAACGAATTGCCCGAGAGAGTCGAGACGCCATCGCACGCAGATTAACTCCCATCAAAATGGTGGTTCTACAATAGAGACCCCTTTCCTCCCTCCTTTCAGTTTTATTTTACGATGGTTGAATTTCCAACAATAAGATGATTTTCTTTTTACTGCTATAATTCAGATGGGAGGAATTGCTTTGTTTACAACGTAAAATATGATGGTTACAATTCGTTCGAATGATAACTGTCTGGTGTAGTTGTCCGCCTGGAATGTCTGCTAACTGATAAGAGAGTAGAGTGTTAGCGTGTTTCTTTGCGCAAGGTTGCCAGTCATGGGTCCAGGCCACGTGGTCGGGGGAGGTGACGAAAGCTCTGCAGGGGGTAGCCGATCAATATAGCCGTGGTGGTAGGGAGTAGGGAAGCGAGCTGCACTACCAGATGCATGGAATTGCTCTGCGCGAACACTTACCAACATCCAACGAGCTACCATTCAAATTTATTGCGTATAAGCATAATGATAACGAGTGCATCAAAGATTATGGGTCTGTGTTGAACACTAGCCAAAATCAATTGTCGACTTTCTTGGGGACGATGTGCATGCCCAATACAAGAGCTGTTGTTTCTTGTTTATTTTGCTATTTCTTTGTATTTTATAAAAACAAGAACACAATTACTGACTTCATACTCTGGTGATGGAAAGTCAAATTTTAACTTAAACTAAGTCTAAACTTAATCTAGAGATTTCGAATATAATACGTAGAGATATCTGTATGTACAATTTTGCGATTAAAATAATGTTTTCAATGACAACCATGGATATGTTGTAAAATTTATTACATTCCAAAATAAATTTGGACCATGAGATAGGGGAGTGCCAACACGGGTGCGTGTGTTGAGTGTAGAAAAAAAAATGGGCTTTAAATAACAGAAATACCTCAAGCTGAAAGAGATTTGCGTTCTACAAGAGCGATAGTTATTAACTTATTATACAATTATAATAAGTTATAAGAATAAATGCAATAATAATATATTTTGTTTACAACTGAAGCAAGGATAATGCCAGTATAGTCAAGTCCATTCTCTATCCCAAGTCCTACGGCCCATGTTGTGTGTAGACATAAAAACGGTCTCAGTATCCAAACCACGACCCACGACGAGCCAAGGTATTTACATTCTGTCTTCGAGACTTGATGGAGGGTACTGTTTCTGAATAAAACAATGTTTATTTCAGATTTTATAGCACAGAATTATAATGGGCTTAAATACTATTGAAAGTGCTCTTTTGTAATGTAATGTATTGGTTTCTCCCATAAAGCCGTTAAACAGAAAATGCAATGTTAGGTGAGAAAATTTTACGACCGCTCGTAAAAGTCATAAACAAAATATATACCTGTGAGATGGCCGTAAAGCCCCCCCCTCCCGCTCATTATTCCACACTTACTTACGCCATGCCTAGTGTTGGGGCACAATGGGAAGGAAAGCGCCTTCCATTATCGATTATATTCTATATACCGAAGTTAAAGATTGCCCATGCAATAAATTTATAAAAGTCTACAATTGAATTGATTTATTATTTTAATTTATTCGTCCACAAAAAGCGATGATAAATAATTTATAATGATACTTGGTATATCCTTTATCAGTTTCTATCGAATCAAAACCGGGCCTGGGCAAAGTAACATGACACGAATCCCCCAGTTTGTGGACAGGCTATTTGGAAGCAAGAAACTTTGTTGTGTAATAAGCTCTCGAAAGCTCTTGAAACAGTTTCCTACGTAGAGAGCCATTAAATTAAATTGCATTACTATATTTTCATTAGAGTTATGCTGTTTAACCCCTTGTAGCCTGCTATACGTTTGTTAGTAGTGTAATATCCGCCTATGCCTGTTTTCCCTATACATATCCACTGTATTATCTAATATCCCTTACAAATAACAATGTAATATATTAGTAGCGAATTTCCCCACAGACTTGAACAGCAGCACAGAACCAACCGGGGTGCGCTTGCTCTGACCAATAAAAAAGCTCGTCTGCTCCATGGTTATCTGCCCCATGATGGTTTGCGAAATGCCCGCAAGAGTGCTCTGTATGCAACACCAATTTATCTATGTTAATCTGCATTGTACTCTCGGTTCATGCTCAAATGTTGGATGTGCTTCGGTTGAATATCAAATATGAGGTGGAGCCAGGGTTTCATACAAGACGAGACGTCGGTTCAAGAGGTGGCGGGCTCGATTCTCGTTCAGATCAATTTATTGAAGGGGTTTACAAATTTGTCGACAGTCATAAAACAAATTTTTAGCTGTCTTTTATATATGCAGTGAACGCCTCCTACTCAACTGTTCAAACATTCCAAACAATCTTTAAAATTTTACCTGAAATGGTTACAACTTATATTGTACAAAATATGACTTATTGTTGCACAAGTACTGTTTTTCAAACAATCGAATTACATATTTTAAACTATTGCACCTTTTGTCTTGATATTTGGAGATTTTGATATTCACAGAAATGAATTTTCGCTGTAGTTTAAGACAAAAAGGTAGTGACGAAATCGCGTAATTGAAAAACTAGTTTGTTAAAATTACTGTTAATTTATATTAGTCGAATATACTTGTAGACAAAGTCGTTGATTTCGTATCGATGATTAATTAATATTAACAAATTCACAGAGAATTAAACGCGAGTAAAGAAAAATCGCTCTTCTGTAGACGAGGCGTTTATCCAGACGTTCTGTTATCTCAAGATGAAGTCATGATGCGGTTATTATCAAAGCAAAGAGAACAATAGAATATGTTTGTTGGCAAATTAAGTACAGTAATGATAATAATGAGTGAGATGGTGGAAATGTTAAGATAGTTGTTTATTACACAATTAAACTTAAAATAATACTGTTCTTATGAGACTTGGGGAAATGAACAATAGGGACTCCCGAACTACATCCGCGTACCCGGCACCTCCACCATTTACCCGCCTACCCTAATAACGACGTTTCTAGTACCCGCTACCCGGTACTTGGCTGGAAACAACTACACCGTGTACCCGCCTCCTTTCAACAAAACATTACCATGCTTTCAACGTTAATGTGGTGGACCCGGCACCTCCACCATTTATTAAATTATTTTCCTTCTCTCTGTAATAACACTACTTGTAGTACCCACAACCCGGTAGGCTATACTAGAAAGGTAGCTATGCACCACACATTGTTAACACATCATTTCCCAAAGCCCTCTACGTGGTACTAAACAATTTCCATTTACCCGGCACCTCCACCAAAATCCATAGATTTTTACTAAACTTTATTTCCAGCTATTTTGACTCAAATCACGAGATCTCAAAAGTAAAAAATTAGAATTCAATATAAAACCAAAATTTGTTTGGATTTTGATTCACTGTTGGACAAAATGTACCATAAATTTATAATAAAAGCTTTTCAGTCTAACTGTCCTTTATTGTAATTTAAATGGCTTCATTACGCAAGTCATTTGATTGTTTGTAAATACGTAATAGGAATACACGAATTATAAGAAACGTTAAATTCAATTACAACATCAATTAAGTTTAGAGACAAATCTGTGATGGCTTTAATATTTGTGTACAAGGAATAATTCAACATTAGTATTAAAGTGTAGTAATTTTTTACGATGGAGATGATTTGAGAAATTTTAGTCACTGGTCCACAAAACAAATTACATTAAGATGACGCAGCTTACTCACAGAATATAATGCAGATACTTGTTCTTCTGTGACCTCTAGACGGATGACTTGCACTAAACCTAATCTAAGTTTCACGCAAGCAAAACTTAACCTGTCCTTTAGCTGGAAGTAAGTTATGCTTGCACGCTGTCATCATCACTTAGCAAGGTTAGTTTACACATAATGCATTCACACATTATTCACAACTAACTTAAATTAACCTGAGGTAATGATTCACTGGAGACACATGTAATGTAGCCTAACTCGCGGGCAAATATGAATTTAGCTATCCCTAAACTCATCTTCAAAATAAGTGACTTAGACGCGAAGACTATATGAAACTCAAAAATATTAATTACTTTTAAACTAAAAATAACATGTAGCTTGTGGTGGTTTCCCATTTAACGAAATTCGTGTTCAACAATATCTATTTTCTTTTGATAAATACACTTTCAAGTTTCAATCATTCTCAGTACTATTTACCGAAGCAAAATTATCCCTTTTTAACGAATAAAACCTATATTTACAACAACCTATAGCTAATTCGCGTCGAGGAGACTCAAGTATAACGCCTGCAATATTACAATACATAATAAAACCCGCACTTTGGCAATTCATCAAGAAATAATTACGTCATAGTCAAAAGAAATTACTCCCCACAATAGCTTTTCTGTGTTATTTTTCCTTTTGACCGTAAATCTAGGTACCGATTGTTTCCTTTTACAGTAAGTAAAACCTTTTTAATAGATACACATTCACATGACGATCCTCATACCCGGCTACTCCACCATTTGGCCTCCTACTTCCCACATGGGTGTGAGCTATCACGAGTCGCCTGTTGTCTTTCCTCGTATATGAATACATCCTAGGTTAATTGCATTGTCATTCACATTTATCACTCCTCATAGCCCATAGTCTTGATTGCGGCAATAGCTAAAGTATGAGAGTATGCCCCCACAAAAGTCAATCAAAGCTGCAAGCGTTACATTCGAAATCGTCAGCAAACCGTTTGGCAATAGCCTCAATCACTGCGATTGTCGCATCAAAGTCTGTATCACCCCCCCCCCCCGCCAACACACCCTCTTCACAGCTAGGAATACCTTTGTCTTTTAGGAGCGAACGAGATTAGGGCCTATCGCCTGAAGAGGGATATCAATGGATAGGCGGCGAGGCGATGTTTACCGACAGAGTTTAATACTGTTGTGAGTTGGCAAAGTGATTTTTTTTGTTATATCTCTCAATTGGTCAAATACTGCTACTTTCTATTTACAATAAGCAGTCCGAAATAATAATGCTCCACATCCTTACTATTGTACCTAGGTATAAAGTAAAAACTTCTCTTGTTTAGCGTGTCTTTACCAAAACGCTGCATAGTTCATATCAATCAGTAATTAATAGTCACAATTTTGCTTTCAAATCAGTGAAATATATTTTCTTTAGTACCAAAGCGAATCTGCAGACTTCAAGATTGGCACGTGTTCATCAGTGACGTTGACATCCGAATTATCACACGATTCACATGGTGCTCAACTGGCCAATAAATGTGAAGCTTTTACTTTCTTTAATCTTGTCACGAGTGCATGCAGAGTAAGTATAAAGTAAAGAGTAGATAGAAGATGTTAACATTTACTTGACGGCCATACCTCTTACAATGGTAAGCAATTGCATATTTCTTCAGCACGCATTACGGTTTCTTCAGCACGCATTACGGTTAACAATGTGCACTGCGTTTTTTATGATATTTGTAGATTTTTTTGTAAGAAAATCGTTTTTACTGCATGTGCTAAGTCCTAAAATGACGGTGAAACTTCCATAAGCACAACACTGTAGCACGAACTACACAAACGAGTCTGTTCAAATTTTATAAATCCATAGAAATACTGTATGTATTATGCCTTGCGTTTTTAAATTATTTCATTACAATTTTTAGATTTATAAAATGGAAATACGTATTAAATTTCGAAATTTCAATAGAGTTGATGTAACAAATCAACTAAATACATTATGTTTTCGGAAAGTAGATAATAGATAGCACATGTCATAGACTGCAGAGTTGACTTTAAAACAATATGTACATTGAACTATATGTTTTGTGTGGTTAGTTACGGTTAAAATACGTAAATCGTAAAAATTAAAACTAGGAAGCTTCGCAAACGCTTTTTCAGGCGCGTTGTTGGATGAGCGTAATATTTTAAAAACGAAAAAAGCGTAAAACTGCGATTTTCATGAGAAATAATTTTTCGATTACGCTCAAATATAACACGAATATATTAATTCATAAAATTAAGGTTCTGTGAAAAAATCATTACAATCGGATAAAGCATCGTGTAGGTGTTATCAGTCGAAGAAATTTTAAAAATAAAAAAATATCGTAAAACTGCGATTTTCATGAGAAGTAATTTTTCGATTACGCTCAAATTTCACATGAATATATTTGTTCATAAAATAAAGGTTCTATGAAAACATCGTTATAATCGGTTAAAGCTGGAGTGTGTTAAAGTCGACAGAATGTTAGAAAAAAAAAAATCGTGAATTGAGATTTTTATGAGAAATGATTTTTGATTAGCTCAAACGAAGCAGTCTAATTCAAAATTTCGAAGTTCCAAAAATTTCATGCGAATTGGGGTATCGATTTAGCCGATCGTGTGGACAAAAAAATATACAAACCAAAAAAAAAACATCCGGTTTTTCCATGTAGTGAAATGGAATCTTCGAATTACGCTCGCTAACCTCAATGTGCAGATTTCAAAGACAATATTCTCGAAATTTGTGACGTGTCTAAAATACCCAAAAATGTCTCCAATAGTCTTTAAAGGCTTGGAAAACGCCCAACACTGGCAGTGTTTAATTGGCAATCATTACTTCGGACACATCCATTACGGCCAAATAAAGAACTTCTCGAGATTCTCTTGAAATGAACTCGCTGTAAACATATGTGTGATTAACACCTATCTAATTGTTAGAGAAGCTTCATGAAATTGTCACAGAACTGAAATGTACACTAAACTTAGTAACAAATTTGAATAGATAGCAAGACATAAATGATCAAGCTACCACAAACATATAGTTCTAAAATCTAAAGGACTAACCAGACTGTTGGATCGTCTTGCGAGAATACCGAACAACCCTGAAAGCATGTAGTATCCCATAATGTATTTACATTGTTTGTTATTTATTTTTTATCTGTATGGATCGTATAAATTGCCATACAAATTGCTGGTTACAAGATTAAGGGCTTTATCCCTTAGAATGAAAACTTTTGTTGGGACGGAACATACATTTCTTCACGATTAGACATGTTTTGCAATTAGGGCTCTTGGTTCAGTCGTAATTTGTCGATTACCAAGATTGGATCCAATTTCTAGATTTATTTTTGTATGCGAGTGTATATTTATGCATAGTTTCAAAAATGGCTTTCAATTGTTCTTTTGAGATCGGTGATGTGCTGTACGCTATGAAAGTAATGTTAAAAGCTGATTTTGGCGGGTAAACCCTTTGACCCGGCACCTCCACCAAAACTCTCCAATTTTTAAAAGTTTATGTCTAAACCCAATATAACTGAGCCTAAACACTCGTTTTGAAATAGAAAAAATATTTTCTAATTCACTTTCAGTATCATCTGTATCTTGAACAATACCACATGAGATAAAAAAATATTTTCGAGATATAATGATTAAAAGTTGAAAACAATAATCTATTATTTAATTATTTTTCAACGTGAAATGCATTTGTCTGTTTTTTCCTACCGACGTCCCACAGACATTTCATTCTCCAACTATATTTTAGTTAGTCCTATTTTCCCTCTATGTAGACTACGTTAATTTCCTTTGTGCAAATGCCTCCTACGCTAAGCATTCTTTATTAATTACATTCCTACCGAACCCCTCCACATTGACTAGTCTCCCTTCCTCCATCTCACTCTAACCTATCCCTATTTCTTTCTCCGTACTAGTCGTCCGCACAGAGTTAGTCTGCGTTATAATAATTTATTACTTCAATTAGGCTCGCAGTCGGATCTTTTAATGTTTAGAGAATATTCCCTTAAAAATGTGAAATGCAATTAGGTCATTTGGTCAATGTTCACTCTTAGCCTTAGTTAATTCTATTTGGACTAACAATAAAATAATACATCGTTTACCATACAGCAAGTAACGGCAATGCAATTATTGTTATTAGTAATGAATATAAAAATTTAAATATCTCAATGTGTTGTCAGATTACACATTGTTGTTTTAATAGTACTATTTCAATCTTTGCTCAATTTAATTTAATTGTGTGCATTTATGCTCTATTATATTTAGTTGTCCTTTTCAGTTAATCTTTTATGTGGATAGTATAGACTTTAAATAAATAAATAAATATATAGATATTTATGTATATATTCTGGCTATTGTCACTTGTTTTAGGCTCTACCTTTTCCATTGATTTTGATGTTAGTGTTGTTTTAAACTAATGCGATGATTTCCAAATCAAATATTAGTAGAAATTAATATTTACAATTGAAAAAAATTCTACTGACCTGAATAAAAGTGATACGATGGCTAGTTTAGACTATAACTGTTTGAACGTATAGTTGCTTTATCTTCGTATTTATCGCATAGTTAAACCTACATTACGAGTATGTATGTTTTAAAAGTGCGGTAATAAGTATCAAGATCTTTGTCTCAACAAAGTCCCAAGACAACCCGTCGACACTCGACAGGCTTATCAGGTTTTGTAATTCAGACGGCAAACTCCAATTATTATACTGATTGTTCTTCGGTTTGTTTCTGTTAGCATTTCCTCAGAATAACTTACCAACTGAAACACTATACAGTTCAGTTACTCGGTGATATTGTACACAGTGCGGTTATATGTGTCGTTGATGCGCGCGGCTAAGATAATAGGATAATGTATTATATATGCAAGTAACATTTCTGCCAGTTATGGTAACTTTAAGTTATACTGAAGCTTTAGTTAACCTTATGTAAACGCTTTTAGTTACCCTATAGTTAAAGGTTATCGCCATTTTCACTCCTCCATAAACTACGTTAGGGTAAGACAAACCAGCGAAGAAGAGTGGGTTGCCTAAGAGGTACTGTGGTTAGCGGCTTGCCTCTTCGTACTGCGTATTTGTCAAGTGTTATGAAGATAAAGACATACGATTTACGTCCAAATAAGTAGAAATCTGAGGGGAACAATGTGCAGAGGGCGCAATACCCAATATCTTCTTAATAATTTATTTTTTAAAAAAAAAAAACGTTGTAATAACTTGCATTTAATTTAAATTTTATCGTTATGCAAGTTATATCATCTCTATACTCGTTCTGAATACAACTTGTACATTTAATAACTTATTTATTGAAATTGCATAACAAAACTAAAAAAAAAAGTTGCATAAGTGCATTAAAACGCATTTACCTTAAAATTCGAGGCAATGTCTGTTTTCGTTGTTCTACGTAACGGCGGCCATGTGTATATTTCTGGTTACTACTGGTTTTGAAAGCGAACAGGCAAATGCTACTTCTCGACCAGCCTATAAAACGGCTCTGTGGCCATGTATTGGGATTTGCTAGTAGCCGTTAAAATGTATGGGGATTTGCCATTGGTCGAGTTAAAGGGTGCACCATATTGCGGGATACCATTAGCGTCATATGCAGATTTCCCCGGAATAATTTAATACCATGGGGTGGTTATTAAAAGGGGTAGAGTTTTTCAAAGGGGTTGAACAATCACCACAAAGCCTAATCTGCATCTCCCTCATACAAAGTTAGACCGAACTCAAAAATAACTAGGGGGAACTAGGGAAGATATATGAGAATTTCCAAAACGATTTTCAAGGAGTTATTTTCCCAGTTTTCTTGATATTTGAGTTTAGGTATGCTGTGCAGACACTGCAGGAGGCTCGTTGCAAGGGATGATAACAAAGCCAGAAACTGGACCTAGGGTTTCACCCATTCTCTTCACCCTTTGAGCTCGACACCCCATCCTCGGGACAGACACCTTTCTAGTCCAGGGTCGCTCAACAATACTTTCTATTGTGAACGAGCAATGAGTCCGTTACTAGGTGCGTTGATAAGGTCTGGCAGTTGATAAAGTAGGACGCAGACAAAATTGACTAACACGAGAGAAAATATTAAGATTTTGTATTGAATTTGAGATCATTTATTTATTTTTAAGATTGTAGTGTTTTGCGAGGAAAAATATCATAGGGCTTACTATTAATATAAAGACTTTTGATAACTGTTTTCATAAGAAATTTTGTTTTTCGTTTACAACTTCTTATCAGCAGATGATCAGGAATTTTCCTGGAGTAATATATACTATAATTGATGTATTATAATTTATACCATTTTAGTTTCGTCTTTCAAAACCATGTAAGTGTACCTCTGTAAAGAGATGCTTATAAATAACATTACACCTTCCTATAACTTTTCCAGTGCTTTGAGAATAACTTTCTTTTTGCTATAGTCGGGAAGCAATAACTATTTACAGCGATTAAATAATTTATAAATTTAGCAAAAAAATTTGGAAATGTAATTTTTTTTCTATTCCACTAAATATTTCTAGTTGAAACACTTCGAAAACCTCATTCAAGTGTGTGAAATAATGTGAAATTCCAAACATTTCCCAAATCTTTGGCTTTCGGAACGTGGTATTTTAGAATATTTAGTTCGCTATACATCACCTACATTTTAGGAAAAATGTACCGACAAACGTGATTCTGGGATGATTCATAGCAGCGGCAATCATGAAGGAAAATTTGTGATCATGTTAACCACAAAATCCGGGTGAATTGTGGCTGGTATTGCTCAATATCAGTCTCTAAGTAATAATACTGTATTGTATTTAGTAATCTTAACTTAACCGTCACAATAACAAAAACTTATTCGGTTGAGATAATAGTGGACGGACAGTTTAGTTTGTTTCGAGATTTCTTCAATCTTTCTTCACAGCATGAAGAAGCGTGTCATAGGAAAGTTATTGCTATATGGGTTGTCGGTAGGTAATAGGCATGGGCCTGTACTTTCCGCTATTAGTGAATTAGACTTCTCAGGCGTGTAGATATAGCTCTAACCAATCGGAGTGGCCATTGAGGGTGGGGTTGATTTGTTACAAGACCTAGGTCGGCTAGCATAAAAGACATCACCTTCTTTCGCACCCCATTCACTAACGGTGAGTTATAGGTATTGGGGTTGAAAGTTTCAAAGTAAAATTAATGGTCCTTTGTATTTCCTCTCGCCGCTTCTAGGGAATTATGTCCACCCCCTGAGAGTCTTAAAGGGAAGATGAACACTATTTCTACCTGTTCAGAATTCCATCATTAATCCTTGGATTTAGAAACTCCTTCAGTTTTAAATGGGGCGTTAACTTTTCGCCCATCGGCCAAAAAACCTGCCATCCTCCTTTTTTTAAATCGAAGCACAGACATTATATAGGTATCTTGTAACACGTGTAATCTTTGCTTATAACACTAAAACCGCAGTTATAGATTTGGACCATGTTAGCAATAATCAATCATAGCATTATTAACGTATTATAACAGCATAACAACAACAATAACAACACTGACAAGATGTAGTTAAGCAGACATTGAATAATCCTCGTCTTCAGTCATGTAACTTAATGATCACCAAACTATTCAAATCATTTTAGTTGATTATGTATTCCATTTCATTTAATATATCGACCCTTCGCATATCTAAAAGTTTAAACGTTAATAAACTATCATTGCAAATCTCAAGTGTTTAAGTTACCTACGCTTTAGCACTCTGATGATCATTTGACTACGTTTAAGGTAAACTGATAATATTTTAACAATGGTACAAAACGAGTAGAGGAAATATTAGCTTATTAATATGTTAAACGATACATGCCATCATATCAAGATAATACTGTCACTTCATTTTGGGCTGAATGCTTGGTCTCGCGATAGACTTATTCAGGTGATTTCAGAAAGTTTTTCCACATAGTTTATCGTGTCACACCGCATAGTTTCGATTTTAAGATGGAATGATTTAGATTGTATTGCTCATGTCCACAGACTCAAATTTCTTTAAGTTATAATAATCATTACATTGCTTATTGTAATTATTGGGATTATACAGATTTCTCTAAGAATTTTTTCTACAACGGCACATAACCCTTATGTAGTTGTATACGTTCTTAATGATCCTGAAAATTGTTTAACCAATCTAAAAAAAATAATGCTCTGGCATTGTTTTAATTATCAAATTAAACTTTGATGTGGGTGGAAGTTGCAGGTAAATGCTGCCGCGAAGCGTGCGAGCTATTTCCAGGGGGTTGTTGTTGAGGGAAGGGGGAGGGGGGGGGAAGTCATGTCAAGGGATGTTGCATAGCTACGGCCCATTGTCCACGGGCAATGGTCCGGGGGATCCACATGTGACAAGGGTTGTAGACCCTCAATGGCTGACTGCTGGAAGGGGAGAGAGAGAGAAGAGAGAGAGAGAGAGAGGAGCAAGTGGAAGTGGATGTTATTTCCCTGGAAAGTAGCCATCCCCACCTTATACCTACACGAGCAATGCACAACCAGGTTTTGGTATAGTCATCAGGAGAGAAACTAGACCCAACTCACTATAGTATAATAAAGACAATGAACTTGCAATAAAGACTGCACCTAACACTCACTATAACACGTTTCATCTAATCGTTACACTTTCTTAAGAAGAAAGAAACGAAAGAAAGAAAAAACGTAATTTCCTAAAATAAAGGGAACATTTTCAGAATGAGACGTTTAGTTTCGTTTAGTTTCGGTCGATGTTCGTCTATGTGCAGTATAGATGTTTTATGCTCGTCCGGACCCTCTCACTGTGATTATCATTGGTGCATAAGATTCACGATCCATCGGTGAATAGTATTACCCATAAAAAGAGTATGGCCCTCTAAATGATCACATTCCAAGTACTTTTGACAAGTGTTTCACTCTTTATTTGCCAAACAATCTGATTTTAAAGAATATAGTATAAGAGGCTGAAAATCAAGTTTAAATCAAAAGCTATTTTATTTGTTATGTTTCTAAACTTATACTATATTTCAGATTAGAAAATCTAGATATAATTAGTTAGATATTGACAAATTGTAAGTTTAGGTAAATTTAAGTTAAATTCATATTCTGTAAACTGATTAGGAACATATCATACATTACTATTATACTCAATAATGAAAGACTAATATGCATTGTCTTCATTATGAGTATATATAATGTATTATTCATAATCGGTTTACAGATATGAATTAACTTAATTACTAAATTACAATTTGTCAATTCTACTAATATATCTAGATTTTCAATCTGAATATAGTATAATTAGAAATACAATAAATAGCTTTGATTTAACTTGATTTTCAGCTTATACTAATCTTAAAATCATCATCATCTCACAGGGACGTACTTACTTGACGCTGCACTATAAAAGATTCTTGATATGTGTAAGTCTGAATAAATTAATTGTATGCTTATTACAGAAACAAACAAAATCTACTAGGGAGAACTGTTGGGCGCACTTGCGGCATGTATAAAGTGTATGTTGTAAGTCGATTTGTGCCTCTCAATATAAAATCAAACATTCACATTAGAAAATAAGCCCGGTATGGTATAAAATCTTGGTCGTAGTCGTATTGTTCTCGTGCATCATGAATAAGGGGGAGGGGGGGGGTCTCTATGCGGATTGTATAACTTATTGGATACCTAAGCTATACTCATAGCTCACACATATACAATAACGCAGATATGTGTGGCGGCGTTTGGCTACAAATAAGTTATATTTCCCCCTTCCTCCCTCCTCCCCACAAAGATAAAGCTCGCGTTTTTCTTGTAATATATTATGTTAAATAAGCGACCCGTAAGCCCTCTTAGCCTCAAAACGTAAGATATCTTGCTATTTGTGCCAAGCTATGGTATTTATAGTCGGCTTGTTTTTTTTCAAGCTTTTTTCTCCATGAGATTAAATCCCATAACTTAGATTTTCTCGAGCAACCATACAACCAACACTAGACCCACACAAAAATAACAAACCAGGAAAACCGTGTACTGTATACACTCCGAGAATCGCGAGGAATTTTAATAAGTACATATCTTTGAGGATGCAGTAAACCCAAGAATATGATACAAATACTTGCTACGAGCCATTAACCGCAAAACTATAAAAATCCCATTAATTGTTGAAAAACTAAGCAGTTATTGACTTGCTACTCTGTTATTCCACAAAATAAGTTAATTGAATAGATTTAATAGATGGCATGCTTTAAAGGGATTTGAAAACGTGGCTATAACCTGCACCGGCAAAATGGTAGGTCTACAATATTTCGAATCTGTCTTTTAGAGTACGTGATGTCAATACTAGTGGGGATGAACGGTAGAGAAATCGATCGATATATATCCACGGTATAGAGCCTACGATGCGATATCCGAAGATAGTAGCACACGATTCCACAACATATATATCGCGATATGGAATACAAAGCCAGTAAGCCATTGCTATTCGTCTCCGGTGAATATAGTTTACGTGGGTTTAGTTTTGTTCATTTTACGATGAATGATAATTACTCTAAAAAATAACGATGTTATATTAGTTATTTGGAAAAGACTTTGCCATGTAATACTTTTGGGTAATTATTTCCATTTTGGGACTTGAGGACACACTGGAAATTCCTAATGTCTTGGATGTGCAATTTCTGCGGCATCATTTTGGACTAATCCAGTCAACCTCCAAACAATCCAAATCCATGATTCCTGCGGTTTAGTTATTCAGGTGGCACCAAAGTAAATGGTACGATACTGCTCGCAACCGCTGAACTTCGAATACAAAGTTACAATTAATGATACAATTCAAGATATTCAACTAACTGGAAAGAAGCACAACATACTTGGCTAGAGACATTGTACAATGCTTTATGCTGATTAAGTTTCATCCTAACCTTCTCTAAGAAATAAAAATACAGAACTAAGTTGGACCATCCGAAGTTACGATAAGGCAGTTGGAAGTTGGAGATAATGAGCTCTGTTCACCCTCTGCACACTGTAAAGAAGGAGGAAGGCGTGAAGTTCTTACTCAGCGAGAATAGTAACCGAGGGAGAGCTGAAACTTGCCTTGCTTACTTCAATACTTAAGAAGAGAAATAAGTCTAACTCACCACTGATTTTTATTACAGGGTCTGAATCGTTTTCGTATTTTGAACAGTAGACGGCGCATCGCTAAGTCCATTGTGTCCTATGTCTCAGTTACGCATTATCAGGCTGAAAATAAAAGGGAAATTTCAGATTAGAAGTAAGCCTTTAGACGAAACGTTTTTAAATACTATTTTACAGTAAATTTTCTACTTCTAAATAAGGATAAAATTTCAAACCTAGTTAGAAGGCCTACTGTCATTCTGTTTCGTGGGCTGGTAATGGGTTGATGGCTACTTTTAAAGATGACTTGCTACTTATCATTTTGGCCATTCTTAACCTTTAACAATAATAAATGAAAAATTATATAAGGGTCCCGAAAAAACCCTAGCTTTTTGTCAAAAATATTGCCAACGACGTAATACCAAAACAAAATTGTATTTGTGACAGTCTTCGAGCTTCTTGCTTTGTTTAGGGTTCAATATACAGTTTTTAAAACCTTAAACCAAGAATAAAGATCGTTTTAAACGTTTAAAGAAAAATACTCCTCACTATTATATGATAACAATCTTGTAACATCACCGAAGAATACAGAACTTTATTATTTGGATGTTAAGTTTATGTTAATCAGAAGTTAGTGTGATACTCTTATAAGTTGTGAGACAGATCAATACTCACTTTAAATCAGAAGTTAAAAAAATCCATCCCGACCGGGTTTCGAACCCAGGCCTCTCACATTCCAGGTAGACGCCTTAGCCAACTAGACCACCGAGACGGTAACTTTTATAACTTCTGAATTGTATTTGCATTATAGATCTGAATGGATTTTTTTTTTTTATTTTTTAACTTCTGAATTGTATTAAATATTAACAATTCCACCTACGGAAGTGTTTCCCGACTAACCAAATCGAGAAATAAACACTCACTTTATAGTGTTTAAGAAGTACTTCAATGAGTGTTATAGTAAAATCACTTGTGATTTCACCTTGGCAGTGGCAGCATCTTTCCTTCCTCCTATCCAAACTGTTTCGTCTGGTTGTGAAAGTGCTGTCTGAGATCTCGGCTTCAGTTCGGTTCCAGTAGAATATCGAGGGTCGCGCGAAACGTCCCCTGAGCCATCCCAACGCCCGCCAAACGAGGCGTTCTTTTCATCCCCATGGCCGTGCACGGGACCGAGAGAAGCCTAGCTCCTGCCAGGGAAAGTTGACTATGTCCTGCGCAATAAAAACCGAGACCACACGTTTTAGATTTCTCCAATACGAGGGAAAGTCTATACTGATTTCCACCCTAAACGCTATCAATCGTCCGGAAAATGTGTATTATAACTTGGGCCTTATCAAAGTTTACGTTTATATCTTGACCTTCTCCCCCTAACGTAGTGTAGTACCTTGTAAGCCACACATAAGAGTCAGATTGTATTAACTAATAATACATTTCACCTCACACAAATGTTTTCGTGGATAGAACCACATCCATGCAGCTTCATTGGTCTTAGATGATACATTTTTCCTTGTTTGCTGTATGGTAACTTTGATTGGGCTCTAAAAACAATTTCTTGACCAACGATTGGATCATTTCTTTCCTATTTCAAATTCAGATCTGTTTCGGCAATTGTTCGCTCTTCGATAGCGTCGGTGCCGACAGGGTGAACTCGGTCTGCTTTAAATAAAAATCCCCGACTAAAAACCAGTTATGTGACTCTGAGTGGTTTGACTCTAAATACGATTATGTTTTATTTATTTATTTTTAAAGTTGAAATAATGTCATCGTTATCGGTCAGTAAAATACAAGATTTGTGCTACCCCGAGCCAAGTTTTGCTTGCCATTTGGTCTGGGTAAAATACGAATTTTTGCACCACGTATACTTAATATTACCACACTACACACCGAAACAAACCATAACCATAGTGGTTGCAATAAGAAAATTACGACAGTGACAATAATGAGTTAAGTAATTATACGAACTGTTAGCAACGTATTAAATTCAAATCCAATCATCATTTCACTTGTAAAAATAGTCATAATGCTATTTATTACGATTTTTATGATAAAAGGGTTATCGTCACTTATGGTGTATTGAAAACAAGGCTCTGTGTATTCGTTCTTAAATTTTAATTGGGAAACAGAATGGACCACTTAATTTAATTAATATGGCCATAAACTCGTCTAATTTGTGGCATTATGATATCTATGAAACGTTTTTAATGAAGACTTGCGAGTGAAATAATGATAAACAACTCATCAATAACGACACCATAAAACTGTTGATAACGCTCCCTATTTATTTCCAGCAATATTATAATGTGATGAAATATAATAAAAACAATTTAAAAATACACGTGATAAGGCCACGCTAAATATAATCTGTTTCCCCGTTGCCTGGCGTACATGTAGATGCGCCGTTAAGATAGGGAGCCTGCATAGCAACATAGAACATTAATTAGGGTAAATGGGTGGCGTTATCTCTGCGAACAGCGAGAATGGCGCACCCGGGAGCGCTAAGCCAAGCAAGTGGGCTCGGTGCGCAGGCGTCGAATATGCATGGGAGGAAATTAAAAATTACGTTTTCGAGTTTAGTCAGGAATTGGGCATTGTACGCTTAGCCGACCTTATTGATTTAACTCTATTAGCTAACGTCTAGTAAACGGCTAAGAGGAAAACTTTGTATGGAATAGTAATCAGAAATTGAAATATATGATGAGGGTAGTCAAGTTTTGGTATAAGCAAATCTATACATGAGCGCCATGGAAGAAATATACGTGCGGTATGACTCTAAATTTAAAGTTTTAACAAATAAAATTAAAATTTTCTACTTCTTTGTGTTCGTTTTTACGCTAATGTATAGCCCGTGAATGTATGAATTTTGTTAGTCTTGTTTTGTTATCAGCTAAAGTTAGAGAGAATAAAAACCTATTGTGTTGTATTACTTATTTAAATTTAAATTGTTGCATTCAATTCTTTACTTTATTTTTCTTTACAAGGTACTTTCCATTAACACCTTGTGGTTGATTTGTTTTATTGAATGGTTTAATTTTTCTTGAACTTGAAACAATTATGTTAAACGGCTCTAGAATAAATATTTTGTTTCAATTAAATTCCCTACACCGTCTTATTTATGGCGAAGTTCTTTTTGATTTTGCTATGTTCTGAATTTATATTTAAAATATTATGTTAATCATTCTATATTCCAAAAATACATTTGTTTGTGTTTCTAGCCTTTTCCGTTGTGAGGTAACAAATAAATTATTTAAGAATCGTTAAAACAATAAATCAATTCAAACAATATTATATACTGCTTATTGGTGAACATATATATTTTTTTACTATCAGCCTCTAGCAAATTCACGAACAACTCACTGTCTGTTGTGCTGTCTTCTGACCATTGCGAAACGCGTTTTCTAAATAAACTCGGATAATTACAACGATATTATTTATATTTTTTCTCAGGCGGATAAAAGGATACTTGTAGTTATTAATATGAATGTAACACGTTGGCTTATAACACACTTATTAACACGACATTTTGAAAGTTAAAACCTTAAATTTACTTACAGTGTTATAATTTGAGCAAGGCCAGAGAATTTAATCTCTTTCCATAATTTAAACAAACCTAGTCGAAGTGATGGATTATATCATTACCCGTAATTTCAGTAGATGGTAGAACTAATGGAGTGTATCCTATCGCTTTGGCGGTAAAACTAAAGTACTGAGGTGTGGCAATTACCTACTTTGCATATCGCGTGTTCTAGCCCATCATTGCGTGTTCTAGGGGCTATGTCAGAGAGCCATTGAAATTATTAGGAGTGAACTTACTAAAGATAGTCAAATGGCATGATGGTCTGTGGTTCCCAGTGATGTGTAGCCTACTTTACTCGATGAATGGATTTACGAATGTTCTCCAATGTTTGAATGAGCTAAATACGTGGAAACCAATATGTGTATGAATGTGTGACACGTTCAGTACCTGTTAGTTGAATAACCCATCGTGTGCAACTTCTTATTTGCGATAATATGTAGACGCTTCGGTTGCCACCAATCTAGTCTTCAAGAGGTGAATGGCAACATGGCAGGCTGAAATAACAAGAATGTCAAAATTTAAATGGCAACATGGCAACTAGAAAGGGATCAAATGCCGTTATGATAAACAAAACGTCAACATTATTTAAAATTGGTCATGTGCCTTCTTTATCTAAAAAAAAGTAATATATGAACATGTAGACATACCTCTAATTCGTTTTTTTCTTATCATATTAATGCATATGAAACAATGTCGTGCAATATTCTGAGGCAAATCATAATGAATTATGACCACATAAGGGGATACACAAATAAATTTGTTTATAATTAAAAACGTTATCTAATACCTGAAATGGAATTATTCTGAAGTTAACAGAAATCTAGACCACAACCACAATTAACCAGCAATTTACGTGTGCACGTACGTACTAGTATATACACATGCACATTCATGAATCGAGCCTTGCTAGTAAATTGTTCATTTCTAACGTGTTTGTAGTGTTGTAGACCTGTTTTGTAATTGATCCCACATTTAAAATCTCATAACGTCTTGCAAGAATTGTCAATGAGTTTGATCGCAAATACTTCAGAGGTTCTGTCACAATAAACCTGCTCGTTTAGGGTGGGTCTTTAAGGAGCGTCGGCTCGGCCAAATCAACCCCCAAACGAAGGGGCTCGAAATTCGCCCCTTTACAATGTGAAATATCTTCATCCCGTTTTTTTCTTGACTTCCCCCAAGTGTCTTCAGAAATTGGATTTAAAATTCATTCAATCCATTCACAAACCCTAAATTATATGAAAGTCATATCCTCCCCTATTCTCACACGCATATAACTCACGATTAAAAGTGAACCCCTAGTGAGGCAATTCCTACCGAGGACTAATTACTTCGACCAATCAAATGACGACAAAGAATCAACCAAGGCTTTTCTGCTGATTTAATTTGATCATCGTATTGCAATTGTTCTTTCTTAATGTAATTCTTTATGGCACTCTTAATGTCAGGGAGGCCCATACGTGTCTCAGAACAAGTAATGGCGTAATTAGCTGTTGCTTTGTAGTAACATTTCTTCACTTTTCTTTTTATATGCCTTGCAATGATTATGTTACATGCTTAGGTCGAGTCGAGTGTCTCTAATAGTAAATGACTAAATGGTATTGTCTTCTTCTTTGAAATTATAAACATGATAACCTGCAGAAGACATCCAAGGGACAGTACACACATAAGTATTTCTCCAATGTTTGGGAAACACTTTTGACAAAAGCACTCGGTTATTAAACAATTTCACAATTTTTTCTCGTAAATATAAATTAATTTCTTGGATACTGATAACACTGTGTACGACAATGCATAATATTCCTGGTTGTCCAGTCGAGAAATATGTTAACGAGTGTAACTTTTACGTTTTTACAAGAACCTGTCATTCTGCCTTATAAAAGTGGGGTGGCTTTATTTAGATTATCGGTCACTTTGGTTTGAGATAACTTCCCCCCACCATAAAATATTTACACAAAGTATTCATTTTGTGTGCATATTATGTATGTACGAATTGTGTTACTAGAATAACATTTCACAAAACTGCTTTGGTAAAGTTCTTCTACTTTCTATTTGAGGCCTCATTTTGCAGATAAATAACTATTTTCGGTAAGATGCATTATAAATTAAAACCGGATTATTTTTTACATTAAACATGTTGCGAAAAGCTATCTCTAGATAATTTACGTTGTCATGCTGCAAATCATGGTTGCAGTTTAGATTTAAGTCTATTTTAAGCCAGAGAAAGTTTTGCTTGATCCACTCTTCTTATCATTTAGTACAGGTTGTTGATTGTGGAAGTTTTCAAGTCTTGCATAACCAGACAGTTGGAGACTGTAATTTTTGTAATTGTAATGCAGGTGGCACGATTAACTATAGGAACCACACCAATTATTCATAACCCCGTATTTCCTGTCGCCGAGCTAAAATGTCATCCCTAAACTCAGTTTTGGGTACTATCTATTTATTTTGTTCGTGACAGTTAATTAATAAAAGTCTTGTGTACCCGTGTAAGCATCCAATGATAATTCATTTGCAATCAGGCTAATTTCAAAGTCAGCCTTATTTGTCATTACGGATCTCCATCACTAGATACAAAATTAATTAATAATCACCATGTGCTTCTATGTAGTAATAAAATGGTCTGTTAGCAGTGGCTTTTGTTCTCGTTAATGATTATATTAATATAAATAATGACTAGATGTTGTATTGGACTGGACATTATACTTACAAACCAGAGAAAGTTCTTATCTAGTTTAGTGATTATTTTATTTCGATTTTGAGCAAATCTCTTCTCAGCTTTTAGGGTACGAAACATACAACATTTGCATTCAAAATGATTTATAGTAGTTAAAATCTTCTACAAGTTATCGTGCCTTTTAACGATTGGATTTTATTTCCTTGTTTGTTTATGGGCATAGTTATTACTTTTCAAATGTGTCTGTGAACAAGGACTATGTGAGCTATGGGCTTGCAGCGTGTTCTTAGGTTTAATTGCTTTGAGTTTTTATTGTGGTTGTAGACTAAACCATTTCGGTGGCAAAACATTTCCAGTTGGCTTTCGTTGGTGGTCAGTCTATGCACCTCGTATCTGCGTAGGACAGAGGCTGCCATCGGCGAAATGTCTGGTCATTTAGTTGACTACTTCTAGGAGAAATTTTCGAGATAATAGTTGTTCCTGTCTTGTGCAGAGCGTCGTAAACTGCTGAAGCATCACTCAAGACTGTTGGAGGGGGTGGGGTGGGGGGGGGTTCCATCCCTTCGCGCGCTTTCCCACCCCAATTGTGGCAAAGCCAGACAACTCTTCCCACATTCAGGCAATGACAGTTGACGACAAACAAATTTGATATCGCGCATTAAAACACAACGGTGTCTATACAGCGCACGCGATTCCCAGTGCTGATAACCAGACTAGGTCATGCTCGTGCACATACAAGAACGTACCTAGCTTCTAACTAAAATATGATCCCATCTTATACTTACTTCGCGTGATTCAATTTGCGCAGGCGGAAAATATTCAATATATTTCATCCCCCTCAATATTTCTTCCCCCCCCCCCCCCATTTGCATGTATTTTCTTCTCCAACTCTAAAACCATTTGTTACCCCGCATCGAGCCATATTTTTCAATATTGTTTAGTTCCTTTGAGTCTCCCCGAGGTGATTTCAATTCGTATTTCACCAATTTGAAAGTTTTGAAAAATGAGATTAGGTATTTTCTCGCCGTGTGTCCCCCTGGAGTCGCGTTACCACTTCAACACATGCCCATAGCGTCCCTTGCTTGTCATCTTCAGACATTAGGTGATGTTTTATTATTGTATCCAAGAGCCGTCGCCTCGCGATAAAATACTTCTATATGGAAAGTAATGCACCATAACTGTCACCCGCACTTGCTCTATAGGGGTCTACGGGCCCTCCCGATTATTTCTAACTTATTACAAACAGACCCGTCTAGTATTTTTAAATTTCATAAATTCAAAACTTTGATCTTGCACAGGTTTTTTTTTGCAATCTTTGAATAACGAAATTAATTATACTTAACAATTGTGAAAGAAACTAACTTATTAAATTTAACATACTAGTTTGAAAGTGACAGTTTGCAGCAATATGCTGAACAGAAAATGCAAGGAAGGACAAGTAAGAATCTTAATCCCACCTCGTGCCATTTTCTGAATGCCTACTTGCCGGCCATCGTTGTAAGCCCATCCGAACAAATTAGTGTGAAAAGTAGACTTATGGCCCCGTTGATAGGCCCACTCCCAAGGTGCATGCGTTACGTAGCATTGCTATCTGGTCAGTTATTTATTACTTCATGCTTCGCTGCTCACTAGATTCCGAACATTATATTTTTTAAGTGGATACATTTAATGCCGAAAACGACTTTCATTTTACAGACCCATTACCTTAATGATCAAATTACATTAGAGATGACCCAATGTATGATTACTTATTTCCATACTCTTGTTTTGAATTCGTTGACATTTATTGTGTTTAATTTATTTGAAGCGATTCTGTCGCCATCTATTTTTTGCTTTCCTAGTTAATCGACAGTTAGGGACCGAAAACAAGATAAAAATAAGATCTTTTAGAGGGTGCTAGACATGTTATGGTAGTTCCTTGACGATTTCCCGCAGACAAATATCATGAAGATAGACTGGGAAAAGAGGTTAGACGGAAATAAAGAAGCTAGGCAATATTGATTAGGAAGTGTTGTAGACAAGTTCAGCATGCAATGCATGCCAGCAAGTTGAAAGATGCTAGGAGTAAGCAAACCATTGAGGTTGAGGTACTTTTATACATACAAATATTATTTTCAACCAAAATGAACAAGGACGGCTTACATTATAAAAATAATTTGAAAATTTTCTCTAATTATAAAAAAATTCACACGCAAAACGTAATTTTGATAGTAGCATTTCAAGGGATGGCAATGTCGCTATTGGAATACGTTAAAAGAAGTACAAACCACATTTTAAGTTTCGTTTCTTGTTGGAGGAGGTGTGGACATCACCACAGTCAAGTCTGGCCGTACATTACACCGGACTAGCGCCCCCAAGAGCAAGGGCCGAGGGGCTAGGTGGTTCAACCCCCTTGTAATTTATAACCTCGCTGATTGCTTTCTGGTTGATTGCTGGTTTGACTACGGTTCACCCCCCCCCTCCCACTTTCACCCTCCGTCTGACGATCACACCCGTTAACGTCGCCATGACCCTTCACTTGTAAAAATATATCCTCCACGCGTTTGCTGGGTTAGATTGACGAGAAATCTTATGTTGTGCATTATATAAATAAGAAGGCGAAGGAAACGGGCGGCAAAGCATTACTTACAAGGTTAGGTGAAACTTATACGCGTTGCAGTTGTGGGCCTGAACATGATTTACTCTAATTTGATTCTTTAAACACACACGACACACAAAAATAGACAGGATAGAAAGAAAAATGCAAACAAAAAACTTCATCCCCGCTGAGACAAAAAAGGCTGGTTTTCAGACGGAAGAAATGGTGTAAATAGACTACACATAAAATAAACTATGGACCACAAAGGCTACGTTTAAATGTTACCTTTTATTTCCATCTTAAGGTATTGTGCTCTGATCCGATAATCGCGTTTTCAATTACTTATTCATTTCATCTCCAAGAAGACTAGAATAACAACATTTCATTGGCTGTTTTCTCTGAAAGTATGACCTGTGGGTTTCGATGGCACTGTATTTTCTAGTTGCATCTCGCACAAATTAATTTAGAACCGATGAAAATTTTGAGAAATTTTTCTCTCTTGGACATCGAGTGTAAAATAACCATGCATTTTTTAAAAATAAATTGAGCTATTTATATTATTGGTATTTCCACCGATTTTTCGTCAGAATAGAAAAATCTGCATTCCGACATACTTAGGAAATCGTGCATGACGAAAGTTGTAAAAATTATTTGTAGATCTACCACGCGCAAATCGTTAAGCCATTGAATGGTACTTCAGCGTACTGAAATAGAAAAAGTCATTATGGATTACGCGATGTTTGACGTGAATCAGCTTGAAAACTATTTTAGAATCTTGCTATCATTCTTGTACTCGTGGTATCAGATTTCAGGAACAACCAGAATACATAATAAGTTTCACACAATCATATACGTATGGAATAGCTCAAGTGTTTTATTTAATTTCAAATAGAAGTTAGGTTAAAAAATGTTGACTATGGTGGAAATCTCATTTTAAAGATTTTTCAAAAGTGTTTTTATGGTTGAAATTAAAGGGAGGGGCTAGATAGCCTAACCTGGTCTGCACCCCCTCTGGTTGCCATGGAAACAGTATGGGGTGTACACGCCCTGGGAGTGCCATCATTTATCTTTCGGGCTGCCATCATGGTAGCTAAATCCTGTCCTAACCTTCCAACTCAAAATTAAAATCAGAGGACACAGGCAAAATGTTTGTTGTTGTAACATACCATAAAGAAGCAGATAGTGTTCGGTTTGTGCAATGAAATGAAAATGTGTGCTCCGATTCACATAACCATACAAACAAACAAGCATTTACTGTTAGGGGTGTTTGTGGTAGGGTGTTGTTCGAGGGGTTAAATCTATCGGCACTTGTAAAAGTGGCTGCAAATAAAATCAATACATCCGAAATACTGTGCCTCCCTTAACTAAATTCAGCACGTTTTACATGTTTGTGTAGTTGCATAGGTACAGTGCAATCAAACTAATGCACCCAACTTCGATGCAGATCCACTAGCACGCACTCATCACAGGAATTAAAGTAAAATTAACGGCTGTTTTAACTAGCAATATGTTCACATAAATCTTATTAAGTGGTAGCAACTTTTTTTTTATCTTGCCACAACTTTGTTGCTGGTACAAGAGTTTTAATTAACTGCATGCCCCTTAAAACACAGCATATGCCACACGAAGAGGTCTCAGTTGGCACGACATCAAAAGATTTGAGTAATTACTTATTTGCTAATTTGAACCTTGAAGTTTTTTTAAGGTATCGAAATTCTTGACTTTGGCTAGTTTTCTTTTGTCCATGGGCTATACACGGTTATGTTACACCTACGTTGTAATTTCGTAGGAGTACAATTATTGTACTATTGTATTCAATTATTGTATTTGCCTATCTGTAACGTAATGCAGTATGAAATCGTTGTCCATGCCCCACATAATTATGATTCTCGCTTAAGCTCTCATTGTGTCTCTTTGTCTGTCAGTTTCTCAAGTACATTCTCGAAAATAAGGGTATGCACCTTGTATGAGACAATGTGTTGTATTTGTAAATTCACCACAATTTATAGGATCGGTTTGGAAAAAAGTGATATTTGCATCACAAATCAATTCTGAAATGTGTTTACTGGCTGGCTGGGTCTGCACGTGTTTCGGTTTTACTTTGAGAAGCACACAGCTACGATGTAATAGAGTCGTGTACGACGTTTGATTTCGGTATTGATAATACCTTGATCGTTTGAGGTGACGCAAAAGTAAGTCTAGCCCCAAGAACAAAGCAGCACCGGATGTAGTTCGAAAAAAAATTGTGTTTCGTTCTCACTATAGTTAGATACACCTGAACCAAAGTTCAGCTTCGAAAGTCTTTGATAGGCGATCAGAAATGAACCAACGGGGATGATATGGAAAGGGTATCGAATGAAATAGATGGAAGGGTGAGAGAGAGAGAGAGAGAGAGAGAGAGAGAGAGAGAGAGAGAGAGAGAAGAGAGGTGGACAATGGAATGATATTTATTAGAGTTGCTTTGAAAAAGAATGAGTTTCCTGACCAAGCCAGAACATAAGAAGCAAGAAATAAATTTGAAGGGGCTGGAGAGGTTCTGGCTGGAATCTTTTGTTCAATCAAGAAGCCAGCTATGCGAGGGTTATCAGTTATCACACAAGGTGACGTCCATCGACTTTTCTATTTCGACAAAATTGTGGCTTTAATGAAACCTATTTATGAAGTCACTTTCTGAACAAAGATATAAAATCATGATATTACTTTTTCGTGAGGTGTATGTGCATGCACATACATGCTCTTAGGGACAATAGATCGCACACTTCCCTCACACTTTGACATAATTCATGATTCGATCACACCTCTGTTAATATCGCGATCACCATCACTAAACTATCACTCTTTTTTATCATTATAAATTCAACACACACACTATAACAATCATTATCACAATCACAATCACTATCACGATTATACCGACGTGGCTGTCTAGGCTATATCACAATCACCATCAAATCAGTGTCACTGCCGTTGTTATCATTACCATCATCAGAAACATTAACATAGACACAACTAAAACAAAAACTATAACACTTACATCAACATTGACGTTGACATTGACATTAATATTTACAGTAACACCATCGTTAACATTTACATCAACATAAACATTAACACTAACACTAAAACAAAAACTAACACTTACACTAACACCAACATTAACACCACACTAACATTAACAATAACATTAAACTTAACATTCTCATTAACATTAACAACATTAACATTATAGTTAACATTAACACCAACACCAACACTAACAATAACATTAACATTAACATTGACGTTGACATTGACATTAACATTTACACTAACACCATCGTTAACACTTACATCAACATAAACATTAACACTAAAACAAAAACTAACACTTACACTTACACTGACACCAACATTAACACTTATTATTTATTTATTTAACGTCTATCCTATTCAGTTATAAAATGATTTACAAAGGAGGACAACTAAATAACTTAATACATAGATGCAGACACAACAATGAACTACATTTAAGTAAATATTTGAAATAGTAATATTACAACAATGCATTAAATATCAACAAATTTGATAACAAATAAAGTATATTAAATGCAATTTGTGAATGAATCGAATATATAAAAAAGGAGTGGGGAATTTAAAAGAAAAAAAAAGAAAAGAAAAAAAAATAAAAGAAAAAAGAAAAAAGGTTAACACCACACTAACATTAACAATAACATTAAACTTAACATTCTCATTAACATTGACAACATTAACATTGCACTTAACATTGACATTAACATTGACATTAACACCAACACCAACACTAACATTAACATTATTATTAACATTGACGTTGACATTGACATTAACATTTACACTAACACTAAAACAAAAACTAACACTTACACTAACACCAACACTAACAATAACAATGACATTAACACTAACATTAACATTAACATTAGCATTAATATTAACATTAACATTAACATTAACATTGACATTGACATTGGCTTTGGCTTTGGCTTTGGCATTGGCATTGGCATTGGCTTTGGCATTAACATTAACTTAACATTAACATTAATATTGGTCCATGGTTCAACCATAACTTTGATCTACTCAAGTACCACCGCCTTCTTGAACAATATCAACCTTATAAAACATTTCGCGCTTTCGCGGCCCGAATATATTAAAAAATGTGTAAAACGGTTGGAACCCACAATGGTTCCGAAACGTCGAACTCGCACACTAGTAAGTGAAACACGCGACGCGGCGAAATGACCCGTTGCACACTTTGTTATATCAACCTTCTAAAACAACAAGGCAAAATCGATGTCGAGGCATAAAATCGCTGAACTCAAAATCAACACCTTTCCTCAACTTCAGTTATTTACCATAGTTTATAAGATACAAAAACCGCAGACCACTCAATGGATTCGTCGTTAAATATAAGAAATTAGGATTGCAAATGGTTAATTCGCAAAAATATTAGCGAAACGGTACAGGTCGTGCTTTATAAAATAAACACGTGGTGTTTGAATTTTTTGCACTGGCTGTAAATTTAACAAACATTCAGATTTTACCGCTGTTATCTTATTATAAATGAAATTTCAGAGAGAATTGTAATTTAAAATTTTCAGATTAGACCAAGTTCCGAGAAGTTATTGCCAAACGTATGAAAATTACAAAAACCCAAATTTGGGTGCAAGAACCCAAATTTGAAAAAAGGGATTTCTTATTTCCTATTGACCATCTACAATAACCAATCATAAAAAATTGGTCTTAACAAAATGCAAACGGAAATACGATTCTAAAGTGGAATTGTAGTCACTCGCCTCGCACGCGCACACACACGACGTCATAAATGTCATACTATTTACCATTTTAATGTAATTAATTAATACAGTAGCGCCTACCATCATAATATTTGTTTTTCGTGGTCATCTTCATTGCAAATTAAGTTGAAGGATGCCATAAAGATTCATAACATCACAATACGACACATTGGCGACAACATTACTTGCATTGCTGTGACATTTCAGACACTAATTGCTCTGTAAAGTTACTAGTCTCAGGTGTTGGAGAAAGAACGTACCGTCATTTCCACTTCCGATGTCACCCATGGTATTTTATTTATTTTATTTTAAATTATCAATGTTAATGATTTAATAATTCTTTCCAATGTAGGAACTAAGAAAAAGTCAAGTCCTAACCAGAAATTACGCAATGTGAATGTGTTGAGACTGAGAGATTGGAGACGTTCACGAAACGAGTTCTCGAAGTCTGCACAAGTAGTTGCCCTGAGGTTATTCACGCACAGTCTGTGTTTTTCGGCAACGTCCACACCTGAACTGGGCATGCCATGGCCTCCAGTTTGAAAACAGTAATATTTATTTCTCAATTTTAATCAACGGGAAACTCTCCCGTAGGTGTAATTGATTACATGGATGTCAATCTAGGAATAACAAAATCATCTCATCTCAACATTTATGCCAAGACTTGAATATGCCATCCATATCTTTCTTTCTCTTGCCTGGAACCTTGAACTGAACGTTAGCTATACAAAACACATGAATATATTATAACCTAACTGTCTTCGATTATCTCACATCGTCGAGCATTAAGTTAATACATAATCGAGACAATATGAAATACAATCTCAAATCTGGTGATTGTTTAAAATTATGTTTTATATATTGTTTATTTAAATTAGGCTTACACCTACTTACACTTTAATGTTCCGGTATAACTTATAAGAATGAATACTATAAGTGTACATTTTCAGATCTTTGTTAAATATTTATTGAGAACAGGCAATGACAATCTCCCGATTAGTCTCCACATTATCCTAGCATAACATATCTTCACACTTTCCTGTTCCCTCTCACATAATCTAATTGCAATCATTGCACATTTTGTTTCGGTTTCAAGGGGAATTTGATTTTTTTGTAACTTCTTCTAAATAAAAAACTATTTTGTATTATTGTTTATTCCCAATATGACCATTATTATGAATGCAATTCACAATCACATTGAAACTGAATCGTAAAGCAAACGATATTTTTAATTTATAAATTATTTTGTTCGGTTGGCATTTTAATTCATCTAAACCATTGTAATACAATTTTAACAAAAAAACATTTAGTAATTTAAAAAAGTAAAGTAAATGGAATTGAACAACAAATTCGGTGTTCATGTTCTTCTACCGAACTAGGTAAATTTTCAACTTATCAGATCTTTTCGACTTGACCATCGTTCTACTAATAAATGACGTTGTTGTCATCACATTTGCGTTCAAATAGCTAATTATCGAATGATGAAACAATTATTCTGTTGCACGATCTCTACTTTGTAGGGTGACAAAATAAACATACGGTTCACATCCATCCATCCATCCCTTCCTTCAGTTTGTCTGACCACATGCTGAACTCATCAGTGGCAAAGTTCCAAACCAACCGAAACAGTGTATACATCAAGTCATTAACTACCATCCTTGATTGCATTTACAATCTCAAAAGTCAAAACACATTCAGGAAGTAAAAAAGTTGAGAACGGAAATGAATAATTTACTTTTACAGACACATGCACACAGCGTTGTTGTTAATTTTCGCTGTGTAAATTGTAACGGCACATTCAACAACTACATCATTATTAGACGTTTTAAGGTTCACGACTATCATATGTAATATTATGCTGTGTTTTGTCACTACATTTACTCAGATTGCCTACAATCGTGTGTACCAAACCAATTTTAAATAGTATACATTGCAATAGACAAATTATTGTTATGTTATTATTGTAAAAGTATTATTTTCAACAATATTCTAGCTTTTGGGAAATTCTTAGTAAAGTGTTTATGATTATCGTCTTGTGGTGTGGTTGTTTGTTGTTAATTTGTGTTATTTTCTTCGATCAAGCACATACTATTATGCATTCTTAGCATAAGTATCTGGCACAAGATGTGATTTATTGTTTTTTTAATCGAGATGATGGTCAGTTAATCAAATGCAATAGTGAGATGAACCTACGCAACTAACTGATGGAAGCTTGTTGTGATATTCATAGTTTATGTGGGTGAATGTGTGGGTTTTTTGACCCAATGCCACCTCCGTGAAACAGATGAAAGGTGGAGATGATACCATGCAAGCCACAGTCTTCAGTGATGACCCATAAACACATCGCCAAGCTATGTTTCAGCTGTTGATGCAAGATGAATGGACTTAAAAAAACTCCGTGCTCTAAGACGCAACAAAGCACATTATCAATTCGTGCAAGGGTTACATTTTTGGAGTGAAAGCGTCCCGAACTAACGGGCACAATCGCGACACAAAGGGTTGGAGTTGGACGATCTTAAAAAGTAAGACAACTTTCACCACGCAAAAAACTGTTAGATATCCCTTGAAGTTCTTTTATGTTTACTCACCCTTTGAGGCCAATGCAACGTTAGACAATAAAGTGAAGGAAAACAAATGTGCACATTCCTGAACTGACACTTTGTGGGAGGAGAAAGCTAGTCTCGGCTCACATTATGACAATGTTTGGGGTGGGTAAATGTTTTGTTGTGGGACGCTCAGAACTTGGCTGTGATGTTTAGCCCTCCGAAAATAATCCCCAATTACATTTCTGAGGATGGGAACATGCTCGCTTACAGACCCTGATTACTCAATCATATTTTGACACCTCATGATTTGATGTAATATTACGGTTGTTCTCTACAAAGTGGCTTGTAATACACAAGTGTCCACAGTGAAGAAAACCCTAAAATAACCACCATGAAGTTTTATCATTATCGCCTATGTGCAACATGTAAGTATTAGTAATCACTCATGTTGTTACAATTCTTTTCAATAATAATATATACCAAATAGACCAATTATTGTTTAGTTGTAGTATGTAGTGTAAAGATGCATGTTAGATATAGTTGTACGTAACATTTTGTTTTCTGATAAAACAAAATTAGGTGATTGAGCCAATTATGCTTCTGAATATCTGTGTGTATAATGGAATATCTTCAACGGTTCTGTCTACCTTAATTCTTCTCTTGAAGACGTTGACAGACACAGTCTACGAAATACCGTATTGTACCTTGTCAACTACTAAGACATCCAAGTATAAGGAGATTGTACCCAAAATATGTAACGTGAAATGAAAAGTGTTCTAAATTTTTTCCAAACTGATTTTGCTTAAATGATTTTTAAAAGCATCACGTAATGTACCGAGAGTGATCCTGCACGCGACTTCAAGCATCTCTCAGGTACAGTAAAAGTAGGCAACTTTTAAAAATATATCATATACCAGTTAAATACGAGGTGTTGAATCTTTCGGTAACTTGACTTTGTTTATCCCCCAAATTGAAAAGGAATTGTAAAAATTGTTTTCGACAGTCAACATCCGATTTGCAGTATGTGTGTAATATATAAAAGCAAAAAAAAGCAATATTGAGGAGGATTCGTTTTTGTGAGTTTTAGGATATGAAGTTGTGGTCCAGAAATTATGTAGCGGGAGAGGAGGCTGGAATTTGAGGTTACGCTTTTGGTGCCCCCCCAAATTTCAGTTAATATTACCCACAAGGAATAATAATCAAGTATTATCTCCGGACGAGACAAAACACATTTATTAGCTTTTGTTCTACTTTTGCATACGACGATGATTTCACCAAGTTTCCGCTGTTTTATAATGTTGACACATGCATTTTTGGCTACAATCACCTTAACAGCTGAACCTTAATTTTATATTTGCAAGGAACATTGCGGGCATATACCCATTATGCTCATTGTAATGCAATATTCGGGTCGCATATTATCACCAACAAAAACGTCTGGGAAGGCTTATTGTTTAATTCATACACCAAAAGTATTATTTGTACTGGCAAAAAACCTATAGGAATATTTAACGATAAGTAAAATTAAATTTGCATGATAAAGAATAAACACCCTTTTGTAAAAAAGAAACAAATGTATGAAAAACCAACCATGCCAACCGTATATTGTTAGTGGGAACATGAGCCCCATATTGCTTATTAAAGGTACAATTACAAGAGTATACTTCAAATAAAAATTAAATAGTCTCCCCCTGATGTTATACACATAGGATGAAACATACCCTTAATTACAAATTGCAAAACCAATGTCCCATAACCAATGTTGCCAATTTCAAAAGCGTAAATCTTTCTTTCGTAAATTCCGTGGACTGTATCATAGAAGGGACTAGAGTGGAGTAATTTATGCGAATCGCGTTCTTCTTTGAATAATGCTTCGCTCATAAACATAAACAGTATACACATGTCACACCGTGGCAGAATACGTTTGTCTTACATCAGTCTACACTAAATATCTATACAGGTACTCGAGTAAACAATTAAAATTAACGAGTTGTATATTTCATAACATCAATAATATGCACTTCGAAAATACTAGTCCCTTCTACGATATGAGTTGCTCGAAAATTTGTACGGTAAAAACAAAATGTATTTTATACGTTTACTTTTACATTTTTATGATCTTGATTATATTATTCCTAACATGTAAACATTGAGTTTAAAATATAAATACAATATTAAACAGTAAGGTTCTTTTCAAAGGCTTTATTTTGCTTCCCAATGTAATTATTATTTTTAATTCAGTAAACTTACATTTTGTGGTACAACCTCTGTAATGGGATGAAGATTAGTATTTATGAAACTTTTTTAAAGTATCACAAAAAGTACGATAATTCATCCTTGCATAAAATTTTCAAATTACAATAAATGCGTAAATAAAATAAGTTAAATGGGGGGAGAGAGAGATTGCCATAACTCAAGTTTTGTAATAATTATTGTTTATCACAAATCATAATAGTTTGATTGTGATCTTTTCAGGTAAAGTCAGATGAGTGCTTGCCGAACCAACCATTCATGACTTACGATAACAATAATATGTATGGTCAATAATTTACTCTCTGAAGGGAAAACCCAAATAATATGACAATGTATTCAAATGCCTGTCCCGTCTAGTTACCTAAACAAAATGCAATAATTCTGGTTTTGCTTTAGGCCCGAACGGCTGTCCCAGGCGACGCGGGAGGCAAACCTACACACGATTCCAAACTTTGGAACTTGAAAAAGAATTTCACTTTAATCATTACTTGACCAGGAGGCGGCGAATCGAGATTGCGCACGCGCTTTGCTTAACCGAACGACAAATCAAAATATGGTTCCAAAATCGCAGAATGAAGTTGAAAAAAGAACTGAGAGCCGTAAAGGAGATAAACGAACAAGCTCGCAGGGAGCGGGAAGAGCAGGACAGGCTAAAACAACAGCAACAGGACAAGGCGCAACAAAAGCATGAACAGCAGCAACAGCAACAGCACCACGGTATTGGACACCACCACCATGACCAACATAAGATTGCGATGGACAAAACAAGCGGAGCAGACCTCTTAAAGTCAGTGGCCAAGGTCTCGACTTAAGCAGCAAAGATGTGTGTGGAAGGACATAACTTCATAATACGTACCATTTCTAGTTCTAGAGTAGTTCACTGTATAGCATCGTCAGTCCGCGGCATGGATGGTTTAACATGTTGCACTTTTTAACAAATGGTCCGCCTTCTAAAATAAGGTTTCTCGTTGAATCATGTGCATCTGTGAAGAACTAACTGGTGTTATGCCATACTGACCCACGAGTGTACAGTGGTGAGACTATAAAACAGTGACTTTCGTTATAATACGTTATCATTGTTAGAACCTGTCGTTTACACTAATTTGTTATCAATGTTTGTTAAGTTAAACAGTTTTTTTGTTGCCATTCTCTCATAGTGTTGTTGTTTATTTGAACAGGTGTCCGAAGACGAACGTTTATTCCGTGATCTTTACGTTTCATTATTAATCTAATTAATAGATGATTAACTAATTCGTTATTATTGTAAATACTTTTACGTTTTCTCGTTAACATACAATAAGATTTTTAATTATAACAGTATTTTTCGTAGAAACAGTTTTGTCAGCAGTGTTGTACGAAGTACTCGATATTGGTTGTCATGTCTCGTGTATTTTCTTTATTCTTGCCACTTAATTTCAAAGATTGATTCTACTGATGACATAGTTCCAATGTTGACCTGATATTATCCCAACATCTGGTTGAAACCGAATGCCATGTCTCCACACTTAACCGTCGCGATGTAAAATAAAGAAGGTTATTTTGTCCAGAGAGAATTGAGTCGGTCAGTGCGCGTGCGTGCATGCATGGTGGACTACGTGTTTGCGAGCCGGAGAGACTCAGGAACACGAGCCCGATTCAATGCTCGTTGTAAGATCGTAGTCTGATGGAGTAGAAATGTTTGCAATTTACATGTCCCATGTCCTGGATTCAAAGCGGAACCCGAACACACACCATGTACTGGCAGTTGATTCCCATCAGTGTCTGTCATCAAAACTAAAATTCCCGGTGCAAACTAAAAGATGACACCTATGGCAATCAACGCCCTAAGGACTGCCATGGGGCAGAGTTTATTAAAAACCTACTAAAAGCGAATATTTCTAGACTGTGTCAACTTAACGTAACATAACCAGAAATAATGTCAACTATCACAAGCGCGAACCGACTCAAGTACATTATACGTAATTTTGGTGTCAGGGTAGGTAAATATCTAGGAATAATTATAAATACATTGAAATTAGAAACGTAATTTATAATATTTGAAAACGTATATAAAATAGCATAAGGCGTGTACTTGTCCGTGTATTTGTGATGTATGAATGGGCGTGTGGTTGTGTAAAATAAAACAAAATAAGATTCTTGCCATTTTTTATAATTCATTAAAGGAGCATAATGATTCCTATGACGTAATTCAATTCCGTAGCCAAAAATAAATATGAAAGAGTGTAAATAGACCACAATAACTTCAAGTTCTCTTGTTAATCAGACAAGCATCAATATACGTAGATATTTTCGGCATATTTCAACGAGATATCAGGCTTGGTTTTCTGCAATAAGTTGGTGTGCTGTACAAGAGCCTTTCGTTTTGTGTAAACTTGATCTGAAATGCTCGAAGGATCTTTGAGCTTTTTTATAATGTGCTATCGTAGAGATAAAATGAATGTGCAGTTGGTGTTAGATGTTGTACCATTTTCGTATGTTGTGTTTTTGTTTTGTATCGTTTCAAATTTTAGTGGTGGCAAGGCAATATGGCTACGCTTGACCTCCAAGCCGATTGAATGGGCTATAAACATGTACCGGTTGAGACCACAGTCATTACGGAGATGCTTCGTTTTATTTAATTCATTCCGATGTTTCAACTTACTTGTTGCTTACATTGTTTTCTTGCAAACTTGTGTTTTAATCCCGATTTAAGTATATTCGTGTTAGCTTGCTGTTAGCTCTGCCTGTGATAGCGGATCTGTATACGCAATATTATGTGTGGCATTCACTTCAAACGCTGACATTAGGGCAAATATATTTTAACAAATTTTAACTCTGACCTCAAATTGTGAATTCGTGTTAATTTCAAACTTCTCCTAATCCGAATTAAGACAGATTTTAGCTAGGTAATGTTGGTGTGCTGAGTTTGGATGATGAAAAGCATAATATGTCTAAAACTGTATGTTGAAAACTATTGACATTATAGTCGTATTTATAATAATGATCTCTGCTTGAAAAGGATTCCTACAACTTGAATCCGAGAAATGGACCCCCAATCATCCGAGCTGACCCTCACCAACTAAATAGTGTTATGGCTTGTCTATGTTATGCATTCACTCACGAGTAGGTAATGTAGTGCAACTGATATCATGTGAGTATGTGCGTTTGTGATCGTCAACGTCATTGTTATAATGTAGAGAAGATAGGTACAAAATTGGTTATAGGTAATGTGCTAAAAGCAGGCAATTGATAGAATACAATTTTCGAACAGTATATTCGTATGTGCCATTATTTGTGTAGTCTATCTAGATCTGTGTGTATCTCTTAATTTCCATTAAGCCTATTAGTTTAACGTTTCAGTGTGTATTGATTATACATATATGTGTAAGCTTACATGTATACGAATACACAATACATGCACATACATATTTCTACATAATAATATACTAACGTATACTTAAATGGCATTTTAACATAACGTCTTAGGCTAAGTACGAATGCATGGTTTTCTCAATGTATATAGGCCTAAGTGTGATTGTACATCCCTTAGTTAACCATCAAGATTTCCATTTTTATAATAGAGGATTGAAATACGTAATTTTTTCTTTCTTCCCTGATAATCAACGAAATTCGATTCCATGTTCGATATGTCACCTGCAGACATGAAACCAATATATTGGCCATGCATTCCAGACGTCCTTACTGGCACATCTATATTAAACTGATTTAGTGTATGTCTGTCCACTAGAATCTGGTCTCATTTCACTTCAAGGAAATAAATACACATTAGTAACAATAAATAAATATTTATTAATTCAATTAGCAATACCGAAGTCTGGAGTACCATAAACATATTTGTTACAAGTGATCCTCGTTTGGAAATTGGCTATATCAAAGTCAGGTGTCCAAGACCCCGTTTAATTCAAGTGATCCTCGTTTGGAAATTGGCTATATCAAAGTCAGGTGTCCAAGACCCCGTTTAATTCAAGTGAGCCTCACTTGGCAATTGGCAAGCGTTTGTTATGAATTCTATCTCCATGTTTTTTATTTTCAATTAATAAATATGCAGTATTATAGATTCCCCTGTCGTGAATGAAGGAAGGCTACAGGCCTGTTGTTAAGCATGGGCTAATGATTTTTTTTGGCAGCTAAAATATTAACCAAACTAGTTGAACGCTTTAGCTGACTAGGCCTATAGCCCGTATTAATGTTGCTCAAACTAAAATCCTATTTCCATAACATTTTGAAAGAATACATGTTTTATGTTATTTTACTGATAAGTTATCCTCTGCTGTCCTGCCGAATAACGAAGTATTATATTTTTCTGTGAGGGATACATTCTATTTTGTTGACTAAAGTCCAGACTGCTGTCAATAAACTATATACTGTGTAACTTATTGAATCCACCATATGTTATGTTGATGGTTTAATCATAAGTCTTCAGAACGAATAGGCCTACCTGTCCGTTCTTAAGTGCAAAGTTGTGCTAGTTTTTATAGTACCTATTATTGCATTTTCAAAATTACGAACGTACTATTAATGCAATTATACTAAAAACATACAATGTAATAAATGTTTCTCATGTAGCATAACCTCATGTAAGTTAGTCAATGTATCGTTGTAAACTAGAAGACGGTGTTGTTACATGTTTTGTAATCTGTCTTAAAACCTAAGGAAAACATTCTTTAAAATTTTTCAATGAGTAATCCGACATTAGAGCGATTGTTTATGTGCTTTTAAAAAAATCCTTCCTTCAAAACTAAGAATAAAGTGGAAAAGTGTAATATTTTAGTGAAAATGTAGTTTAAATTTCTTTCAAATTGTGTAAATAAAGATTTTAGTATGTACTAAGCCATGTGAAACTTATTCTCATCCACCAACCTGCATATTCTAAGTGACAATTCAGCTGGATCCTTTATGCAATTCTGTCGAAGAGAGTTTACTTGAAAATAAACTATTTTTCTTCAAGTTTAAATATTTGTATGTGCATGCCCTAATACGATAATTTTTGGAGTGAATGCAAAAACCTTACCTATCACCTAACGCGTTATGAATCATTTTATCAAACAATTTTTTAAGTTGTTTGTATGTACTGTTTCTTGAAGGGTGATCTTAACGATGATACATTTTAATTCAAAATCCAATAATATTGCGAATCACTTTTGTTATTACAATTTTTGTAAGTGTAAAAGCAATTATATTATAAGTAATAGCAATAATAATAATTTAAAACCCGGTATGTGAGGACACCCTATGCAAGTTTTTTTTAAACAAGCGATGCGAAGAAATTCTAATGTGGTTAGTATAAAACTGAAAGTTCTAAAAATGGTAAATTGTAAAGCAAAACGCCATTTCCATTTCCACGCACCTCTAACCATTATGTAATAGTTTATTTTTATCCACGATCAGGACTCAGGAGCATCTATCTGAGAGTTATCTATTGTTGAAGTGATGTTCCTGCTCAATAATACTCAGTTTCTCTGGAGCAGACAGCTTGCAATGTGTTTGCAAGTACAACACTGCACTGCACGAAGAACGAGTCGCATTGCACACAATACTGATGACAACATGTAGTGGCTTTCCAAGTTTTTATTAAGACGTCTAGCCTGGTCATTGAGAGGTTAAGTGCTAAATAATAAACGCCATGTTAGCCCGTAACGACACGCCAATATGAACTTTATTACTATTTACTGAAAAGTTTGTCATAATACACCCCACAAATAAAAAGCGGCATCACTTGAAACTCTGTTAATGACTTTTGGCATACTTTTTAATGTCTGTTGAAAGCAAAACGTGAAATACAAAACGTAAAGTTAAGGCATACGCATATTACCAATCATTTCTCAGTATAGTACTGAGTCGTTTAGTACCTTGGTCATATTATCCGTTCTCCTTTCCACATACTACAATAAAAAGCAGAACAACTAGTCTGTTGATTTGTTCTCAATACTGTGCATTTGTTTAGACGCTATTTTTGCCATTGTAGATGGCAATGTGCACATGTGAGTAGACAAAACTATAAGAGGTCAGGCAGTCTTGGCGCAAACGTTACACTCATGTCGTATTAGGACGTGTGGAATTACAACTGGTAATGTATATAGTAAGAATTCAATTACATTTGTTGAAGAATTAGAATTATACGTCCTATGATTAATTTTTATCGATTCACAGGTAGATCGATTATATTGTAATGTAAATTTATGAAAAAAATCGTCGTTATCGCGACTATACACGTATCTTGCATGAAGATTTTTTGATCAGCTTGAAATCAGTTTTAATTGTAAGCTAATTAAGTAGTACAGTAAATAATATGCAGTTAGGTTTTCACTTAAACAAATAGAAATAATTAAAGTTTAAAATCAAATTAAGTATTAAAATTGACAATATTATATTTGTTGAAGATTATATATTGGGACCAAGGAGGTGTTGTGAACAAAGTAGGTCTACGTATACAACGTCTTTATAATAAGCAATTTAGCAACGGATGACCAGAGTGTAGGCCTATTAATTAGTAATGCGGGTAAAATTTGTTTATTTGTTGAGTTTATACCAACGTTTCCTACAGGAAAAACGGAAGAATATAAATGAATGAGCTTGTTGCTTAAAACGAGCTTTTTGTAAACTAATTGTGGAGTTTTTATTTATGTATCCGAATACAAGATACTATGTATGCAGAAATAGAGTTACCAGCAGATGCAAGAAAGTTGCGAAGTCTAGTTGAAAGAGGTAGGTCAACTGGCATGCACACTTGACATAGATTCAGCCATACACGCACATTACGCACACGCATACGCCCACACACATACACGGACGCGCATGCTAAACTAGCCCGTAGGAATCAAAGGAATGTGACACATTCTAATGGATTGTCCCAGGTAATTTTTTTTTTTACAAAATGCACAGACACAGGAGTACCTAAAATCGGGATCGATGCTGCTTGATCAACTGATTGTCGAAGAACACATTTTTTTAAACTTTTGGTGGAGGTGCCGGGTACGAAATAATTACCATTTAAAAAAGGGGCAAATCCAGCTCTATTGACGCCAATAGTCACCAAAAACATTCTGTGCCATCCATGTTGAAGAGAAAATATGTCAACAATGAAACTCGTGTCAACTGAAGGTAGTAGATTCGGTTTATATCGTGACACGCACAGAAGGAAGGATGGGGATTGGGAGGAAATGAGTTTGCAATTTTTTTTTCCAAAATGAAAAGTAGAAGACTAAAAATGTAAAACGGAAGTGAAATGAAATGAAAATAAACACTTTCAAGTTAAGAATGTGGATAAGGTAAAAGTGTACTTTTTACACATATTTCAACAATTGTCCCTTAACTAAAGAATACATTTTTAAACCCTGATGTCCCTTTCCATGTTCCGCATCACAAATAATGATATGGAATTCTATGGAATAAAAATGCTGAAAACCGATAAATTCGACCTGGTTTTGCACCACTAGATCAAATGAGTGGTACAAAATCAATTCGAATTTGAAATATTTGAGTTGTTTTAAACGGACTCACGGATTGAAAAAAAAATGATCTTTATGGGCCTCTTGATTTTCTTAGTGGTGTACTGGAAAGAAAACATTAATTTCATATCAATGAACGCTGGTGGCTTAATTGCGAACATTTAGGTTCTTGGCTCCAATCCCATGTTATGCAATCTGTGACTAAGCTGTGGGAGCTCTACATAAGGAACACTGTCAACAACTGGATGTGTGTAGGTTTTAATTCCACGAAATAAGTTATTTCCTAGTAATCTCGTGCTAGTTTACAGTTCATCTAACGAGATAAGACAGCAACAAAATCTTGACATTCGGACACTACCATCATCAAGTTGCCACAACGTAAGAAATCATGGTGTGGTCAACTTGTTTCAGATAGAAGAAAAAACAAAAAGCGTGTTTTACTTTTGGCGAATCCGTTCTCTGCGTCTGGGGCTCAACCCAGTCTTCTACCCCCCCCCCCAACATTCCCCCCAACATTATGTCCCCCGTCTACGCCCACGTGTCACTCTCAGGAAGACCAACCCAAGATAGTAGAAATAAATGTAAATGTTTCTAAAATATCCCGGCTTTGTAGCGTGTTGTCAGTTTCGGTTGAGAAAACAAGAGAACATCATAACGAATTCTACAACGGCCTGGGTTGTTGTATGTTCAAGTCTCGCTAGCAACACAAGTAAATTTTGCTGTAAGATAATAAAATCAAAATTATAATTTCCAGATATCTAAAGAAATACAAGATAAATCTTTTTGTTCATTCGACTCTAAATTTTACTCATTTTTTTATTTTTTTATTTCTTCTTTGTATTAAACCTATAGAGGTAGTCCATGTGTTACATGTGAGACAGATACGGGAGATCACCAGTCCATACCCGCCACCGCCAAGAAGGTTTTTCCTCAATTTTAAAATGTTGGAGGGTTGAATAACGGCCATTGGACATTCGCTCCTAACAATACCCATATATCCTACCTATGCAGCTACCTACCTATTATAATTTATCTAATTAGTCACCCAAAGAATTGTTTGTTGCCCTCAAGCCAGTTTTGTATACGAACACGAATAAATAATGTTGACCTTCTGTGTCGTAGCATGGAATTGACATATTTTAAAAAATAAACTTAAAAACGTAAATTAAAACAAAAGTAAAGAATAACTGGAACTAAACCGTGAAATCCCTTCATTTAGAAACAGATGAAAACACACAGGATAGCCACAAAAGATGGTAATATTTCTAATATCATTGAGTATTTCTCAGACAGTATAAGTATTGTCTCGCAAAATTTTGTGAATTTTCTGTAGAAGGAGGTAGTTGATCGAGCATACTGGAAGCCTAGGAGTGCTATGAGGAGTGCGTGATAACCGATAGAGGTAGCCATGAAGCTCTAACCCGGGGGGTCTTTGAGTCGATCCCAGCCACAGACAAACCTGAGTTCTAGTGTTTACCATAGTAACTCTAAGCCACAATGTTAAAATACGATGTGGACATTCCACCTCAAATCTTACATGCCCACATAATTATGTAACGCTATCACAGTCAGCTGTTATCTGTGACTAGAACGAACAGAATGTTGTAATGGAGATGTCAAAAGATATCATTATTTATACAACGACATGAATTGCATTAAGTTATTTATTTATCATACTTAAAATAAACACGATCATGATCATTAGTAAAATTATTATTTTTTTTTTGTAATTATGATCATAAAAAGTAACATAAAAATAACATTTAAAAATGCCAAGTTGTAAAAGATAATTTATTTTATGCCATATAAGTGTATATTAGATAGACACGCACAGGTTTACAAAAGTACACTATATCTTATCAATGAAAACATTTAAGGTTCCTTATTACTTAGTGTAGGAATGGATGGAGTGGTGTAAAAATTTGTGGCAATAATTCAGTTGAATAGGGATTCCGCCAAGTATAATGTAATTAGCATAGGCTACTTACTTTGTATAACATAAATGAAACTTATTATGAGGATATTAATACGAATTGAGTATACTTATAAATGACACATGTGGGGAACATATAGGTAGAATAAAATTAGCTTGAGGCCGATTAATTTTTATTTTTGTATAATAAATATCGACATGATACGAATATAAAATTACTTTTCTGAAATTAATATGATTTGATTTGTTATTATTATTATTATAAGTCATAGTATAGTAATAAGATTTCTCCGGCTACAGTCGCGTCTCGACTTCACTGTGGGCACGAAGCCAAGCATATTACATTTACATATCATATCATCTAAAGTGGACTTCACGGGAAGATTGGTCCGCAGGTACCAAGAATTTTCTCCTCTCTTTACCACCACCACCTTCCTGGCCCGAGCAGAGTGGACAAGAGGTAGATCGTATCTATTGTAATAGTCGCTCGACCCTTCTATTGATGGTCTCGAAACCATCCAATTAAATTATTTTTGCTTGAATAGAGTTAAATCCTTCCTTCCTTTCATGACGTAAACTGTTGTTATTTACCTTTTAAATGCCCTTTAATGTTAATGATTTTAACTTAAGTGTTTCACTGAAGTAAAATCAACACGAAAATGTTTTTGAATGCTAAAAATTGATTGAAAACTAAGAACTAAACAGTATAATATACAACACACTTCTTCATCAGAAGTGCTAAGAATATTTTGTAAACATTGTTAGTTCTCAATCAATTTTTTGCGTTTAAAAACATTTTCGTGTTGATTTTACTTCAGGGAAACATTAAAGTTAAAATCATTAACATTAAAGAACATTTAAAAGGTAAATTACAACAGTTTATGTAATGAAAAGAAAATTAATTTATCTCTATTCAAGGGTTTAGAGACCATCAATAGAAGGGTCGAGGATAGGTAAGATCTAAATCTTGTGCACACTGCCCGTCCGAGGAAGGTGGTGGAGGTAAAGAGGGGAGGAAATACCTGGTATCTGCGGACCAATCTTCCCGTGAAGTCCACTTTAGTCAATAGTTACGAGTCCAGTCAACATGGCAAGTGTTGAGTAGCGTTATCCTCAATATTGATGGTATTCATCTTCATTTGACAAGCCAGAGAGGTCCGAGTAGACCGCGCTAACTTTGCTGCATACAGCTCGAAAGTGGGATTGTAAAGATTTACTCGCTAGTCACTATCTAGTATCTACTATACCGCAATATAGGACCTATAATGCGCAACACTCTTGTAAGTGAAGATAGTTTTATCAGCATAGGGTGTTGCTACAGTACTCTCCTTCACTGAACGGGATTTACTAGTTCTTATGTGACGGTCAATTATCTTCACTTCTTGATTGCGCGGAGGGAAGATTTTCAATCGATACCACTCAAATATGAGCCTTTATCCGGGAGATATGTAATCAATACAACCGCACTTGTCTGTTTTATGTTTCGTTACTTTTATTATTATGGTTATAGTATAACCATAAACATTATTATTATTATTGTTATTATTATTTTGCCTATTATTATAGTAGTTATTAGTATCATCACTGCCCATTGAACCATGGTGGATGTTGATAAATGGAAACAAAATTCCCTTGATTGCTTCATATACATGTCAACACACTATAATTTATTTTCGGGAGCCTTACTAGGATCCTTTTACTATGAGAAGGAGGAAAAGAAATGGGGCTTGGTGCGAGAGTCTGTTATTATTACTTCTCCCCTCTCCCCCCCCCCCCTTCCCCATCAACCAAAACCACACACATTGAAAACCTATCGACGTGTCTGAACTATAGCCATGCCTTGTATTGAGTAGCCCACATTCTATTTAGTAAACATCAGAGACGACCTGCAGTAAAATTAAACTACAATAAAATGTGTTATATAATTGCCGTGTTAGTATGTACCTACTTAAACAGGGTACCGTTAAACTGAAGTACACAATTGAATACATTATTAAATTGTTTAAATGGTACAGGGCGTTTTAGTGACCTATAGTATGAACAGGCCATTGACCGTTTATATTATAATGGTGTATTATTTACTTGTGAGTAATGATAATTATTAGAATGAATTAGAATTCGCCATTGCGGTTTGTATAACAATTGTTTTGACCGGAAAATAAATCTAACTTATACTTCGTGTAATGCACGCATAATGTGTGTGAAAAAAAATGTGTTAAGACTTCAGGTTCGCTTCCTGCATCCACTTCATATTGTTAAACTGATACATATTATGTAATGTTTACTTATGAATAAATAATAATAATAATAATAATAATAATAATAATAATAATAATAATAATAATAATAATAATAATAATAATAATTTCAAATTTAAGGCTTTCGCGGCCCGGTAAATAATTAACACAATTAATTGGTCGGGACATTTCGCCGCGTCGAATCTGCTTTAATTGCTTTTGACGTTTCAGCCCAACTGTGTGGGCTATCCTCAGAAAAACAAGATATTAATTCTAAAAACTTACAAAAATAAAAGCCCAGACAAGGCGTTACATAGAAAAACAAAATCACAAAACAAACAGTTACCATGACCAGGCCCCGCCTTCTATAAACATGCGTTACATTCTTATGAAGACCAAAATATCACATTTGAGAGTTTCTGGTACGTATACGATCACTTCGTCGGACTCCACTTTCTTGGGGCTGATCCAGTTCTGGGACAGGGAGGACGAGAAGGTCTGTATTCGAAACCGGAAGTAAGATGTCGGGGATAATGCAACTATTTTTGATACGGCCAGCGTTGGAGTTGTCTTGAATCCTTTTCAATATAGGCGCCCACGACCCGCTCAGCTTAAACCCAACATCACCATTAAAATTGTTTGGAGTTTTAGCAATTTCAATGGACTCTCTAACCAATCTTGGAAGTAAACGAGGCTCTTTGCAAACTATTGTAGCACTCTCAAACAGAATTTAATAAGAATAATAATAATAATAATAATAATAATAATAATAATAATAATAATAATAATAATAATAATAATAATAAAAGACGGTTTTCGGGACATTGTACCGCGTTAATTACAATAATAATAAAATACAATTAATAATTACACTCTTATAAACGCGGTACAATGTCCCGAAAACCGTCTCTTATTAATATAACGGTCCGTGAAAGTCTTCAATCCTTCAATATATAATAATAATAATAATAATAATAATAATAATAATAATAATAATAATAATAATAATAATAATAATAATAATAATAATAATAATAATAATAATATAATTTGTAATAAGTCAAAAAATTATTATGCTTTTTAACTTTTTTACTGCAATGATATACAAACATCAGGTTGTTTTTGTAATAAATCCATTGTGGTCAAGCAACACCAAAAATTCTCTACCGCAACAAAGAAAAAGCCACATTTATAATAATTGTTTTGTTTAAATTTATTATGAGCTAAAGCTACATCAGTAATATATTACATATACAAAGTAAAAATGAAACATGGGGCAAATGTGGTTGTAGTGTTTTTACGTTGTTTGATACTATAAGAATTTATAGGAAAGAATTCACAAAAATATTCGAAGTTTTATTTTTGTTTGAACCATAACCAGAATGAGTAGTTCAGAGGTTCATCAAAATTACCGCTAAGGAAATATTTATGGAGTCTGTGAGCTCCAGACGCCAAAAGTTGATGCGAACTGGTCCCAGAACTTCCCAGAACTTCCTTCTTATACTTGCTTCATCATATTTCACCGTAAAGAGGTTCCGATTTCTCTCGGAGTATCTTGAATACTTATGAATACTTCAGTGGCCTCCAGACCCATTTCTAGCTCACTTTAGCAACTAATTCTCGAGGCCCTTAACCACGTGTATTTGTTTAAAGTGTAACTCTCGTGATTCAAATTTTTTTAATAATTGTTTCAACAATTCCATGAAAATATCCTCCATATTCCTTCGATGATTTCTAAAAAGTCATCCCCACTTTGTGAGCGTGGGTCTGGGTCGTTCGAGCGGGGCTCCAAGTTATTGCGCGGCGCACGGGCGGCAGTTTAGGGGCGATCTGGCGAGGGAAATGGCGCAGTCTGAGCGACCGGGAGCGGGGAGAGGAGTCAGAAAATGGCCGGCGTCAGACACGGCAGCCGCTAGACCGTCGTTTCACTCCGGATAGCGCGGTTACCAAGTTATATTATTATTGCTAATAAACACTGAATTCTAAATTACGGGAAACGTACATGAAATGGGTCTCTAATGTGTGTTTAACGTTATTAAATTGTCAACGTTAGATATCAAATAAAATAGAACGTCTTATTCCAAGTCGGCAATTTATTGCCACTTGTTACCATCAGCTACGTTTTTTATTGCACTAACATTTGGTGACAGACTTTAGTATGCATTCTCTAGTAAAGAGTAATATTGTTTAAGGGAGGGTCAATCTTGTAACATACACAAGGTTTAAGTTATTAAATAATTATAAAGCAATAATTTGATAATAAGAAGCAATACATTAACTCAACCATGCGCAACATTTAATTAAAAGTTGTAAGTTATATAAAACGAAATATTTTTCTGAACACGGAACTAATTGTTTTACTTTTGATATAAACGTTTGAATACGTTTATTACGCATTTTTAATTTGTCAATAATGATATAGAATATATGAAAGCGGTACATCAGCAAGAAATATCTCTAGAAAATTGTCAACATGTCTCTCAGGAACACATCACTTGTAGAATGTTGTATAATCAGTATGGAGAACGCCACTTATTTATCTTGCCGATAATTGCCATTAAACTATGTTTATCGTGCCGTTGCTTGAATGCCGTATTATCCAGAGTGCTTTGTGACTGAAATTGCAAGCTTGTAGATTTGTTACAAAAATTATCTCGTGGGATTAAGGGCCTCATTATTTATAGTTAACAAATCAAACAACATGATACAAAGTATAATGTTCAATTTATACATGGAATATAATATAAACTGAAGGGAAAATAACGATGAAACATTAATTAACCAGTAGGTTGGATGGAGTCCAGACTGTGACTGTGACTGTGACTGGGGTCTGTCAGTAAAACATGACTTGGACATGCAGACATGATCCGCATGCTGGGGCAGGTGTTACCAACATACTGCAAACACAACCGTCAGAGACAAATTACTAGAACATAACATTATTTAATATAGAACCGATCACATTCACTAGAGCATACATAGAACTCCCTAGAACAGTCATAACACGAGGAAATATTAAATCCTTACCTTACAAGAACATACATTCACTTATGCATAATATTCACTAGAACATAGGTACATAACATTCACAATAGAGCCAACATTAAACTCACTAGATTAGTCATAACACTTACACTTACACGAACAGACATAACATTGAACAGACAAACCACTGCTTGAACAGACATAGGGCTAACACTTAACTATACATAATACTCACTTGAACAGACATAACACTTACACGAACAGACAAACCACTGCTTGAACAGACAGAACACTTACTATACATAATTCTTAATTACTTAAACAGACATAAAACGTACTTGAACAGACATAAAATGTACTTAAACAGACATAAAACGTACTTGGAACAGAATAACACTATCATGGACGCCAGAGTGACAGACATAACGTTTATTAGGCATAACACTAGCTCAAACATACTTGAAACTATAGCACTAACTAACTGCATGACATGGCACCAACTCTTTCAGGCTTAATTTTGCAGGTCACAAACATCGGTGTAAATCCCGCATGAAGCATAGATTTCTGTGAAGGTCTCACAGGCATAATTATCACTGCTAAAAGTATGTCACTCATTTTTGTCATTATATATCCTTCGGTTCTCACTAAAATAATTGTTATGGCATTTATTTTGAAAGGTATTGTAGTAACTCAATAAGGTAGAACTCATTCATGCATGAAAGTCACTCACTCTGTAATTTACTACAACTCCCTCCAAGCAAAGCACTTACTCTTCCATACTCGCCATCCACTCAATCATGCCAATCTCTTTTACACCTACATTCCACTTCTACCAGTTAGAAATTATTTCATGCACACACCAAGTCTTTGAATAGATACATACACGTTCATTGAATTTAAATCCAAAAATTACACTAACAAATTCAATAAGATGTTGCAGAAAATATCTTTCCGAACAACTTCTCTACAAGGTGCTACATTGAACTTTCTGAGTGGTTTCGGCGATACGAGCAAAACACGCTACAGGCCTTGTACATTCAGCTGTCAAACTGGAAATCGATACGAATGAGAATGCGACGATATAACCCATCGTCAGCGTTGCCTTGCCTCTGCCGCCTGGGTATAATAACAATAACTTTATCTTTGTATTCAATAGGTTATTATTATTATTGAGAAAGCTACCCCTTCTTTTATTGCTATTCCTTCGTTATATGAACAATGTTCCATAAAAATAACCACACCGGAGCTACTGTCGGCGTATGCCGTAGGAGAAGGATTGCATGTTTTCATATTATGTGTATTCGTACGCAGTTTTGAATGCAACACAGTAGCCTGTGTTGTGAAAACAACTGACGGGTGACGGAGCGTAGAAACAATTATTAATGAATTATGTGTTTGTTTAGTTTTGAGTAGCGCTATTGTTGAAGTTGCAATTTTGAGAATACAATGTCGCTTGGGGATAATTATAATTTCGATGAGGAGAAATTTTTTCTGTGATAATGGATGAATGGTTTAATTTGTAATGTTTATTTCTTATTATAGTTTTAAATTGATGGCTGTTATACTCGTGTATAATGTATATACATTATATCTACTATAAATACAATATTTTTTTGTTGAAATAATGTATTGATTGAGAACTAAAATGTATAAAGAAACGTATATAAAACTAAATTATAATATAAATACACGAAACAAATAAATATAAAACTTTACTAGAGAAATAACAATCTCAAAAATGCATATATTATGTGTGAAAAGTATGGAACACTAAAGGTAATATGAGTATAAAAGATGTGTGTATTCGAGGCAGCAAATGTTCCTGATAGTCAGGATAGAGGTGTAAGAGTGGCAACATGGCTTAAACCCTGTTGCCAAGTGTAGCATCCTCTTTTAGTCTTACCTAGGTGGCAGGTGTAGGACTGGCCTACCTAGGTGACATCTTACGATAATGTGTTATTTATTTGTCTAGTGACGCTCAATTATTCTTCGTACGGTTAGGTATCATCTCTAAACTCAAGCTGGGCTTCCTGACTGATGGTGACTGCAGGGTCCCTTATACGTGGTCGTACGTTGGCGCCCCAATACCGTATCATTCCAAAACACTGTCCTCGGGTTGTTTTGAAGGGGGGGGGGGGGGTGTGAGAGTTCTTGAGTCCCCTGAAAACTATTGGGATCCTGATGTAGCAAAGCATTTCATCAATATAATAACGAAAATGGCATGTTATTAAAAAACAATCATTGTACATTTTTTGTTTGATATTACTTGGCTAGTTGGGTACGTGTACGACTGTACGTACCCCATAAGGTAGGTGTCTGGTATACAATGGTTCTGAAATTCAGTTTCGAAACGACACATAACGGGCACTTACAGATCACAAGAAAGGGTACGGGGGTACCTAAAATAGGGCGCGAGGATTACCGTGAGTTTGTCCTAGAGTTGTAGTGTTTTGGTGGAGGTGCCGGGTTTAGAATTATTTCAACTGAATTAACTGGCCCAGCCCCCTAATCCCCACGGTAACCAAAACATATAATCAACAAAACGACGCGTGTTATTCGGAGGTCATGTTCGGTTTTTGTTGTAAGACGCGACACATACGGACGGACAGACAGCATAATAAGGTCTTGAATGGAAAACTCCCTCGTTATTGGTCTCATAAAATATTTATCTACAAGTAACGCCACGATTTGTTTCGATTGTTTTAAGACAAGGTAAATAGTACAAAAATAATATGATTACGTTAGATGATTGTGGGAAGCCATTAGTCAAGAGGTTGTAAGAGAGACTTGGACTGAAAAGATAAGAATAATATGGAAATAAAGAGGTCCATCTTCATCATCGTCTTCGTCGTCCTTATCTTCATCGTAATCATCATCACAATCATATTATTTGAAATTGAGAAAATCGCGAGGAAATTGATATGAAGTTTGGAAATAGCTCCATTACAGAAATGGAAGTAAGATATTGAAAATTGACACAGGTTCGGATGCTTAGTGTTCGGGCTGGGGGGGGGGGGGGGGGAGGTGGGGTGAAACGCAAGGCGGTGGCAATATTCGAGTGTGTGAAGCTTCACCATTCTAGACACAAAGCTTTGTGATTGATATTTACTGTTAAAGACGAAATTGGCACTATCGGCTACCCGTTGCGCGCAATCAAGCTTTCATTTGCATTAATGGGGGGTTAGTCTACTTGAGAAACAAATTGGTTACATTTTATTACTGTACATAACTTCTTTTAATAGACCACGTCTTTACGCATTCACTACACATCGTTATTGCAAGTTAGCCCATGTAAGCTTACAAATTATTTACATTACGTTTTGATTGATAAGTTTAATAACTTGAATAATGTCACTCACTCTTGTATAAGGAGCTTACCGTTGATGTACCTCACCAGATTTAGCAGTAATGAATGGTGGAGGTGCCGGGTGAATATTAACACTTGCTGGGGTTCCTCGCTTGTTCCATCCTTCATTAATAATGGAGGTGCTGGTACATAAATATACAAACTTAATGAGGGCCTGCCCATCCCCCCCCCCCAATTAAATATCCCGGAGTCATCAAAAACTTCCCTAACATGAAATGTACAGTTTAAATTTGATTAAAATTAAAGTGAGCACCCCCCCCCCCCCACCCCCCATAGGTTGATTGTTAGCATACTTTAATTTTTATATTTACTTTTGACTAATATTTTAATTACAACTCCCCCCCCCCCCCAACTCACTGAACACTCAACTCAAAAAAATGTCAAGTCGGTGCTTGATGCGCCATGATTTTTCCTAAGTATCCTTCAGCTTGTCAAATCACTTCTGAAAACATTAAAGCTTATACAATGTTGCATATCCTACAGTAAAAAATCATAATGTTTTACAATTTAAACCCAGTTATAAAGTTACCGACAAAAGAAACAAAAACAGAAACACTAGATATTAATACAATGTGGTTCCAAACAAACATAAATGTGGAGTAAGTGGCCCTTGAATTTGGTTTTATCGGTTCCGAAAGAAATAAAACACAATTTTATAGCTTCTTGAAATGTTCATGACCGCTGTTCAGTTTTGGTTTACACTGCCGAAAAAGAGGGCTCCACATATTATAGCACATTCGAAGGTTTGGACAAAACTATAGAGTAAGAAGCACTTTCGTTTTGATGTGACCAAATTACATCCCTTACGGACGGTACATTTCAACAAATGGGGATGGGACGAAGCTCCGGAGTGAAAAAGTGATATTAGCCAAGTTTGTAGAAAACTATTTAAAGATATAAAATTTTAAGATCAGAAGATTTGCATGTTTGAATTTTAGAGAGGGTTGGGGTGAGATGAATAGGCTAATATTCTAAAGTGAGGGGTTGTAAGAGGAATCGCTGGTTTATTCCTCATCTGCCCCTCCCCTAGACGCGCCTGCAGCAGTAGGCTGATTATAATGGATTTTTAGCTTGCAGTTCAGATCTGGCGTGCGTGTGATCTTGCGTGAACGTGGGGGCTGGGGGTGGGGGTGGGGGGGGGGAGGGGGGGCGGTAGTCTACTGTTGTAGATATGCATATGCATTATTTTACAAAATAGGGGAATCCCGATTATTTAATGTTCTTTAAGTGTATTTGGTTTTTAGAATATTGTTTTATAATATCAGCAGTAATCTATAACTAAATAATACTATATATACTAACTCATATTGTAGGATGTTGATGGAATTAGAAAATCAGTTTAGTTGAAAATGAAATATATATGTAGAAATTCATTATTCGTAATGCATGGTGTTAATACAGGGACGTATTTAACAACACAGGCGTGCTTAGGGAAATTTTATAATTGATTGACTATCTCACTATGCTTATCGAATTTTTATGTTCAGAAATCATTTTTTGGTACATATTTTTCAGTCCAAACATTTATTTTTAAATCTTATACGACATTCAACTACAAATTTCCATTGTTAATTTTGCTACGATCCCAAATGACGTACGTCCCGTAGTTCATATAAACTAGACATTACCATACTTGTGCCCCTTAAATGATGTAAAATATTATTTTAAAACCACAATAAAAAAAGTTCTAACCAAAATACTTGTAAAGTACGAATGCTCTGAGTGATTCGTTGAACGCTAACCACAAAACCTTGCGAGGCCTCGTCCTCCGATACAGCTAAACAAAGTTCACGTTTGAGTCATATCATACTCATAAAGTATGAATCTAATACGATTCATAAAGCATGAATGCTGGAATCGAACTCATCATGGGCTTAAGAGCACTTTAGCAATTCCCCATCAATTAGCTTGTGTGATGTTTTTGTGGCCTTACAACGTGTCACCTTTTCACCTTTAAATTATTTCAAAGCGACTTTACTGATACAACGAACAACATAAGTACTGGTATAGTCCTGAACGATTGCGTTATGTAAGAGTTTTGCAATCCCAGTCGATAAAGCGTAAATTGTGTTGCACGTTTCTAAACGTAGTACATGCACTTGATCTTTACCTTGCATTGCCATTTGCAAGTATAAGCATTTGTTTCACAAGATTATGGAAGTCATATAATAATGTATCAATATCGGTAATGTATCATTTTCAATACAGAATTGTATACAGATTATTAATTCGTCATGATTTGTAATGTATTAATTGATCAATTTATTTGGCCATCTAACAAAACTAACTATGTAAAGCCGAGTAAAATTGTATATAATATTTCAAATAATTAATCGTCCTTTTCGTGATCTTTATAATGCTTTGTTTCTTTTTCACCCGCCTTCAAAAACTTTTCAAGAATAACTATTTTATTTGAGATTTCTAAGTATGAAGGATCGATTTCACAATTCAATTATTTGGGAAAAACTCCCGTAGGTGTAACTATTGTAATTTCTATAATATAGTGGATGTAAATTTATTTTTTATAATTGAATATTTTTTGGGAAATAATAGGTTTAATCTACCATTTTCCCCCACTCATTTTAAGGAACTTGACAGAAAATTGCACATCTCAAATCACAGTCGGTGATTTCTCACGTACCCTACTCGATGCCAAACTAAAGTAGAAAATAAGTAGCAGTTGTATGAAATAATCACTATTACTGCACCCATTTTAAGATGTCATCCCTAAACAACTCAGGGAACTAGCTGAAGGCGTCAGTGTTTAGAGGTTTGGGTCTTGGGGTCTTGGGGTCGGGGGGGGGGGGGCAGCCACCGGGTAGAAAAAATCATACCTTTTTGAAGCGAAAAGTTTCGAAGGAATGTTTGCAAGAAATTACATTTGAAAACCTTTTTCAACTTGCCAATAGGTTTGGTAATGAGAAGATTTTTAGTGAATTTAGAAAAAATAAGGTCCAAATGTCTACCTATGTAATAATTGAGAATTGAATTTAGAAAATACAACATTCTTGACAATAAACCAAAAACGGACTTAATAATTGCATGACTTATGGATGATGTGTTGAAAATGTTATTTTTATGAGTGGGGTTTACTTTTTTGCTTACGATTGTAATTTACTTAGCTGGTTCCTAAAGGTAGGGTATTTAAAAAAATAAGCATAGAGATTTTTAAATCGAAACCATGAATTACATTATAATAAATACACAGAATTGCCCAATTGTTTATTTAGTTTACGATATGCATGCCTCGTCCGAAACTTGTCTTACTTATTGAGTCAATAGTTGCCAATGTTTTTCTGTTCACACAGAATTCCTTACAATGAATGCAATTTAGGCCCTCAACATAAACCAACATTACAAGCATGCATTTATTTTTTTGTAACACTCCTATAAGTATAGGTCAACATTTTTGCCATGCTGGTTGATCAGTATGAAACTTAATTAGGCATTATTAAAGTGTTATAGAACATTGAAAAAATAATTAGACTATTGCAATTATTACGGATATTTTAAATAGATATTTATAATTTCGTTTCCTGTAACAAGGACGTAATATCGAGATTATGATTTGACATTGGACATTGTGTCAATTTGTTTAATAAGGTTATGATTATGGGATATAATCAAATAAAGGTTTTAAGCCATATATTAATTCAACACAATCACCACAAATTTTTGCATGGCAGCATGCCCCACGGAAATGTGGCGTGGGCTAGTCCAGATGTTAGCAATGAAGGTTTTTAAATCCATAAGCTCCATGAGTACATCCCAAATATAAAATGTTGTAGTTTATTGTATAATTACTTGCACGATAATAGGACAAACAATTGTTGGGCCTTCTGGTCGTATTTTAGTAAACCTGTGCCACATTATGCCTACATTTTACCATAACAATCAAGTAACTGGTGTAAATGTGTTCTCCCATTTAGGTTAATTACTTTGAAGGTGCCCTACCAATTTTTATGAATAGATAATCTATTCAAAGCTGCGTTAAATATTCAAAGACACAATATTATCTTGATTTTTCTGTAAATTAAAATTGTGTAAGGTTATAAGTTTTAAATTTTGGGTCATAATTAGATGTAGACGATACGATGGTGTATTGGAAACTTTTTACTTAGTGGCCTCATAACTTCTCCCTTTCGCGCCGAAAAACGTAACGAAATGTAACGAGGCAAAAGATTAATCTACTTCCGAGATAGTTCACCCATCCTCCTGAATTGTTAGTTTCTGTGGAATTTTTAAATTCTTTCTCATATTCAAATTCAAAATATGATCACAACTTATTTCATGGTTGATGTTAAACAATTGCAAAATTAATTATGATCAAATCATAATTCACAAACTAGATGTAAAAATCTCGGTGGTACGAACATGCGCGAACATGTGCATTTTGATAGGCTAGCGTGTTAGAATGGATTTTAAGGAAATTTAAAAATAAACAATCTTCTAATCTTGGTAACGATTGAATACGATTATAAATACCAGCATCTAAAAATATCTTTACGGCCTTACCTACACTTGCAATGAGAAAATTTTAAGTTTATAATACATATTCGCTATTACGTATTACTATGTTTATTGGAAATTACTGAATTAATTACAATAATTGTTTTGCCTTATGTGAATCTAGGGTTTGTAGATGTATAAAAAAAAACACAAAATATCCGTACGTGGCAGCCTTTGCACACTGTAGAATGCGAACTAGCTAGGGCCAGCTTAAGGAAATAGAAGTGAGTTCCTGATATCATTCGGCCTGGCCTGCACGACTTCCAAGAGCGGTTAGCCATGTCTAGTGTAGGTTGGCCATTCGTGACGTGAGCCTTCGCCACGCCTCTCTTTCAAATGGGCGGGAAACCTAAGACGATTTATGATCATGTTACGGTGGTTCTATCTAGCGTTGGGCATCTCAACTGCGAAACGGGGGCCATTACAGTGCGCCGATTGGTCGAAATCGCTTTTCAGAATGAAGTTGTTGAGATCTTGCTTTCATGTGTCTTGTTTTAAAACGTTTTCAAGGTATTTTTAATTGGAAATCAAACGGGTTTTATCATTAAATAATAGTATAAAAAACAGCTTATTTTATTATATCATTAACGAAACGAAGTTCCAGTAGAAGATTAATATCAACTACAGTGATTATTTTGAGCTTGATGGTTTGAATAGAGGGGGAAACATTTTCTGTGAGAGGGATTTATTGAGGAGAAGCATGTGCTTCGTTGACACCTTGAATGTTTTGGGAAGTTCTCTCAAGAAATGTTTTTTTAAATGAGAAATTGTCTTTACGAGAACGGTTCACTTTTTGATAAGTGTGTGTGAAAGAGCCGCTCAGTAGCCGGTTTAATGCTGCCCTGAGGATGGCTGTCTAGTGTCTACCTCCCGCTCACGAAGTCGTCGCATATTCCGAGGCTTCGTGGGGAAATGAAACGGTGCTGGTGACAGGTGGTGCCACTAAACGACAGCTCTTTGAATTAGCTCTCAAGAATGTTTACATTTATTCCAACAATTCCACCAGTCATTTTGAAGACGATTTCTAGACCATTCTCGTCGCTTATCTTTTGACACTTACGAAATTCAGACAACATTGGTGCCGATAAATAACCGGTGCCATAACATAGGTCGTTCATTGGACTGGTGTCTTCATAAAGATAGTGTTTAGATAACTGTAATGCCAATAAAACTGGGGGTGCTAAAGCGGACCTAAACATGTAGTATACCTACTCTCCTGTCGAGGGCTGTGAAATGGTTTAATACACGAGATCTGTCAACAATGTACAGCTGATTTGCCTTCTAGACTAGGCCTATAGGGCAATGTCCACGATGACTGCGGATTTAATGAACTTGCGATAATACAGGAAATCTTAAAGATGAACCCAATGCCCTATAGCCGATGATCCAGAACATAAGTACACCATTATGAGTTGAATAAAAATTATTGTGACTACGGAATTTAATTTAATAAACTGGCAATAAATCTTATTTACTAGCTTATAATTACGTGCGAAAAGAGTGGTTTGAATGTTTATGGTATAATAAAATTATTCATTGCGTTCTGCAAGAACGTATAGGCTTCCACAGCAATCTAATTTATGTAGCTGGATTTTGCATAGATATTAATATCATAAAGCAATGAAGGACGTGCTTAAATTGTGTTTATAGTGCTATTAACTTAATTTCATGACCGCTGGTAGCTTATTTTTATTTTATTAGCATCTATTTTATTGATATCATATTTAACCCACAATTTGTCATCACTACTTGCCAATTATCAGCCCGAACATTAGCCTGATTTTTTAAGTTTGGTACTTTTAAAACTTTAATGTTTTTCTTTTTATATTTATAATAGGTCCTAAGTACAATATTAATTTCATTACGATATTAATGTAAATGAAGGAAATAAGCGAGTGAGCGCGATAAATGTGAAATTAAATCATTAATTTAAAACATAATGATGATGTTATCCATAATTTTTTATCGCCCTATTGTCAGTGAGTGTCGAATGATTAAGATAATGTAATAAACACAGTTTCACAACATATGCCATAACCACGAGCATTGTGGCTGACATTTACTGTCGGTTTTAATAGTCATATTACCAGAGTCGTTTTGCCCATTCAAAATGCATAACAAACAAGAATGTTGCGGCAGCTACGCCCGAGGAACATCCTCCTAGGATTCTGGCTTCCCTCACTTTCCGTGTTTGAATATCAATCAGATGTCTCCACCAGCCGGGAGAAATCAATGCTGTCCGTGCTGGCAGGGACACCTAGTGGCAAAACATTGAGTTACGTGCAAAGAGAGTTTCACTTTTGACCGGGTGGTAGCGTTGTGTTGGTAGTTTAATAAGAACACGTTAGATAGCGTTTGATACTCTTCTGAGCGACGGTGCGCCGAGACACGCTAAACCGGTATTGCGTGTATTGTGGATAGAGCTAGGGCCGTTTCACACCCACGGCTAAACAGCACACTCTTTTATCACTGAATCCCATGTCTCGGTAAAAACCTGCACATATTTAAAAAATAATCAAAATTGTGGCTATATTCGTAGGGAAAAGTCGTTTATTTATTTAACGTCTACATTATTCTGTTATAACAATATACAAAATAATACAAAATACATAGGGGTAATCATAGTCAGCAGTTGAACAAATTTCAAAATTATTATATTACACCAACAATTTCGTCAAAATAAAATCGAGACACTATTTCAAGTATATGTGTCTCTATTTATTATTCGAAAGGCTTATTAATCGAAAAGCAGCGTTAAATTTGTTGAGAATGGACCAAACAATTGCGTGGGCATTTGAACCCACGTCCCTTCGTTCCATACGCTGCACAGTCATAACCCAACCTTATAAACCACCACGGAAGGAATATTCTTGCAAAGTGGTGATAATACAATCAATGATACACCTCAAGTGTTTTGGTTTTAGGATTATTTTATGTCACATTTTGAATATTCAATAGCCAACCAACTGACGTATTGCCATTACACTACAACTAAAAAGCTTCTTCGTCATAAAAATAAGACTAACAAGCTTAAGAAATTGTTTCTTCTGCGAAGATTTTATTTTTAATGAGGCATAGCAAAACTTATAATTTATAATACATTTTTGATAACGAAATACTTAAAATTTAAAGTTAATAATGTGTAATAAAAGTGTGGTAGTTAAATAATATTCTCATTGTCTTCCATCTAGCTCTGGCATAACAAGAGCAATCATTTTTCAATACATAAATTAAGGCTGATGTAAGTGTAATTATTTTGTGAACGAGGTAAACCAATTTATAAATATTGCAGGCTTATCATAAAACAAAGTCACACTGGGCAATCAGATGACCAGTCTTCAATGAAGAAAATAAAGTCAACGATCTGATTTGTGTGATGTCTTGCATTCGCAGGACTATTAACCTTTGTCTTAACTCTTATCTATCATAGTAGCAAAACATAAAACGAATATAAGTCCACCCCATTTAACAAGATGTATCTTTGAATTTACTTTGCTGGACCATAAAAAGCCAAATAAGAGACTATTCAATTGGAAAAGATCCAAGTGCCTTTGGCTCCAAGCCAAAGACCTTGTAAGAAGCCTTGGAATTCTTTTGGAAATCGCTTTCAAGAGTTCTATTTGTATAAATTTCCATAAATTTCATTTTTTCTAAAAGATTTGTTTCCAAGTTGCATCAAGACAGTTAAAGTGCGTCATTTAAGAACTTCTGGTTTTGAATTGCTTTTATAATTCAAATGAAACTGTTCCAATCTCATTGTTACGTGATCTGGATTCTGGATTCGTAAGGGAGTAGAGAAAAGTAAAGTATACCCTCTCACATAAAACGTTGGACCCCGCGCAAACGCACACGCACACAAAGTTATCGCTAAAGATGGAAAGAATGTACATAAGCAAAAGGGCAAAGGGAAATCGTAGGACTACCTTTAAAAGGCACTTTTAAACTAAGCCTCTTGTAGGGATATCCCACATTTATTTGGTTCTATTTCTGCATTATTAGATCAGCATTGTTCTCATTGCATCAACAATAATCATTGTTGGATTGTTATTGGATTATTGGATCTAGATTCATAGATGTATTGATCTAAGACGATTTCTCCTGATCGTATCAATACCCTACCTTGACTTGACTTCAACTTGGTCAAGGAATGTTACACGAAGCATCATTAACAAAATGACCGACATTCAAAGTTAGATGTTTAAAAGGTTCAAACGTGTATGGCTTTAGTTATAACCAATTACCTACCAAGCAGTAGTAGTGTAGTGTCTATAAAAAACTAGTAAACCCTCTATCACTTTCTTATTGTTAGTTGTTATTACTTGCCAGACCACAAGGCTTGGTAATAATACGGTTATAGACTTGGTTACTACCGTTATAAGTGTACCGTATGTGTGACTTTATATTTACCATCAGTTGTTTTTAACACTTATATAACTTGAAAACTCCACTTACATCGGGCTACATTCCTTTGCACCTAAATCAAATTTCAAACGTGCCGCTTATTTCCGGCGGAACTCAGGACCGAGTCTGTGACGTCAGATCCTAGGGAGAGGCTACTCAATTTAGGACCACTCCCTAAAAAATATATTACGAGTACTACATCAAACACCTATGACGATGTATTATAAAAGTAATAGTAATCAAATAATCAAAATTAAAAATAATAATATTTTATAAGGAAATTTACACAGTGAATATTAGACTATAGCCATCACGTATGGGCTACTCACACATTTGAGTTTTCAATATACAATTTTTGTCTGGCTGTAGTGACACTAGAGAATATTTTTTAGAAAATTTAAGAAATATCCGCAACCATTTTTTTCTTGTGATTCCTACGTACGTGTACATAACTGATAAGTGATTATTAATGTGGGTGTCACTGCACATGTCAAACCTTAGAACTGATGTAGGTAAAACTTGTTCAGGTCACTCAATTGTAATGCGTGAGGGAGTCATAAAATAATGATTGAGAAACTATCAAGCAACCCTACACTTGATTAATTGATTTCTTGAAACGATTGGCTAGATTCTGTCCCACAATCATACCCATATCAACACTTACTTATTCAGGATGTGCTCGCCGTTGGAAAATTTATTCTAAGTTTTTACTCGGTTAAAACGCGAGCCCCAAAAAGGGCCATTAAACAGTCACTCACAACTATATAAGTTTTATGTAATTAGTCACCTCCATACTGCAAAGAAATATTTCTTAGTAAACTCACAGGATTGTTCAAATCAATCTCACACCACTCTCATATTGTGTAGACATAAAATAGAGGATGTGTGCACATCACAATCAAGTAAACTGAGTATAAGTAAACTCATCAATCATGTTCAGGTGTGTCTGAAAGTGTGACTTACCAGATTCCAGCCATGTGTTATCCAATAGATGTGCGCTCTGCAACATTTCACCATAAACAACACACCGAACCGGGTAAACTATTGCACGTCTTCACACGTAAACGAAATCTCAAAAACTAAATCTGGATTATGGTCTTGGGGGTCTCAAAGATACTCCTACAGATTTCTAAGATACACAAAAAACTACAAAACTTTCTTTTTTATTGCGTTTTGAAAGAAAAAAAGGTCAGGAAAGGGATTTTACTCGATATTTGAGAAAGCGCAACATTTATTGTCATTGAGCGAGCATTGGTCAAGGATTACGTTGTAAAGGGTTGTTAGATTTCTAAGCGCGGTCGTAAAAGGGGGGAAGTTTAAGTGCTTCTAAAGGAGAGAGAGTTGTAGAAGAAAAGATTGCTAGGGTCATCTGCAGCACTATAGATGCAAGGCCTGTGTGAGCTTCACTCAAACATTTAGGCATGTGGTTCCATTTAGAAGCTTACATACTAAAGCCTGCACTAGGACTAGACTGGAATTGATTCTCAATTACAATTAAACGATTCTGATTTGACTGATATTTCCGGATCAGTGTGACTCGTTGTGGTTGACTTGGATGCATCTACGTTCCTCATTTTCTCGTCACCACGAACAGCAAATCTATTTTTAATTGTCGTTAAACTGGAAACTGCAGCCTTGTTAGTTTTTATATGCTTGAAGTGCATTGAAGACATTAACTAGCAATAAAACTTACTTTCTATAAACAAACATCTAGCTACTAAACTATAAACATTGTTTAGCTGAAACTAATCGGACTCACACACACACAGTCACACTGTAAGGCATGCACACTTGTAAGGAAATAGTAATGGTATTCGTTTTATTAGTAGAATTTTACTATTTTACATTGTATTTTTTAACATAAACAACAATTATATTTTAAAACAATATACGCTACACGTTATTAAGATGCATGAATTTATTTCAGACCTACACATTACAAAACATTATCCATACGTTCGTACAATAATGTCAGAACACATTCAATTTGTAAAACAAATTAAAACAATTCATCATGTCAAAGAAATGTGTGAATTATGTGTCGTACCACAAAGTCCTCTGTGTCAGTAACATCTCAACTCTAGCTATACACTCTTACTATCTTACAAGTACTCCTAAATATGCTATTTTATCTATAAGTTGCCTGTATAGTTATTTATAGACTAATTAAAGTTAATTGCTGCAAGAATGAAATACATAAAGCTGGTGTCAAATTTCAAAGATCACGAAACAATTTACTAGATTGAAAATTAAGAGGGCTAATACAATTTTTTAGAGTTTATGAAGTGTTGATGCTAAAGTTAGTGGTGAGAGCATAGTAGGTTCTTTATTACAAACATCACAATGCACACAATCTGTGCAACATACATAAACTAACTAACAATTTATAACGATGTGCACTATTAACATGTTACATGTTATCATTCCATCCGCAAGTATAGAATTAATGCCAAATAAAAATATAAAGTGCTTGTTCAATTAATAACAAGATCATTACCGTTCCTTGTGTTAGGCTATAATGGTTCTCTTTTATATTTCCTAGCCTTTTACACAAGTAGTTTCTCTAGAATTTTATTTAATTAGTTCAAGCCTGTTTTTACATCGTAAATTAAAACATTACTGTACGTTAAATGTAATTGGTTTAAACAATTCCCAACAACAAAACATCTAATCAAGTATCTTACCGCATGGTGTATTTTCAGGATAGTTTCCAGGATTTCAATTACATTGTAACCCTTGTTAGTTCATTTTTACTACCTATTTATAGGTTAACCTTTAATACTTGCAATACACATAAAACTCCAATTAATTGAATTGTCTGACACAGAGGTTGGTTTAAAAGGGATCCCTAGAAATACTGAACCGTTATTATTCATAAAAACAAAACAGACAAGTCACATTATTGGGTTATATGGTGGATTTTGTATATTATGAGCATGCAGACCATTAGAAACCCTATAAAGTTAACCCAGCAACAAACAACGGTATGAAGTCGTCTGCACAATTGGCTCGTAATTAAAATTTTATTGCGACTATGTTGATGTTGATGAGTACAACAGTAAAAACGAGCATTAAAGTATAAATTTCTGGTAATATTGAATGACTGTGCATGCTTTTCAACGATAATTTGACTCTGATAACGTGAAAGTAAATATTTATTTGCCCCACATTGTTAAAAAAGAAGTTCTGGCTCAAAAACGACGGTGAACCCCCCCCCCCCCCCTCATTCTTGAAAACTACGAACTCTGCTGGTATTCAACGCGGGAGTTTTGAAGTGTCTTGCAGTTCCAGCTACCGCCGCACCTCCTCGCCAGCGCTACTCGTCACTCAATCGCTCCCGCTCATTAGCCTTAAAATGATGAACGTTTAATTCGAAATGAAAGCTTGTATTATTCATGATGGACATGTGTACGTGAATACGTGTGTGGTCTAGGGTGGCTGGCCTCACGTGCAAAGCATCTAATAAGTGATTGACACTTCCACCGAACCATCAATGGCTAGGACACTCTTTGATTTGGTAATGTTCTTGTCGTCACCTAGCTGGGATGTATTCAGTATTCATAATGTGCCTACATGAATTTACCAATTAGAAACTGATCAGGTTCCTACCACTGAACAGGATGGAGATAGCCTAAACTCAAAGACAAATAATGAACACAGAGGTACAGTGTACTTTGTTAATCGTTATAAAGTATTGTGATTATTATAAATAAGTACTCTGCATTCACCACTGCCTCATTCCCACGCCTTACGTGCAAAACATTAATGTCAGCACTTCATTAAATCACTTTAAAAAAAATCATATATGAATGATTAATCTCGTAAATTATTGTGATATTTGACACCAAAACTAATTAACTTTATTTATTCTATTGCTACAGGTCTTGATAATAATTTCTTGATATTTGATCACCATAACATAATTCAGTTCAAACATAATCACATATTTCCGTTCAGACAAACGTTTCATGCTGGCAAAGTTTATGTAAAAAATGCAAATCACTTCAGCGCCCATTGCCTTGAATCAATTCACATTTGAAACTTTGTCGCTGAGAAATATACATAAACTTGCCAGTTACCTTCATTTACAATATATTTAAAACTGAGTTGTGAGTTAAGAGTTTTAATGTGGCCAGTTGCCAACTAGCCGATTGCATCAACAGTCACATTACATTAGAATCACAGATAACTAATACTAAGATAATGAGTTATCTGTTGTGAGTCATGTCATCCCTCAAGCAATTGCTTAAAATCGTCACATAGTTAGTCGCCAGTCAACTATTAAGCAATGGCCGGCGTCTGACCATACTAACTCAGACCCCATTCATAATTCATAACATGCGACATTTACTTGAGTATGCACACTGGTACCTCTTGCATGTGATTCGTCAGATAATACCTGACCTATGACAAGAAGATACACGTGGCTCAAGATAGAGCCTACAGGATGGCCACTGATTTCTTGGGCAAGACGAATGCAGATGGCGTCACATGCAGCATCTCTTTTGAACTAACCTTACCTTGTATATTTCTTGTGTTGATCCAATATATGAATAAATAGGTTACATACGTCATGAGATCATAGATGAGAAACAATCAGAAATATATTTTCAGGAAAGTATTGACACTAAATAAGATTTCCGTCAATCTCTTGATTTACTTAGGTCCTGTGCCCACGAAACTATAACTTCAGGAAAAGTACGTATCCTCCTGGTACAATGGGGGGTCTAGGGGATGGGGGAATCCCCTCAGCTAGTGCGGGTCTTTAGCACATAAGCCCCAAGAACATTTTGATTTCTATTGCAAATAGTGACCTTTTACTGGTTTTTAGGTTGCTTTTGTCGGTAATTTATAAAAATGGTTAAGATCCACATACTGTCAGTTTACAAAATCTTACCATATGTAGGACCTACATATGTATGCCACATTATCCATAGTGCTGTTTAGTAATTTAAATAAATAAATAAATAAATCCGTATTTAGAGTCTACTCACTCAGTCACACAACTGATTTCCAGTGGGGGAACGCAAACCAAAGTGACCATAGCCAACCCTACAGGCCGTACATACATAACCCTTCTTCTCATCTGATCCCCCCCCCCCTCGCTACGGCCCTGGCGACAATTACACATTCATTTCAAAACAGCCTTGAGAACGAGAGTACCCAAACTAACGAACCAAGCTACTTAATTAAAAATCTTGTTTTGCGAATGTGGGTTTTGGTGGAGGTGCCGGGTAAAGAAAATGTTTTTTTTGTTTAGAGAAGATGGTCCCGTTTCCGGACTCCAAGGGTAATTAAACTCATTCTGTCGAAGTACAACGTTAAAAAAGTATGTTAATCGGGGTCATGTTCAGTTGTTATTGTGAGACGAGGTACACAAATTGAACATAGCTATTTGAGTTTTGAATTTTATGTAATACATTACGGATTATTTATTCAACGTTGTTGCTATTGTTGGTTTAATTAAAAGTGTTCTTGACTTGCATTACCAGCTACTTCACCAGTCATATTTATGTTAATGTAATATGAAGAAATAGACAAGGTTTTCATTATTTGTGTTTTGTAAATAGCGTTATATTTTTAATAATTGTTTTTTACTATCAGATGTAGCACAACGATGAATACGTTCCAGTTTCTTTAGTGTTTAATTATTGTGGTGAGAAATAATAATAGTCAATGTGATGATTGATAATTTATTTTCCAGATAGTCAAGTGGGAGATTTGAGTTTTGGATTCTTCTTAGTCAAGCGGTTCGTCACAATACCTTTCACACGATACCATTAATATATGGTTATCTTTCAGTTTGAGTTATCAAATTTACCACCTGAAAAATAATACATAAAATAAGAAACATATTTATTCCCTTATATAGTGTATCGTCCATAAACTTGCACAATTTGTTTTATGTGGATCGTTGGTCTTGTGGTTGTATGTATGTGTAAAAATGTAAAATGTCTAGGGTTTGACTCTCGCTACTGGCATAAGTTTTTTAACTTCTGATACGGACTTAGGTCCATCTGTACTTGGGCCAGGAATTTGTAAACGGTGACTTTTGGAGCCATCCTATCAACGAGACAAATAATAAATTCTAGGGTTGTTCTGGTACTGTCTGCGGGTGGAATCGTGACCAGCTTGATTGATAGGTGTTTCATTCTTAAATATGCCGGTCTCTATAGTTGGTCATTGTTCGCTCGTCGATTGTGTCAGCGCTTACAGGGTTGGCTTGGTCTTCTTTAATTTTAATGTCCCTCACTGCAAATCAGTTCTGTGACTGAGTGTGTAGTCTCTAAATACGAATTTATTTATTTATATATTATATTTATTCTCTCTTCTTATTTACAGCTTTCTCAGGGCGTAAATTTTTGGTAGGGTCAGTTTCGATGTGACAGAAGTTCCCAACTATTTTATACCTCAATATAATTTATTGCTCATTTGGATCGTTTGACTTTCACATTTATTAACTGTGAAGACATGAACTTCCTTACTTTGAGTTGTATATGTCTAACGTTGCGTGCAAACAGGTAATAATAGTGCCATTTATATTCTTTTGTCGCTCAGGCCGGAGAATGGGATTACGTCTTCATTATGTCGTTTAGAAATCAACTCCCTGTATTCGTGATGCTGTCACTCGATCTATCCAAGTGTGACCGACTTTATGATATTGTATTCGTTGCTATATAAGATCTACCTACCCTCGACGAGAAGTTACGACATCAATACTACGGCGGGTGTATGGCTTACAACTTACAACTCGGGGGACATTGTTTATTGGGAGTAAACAGGAACAACGTTTAAATTGTACTTAACAGTCCCGCAAGGCTGCAAACCCAGATAAAGTTCTCGTCCACTGTACTTCGAACTCTATAAATTAAATATTAATTGTATGTTATTTATCCCAGATTCCAATTTAGAAGACATTGTTTTGTTTTGCCAATCAATACGATGTGGTTTATACGATATGGTTTATGTTAAAGAAGACTTTGGAGCCGTCCTAACAATGTTGTATACATAATAAATTTTATATGATGTTTCCCAATGAAAAAGAGTTTGTTTTAAATTGGTAGGAAAAATATTCAGGTTCATTATGTTATGTATGTACTTATTAATTTAACCCTCCGTCACTCGCGCGGAATTTCTTAACACCATCCATCGCGTGGAGTTTCTCAAACCCCAAAATATTTTGGGCTGTAATAAGTGCAGTAGGATGTTTTGGGTATATCTTTCATGTGCTCATATGATTTGTGGAACTACTATGTAGGTAATTGTTACTGGGAGGACAGTGAAATAAAATGCCAATGAACCTTTTTGTAATAAATATTTTTTATTGTATTTTTCAGATTTAAAAAATGGACATTTTCAAAATATTCAAAAAAGGTGTCAAAATAATGCAATTTTAAGTTTTGTTTCACTTTTTAGTAATAAACATGTAGCGGTTAGTAAGTTGAAAGAAGAATTTTTCCAAAATTCCAAAATTTCAAAATTTAAGCCAAAATAGCATTGAGTTTCCCTATGCTGTTACTGTAACGTGATCACTCGTGCGGGGTTTCAGGAACCCCAGCCAAGTTCAGACCGGCAATATAACGACACTAAAAGCCCTAATGATAAGAGGGTTACAAATTTCGCTAACAGATAGAGTGACTTGAAGGTACTGAGAATCTACAGTCGGTAAAACAGTCCAATGCAGAGAAACAGAGTCGAATGTAGGATTGTAGACCCTGGGGTTTGTAGAACCCCACGCGAGTGACGGAGGGTTAAGTTATAATTGCTATTAAAAATGCCTTCCTCTATTTTTCACCATGCTTAAAATTGTACTAACTAATATCTCATTCGGCAAATATTTTCTTATACAACTTAATCCCGATTTTAAATTATAGACTATTTAAAAAAAATTCTATAACATCTATCATAAATATAATATTCAGTGAGCGGTTAATACAATCATTTACCGCTCTATTGTATTAATAGATAACATCTTTCTATTTCTCAAACTCGTAAAAATATACTTATACAATCTTTACTACTATTTAAACGTTTGCTCCCCTTTTAAGGACGTGATGAACCATTCTAAATTGCTCTTCTAAGTTAAGTACAACTTGTGATTTCGCCTCGGCTGTAGGTTGAGTGTGACTCGAGTATAGCACGTGTTATCGCGGAAAGAGCGAAGATATTTCGAGGGATTTAGTTTGGAGGTGGGCTCTGCGCGGGGCTCGCGGGCGACACGAGATTGCCGGGAATGTCATCGACTAGATAGCCGGTAAAATAATCCTCTCTGGGGGCTCAATAAGCAGGAGCCGGTCAATCAGGGGGAGCACTTCCAGGGTTGGGGGGGGGGGGGGGGGGGGCGACGACACATAACCTGCTTGCCTAGACAATACAATCGGATTATCAACATCTATCCAACGTGTGTAAAACGGAAATAACAATTATAAAAACAATTTATATTATAATTACAATAATAATTATGATAATCAGAGTAATGAAAAGAAAAAGTAATTAATAATAATTATCATTATACTTACATCAGCCTATATGTTTTTGAATATTCAAACGGGAATGAATATATAAATAGGCACGCAGTTTCAATTATGTTAATAATTCATCCATATACAACACACCGATTCAAAATAAGACAATTTGCTATAATTAATTTCGACATTTTACAAAGGAGGTTGAGTTCAACAATTTTAATTAAATTATAATTTATAGTTGTAACGTTCCATGGATTTGGCATATGGAGTTCGCCACAATAAATGCTTGATTAATTTGCTGCAATACCTTTTGTATAACGGTAACCTGAGTAGGCTATACTTGGTATTTTCAAAAGTAATATTATGGTGGTATTTTTTGTGATCAGTGTAAGTTTCACAATGATTAAATAATTAATATTTCATTTGTTTTTAAAGTGACATTCTCTGTTTTTTTATTTATAAAAACAACCGAATGCAATATGAAATACTACAAAATAAAATAATTGGGTACAAATAAAAAATTATTTAAAAAAAATTATAAAAAAATACTGGACTATTCTCCTCCTAATATTAGGAAGCGACACTGTCAACAGATCGTCGAAGAAGAATACAAACATAAAGCTTTGCTAACGTCGTTATTGGTGGAGGTGCCGAGTATTAAGAGGCTAAAAAAATGATTTGTAACTTGTTCAGGCACTGACCCATCGTGGAGGTGCCAAGTACAGAAATATTTACTCTTCTGGGGGCTAGCCTCAACCCCATACCCTCCTACACAACCAAATAATGCATATTTGTTTTAGGGCTATGTCAAGAAACAACATGTTAATCGGAGGTCATGTTTGTTTTTTTACAGTGATATGTGACACACGACTTGACGGACGGACAGACGGACAGAAAAGTGTTTCATATAGAAAATCTTCACTTCCTTATTTATGATATTATGTCTATCACGTAAGTAGGCGTGCATACACCTTTAACAAATTTACGCATTTATTTGAATTATATTGAGGTATTCGCGTCATAAATGTGTATGATGGGATGGTATAGAGTGATGACCTTAACCCAGACAGTAATGTCAACGCTAATTTCAACGCTAATTTGCATAAATTAGCATAACGTCACAATTTGCATAAACTTACATAATTACTCACTGGCATAAATTAGTGTGATACTAGAGAGCTCGAGCGTGATGCCTGGGCTATAGATCCCATGAATTATATTATGAATCGACCTATTAACATAATAAGCCAATTAACATATAATTATGTTATTTGCATATTAAATCACCCCCTTGAAAAACTATAAGCATGTAGACTACCCCCAGTATAGGTTCCTTCATACATACTGTATATCCTGTTGAAAGTCATCTCTTCCTGAAGTCTACTTAATGTTTTTGTGGGGCTAAATATATGGGAATAAATATTAAGAATTACCAAATTAACAATACTTTGAGGGAAATAAAAAAGTGGTTTGGTAAATTAGAAAATATTAACATTTGACATGGAAAGAATATTATCTAGTGGGTTACAGGTACCTGAAATTTTGGTCAGGTACTTTGGTGACGAGTTTATTATAAAGCTATACCTGATTTTCGGATACAGGATAAATATTTTTTATGGAAGATGGTGGGGGTGCCGGTCCAGGATTTTTAAACGGTTTTGGTGGAGGTGCCGGTCCAGACAATTTTTCGTTCATATAGCCAATAATACAATACAATGACATTCAATGAATATTCAGAAAATGAATCGAGAGAGAAAAAAATGTAAGATTTTACACAAGTAAAATTCATAGTCGATTTTAACGTGTAGTTTACCCGACACGACACGACAAGACCCGAAAACCCGTAGCAGTTTAGTACCCAAACCCCCTGTCCAAATCACTGCTCAAACGCCCTAATATTATCCAGTCCGGGCAGATTTTGACGACAATTGCTATCAATCAATAACTTATGTCCTTGAGTTTAAAATGAGAAATATAAACGAATCAATTTTAATTTTAAATATTGACATAAATGTGTTCACATATTCCCTATCTTTGTATAAAAAAAAGGATCTAAACTTATTATAATTATTTAGAGATTCTGAGTGAAATGTGATGTCACGGGCGTTACATTATTTTGCAAGTGAATCAAAGGTCATCTTCTAAAGATAGAAAATTCAGGTCATGTATAATATCCATGACACCTTTTTCTCGGAAAATGGTTATTCAATAAAAGCTTAAATAAAGTTTAAGGTTAACATGCAAGTAATTGTCAACATCATCAACTTTGTTCCAAATATCAAAACTATTTAAAAACAACTTATTTGCTTTAATTGTCACGGATGTTACATCGCAAACAATGTTTCATGTATTCATTAAAAAATGGTTTATATACTTCCATTAGGGCTTCAAATCTACAGTTACGATTATCAAGGCATAACCTCAACTCATGAACTTGTTAAAACCGAGTCACAAGCTGTGATTTTTCAGAACATCAGGCTGCCAACTTCAACAAAAAAATCTTCCACTTTCTTTTAAACAAAACTAATTGTCACGGTAAATACATACTGATAGCTATTTTTTTTATAAATCCATTGTTGATTTCATAAAATTTCAAGTTTTTTCTTTCTAATAAAAAAATGTCCCCCCCCCCCCTCTTTTAACCCGGAATGGTTGTACAACGAAGTAGTAATTTATAAACAAATTGGTTTGATGAGATATTGATAGTTTTAAGTGTGATTGTCGATTGGCCAATAGTGTCGTGTTTTGACACAATTACTTTGGGTAAACCCATCATATCACATTACTGCTTACATGAGTAATCGTAATATTTAAGGCTATTTCACAGCACTCTTACTGATATTTTGAAAGACAAAGGAAAATGTTTGAAAGTTTGTTGAAAGAAAGAGGAACTTGAATAAAAAAAAAATAGGGGAAGGGACAATAGCTCCCTTTTGGCCATTATATGCGAATTTTGGGTCAACAAGAAAAGAAAAGTTGAAGGTGCAATACTTAATTTTGAGCTATGTTTTTTTTTTAAATTGTATAATTAAACACACCTTTGTCTCCGGCACGAGTATAAGGGCAAATAATTTTCTAAAAGTGTTCGATGTGCGCTTTTTTGTCATATGGTACTCACATGGTAATAAGAGTTTTGAGTTTTGAGTTCGAGTTCCAAATTTTGCATATAATGTCCCATCCAAAAAAGTTTTAATTTTTGTTTTCTTTTTTAATCAAGTTCCTCTTTTATTCAACTACTTTTCAGTCATTTTCCTTTGACTTTCAAAATATCGGTAACAGTGCTTTGGAATAGCCTTAAATAATTTGTAGTTACACTGCCCGCAATGTGTTTTTAAAAAGCAAAGAATTGAAGTATTCCTTTTATTCATATTTTAATATTTGTTAAATTTTTAAGTAATTTGAATTTTGTGTTATTCGTTGATTTAGTTAACTTAATTAATATTTGTATTTGAAACTATTATTACTTTTGAGACTTCAGTTTTATGGTAGTAATATTCGGTACCTTTGGTTGTGTCTACCCTTTCGTGTTCTTGGGGCAGTGCCGCCTCCCCCCCCCCCCTATGTTCACTGGGTAATACCTGAAACCAACACTCAAACGTGTGTTAGGTTGGGTGGGTGCGACAAATTGGATAGTTCTTTTTTATTCTGCTTAATGTAAGATAATGTGCCTTTAATTGTTTACATATCTCCTCTCAATATTATTGAAATGATAACATAGACCTAATTTATTTGTATGAATGATTGTAAATATCAAAAAGCTTACATTTCAGTGCATTATCTATTAAAGCACGCAATTAATTAGTTAACAATTGTTAGAATTCCAATTTTAAATTAAATTTGTGTACCCACATTATATTAAAGAAGGCTAATTAAAAAACCTCTTCATGTCTTCCGTCCCATTGGAGAGGGAGGGGGGGGGGGGGGGGGTTACGGACTGCCCAATCCCTTCCACGTTGTTTTAGGAATCTTGTTAGTTTTTTAAACGAAGACACATTCCAGTATAAATTAACATCGCCACCATGCACGTATCCTCAATCAGAGAATAATACAGGCAACATCTCATTAGTAGCGTACAATCCAACATAGTAATGCGATCACAAATTTTACAAGTCCATTATAATTTGAATCCAGGAATCCTGAGGTGGCCAATACATTTCCAAAGAATAAGGGAACCAATCCCATTAAAAGATAGAATGCATATTTTATAAGTTGTTGTTAGTGTCAAAACCACTCCTATCCAGCTAGGAAAGCAGAGGAAAGTAACCCTTATGGCCTGTGTTAATTGTACTCCTCTGGTAGCGTGTAACTTGGGCGGCCCACCTGCCTACTAGATGGATTGCCCTGAGTGGATTAGGGCTGGAGCTAGAAGACAACCGGTTACCAATCTCATTAGAAGCTACGATAAATTAGGCAAGTCGGCCTCCAACTTTCTGGCCATAGATGATAAAACTTCGAGACGCGGCATTTGGGTGACGCTCCTCCGACTAGGCATTCAATACGAACGCATGCAGCATTCTCATCCCTTAAACTGTCTCAAACAAAATCGCAAGTAGAATCTGTTTTTTATTAGATTTATATAAATTTTCTTGAAGGCCCACTAAGCATTATGGTCTAAACTTATGTATTTAAAAACTTAAAACAAAACTTGGAATGTTTATTGTAGGAGGTATTATAATTTCCCAAAAAATGAATTGAAGAACATTCGTTGATAATAATCCAACATTTTGCCTTATAAGCAAAGCAGAATTTAATAGATTGTACAAGATGTTTTGTACAAGTACACATTACATGACATCTTGAACTTTTCTTTAATACGTTACGTTCTCAGTTTTGAAATATTTTCCATGTATTCATTGATATATTTAGGTTTGACTGTTAAAAAATGAAATGGTGTATCTTAATATCTGTTTACGATTTTAGTACCAAAAAATAAATTCCATAGATGCTGCATCAACAAAGTTTGATATTAAATTTGTTAAAAATTTAACAATAGTTTGTGTATTAAATATTCGTGTGTTGTTATGATTGCATTATAAATTTGAGTAGCAAGCGGTACGCTTGTATCGTTATCTACCATGCCTATCAAATCAATTTGATGAGATGTCTGAAACTTTACAATTGAGTCTAATCTAATCCAAACGATACTTCTTGGTCAGCTTTATGATGTATACTATTTCGTAATGCATAACTGTTTTTTTTTTATGAACGTAGCGAGCGAAGTAAAGATTCCATTCCACTACTGGAGAAAAATCCGTTTTTTTATTTTTATTTTTTTCTTTTTTCTCTCTTATTTCTGTTTGTATTTTTGTGTCTGTTAACACGATTCTGGCTAAACCGATACTCCAATTGCGATGAAATTTTCTGGACGCCTTCGAAATCTCTGAACTTAGTACTGCCACGCTTTAGAGCGCAATCGAAAAATTATATCTCATGAAAATCGCAATTTTATGATTTTTTTCGATTTAAAAAAACATTCTTCGGCTTATAACACCTACATGCTTTATCCAATTGTGTTGATTTTTTCACAAAACCTCAATTTTATAAATTAATATCTTCGTGTGACATTTGAGCGCAATCGAAAAATTATTTCCCATGAAAATCGCAATTTTACGCTTTTTTTCGTTTAAAAAAAATTACGCTTATCCAACAACGCGCCTGAAAAAGCGTTTGCGAAGCTTTCTAGTTATTTATATTTTGTTGTATCTATTGAAACTGTTTTTCTGTGTATAACCATTCTGTTCGCATAAATCGCAATCAAAATCCATTGCATTTGAAACTTTTCCTATAGATAAATTAAATGTATATAAATGTTCATTACTGAAACTGGAAGTCTATACTCAAAACCTCCATTTGACTATACGTTTTCTCTCAAAAAGATGTATTATTGTACAGTCATCTATTCCTATTTGAAGCTTTATAGCGATTACTGTGCCCTTTACCGTCAAGTCAGAAGATATAGTTACCTTCTAGACCAGCGGATATGAGTCATACGAGAGCATACATAATATATAATAAAAAGACCAGTTGCAGTCTGGAAATGGGATCTGAGCCATGCACCCACGCACCCACGCTTCCCTGTTACCCATCAACCTCGTACATCATAGCAGCTGCTGCTTGACACTAACAACTCTACTTCCTTTAAAACTAATTTACATTCATAACTTTATAAGCGATGTCATCCACGTCAAATGTGTTTTCATAAGGTAAAAGACAACTAACATATGTGATTATTGTTTTATTGTTTATGTGGCAATTTAAGACCATATGTTATCACATTTTAAATCCAAATCCAAAACCAACTACTTGTCATTTTGCATATTGTTGCAATATCCAGGGGCTTATTCATGCATTTAAACTAGGAAGCTTCGCAAACGCTTTTTCAGGCGCGTTATTGAATGAGCGTAATTTTTAAACGAAAAATTGCGATTTTCATAAGAAATAATTTTTCGATTACGCTCAAATTTCACACGAATATATAAATTCATAAAATTAAGGTTCTGTGAAAAAATTATTACAAACGAATAAAGCATGTCGTCATTGTCACACATTTAAAAAATCGAAACAATTTGAAAAATTGCGATTATCATAAGAAATAATTTTTAGATTCTGCTCAAATTTCACACGAATATATTAATTCATAAAATTAAGGTCCTGCGAAAAAGTGATTACAATCGGATAAAGCATGTAGGTGTTATAAATCGAAGATTTTTTTTAAATCGAAAAAAATCATAAAATTGCGATTTTTATGAGAAATATTTTTTCGATTGCTCTCAAAAACGTGGCAGTTCTAAGTTCAGAGATTTTAAAGGCCTCCAGAAAATTTTATCGCAATTGGAATATTGGTTTAGCCGGAATCGTGTTAACAAACACACAAAAATACAAAAAAAAGAAAGAAAGAAAGAAAGAAAGAAAGAAAGAAAGAAAGAAAGAAAGAAAGAAAGAAAGAAAGAAAGAAAGAAAGAAAGAAAGAAAGAAAGAAAAAAAGAAAAAAAGAAAAAAACATTCCGGATTTTTTTCTCCAGTGTAGTGAAATGAATCTTCGCTTCGCTCGCTACGCTCGCTACGCTCATCCAAATGTTGACCAGTTCTGATAATTTTTCAAAATCTAGCTATATATTACTCTTTGTAGTTATGTATCCAGTTTACTCAGCATTATATGTTTATACTTGCACTTCCATTAACTTAATGATGAGCCAATCAAAGTTATTCAATAATTGAAATTTAATTACCAATAAAAAATGTTGTGACTATAGAGTATGTTATCATTCAGCCGTTGACATCTTCCATTCGAGTTCTTTTAATTTTGTAACTATTTAGTTGCGCAATTTATTTGCGACTTCTGAATCATTGAATGACATCATATAGTTATACTTGCTAGCATTCATCAGCTGAGGCGAACTCGTCGAACTTTCTGTAATAAAATGTAAGTGAATACGTATGCATTGATATATTCAGTTACTTAATTCATATTTATATATTTTGCATAGAACTGTAATTTGTCGTAAAGTCAAATCATTATGAGAATGAAGAAAAAGAAACAAAATCTTAATCTAAAAACAAATTCGTTTACAGAAGATTGTAGACCAATATAACACATAAAACTAAATTAAAACATAAAAACTTCAGAAACAATACGGATTTGCTGTACTGGAAAAACAACGTCATTGATAACAAGGCAATCTATATGCCCATGTTATTATTTTTTTTATCTTGGATCTTGTCCTGTTATTTCATACTAGTTTTTCAACGAATTCATTGCTGTTTTGATGTCAACTTGGTCTATATTCATGATTTTAATTCCCATGTTACATTGTAAGACCATAATGAACAAGATTACTCTCGTTGTAAACTCGGGTATTAGTTTTAAGAGATTTTGTCGTAAAGTAACTTTAGCTTACGCTGTTATTGTCGTAGAGATGTTGTTTGTTGTATGTTCTTTTTATCGTAATGTTTTGTGTTTCACGAGGAGACTATTGGCACTGTGATATTATCACACGCTCACAAGACACACTGCAACATGGCGACATTAAAACCCTGCGTCTCCGCATTTATTGCCGTTTAATGGCGTACTCAAGGAGAGGTTAGGCTGTCAGGATGAATGGTATTGATATAACGATGCTGATGAAAGATAAAGTTGACTCCAAAAATCTACTCTTCTTTTAAACAGCACCCTTCGGGTTAGGGGTGAGGTAGGGGTGTGTTCTTTACTACGCCAGTATAGTTGGGTTACTAAAAAATATGTGTTTTGAATAGAGTACGACTATGCATCCCTCAATTCATTATAGATAGGCTATATTGATATCTGCTTGGACATTTTTTTAGTGTGTTCTGTAAGGGAAGACGCCTAGTAAAAAATTAGTTGTATGTGTTAGGGGGGGGAGGGGGAGGGGGGAGAAGCGCTACCACTTAATTGACTGGATTACTATATAGAAACTATAATCCCTTGTCTGAGTACTTATTTAATTGGATTTACGTTGAGTTCCATTGTCAAGAAGACAAATCAAAATCAATACCTAACTTACAAAAAGTCTATAACCCGAAGTGTAACAATACCACACTAAACGATGTTGATCGTTTTAAATTTAGAAAATTTGTTACATCCCCATTACGGCACCTATTTTTTAAATTTTGTAGTGACATTTTGTATGTTATAACTTTACCTCTTTATATCTTGTGACTTGATGAGATTTAGTTTAATCTGGTGCCTAATATGTGCACTGGTTAAAATAAGCAAGAAACAATACTAGAAAAATAATAAAATATAACGTTTATAGTTTCGCGAACTTCTTACAGTCCTATCGTTCGTTTTTCTATAGGAAAAATAACTTTTCGGACCGAAAGTAAAAAAAAAAAATATGTCGGTGATCAGTTACTCTGAACCCAATTTCTTAAATTATGTAATAATGAAACTAAATACAAGAAGTTGTTGAAGTCACATGACGTGTTCTGTCGTCTGTACCGCCATGCATTGCACAACTCTCTGTGCTTATTCCCATAAGAAACTGGTTTACTCGTGAGCCACAATGTAAGGAATGGCACATTGCCCACCAGTATCGGCCAAACAAGCTCATAAACTTGTGAGTCGTCCAAGAGACTACTCTGCTTTCAAGTTATCAGTAGCATCGATGTGGCGATTAAACCAGTACGTTAAGATAACTTTACTGCCGCTTGAATTACTCTAAAACCTATTTTCAACTTTTTATAGTCCGCTACCTGCGTTTTCCTTCTAATAGGTTTTTCCATTAAATTAGTAATGCCCTCTTTTATTCAACAAGTTTATCTTTAAGCTTATAATGATTTTTATTGTTTCGTTTTTTTATTTGATGTCTTTTTAGTAGGTGTTAGTATTGGGGCGTAAGTGTATAGGCCTACAACGATAAATATTATTATAGGTTTAACGAGTGAAGACAAAATGTACTTATCTTTTACGATTGAAAATATGCTGATGTGGGACTGGGGATTGAATAAGATGAGTTTGCAATTAGACTCATTATCGTATACTTTCTTTATGCATTGTCACGAATAGTTTAAATGCGTGATAGTGATTATTAATTAACTTTTACCGAGACCGACTGATATGGTTGGTCTATTTGTTTCTTATTGTCGATATAGCCATCCCTCCCTAGCATTGTACTAAGTATAGCGATCAACAATAACTGTTCTACACATTTTGTTAGGTCGTCAGCCACAGACAAGACAAGTCTGAGTGCGGTGGCTCAGCAATGCAATGAGCAATGCAATAAACCCACCCCCCAGCGCAAACATACAACGAGGGCTATTAACCTTGGCGGAGGGAAACAATTTCCTCCTCCTTGCCTTTTACTTTTATTTAACTGATCATTATTAAAATCACCTTTCCGTCGATCAGGTGGGGAATGCGAGCTTTCACTTGGTCACTAACGAAGTGAGATCATCTTTCCTAGCACGAGTTGGGGTAATTTTTGTCGGGGAAGGAAACCAGGTTGTAGGCTCCCGTTAGGAGCGTAAGAAAGAGCATTTTAGTTTCTTTCTCGAGTTTTACAAGTAAACTGCTTATTTCCACATCCTACCGCAAGGCGAGCAAGCGCGCTGGCATCGCATGACACTCGTGATGTATTACTTGATATCCTTCCGCCGTAGTTGGCGAACCAATCGCGTAACGGCGTTTCTCGCAGGGCGGGACGAACAACAAGATTTCAAATAACATTTTCTTTCTCTCCTCTTCTTTCTTCTTGTGGAAGGCCCCCCTTTGCCTGAACCGCCATTGTCTTCTAGAAATGACAGTCTTATCTTTTTATGGCGTAAAACATTGATTTTAAAATGTTCTTGAAATGAACAGTTTAAAGTGTTCTTCAAATGCTGTGAAGTATTCAATAAGAAGTGAATTTTTGTATATTGTACAAACATTTTACGATCACCACTTATGATACTATTGATGCATAAACAGCTCACTTGTTCTCTATTGTGTGTGCTGAAATGCGTGCGGCCCTGTGCTACCACGACACACTGACACTGTGTGTACTAACACACACTTACTGGCCTATAAAGACACACGTTAACCTAATATACATTACAAACTTACAAACTCTTACATGTATGCGTGTAACGAACACATTAAGGTACCTCCAAACATCATGCAAGCTCACAAATATTCACATTGGCCCTACCCAAACTAAAACAAATCATTCACACGAAGTAAAACATACACTTATCTACACACTACACAACTCTCATTTATTCACACACGCACACATGGAAATGTCTTCTAATGCACCTTAATTTCTTCTGTCCCACCATTTACTTTTAAAATGCACTTTCTTTTATTTACTTAGCATCGTTCTCATTATTTCCGTGTCGGAGTTTAACTGCTTGGCCACGTGCAGATGCAACCTTGCACGTGTCAACGGAAAGTTTACGAGCCGCTGGTAGTGTAGGGTGAAGAGTGAGACCTTTTCTTTCCCATAGGGATAGTCTCAACACTGGAAATGCAAATAGTGTGTGACTATAACATCTGTATATATTTATGAACCCATTTTTACCACATAAAATAAATAATGGAACCAACTTTGGTACCTGAACAAACCAACCATACTATGCATCCTACAATCCCCCTCTCCCCTTATAAACTTTTGGGACAGTCAATCTCCATATGTGTTTAAATAAATCATTTCTTAATGTTGAACTAAGTTGCAGATTTAAGAATCAAGTTACACCATTTTTCGGTTCACAAAAGTACAAGTACATGAACTTATTTAAACGTCTGTGATTGTACATCGTGGATGTGAAAATATACTTGTAGTAATTAATGTTCACAAATCACCATGCATCAATTAGACATATCAATATTACGTTAGATTGATGTTCATAATAGTCAGCTACATTGCATATTATTGATCTATTTCTGACTGTAAATCTACAGTGTCATCGTAAACGTCAATTAATTGTAAATGTATTTCGTTGTTTAAAATAATAGCTCTTGAATACCTAACATAGCAATGCCATAAAGGGGGCTAGTATTTTTCTAACTTAAAAATTACCCAACTAAATAAGCTGAAATCGTAAAATAGTGGAGGGTACCCTGTATCATAAACAAATGACAAAATGAATGGTTGGTTGTGTCTGCTGATGATAAAGAACTTCATAACACCTAAAAATATTAACAGTCCTATCTCAATTTTAATGATAAGAATATATAAAAAATAAAATATAATGCCAGGGAAGACATTATGTATTATACCTTAGAATAATGTGCTACAAAAATGCAAATCGAATCTCTTAAAAATGCTTGTGTGATATAAAGAATAACTTCAATAAATGTATCTCTTTAAAGGATAATGCGAAATGAAATGACTAGCTGTAAATGTTCATTAATAATATACTAACTACTTACAAGATGCAATCATTACCGGTATTCTATTTCTAAAAGGGCAAAACGGTTCATGCTTAATTCTTATAAATATAACGTGAGTATGGCCTTACAGTATATAATTACAACGTGAATAAATCTATGCATATCACGATCCTTTATATGATATCATATCACAATAAGGAAACTGCTTAAACTGGGATATCAAAGTCACTGCTTTTCTTCAATATAATCTTTGGTAAGTGAGTTTGCAGAAACAGAAAATATATTATGTTTAGTACGGGTCAAATAGCTATCGAACTAATATCATAATGTAGGGCCAATTTTGTTTGTACTTGGTAACTCGAATCCTTACAGCCGGATCTTTTGTGCGTGTGTGTGTGGTTTTGTGTGTGCGTGAGTGTGTGTGTACGTGAGAAATGTGTGTGTCCGTCCCATTACTCTATAATGAAAGGAAGTAAGCCGATCTCAGGTAATCCACTTCCTATTGCCATTGGCATCTTCGAATTCCCTTAAAAGGTGCCTATAACAAATTGAAGTATTTCATTGATATATGGATCTTTACCGAACAGATACATTATTGAATCTACTTGAAGCGACCACAGAAACAGCGGTTATAATGTGATGTTTCTTGACGCATTCACTTGTAACACATTGAGTTGCCACTTTACCCGGTCTGTCATGTGGGAAATAATGGCTTCAAATACGTTCCATTCCAACGACAAAATGCCACACTCGAAAGGTTACTACGAATGGCGAAGGTTGACTTTTAGGCAACCTTTTCATTTTCTGAAGACAATTTAAAGGTCCCCTCAGCCATTGCGCGTCGCTCTTATTGGTTCGACGTGTGCCTGTTTGCACCCCATACTGACACATCTATTATAGTTTTGATCTAATGCGGCCCCTTTAGAATATACAAGTCCAATCTCATTTTTCTACACTTTTTTTGACATAATGAACGTTTAAGATCCCTAGAATGGATTGGATAAATGGAATGACATAAATAATGCAATTTTTTGCTAGTTTATGCGGGTTCTATTCTCAATCAAGATAATATAGAGTCAACAGTATTTTCGTTAGAAGGGTTTTGGAGTTGTATCTAATTTCACACGGTATCCTGTACGCTCCCTTTGAGTCGGTAAATGGAGCAAAAAGTAAGATGAGGTCTTTATTTCTAATACCTGGTGGCGACTACCATGGCGGATCGTATTGTGCAGACGGTTGTCATCACATCGCGCTCCCTATGCAGAATGACACGGGTTCGATACTGGTTTGCTCGACACAACTCTATTAGCTGATTTGCAACGCTACACGTTATACTAGATGAAACTTTAAACTCGATTAGTACATTCTTATCGATTATAAAAAATCATATATACAAGTTTAAAAACTAGTGAAGTCAAAACCTATCTAATGTCAGTTAAAGTATTTTTGTAGGTAAGAATACCCTTTGCATTCACGTTATTTTTGTAAAATAAAAATGTAATCAAATATTGAAGATACGAAATGGCATGGTTTACTGTGCAGTGAGAATAAGTCACTTTATAATTCTACCTCACATATGTTTCTAGTTGTTTTGTTCCTAAATAATGAACAAAAAACTCGTTATTAATTCGCTGTTAATTGGACTTCAATATAGTATAATAATAACAATCCATACCAACGAAACAATATTATGCATTACGAGTTTTAAAAAGCATTCTAGAGAGTAGTTATTTTATTTAATATTTAATAAATAATTATTTTACTGTGATCACTATTTTAAAGTAATGTTAGAAAGTATTGGTTTTGGAATGAATCCAGAATAATAAAGTAATGTTTTTGCCAACGAACACTGTACTGGATTCGACAACAGTATCATATTTTAACAATTAAAACTTCAAACAGATGGTGAATACATTTTTGACATTATTAATACATTTCAAAATAAAAATATTTAATTTCCCTGCTTATTACAGTACTCGATTTTGAAATATCTAAAAAGTCATGCCAGTCTTATACAGGGGCGTCCGCAGGCTTGTGCCAGCTTTTCAAACATACATTTAAAAATACCCTTATGCGACCATATAGTTGTCAACTGGTTTCGAATCTTTGGCAACAGATAGCGCTGAATGTTCTGTTGAGTAGGGTGAATGCAGTAGTGTTGAGTGGTGTGTAGGTTTTCACATGAGAACTATTCTGTATACCGTTCTCTTGACTTCAATAAAGCGAGTAATGTATAACATTTTTCTACGCTTAAACCTAATCCTGCCAAAGACACGCTTGAAAACCTGTGAATACCACGCAAAACATATGATTTTTAATTAGCCTTTGGCAATGTGACGTACCGACTATATGGTTGTCTCATTTGTTATATGTACGAAATATTTATCAGTGTGTATAGTTTGAACCAATTCTTAAACTATCGATTCACTACAGTTTATTTGAGTAAACATACCAATTGACCCCTTTTCACAAGTCTATCATTAGTCTGAGAGTACTAGGTTCAGTCTATACAAAACTAATTCCTTGACAAATAAAATAGATGTATAACTAAGGTACTAAAAATTTGTAAGTGAAGTACAATAATTATCACATTCAACATTTTACCATTGAATTTTTAGAGTGAGGGGGGAGGAAATGTTATGAAAATGGATTTTGATCAACCATGACGAAATAGTATTTCTGCGTGACATAAAACTTACAAAATACTTAATTTTGTATTGTGAATTGTGACCGAAGTTAACAAAGTGTTTGCAACAGAGAAGGGTCAACGTATTAGGCTACAATTTGCAAGGCCACTGGTTCAATTACGCGGGTACCGATTATTCCGACGGTAATTTTACGAAGGTTTCTTTAGTCACAAATACAGGGGGATTGTGTTCAGTGTATCGAAATGTAATACCTAGTAAGTCTCTAAAACATGTTGCAAGTTGCTCATGGGCAGGTGCTAGCTGGCACACGTTTGGCTGTCGTTGGTGGAGGTGCCGGGCCAACCATTATCACGGGGTTGGCTGTCAATGGTTGAAGCTGAGTGCCGAAAAGTGTTCAGAAATTTGCTAAATTTACTACAAATTTTCTTCGCATCTTCGTAGTATAGCATCCACCCATGTAAGACGGTAGTCCAATGTTGGAGAAACATATTGTATGACACCTACCATGGTGTGATTTGGTAGAACCAGCATGGATGTGTTACGATGTCGTCTTAGTCGTGTTGATTGACGTGCAGTATGTGGAATACCAAGACCATAAATCGAGCCCAATCTGGAGTTTGATAAAGCAGGTGTATGAAACGTAATGTGGTCTGATAAAGCAGGTGTATGAAACGTAATGTGGTCAGTTGTGGTAAAGATATCTTTTGTTTGAAATTTGATCTCTTTGTCAATCGAGTTTCTGGCGAGTTGGCTCCTGAATTGATGGTTCTTGTACGTTGGCCATCGTGTTGTCTACAATATTCCTAATGGCCAAAGCCTACCAAAGTGTTTATTCAAGAGTCCAATTTAAGGACCCTAAGTTAACCCTTCATAGGGCAAAACAGTGGAACCCAAAATTCTGCTTTCTACCGAACAATTAAAAATTCAAGATTTTTTAAAATTATTCAATTATTATTGTTATTATTTATTTAAAATTGACATCAAAGTTGAAAAAAAAATTTAGTTTATTTTCATAAATTAGTTTTTTTTTTGCAATTTTTCATTATCCCCTTTTTTACATGTTTAAATTGAATGTACTACAGGAAAACAAAATATCTGGGACATCCCGAAAATTTGTGTATTTTTGTGTTGTTATACACAATTTGATTTTTAAACCATTACAAAAATTCTTCTAATCATTAGAATTTAGTGGAAAAAAATTCTACCGATTCAGAACAAAACAAAGCGGTTTTTTTACCCGTGTTAAAAGTATGAAAAACTGGCTAATAATTGTGTAGTTTTTAACAAGTGGTATTGGAAATGTGTATCACACTGCTTTATAAAGTGTTAACATTTCGATTGAGCATTTGTCATTGAGAATTTTGTGAGGTATGAGATGGCCAGAGCTAAATATCTATCGTTAGAAGGTTCAACAGTGGTAATAAATCTCTATGCAATCCGACAAGCATTCTATGTTACATACAAAAATAAATAAAACGTAGTATTTTGTGTGGATTTTTTCACTGTGCGTTGCCATGTAGATCTTGTGTGCGGAATTTTGAACATCGGGTTGCCGTCATTCCGGCGACTGTGCTCTGGAGTTAGAGGGGTGCTATAGTTCCTGGGATATTGGTGTAGACTTTCTTCTTTTTGATCCACTCCTCTAAAACAAAGAATTGTAAAAGTAAGTTAATGGTGTCTATAATAATTAAAGAAGCTGAATTGAAGGAGAGTTCTAATGACAATGTTAAACACTACATTGATAATAATCTTAAACTAATTTAAAATTAGTCAGCTTGAGTGTAGATACTAAAATTATACAAAATTGACCAGTTAAATAATAAGTAACCGATCAATTGTGCATAAGCAACGGTAATGCGGTACTACAGAAACCCTTTAAAACAATATCCTGACCTTAATTTTTTATTTTTTTATTTATTTACTGGTTCACTCAAATTCAGCATTGCAGCCATTTTACATTGAGGTTTAGACTAAAATAAATTTAAAAGCATAAACAAACATAAAACACATCAAAACCAAAGATATACATTTAAAATATCAAAATTGACCACCAATGGGGTTTCACATACACTTCTGCCATCAAGTAAAAGTCATTTAATTCAATCAGTAATTTGTAATAGCTCTCCTCTTGAAACTTCATAATGTTCTTTCTTTTGTATCCAACTATATCACTATATAACTCGTAATCTGCAATGGTGGGTGGGTTGTCCCCAAAGAACAAATTTATTTTTTATTTGCTTGATTATTGTAAATCAATCACTGTTAACTAAGAAAAGATAAATTGAATCAATGATAACGAATTACCTGCAAGTGCAAATTATCACCTCCCATTAGAAGGTAATGTGCATTCCACGAAATCAATTGACATTAATTAAGACCGAAAGACGAAGATATTAATATTGATGGCTGGCTTTAAAAATCATGTTGGTACATTTTTCTATACATTAACGGAAGCGAACATCATAAACCAATATTAAATATAATGAAAATTAATAATTCAATAATTCAGGAATAATTCAGTCAGGGGTCAATAATCTAAACGGTGTGTTTTTCATTGTAAAAGCTTTTTTTGTGTGAGAATGTTGTTGATTTGCCTGGAATCATATTTATGCTGTTGACGCTCTCTTTTATTAACAAAGGTTTTATTTTAGATTCGTACTGTCACACAAGTCATTACAGTACTTTTGTTAATTACTTTATCCCAAAGTAATATGGGGTTAATTGTTTTTCATCGGGCATCATATTTTTAACGTCGACTTGACATGCAAATGTGACCTAAAAACACAACTCTTTGTTATTTCATGCAAATATACGTACTTCTCTCGACTAATTAGTTGAATGGTTTTTTAACCATGCCATATTTAATCCCACATTTACACATGAATTTCGCTGTATGCTTGTCTTACATTCGTGCCTCTCCAGTCGAATAATTATGATTGATTTTTGATCGTGCATCCGTCAATCATCACACACATATCCATATACCCTCATACCCTACCAACTGTGACAGATATCCAATCGCATGCATGATGTATGAGAGACGAATGGTCCAGCTCAACCCAGAAAAATACGTGCGGTAGAATAAAAATGTTCAAATCTCCATCCACATTTGGGCTTGAACTCAAGACTCGATTTGCTCTGAGATATAGAACTCATAAGGGAGTATTTTGTTCTGTATTAAAATCACTGCCCTCATGGTTTTTCCATCTAAAGAAATTCGTTTACCCACTTGAAGATGGAAGCGGATTCTTACGGGGGGAAATTCGTATCATGTTGATAGCAAACTTATGTAATTATTGTTGAAGTGTGTTTAACAATTTTAATTTAGCCAATCTGACTAAATAATGTCCTTCCATAAATACTGCCCACCCATTAAATGCCACTAATAGCGTCTACGGGGAATTCTATAGGATAGCAAACTATGTAATAGTTGAAGTTGTTTACTTTTAATTAGCCAATCTGACTAAATGTTTCCAGACTCCCATTAACACTACCAAAGCGTTGAATTGCTGACGGGCCTTGCTTGAGTTAATTTCTTTCTACTTCCAACTCGCAATAAATATGTTTTAATATTTTTCTCAGAGCACGTTTAAATATTTACCAAGATACTTTTTAAGTGTGCCTTATATGAAAGATTTAAGTCGGCCATTACGTGTGATAAAATTACTTTAATATTTGCTGTAAAATAATTCCGGGGCACGTTTTCGTGATTTTCATACAAAATTTCGAAGTTGTTAAAAATAAGAAAAGTCATTCAAGAAGATTAGTCGTTCTAAAGATAAAGCTTGGGGCCCTTGCGAAATGCTCTGGGTATTGCGTTCAGAAAAGTTGGTATTAAAAATCAGGATTTATTTGGGCAGATAAGATTGTGCTTTTGTAGAGAAGGGTAATAAAATGGCTCTAAACTTTCTCGAGAAAAGTTTAGCAATAGAAAGTAAGAATGGTTTGTAATGATGACTTGGAGAGTTTGTATCGCAATTTAGAATCTTAACATAGTTAATAACTGCAGTCAGTGGTAAGGGCGACGATGCCATACCCTCACTCGGAGATTGCTGTAGTAAAACTATAGCCACGTGGTTTCAAAGCACTTGAAGTAGCTGGCTGGCTACATACTTCTTGTATTTTGGTATTTTATAGTGTGTTGTATTTGTATTGAAATAGCTATATATGCTAAATAAAATAATAATAATAATAATAATAATAATAATAATAATAATAATAATAATAATATAATAATAATAATAATAATAATAATATAATAATAATATTTTTTTTTTTATACAATAAATTAAGAATAATAATTAAATTTAATTCAATGCCCAATAGCTTTGCAAGCTGCTGTGGCTATGAATAATTTGTAAATGCCTAAACGTTGAGCGGTGACGGAATGCAGATCCATGGTATTACAAATGTTAACATTCATTAAAAATTTCACACACTTAATTTGCTAACAAGACCGATAAAAATCGTGCGTACTCTAAAGACCTGGAGGAAGAAAATAACGTACTTTCATAAACTATAATTGGTCAAGACGAAATCTCTTTATAGTACAATTTATATTTATATATTAATAATAATAATAATTACTATAGTCATCTCATCTAAAAGAATAATTAAATATATAAGTTAAATAATCCAATAATCGGTAGCCATGCTGATGAATGTAATATGTACGTTGAGCGTTGCGATTGAGTATAAATTTTATTAATTGATTAGATTTTGTTCCATGACGTAAGAAAATATTGCCGTACCTAAAGACTGGAGTGGTTTGTCTTTATAAGTAGGGAATCATAGATGGAAGTCCTGTAAAATTGTTATTTACGCTATACCTTGTACTATCATTAGATAGCAATAAACACCTTCGGTAGTAAATAATACAGCCCATGCTGGAATAACAAGATATTTACAAATTTTGAGTATAAATTTTGTATAAATTTATTCATGTACAACACAGAATTGCCATCACCGCAAGACTGGGAAGGTGGTTTTTAAGTGAATAAAATGAAAACCTGAAAATAAAAGTATTTCAACGCAAAACACTGACATATTAACATAAAACACCTTGGGTCATAATATTACACGCCGTACTGGAATAACACGTTTAAAAATATTCAGTCCTAAATGGTATACAATTTTAATTACTCACGAGGAGCTTAGGCGTTCACGCAGGGAAAATGTTTTGCTACTAACCATAACATTGTGTTTATGTATGTAGGATGTTAAACTATATGTACACTCGTCAACGAAATATATCAATTTTGGGTTGGACAGAACTTCCATTACCCTTAAAAACATTTGTATGCACTAAACTTTGTTTCAATATTGCTGGTGACGGTTTGTGCTCATCAACGTGATATGGTGTATATTAATTCATAGACAGCATTGACACCAGATAATTGTCTAGATACAGGTAAAATAGTCACTGTTAAATTTAATATTTAGTTTAGATCATAAACTGGTGGTAAGGCACGAAGCCTTGATTTACTCTTGCCACCAGCAATGTGTATGTATTATGTAATTAATACATATTGAAAATAAATAATAATAATAACAACAACTGTCAAAATGCAGTTAAATTGTAACGGAAAATATATTTTCTACATCAATTTTGATAAATTGACATAGGGTGTCAATATAAGATGAATGTGTGAAGTGTATATGATATACAAAATATTTCGATCTTTGTTTCTGGATACAAGTCACAGAACATGGCTATATTGAAGCCGAAAATAAACAAACCCCTGATAAGATTTGTTACAGTGCATGTAATATAAAGCAATAAGATTTGATTACAATGTTACATGAAAATTAAGGCCATAAAGGCGAATTATTATCTGGACGAACAAACACAGTTTTGGTCTCTGCCAGAAAATATAGTGATATTATGTACTGTCAGAAGTACAACAAATGAAGCAACATTAGCATAAACTCAATTTGATGAAATTCCAATTTTATTTGTCTAAATAAATACACGAAATAGTAATAAAGGTTTATGTAGAACAATAAACCTGTTTCGTGTGACTCTAAATAGCCGGCAGCTATAAAGGGACCTGCCCCATAGAATGTGTTGTTCTGTTGACTCATTACCATTAATTGTTACCTCATTAAAGGGGTTCTCCAATAGTGGTGGGGTATAGAGGGAGGGGTGGGGAGTCATGAATGTAAGCTAGGGAGGGTCAGCTTGTGATACAACCTTACCACTGGTAGAGCCATAAAATTGATACAAAAAGGGATTCAAAAGCCTAGAAATGGGTGAATAATCACAAAAATTGAAATAAAGGGGCATATAATTTTGTGTTTTATGTTTTGATATTTATAGTATTTTATTGACCATGCAATGGTTTAATACAAGAACAATACCATTGTTCATTTACACCAATTTTCTTATGCATTCATAAGTTAATCATATCGTGTTTTATTTGAATTTACGTAATGTGTGTTTGCTTGTGTTGTGAACACGTTCAAGTTTGCGTTAGTGTTGAAACTTTCCTCGAATGTGTGTGTTTAATCTGTAACTGTGCAATCAAGTAGCTGTGTTTTCTATGTTAGGTCGGATTATACGTGTAGAAGTATAATACAACTAAACATTGTATCTAGCCATTACACGTGGTAAGTAAGACGAAAGAAAACCAACTGTGACGCTGAAATTGGCACCTCCCTCTCAACCATAGAGGGTGTTATACTATATAGCTTGTTCCTAGTCCGATATTAGTTTGGTTTGGTCCTTGTTTAGCGGTAAACCTTAATTGCTGGCTATTGTCCACGTTGCCATGTAAACCATGTGAGCGTTGGCGCATATTCTATTTGCTGACAGTTTCAATTCCAAATTCAAACTAACCCTATCTCCAGCATCTCACTGGATGAAAACAGTGCAGTGAAATAGTACATCGGGGAACAATTTAGAAGTGAACCAACCATCCTATACTACGTAAAATGTACGCTTGGGCCACAAAAAGTCTGAAATTGGCCAAGTGTCTACGGGATGTAAGCTATGATACTTGACATGTTAAAACAACGACTAGATACTTGAAGAAAGTATTTTTCACTCTATATATGCAACAAAAACCACCCCGAAGCGCTGTTATGATTTCTAGCTAGGTGCTACCTTATTAAAATAGCTTCTTTTGGTAAAAGAATTGAACTTTTAACTGTTTATTTTACGTAAAGTGAGTTAAATGATTGGAGTGACTCTTTTTGGTACGTGACTAATAGACTTTTAGTTTGGATAATCACATTCTCAAAAGTTAGATTCACGAATTTGCAAGAAATTTAAAAATAATATTATTTATGGTGTTTGTATAGTTATCATTTGAATTATTGGTTTCGAGATGCGAATAATGCGATTTTGTTAAACAATGTAATTTATTACGAACATTGGGGAAATAAATCATGATTGGTACTGACAATATATCTATCATCTCATCAGATTGACAAATCCGTTTCAAATTATTCTACGATATTTTAAATTATGGCGTATGGAGAGGCAAAATGATGGCGTGGTTGTTGGTAACATTTAATATGTGATTTAACTGGTGAATTGTTGACCCATGTTTTCACAAATTGAAGGTTTAAATGACGTGCAATACACTTTCTACGTTTTCGTATTGAACTTGACTAAAACAATTTTACTAACAATAATATTGAGTTAAAAGTCAATTACTTTTTGACATGTTACGTTTAATTATTTTTGCTTGATTCATAAGCTTCCATATAACGCCACAAAGTATCTTTCAGATTATCTTTTGTATGCTCGCGTCAGCTGTCAAAAATAACCACTCTACCGAGAGACCTTAGACATTTAAACTTTCAAGTGTGAATTAACTGATTGAGGGAGGTGAGAAATCGTCTTCCTACGCCTTGTAATTATTCAGTGCGTTGTTTGAGGGTAGGGAAGGTCCCATCTACTCCGGCATGACCTCTCTCTCCCGTTACGATCGTTTGAGACGATTGTGTAGCCTTTAGATGTCCCCGTGGGTCAATGGGGTGACACAACCTGTCCCTGGGACATTATTGTGATTTCACTTTTAGGACGGAAACTTTGCCAGGACGGCCACTCTTGCAATCCCGAAATGCTCATCGGGAGAGGAGAACGCTCCCTTTTATTCGCATTTGTGAAGCGTAGTTGCCTATGTAAGCATCGTACTAACTCACTTCACCCGTAATGCATTGGTCGGCAGGAATTATACTTGCAGAGTGGAGAGTACATTGATTGACACTATACTTAGCAGCAGGTCCTACTAAAGCATTTTATTTTCGAAATAGTAAACTAATAAGGTGTTGTAAACTTTAAATGCTAGTTCTGCTGAATACTTAAAATGAAGCGTGATGGAATGCAATACTATAGTATATATATAGTGCATATACTATAATGTGTATATGATACCAAGGTAACAAATTGTTTAATTAAGTATAGGCTTGCAGGTTACCAAACTATAGGAATTTAAAATGCAATGCATAAAACGACATAGTCTTAAGTAGATTATTTGTATAAACAATAATTATACAAAAACGTGGCAACTCTGCTGGGATTCAAATATAGGTTGGTTGACGTCTAAGAAGTCAATGCATGAACTTAACGAATATGTATTATTTAAAAAAAATACATAACCTGGATTAATTAATATATATCTCGACATGTGGAAAGTATTGTGAGGCTCATCGTTTTGTTGAACTCGACCAAATTTAATCGAGCGAATTGAGTGTTAAAACAACTCATGAAATAGCTGACGAATTCAATTCAATTAGTACATAAAACTGCGATCCCTTATCTGCAAATATAACTGAGGACTGAAGAGTATTTTTTATCTTTAAAAGAACCCATTTCATTGACAAGATTAACTTTTCGTATTTAAATTATTAACCTAGAATTATTATTTTTATTGTATTTTACCTGCCCATAGGGCAGAAGGCAATGGTGGCAAGTGTGCCGTCTGTACCTGACACGAGATGCATAACAAGTAATGAAATAACCTTAAACCAATGAATTTCTTGATATGTGATGTAACTGACAATGTTGCATAAGCAATGGTGGAGGTGCCGTGTACAGTAAAAACCTTGATACTTGTGGTTGTGTTATAATTAAACAATTTAGCTCACTAAATGTCTTGATATCTAACGTAGTTTATAATGTTGCACAGAATTTGGTGGAGGTGCCGGGTCCGATTCTCTCAATGTCTATAGTGCAATACTTTCGTACTTTTCGCATTAAATGTAGGAAATATAACTGTTTCTTGTTCTGTTTTTTTCCCTTTAGACAGATAAATAATTACTTATATCTTGGCACAGCCCTTTTATTATTCAAGTTACAAAAGTTTTAGTGTGAGTCCACAAAAGTCCATTAATTTTTTTTTAATATAAAAAAAACATCTTTGAACAAATGGTTCTAAAATTTACAATGATAAGCCATCTACGAGGTTTGGTATTACCTTTTTGAATAAACTCAACCAAAATTATCTTGATCGATGGAATAATGTAACCGTAGTTCGAAAAGTACGAACGCCCGATTTTGGCTCGAATCAAATAGTTCCCATGCTAATTTATTTGAGAATTCGAATATTAATTTGACGCACATAATGCCGTTATTTAATTCAGATCAATGTATTTTTAATGAGTGACGAAACTGAATATTTAATAGTGTTTTGGTGGAGGTGCCGGGTACGATACAAAGCTAGGTACGAGTTGTATTAAACAACTCAGGTACATTAATATTCTATCTATCGTAGACGATAATTTTATACAAGGAATGGTGAAGGTGCCGGGTACGAAAGCAAGAAGATTACTTGCTATTCGAATATACATAGTATTGTTCTTAGAATTTTACTCGTTTTCTTGTCCGTACGTACAACATGAGTGTTGCAGTTGGGAGGTTACACTAATAAAGGAACAATGCAGCACATTCCATTGATAATAATAATCATACAAGACTGTTAGCATAGCAGTAAACGCGCTCTTTTGTCCACTGTCCCTCTAAACGTTCGAACGTGCTCGGTTGGTGTTCGGCGTTCGGACCGTTTGGTCTCCGTCATCGTTGATCCTCTAACTTGACCAGCAAGACGTCAAGTGTAATCAAACAGTAAATACGTTACGTTACGAGCCCCTATAATGTGAATATAGTTCTTATCTTTGACAGTAGCTGTCTTAATTACGTCCGTCCACCCATTTTGCTACTTCACACGTTCTTTGTCATCCATGATGTTAATGGTGTTTATTTACTAAGCGATAGCAAAGAAAAACATTCTTCCATTTCTTTTAATCAAGTCCCAGTGCAGAGTATATAGTAGGAGAAGGTGGCGGCATGGCTGAAACTTATAGGCTAAGCCTATAGGGTGCGCGAGGCTCAGTTAATTGCAGAAAGCGGGCACGAAGGTTTCTTAAGGAAGAATAATGCCTTAAGGGGTGAAAGGGCAGGAGTGGAAAGATTGATATCCAATTCGAAATTCCCATTACCCATCCCCCGACGCTACGGGGAGTAAGCCCATATCTCTTTGGGAGGGAGGAATTGCACTTCCAGAGTGGTCTGTCTCCCTCCGTCTCTCTCTCTCTTGCGCTACCGTGCTGCTATCTATCAGAGTTGCTATCAACCTGCTCCACCCTCTTTTCTAGCCAAGGGTATAAAACTGCGCATGTTACTTCACGAAAGTTGCCTTGCCGCCATTGAGGAATCGATTAACTTTTGTCTGGAATAAGAGGAGAAAGATTTTTACGGGTCATTTTTTAAACATTTTAAGATACTCTCACAAAGTTTTATTACATTTATTATACTTTTTTCAAACCTTACTTTGTGAATATAGATAATATTACGATTTTTGTTATAGATTTATGCCATGATAGTGTGTGCAAAATAATTGTGAAGAGTATGTTGGAAATGGAAATAAAGATAACGGCCAATGGGAATCTCTAAAATGTAGACGTAAGAGTCTTACACAGCACAAAGGTAACCCATGGTACACACTCCTGTGTATTTCAGTTTTGCCTTGAATTATTGTTATTATGATCATAAGCAAAATCATGGAGAGTTTGGGGTATTCTCAAATTTAGAAAGGTGTTAATTCCCCTAAATCCCTTTAAGCCTAGTTTATACGCCAAGTGGATCCTACTTTACTTAAGGCCGTAATCCAACTTGGAGCTTTGGAAGTACACTCCCAGTAAAAATCACAGCATCACTAGCGCAGAGAGCTTTGGAACTACAATCTCGGCCTAAAGTTATCCCCCGTTCTTGTCGCATGTTATTCGTTCATATATGCTCGTCGGTATTTTACGGCTCAGATAAAGAAAACTACCAGTACAAAATTGGATAATAGGTTTTATACTTGTTGTATAAACACATGAAAACGATTTCACACCATTGAACTAGCCAGGTAAAATGTTATTATATTCACAATAGGAAAGAGTAGTAAATGTTCAGGTGGACACAATATCGCTTTAGACGAATTGTTTATCGCAAATAACTCCCTTCAGACACCGCCATGGAGAATAATTAGGAATATAATCAAGAAGCTCATTGTCTCATGGCCTAGAGCAAAACGCATGTAGTTGCCATTGAGTAATCTTACTGTAGGTGCCTATTTCGCCTGAAGAGACTGGCAATTGCAGATAGCCGCAAAACAACGCCAACCCCTTCCCCTTCCCCCCTCCACATCTGCTTCGACCCTCACCGACCCTCCCTCTCACAGCTAAGTCTTAGTGTTAAAACAACACTGAAACTAGGCATTGTCTTCATCCTCTCCTCTCTTCCCGACACTTAAGACTCTTCATTTGAATAACAAATTTAACTTTTCGCCGTTTGGAATACAAATTTAACAATGCACCATTTATCAATTTTTAAGAATAAATTCGAACAGCAATTGCTAAAAATAACCTGCGTGAAACAATACCTTGTTATTGATTTTGAATTTTCTTATTACTTTTTCGACACAATATAATGATAGGAAAATATAAGTTTTCCTATAAGACGGAAAATAGTTCTATGTTGTTTGTTATGTTTGAAATTCCCCAGTAAGACGCAACAAAATGGCAATTGAAACTTAAATTTTGTTTGAACAAAACTTATTAAAATAAAAGTTACTATAACTGCCGACTGTTACTAACAAAATATAATTTTGTATAAAATGTAAAAAAAAAAAAAAACGGTGAATTTCATAAAACGATACTTATATTAATCATTACAATTATCTGAGACATGTTTGTGTGTGCTGATAATGTAATAAATGCTATACCCTCCAGGATTGCTGACTAGGATCGTCGGTAGCCTACATCAATGATATTGCAGCGTCGCCGTTTCTAGACACCTTTCAATTCGTAACGACGTTCTTGATGGGATACTTCACCCCCACCACTGCTAGATCGCATCGCAGCCAGGGGACCCTTTAGGGAGCCAATATTGTTCTGTTGTAACCACAGAAAAAAATGCTTATGAAAATCATTTCGGGACTTTTTGTTTTGTGTCTTTTAATCTGCCTAAACGGTGTTTATCACTAAATGACCCATCCCCTAGGAAATTATCTTCTAAATACACCCTTAAGGAAGTTGTGAGTGAGATGATGAGACGAAGAAATGTCTTCAGTTGTCCCCTACAACGTGATGCTGGTATGTGGGTATTTGCTTGTGGGAGGGGGTTGGAAGATTATTTAAATGGTATAGCTTTATTCTGTGGGGTTGAAGAATATTGCAGTTGCAGTGAAATATTTTAGCATGGTGCATTATCTATAATCGTCTCAATTCTTAACATATATCAAAATAATTAAATAGAAATATTATAAACTTTATACACAGGACAGTTTTGCTATTTTGTGTGTTGAAACTTGAAAGCCTATTTTTAACTGAAAATCCGGGATATATGTCTAAATTCCCCTTTTTCTTTACTTTAACTCAACTGAAGTAAAATAGTTCAGTAATAATGCATGGTGTATTTGTTATGTCAATTTAATGAGTTCTTCGTCGAATTGTAGACGTATTTGATGCCCTTTGTTATAATATATCTTCCACATTACAAAGTATTGCACTAATTCTTTACTTATACAATGGAAGAACATTAAATACTAACAAGTATTGTATTTCTACAATATTATTTGTGAATTCATGATATTATAATGTAATAGATCGTGAGTAGAACCATAAATTTATAAAAGTGCTTCTCTCGAGTCTCCTATTCAGCGAAACCTTGTATTACGTTGTTGCGAAATAACATCAAACCATTCAATGTGAGGGCACTTATTTTTTATATCTTTGTTTTTATTTCGAAATGTGTTTATAGACCGTAAACGTATTAAACTTGAAGAATTGCTCTCCCCCTTCTTTAACCACTTTGTTGCTTGTGTTGTTTGCTCACCGATTAAAGTTGATTGTGTTATAACCGTCAATTTTTCAAGCACCAAATTTACGCTATTGACTAGATGTATAAAAATAATATACTACATTTTTACTTCATATGGTCCTTCCTATCCTTTCCACCAATATCTAAATATTATTATTACCTGGCTAGCTACCTACAGATGGTCACACTGGTCAATTGATACGTACCCTACAATGAATCATCATAGTTCTACAAAAACGATTAGTCATAAACGCCACCTCGGATTATTTAATATAATGTTCCATTCCAAACTATGTAATATACCAACAATCCAGATGTAATTCAGTTTCCGGCTTGGTCAGTGGTTATAGAGGGTTTGCCAGGCAAGCGAAACAACTTCAAATTCCAATGAAGTTGGATATTTTCAAATTTGTAGATTGTATTGATTGTTAGAGAAAACCAGTTAATATTTTTATTAAAAGTGAGTTATCGTATTTATTTATTGAGAATTATCTACACGTTACCTGCATAAAAAATTAACTTGTCAGATTATAGGCCATAAACATTTTACTATTTTACTGTAACGCTGTTAAGGTTCATTTACAGCTGACATGGGGAAGGCACTATAACAATCGTTTCCGAATATGCCTACATTGAAGGGGCAATGTTGTTCATTTATTGCACATTACTTTTATTTATTTCACTATGATGATAATAATATCGCAGTTCGAATTTATAAGCAAGGTTCTTCATTTTTCATTTCTACTACCTACTAAATTTTTTTTATTTCTAAACAATCCTTTATATAGTCTCAGAACGGTAGCATTGATATAATATATACTTACTTCTTATCGGAAATGTAGTGCTATACACAAGATTCCCTTTTTGAATTGTGGCCAAATAGATAGCGTAGAGGCCCATAAAACGATACTAGAGGCAAGCGAAATGATAGGACCTTGTACGCCTCGACTTTCTCAATCTCCGGCAGTGGAAAACTACTCCTTGCTCGAGTGTTTCTACATCACGGACTCTGAAACTAATTACACTTGTAGACATTAATATTTTTCATCGACTGACAAAGTTTCACTTTCATACGCTCAACAGTTTCCCTGGAATAAATATTTTTCTAAATTCTCGCATCTCAAATTTTCGGGCCTTGATTGTGTTGTATAAATGATAGGAATATCCCACGGAAAATGGCCATACAGTTAAACTTGATAGGTCATTGGACGCTGGAATGATGGTAGCTATGGGACAATCTATACATCGCACAAATGGTCACATGGTAAAATAGAGAGGAGGGACGGAACGGTATATACAGTGATAAGGACTCTATGTAGGTGGGGGAGGGGGAGGGGGAGATTCTCAGCGCGTAAACAGACAAAAGCAAATAGGCTATAGTCGTCCATCGTATAGTCTATACGATAGAAAGGCCACAATCCTAGCAACCTCTCTAAGGGCATGTTTACGTGCCATTCAATTTACTTGTTAACAATATAAAACTTAAGTAGATCGAGACGCTTGCGGCACGATAATGGTGTAATGGCTGAACTTGAGAAAGCTTCTTAGAAAACTATCAAGAGGTAGTCAACAACTAATTGTCACTAATGCGATTTATAAGCAACTTGATCGTCAATGTAATAAATATTATTGTAAAGTTATCAATATTTTTTCACATCACATCCTTAATAAATATTAAAAATGTATTTAACGAAGAAGCATTTCACTAGCACATCCTTTTGCTTATACCATCTTGATAAACATGTTTTGTCTAACTCACATGAAAAGTATGTGAAAATACGATATTAAGCCCCTTAATTTTATTTCTGGTGTTAAATAGTGGGTGTAGGAATATGATCTGGTAGAAGTATGATTTATTCTTATGGAATATAATGCTTTGGGAAGCAGGACGAGCGAATGCAATTGAATATGTCGTGGCATGAACATGAAATTTTACATTAACGATAAGAATTCGAAATTTGGTTCTGTATTCTCAATTGTTATAAGTGTGCGTGTTCATTACGGCATTTTATTTATTAGCGATTTTGAAAATTATATTCGAATTTAAAGTAATCACTACCTAATTCTTAGTATTCTTAACCTACTTAATATCAAAATATATATTCTTATTGCTCGAGACTTTCATTACTTTTTATGTAAAAAAGAAAGAAAGAAAGAAAGAAAGAAAGAAAGAAAGAAAGAAAGAAATATCATTCTATGACTTAATTATTGAAACATTCGTTATATGCCTTCATGTTCAAGTGTGTTGCAACATTGTTGTTCGAGGGTTCTATATAGCTTTTTCAATATATAGTTAATGTGCAATAATCATTATAAAAAATCTCTAGGCTGTAGAAAATACACTCCAATTAATTAATTATAGTCACACACATATAACTATGTAATTATTTATCCGTGGTAAAAATATGGTTGGCTAGTAATGGTGTGTGAAAGTTGACTATTGACTTCCACTTTTACTGAATGTGTTGCTGATACAACTGCGGAAAAACAACCTGCAAATAAAATCCTTCAATTGCTGATTTCTCAACGTATTGATACTCTCAACGCGTTCTTTAGACTTCTGTATCAACCATTACTCGAGAAACCAATTAGAAAACTGAAGGCAAAAAGCAGTTATCTAGATAAAGTTTGCTTGACCACCATCTCTATGTGTTAGTTTATTAGAAGATGTGGGATAGTGCGAGACTTGCACAATCTTGGTTATACTTAAGCTGGGACAGTTCACTATTATTTGACCTGTGTTGATGTAGCAACCAACAGCGGGTATCAGAAGGTTAACGTTTTATTAAAACTCTCATTCATTATACTAAACAAACATGAATTATGAACAAAGTAATTAATACCATATTGAGATAAGTAGCATATTCAATTAACATATAGGGCAACTATAATTTACACAGAATCTGAACTGAAGACGTTGTTGTGGATTTCCCTTCCCAATCACCCATTTGGCAGTTAGCAATTAGCTGTTCGCTCGGCCAAGAAGCATCCTCCGTATATAAAACTTTCAAACTTGTCAATAAAGCATACATGGACGTTCCTACAGTCATATATTTTCAAATTTTTGTCTTGATCAGCCAGAAAAAATTCACGAACATAGTCAATTTTGAACTTTTTAACATTATTGAAATTCGTGAAAAATAATTTATTTTTTATAAATTATCTCAAAACAAATTTTAGAAATGTGTTACCATAGAGACCTATATTTCAACTTTCGTGAGATATGTTCAAAATTTCAAACACCTGTGGTGTCAGTCAGTCGAGCAAACAGCAAATTGCCTAAAACGCATGTCCTTCACCCTCTTGATTTAAAAGAAAATATATTTTCTGAAAAATTGCAAAATAAAATAATTTGGCTTAATGTATTTGTTAATAAAATATGACATGCTTTATGTTATGTCCGTGCTGTAACATGCTAACGACATGTTTGGATACGTATTTCTAAGTCTTGAAGACACAAACCAAGTAATGCTCGGCAAGCAAACACTAGACTTCACCCTGTACTATGCGCCACCTTGCACCCCCTTCCTTCGAAACCATCCAAACACATTCGAGCAGTAACAGTTGTAAGAAACGGCATTTTTCGGAACGCTTTCTTCACAAATATCACCCCATGTTACACATGTTATCCTAAAAAAAAAAACGCATTTCAGTTGATTTCACATTGATGCTAAAATCACACGCTACACAATAATACGCGCACTCGCGTTCATATCCAAACAACGGCATACACAAAAAACCCGAGCTTGGGCACGCACACACGTACACAAACATTCTTGAGCAAACTACCATAAACTCAAAGAACCAAGGGAAACAAAACTCTATATTGCCAATCGTAGAAAGACTCTTGCAGTTTATTTTGTCATTTAAAAGCAATAAGGAAGTGTGTATGTTTAGGGTTCCAGTAATTTATTGGAACTGCTTATAGAGAAATATGATTAGCATTTTTACGTCCTAAGTGAAGGGGGTGTAAGAATGCATCCCCAGAGAAGTTTCAGATTCTTCTTTTAAAGAAGGGGAGAGCACGGGAGGAAATTATTTATAGCTTTGTAACTTAATTTTAATTGCAGATAAAAATAAGTTTTTTACTGTGCCTTAAGGCGTATTTTTTTCTTGGAGATGTGGGGAGGAAATTTTAATTTTGACTCAGAGAGGAAATAGAGACAGGCTGAAAGTGAACGAATAGATTCAAGGAGAGGTTAAAGATTTATAGCATTTCTAAATAGTTACATGATCAATCATTTAAAAATAGTTCAACAATAGCATGTGAAACAACGTATGTGCCTGCTAGGGGCCTTTCTCCCAAAAACTAGCTTTCAGTCAAATGCTAACTTTATTTACGAATATGCTTTTAAATTAAGGAATTTAATTATCTTCACAATAATACATTGATTATTGCTAGTTACGTTAAAAATACATAATCCATTTAATAAACAATCAGTGGTGGATGTTGTCATATTTGTCATATTTTGTGTTTAGTTTCAAATTTATAATTTTTTATTAAAAATCGTATGTATTGAACACGTTTAACCACCCATTATTACAAACGCATAATAAACTTTGGTTCAGGAACCACAATCAAAAACTAAATATTTGTTGAAAAAATCTATTTCGCGTAGAAAGATTTTAAATCATTAATTCGAAAGTGTACCTAGCACCTGTTCATCAATTTTTGATGGTGTACGTAACGTTAATGTTTTTATTCGAAACATGTAGTACAAACAGTTTGTGTCAATGTGGTGGAGGGGGGGGGGGGGTTAATTCCTGATGTAATACTAAATATAAAATATATTTTTAAAAACACAATAACAAAACATACATGAAGCTTCATTCAGGTATTGTTAGCAGTATTGCATAATGCGTACATCCCTATCTATTACTCTTTTCGATGATAAGATAATAAACGTTGAAACTAAAGTTTACAAGGTGCCCCGTCTGTCTTGGCTGATATTAACAAGTGTTTACAAGTCAACCTTGTTTTTTTATCTCACCGCTTAGTTCTTAGCATACTCACTATTGTATCAGTCCGATTCATTTATATTATTGCGCCCCAACACTCAATATTGTGCCCCCCCCCCCCCCCCCCCCTAACCCACCCAAAACCATGTGGTTTGTATTTTGTTACTTGATAACGACATGGGTAGTGGGATGTGGGCGCCCGCAGCTTTTGTTATGGGGGTAGTAAAGTAAAGAAAATATGGAGTGTGGACTTCAGGCCAGCGAGCCCCAACATTGGGCCCAAAAGATATGTGAATGTTCATATCAAGCTATTACTTATTATCGGCGAAGTAGTAGCCACAACGTTTTTACTTATGCGTCATGACGAAGAATACTCGTCTCTATATAAAAAAAAATCAAGATTGTAATGGTTAATTTATAAACAATACAATTTTTTTATAATTAAAATGATTATGAAGCTTAAAGTACTGAGGTTGTAGCTTTATTATTATTATTATTATTATTATTATTATTATTATTATTATTATTATTATTATTATTATTATTATATATTATTATTATTATTATTATTTTTATTATTATTATTTTTATTATTTATTTATTAGCATGTATATGGAATCCTTAAACATTTTTTTCTTTTATAAGGGCCTATACCTATGACATTTATAATGTTCTGTTCATACAGTACAAACAATTTGATTTGACAATAAGATAATCATATTACGGATATATAAGGCATCCTTATTATTTACCTATTACCATCTTGGCATCCTTAACAGAAAATTAAATATTATGATAATAATTCCGACGGATGTATATAGCTTTTAAGCGTAACCCGCGAAACTTATGCGGGAGGTCATAGTTCGAGTCCAGCCACCGACAATAATGACTGAAAGTTTTTTCCTAGGTTTAGGTTTAGGTTTAGGCTACGAATGGGCAATCCCTTCACAACTACCTTCTACCTCTACAGCTACCAATTTATCTGAGGAGGTGCTTGCAATTTTCCGTGGGAAGTTTTCCCTAGTGAAATCAAAAGATAATTAATATAAAAATAAGTCCATACACTAGTGTTGCGCAATTGTGTTTTTCTAACAAATAACAAATTTTTGAAACAGTGTAAATGTTCTGGTGTTAAAAAAAATTATTCAAATCTGGTTTATTTCACTATTTTCTTTTATTCTGAATGTATCAGATAGCTAGAACAAATCTGGCATATTTTCTATACCCTCTGTTGGTCAGTGACAAGTGAAGCGACAAAGTGACCTATTGCATTGGACAAAGAAAGCACGCACAGAACCAGAGAGATAGAAGAGTAGAATTGCCGAGAATGTCATGTGGGGGAGGGGGAAAAGAGTTTTATGCAAGCTATGCGCCCGGAATTACAGCCCGACACCCCAACACTGCGACGAACAACAAACAAGGCGAAAGAAACTTTTAAATGTAGAATTAATATTTATAACTCTTCGAGATGCAAATGTGAAGCCATTAGAATGCCTTGGTTCCAACACCGCGCCTGCACGCCGAGAGAGAGAGAGAGAGAGAGAGAGAGAGAGAGAACTAAGACGGTCTTCTCTCTGTCATCCCCCACTAGGCACGCCCGCAAGGAGATTACAGTCGTCTGTGGAAGCGAAGAAAATACATAAAGACATGGTACTTCCAATAATAACTTTATTTGATTTATGAAATGAAATATAAACGAACATTATTTTCTCGTATAATTTATTAAAGCAAATTTCCTGAAGTTGCATCTACTTAATTCATTAAAATGGTGACAAGTTAATTACACCATTAGTGAAATAACAAAAAAAAGAAATGTCGATGAAATATATAAAAAAATAATGTCTGTGGTTTTCCTCTGAATAAATAATGAGTCGAAAAATAACGATATGATTATGGTTATAGCCATTAAACGCGATGCCAGATGATGAAAATAATATAGTATAGTTCGGTATGACTCCGCGAGCAGAGCTTCTGAGCAATCCCAGGCGTTATGTGTTTGTGTTATTAGTATAAATAAATAGAATAAAATAAAATCATTGTATTATTATTCAATGTAACATACGCAGGATATTCTGTATGGTGTAAACTATTTGATTCAATTAACAATAATTTGAATTTGTAAATTAAAGTCACACTGCCAGAATAAACAATTATATTATGAACACAACGTTGGTGTAATTTTCAACCGTTGTAGCCCCATTTTAATGACGCCAACACATTACTTCGAGCAGCATAAACCCACCCTGTGGCCCCGCCCTACATGTTATATGTTATAGAATCCCCCTAAAACACCGAGCACACATAAACCCACAAAGACAATAATAAGGGAAAGGAGTGTAACCACAGGCCGATCCACAACCGCAGAACTACCATAGAAGACTGTTGGAATGTGAAAACTGTAGTCGAGTCAAACTCTGGTAAAATGATATTCATAGGAATAAAAGAAGCTGAATTGGATCAAACTTTATTTTTAATGTTATCAACGTGTAGGAAAATACAACCTTCTCTCATTTTCAGATCTAAATTGTTTTTATAATAAAGAACATTATTAATAATGAGGATACTTAAAATAAGAACGCGCATTTGTACAACTATGCCTGGACAAAACAAAAATTATTAATTATTATTACAAAACATAACGTACTTAACATAAGTCTATTCTATTAAGAGTCTTCACGAGACGAGACATTCATGTATTATGCACGCTCGTAAGAACTCACATTAATATATAACGCTCTGGAGAAAATTTGAAATTACATATGCAAATTCTAAAATTTAGAAAACACTGACATTTTTATACAGAACAACATACATAAAACATAATTGCTTTGTGTAACAAACACTACTATATACAGTTTATACACCACGCAACGGGAGCTTCTGGTGCGTCGACTACATGGTGTTTCGTAGTGTTACATATAGAGCAATTCTGATTTTTTTTATGTTGTTCTATATAAATGTCAGTGTTTTGTGCATTTTAGAATTCGCATTTGTAATTTTAAATATTCTCCAGAGCGCTGTACAAATTAATGTGAGTACCATCGTGAGAATACATGAATGTCATAAAAGGCCGAGCTTTTCATTTGAAGAAAGCCAAATTTTTCTAAATTTTTCTTCAGAGCAGACGCCTTTACGACGTTAATAGTGTAGTTAACCATACACTTAATTATTGTCTTTGATATTGCGTCACGAGAAATAAGTATTTTTTTTTTATATAATATCAATCGAACAAATGTAAATTTCACATGTTCATAAAAAAGGCCCATCTTTTAGAAATTTGCAGTTTTAATTTCTCAGCAGCTCTTAGTTAGTAAATAGTTAACACTACACATTAATTATTGTCTTTTATTGCATGTAGAAAGGACATAGTTCATGCACGCAATAGAATTAATTACTAGATGCATCTAATCCACTTTCGTGACAATTTGAAGCCATCTTGAATATGGCAGTTTGCTTGTTAAGTAAATGGGAGCGATTTGTAGCCCAAATAGTTCACAAGATTGCCGTCAGGTTGACAGGTGAGCATTCTAGCCATTAACACCAAATAATTACTAAATTCCCTTCTGCAATAACTTCTTATTTTTTCTGTTTGTGCATACCCATGCTGCACAAGCTATAACCATATCACACAATCCAGAAAAATACTTTATTGCATTAAAAGCAAAAATTAAAACGCCAATCGCCATCTTGAATATGGCAGTTGCACTTATATGGCGAATTTTAACCCAAATAGTTCACAAGATTGCCGTAGTTGGACAGGGAGCATCTAGCATACCCAATTACTAACCTCTGCTATAATGCCATATCTGACAGCTATAACAATACACATCAGAAAATACTTTATTGCATTAAAAAGCAAAAATTAAAACGCCAAATCGCCATCTTGAATATGGCAGATTGGCGCTTCAATTTGCTACGCTCGCGTCTGTGCTGACTTATTGGAGACTGCGGATCTAGCCTACTATAGGTGTTTAATATCTATGGTTACACTAAAAAGGCTCGCCCCTATACTAATGGTTGCATACATATAATGCTGCTGCATATCACTTCACAACTCTCAAAACATTGTCAAGCTATAAATGGCCTATTTGTCGCCTCGCTTCTCAGCTGGCTTTTTGGTTTGGCCTAATTTTGACGTAACCCGTATTTGGTTCATCGATAGTTAGGGTGTGAAGAGGGGGGGGGGGGCATTGATGACCCTATCAACTTCTCAAGTAGCCATAGCGGGTTTTCAGAATAACCAGGGGGAAATCGTTGAATTCCTCTATAATACTATAAGGCCTACGCTTTAACGAAAGATTGAGTTTGAGTATACAATGCGTAAAAATGCGTATATGTGAGCTGTATCACAGTTCATACTCATTACTGAAATAAAAAACTATGAAGAAGAGAATTGTAAACATGTGAAGTACTTTTTTTCTAATCTTACTCCAATTGGATAGACGTTACACAAACTCTAGGCTATTTTGAAATATACATTCGACTTTTACAATTTTGCAATGCAATCTCTCAACAAATCGCATGAAAACTCAAATTTTCAGGTATTAGGTTGGTAAGGTCTTAAGGTTGAAGACTACCACCAATATTAAAACCAAGCGAAATTACAGTTTTTTCGTGATACCTCGGGAACGGTGCAAAATATCTCAAAACTGATTGGAGACAGCTTTTTGGTTTTATTAGAGCAATATAATGCAAGCAAAAATATTCAAATATAATAATTAGTGCTGGTTTTATTTCAGATGTGCATTTAAGTAACTAGGAAGCTTCGCAAACGCTTTTTCAGGTGCGTTGTTGGATGAGCGTAATTTTTTAAAAACAATAAAAGCGTAAAATTGCGATTTTCATGAGAATAATTTCATGATTATTTACGAATATATTAATTCATAAAATTAAGGTTCTGTGAAAAAATAATTACAATCGAATAAAGCATGTCAGTGTTATAAGTCAAAGAAATTTAAAAAATAGAAAACTTGTAAAATTGCGATTATCATGAGAAATAATTTTTTGATTCCGCTCAAATTTTACACGAATATATCGATTCATAAAATTAAGGTTCTGTAAAAATATTATTACAATCGGATAAAGCATGTAGGTGTTACCGACAGTGTTGGCTCGGGCGCTAAGCGCTCGACTCTGATTCGGGAGGTCCCGGGTTCGAATCCCGTCGAGACCTGCGCATTCATGGAACTAAGTTTTTTCCGATTACTCAATCTTAGGCGAATGCAGGATTGATCTCTTTAATACCTCGACATCTCACATTCTATCCACATACTAGTTCACTGTAAGAGGCTAATTGCACCCTATAACAGTTCCCCGTAAAAATAAAATTTAAATTAAATGTAAGGTGTTTATAATCGAAAAATAAAAAAATCGTAAAATCGAATGTTTCATTAGAAATAATTTTTGATTAAGCTCAAATTCACACGATATTTAATTCATAAATAAAGGTTCTGTGAAAATTATTTCAATCGGATAAAGCATGTTGATGTTATAAGTCAAAGATTTTTTTTTAATCCCAAAAAATCGTAACAAATCGTAAAATTTCGATTTTTATGAGAAATAATTTTTCGAATGCGCTCAAAAACGTGGCAGTTCTAAGTTCAGAGATTTCGAGGGCCTCCAGAAAATGTTATTGCAATTGGAGTATCCATTTAGCCGGAATCGTGTTGACAAACACACAAAAATACAGAAAAAAAAGAAGAAAAAAACATTCCGGATTTTTTTCTCCAGTATAATGAAATAAAATCTTTGCTTCAGCTTGCTACGCTGCTCAATTAATGATAAATTAATTCACTCAATATATTTTCGTGCACCTATGTTCTGTCATTTTTAACCATTAATTAGGTGTGTTCATTTTGTCAATACCATCACAAAAAATTGTGCATTTTATTTTGTGTTGATTTCTATATCCTTCATATTTTTTTTATTTTTAACAGTAACATTCGAACTAACAGGTAAATAATAAAGGTTTGCCTATTAATGCTCAAACTCAATATTGCTATAGAAACACAACACGCGTGTACTTAAATAGTGAGTGTTATAAAACATTATTAATTCCTTTGTACTTTTGGTGGAGGTGCCGGGTTAGCGGACATACCTCGTTTAACTAGGCTACGCCGCCCCCTGCACCCTAGGTCTGTGTCATCCTTGTTACCCGCTTGATGCCAATAATAGGTGATGTTCGGTTTATATTCTAAGACGTGACACACACACAAAGACAGACGGGCGGACAAAAAATACGCATATAGGAGAGTTTTGGTCTAAAATACTATTCACCATTTCAAAAGATATATTACTTTTTAAGGATAAACTGCTAAATTACTTAACATTATCTTTAATCGGCAGATTTCAAATCTATTTCTTACACTTACTATTAGTATACATCCGAGCTCAATCCTAGGGTTTCTTTTTAATATCTGGTTTGTATAATAGGTCTATGATTGGGCGATGCTCAATTATACCCACCATGAAATTGTTTCTCGATAGTTTGTTATCTTTTATTTAGTGCAGTTTTAGTCCTAATGAACCTTGCTTAATTAACACATCGCATTAATTTGAACGTTATCAACATTAAAATAGTAACTCAACCATACTTAAGCTATTTAGTAAGATAAGTGTGTTTTTAGTAGCAGTGATTTTAATTGAATTTCCTATTTGAATAGACCTACATGTTTATGCTTTTAGTGCTTCTAGTTTGTTATCAAACGACAGAATTGATTTGGTAAAGCCGTTAGTATCCAATTTAAAGAATTAAATAAGAAAGGAATACCTGATGGAGTAAAGGTGCGCTGCGAAATAATTTTTGAAAAAACGATCCAAATATTTGAAATTCACTTTGTATAGCAGTTTATTGGTATTTTTGTTGTTTCCAAGAATTTAAATGTTCTAAAACTTTAATTTTTATTAAAATCTTTAAAATTAGTAATCTACACAATATAATATAAGTATGGTTTTAACAAAAACTTATTTTTTTCTTCGATCAGCAGTTTTTATCAAAGTGTTTTTCCTTTTTTGCTGGTAAATATTCAATACCATGTTGTTGTAAAAACCTTTTAAACAATTTATTTAATGTCCCATAAAGTATAGATTATGATTTTGAAAACATTTTTGAACCTTTAGGTAAAAGAGCTCGATTTTGGTTAAGTACCCTATAGTAATAGACCTACCAACAAATGCGTGTAAACATGGAAATGAAAGATAACCTGTGTATTTTTTGCTATCAATAATTTCGCTAGCTCAAACAGAAAGTGAATTGTCCATCACAGATTTCTAAACTGTCAGCGGCGTCTCTCAGCGTGGACAGTGGTGGAACCAGAATATCAACACAATAGTAACATTGAAATAGAATCGCGTATATCATACTTTATAACATGGAGTGTCTCAACAACCATCACCTCACCCCTACACATCTCTATCGGACTGAGAATTCAACTTGGCTCAAAAGCAATGGGGTCTCAATTCAAAATTGAATTATAAACCAGTAACAGTTCTCCATGCTTTGTAATTTTAATCATTTTCCTTAGAGAGGTATTTTTTTTTCAACGAATTCGTTTGGTCGGAACTTCTTTAAGATTGCTTTTATTATTACTTTTATTTGTTGTTAACTATATTATTTAGGGTAATAAACAAGTCATGGTGTAAAGTTATCCGATGGTTCGTCCTTGTTGGACGGTCGAGGGGGAGGGGGCTTTTTACATAACCTGTAACACAAGTCGAGAGTTGGATCTCTCAATCTTCTGGATATGTTGTACCTGGCCGTTCAGTGCAACTACAACACTATTATAACACGAGTACAAAGCGGACGACGCCATCTTTCACCGGCGTGTCCGCACCATGCACAGATGCACGATCGCGAAATGTTTGGGAGTAATAGGAGCAAGAAGATTGGCCGGGTTCACATCCACGATCGTCCATCTGCTATTAAAAGACGGGTGAGGCCACGACAAAGACAAGATTGTTGCATTTCTTAATGCTGTTCTGTACTTAAACGTCCATTGGTCATTGTGCCCCGGCTAGGCGAGGGGAAGGGGTGTTCCGTGCTGTGACTAATGGCCCGTACTTTTGTGCTCGGACAACTTAATCTTCTAAAGAAGGGCATTAATTACTTTTAGAACGTTGTTCAGTGAGATATGTGGGTAGGCCCACCATGCTGCCTGCGTCTGGGAGACAGGGAAAGGCTGATCTACGGATTATCGTAGATCACCGGTCACCAACCAAGGGCTAAAGTACCACGACTTGCAGAGCTATACTCAGTTCACATAAAGCTACACAAACACAACACAATTCATAACCATATACTACACAAAAAAGGGGTTGAACAGGTAAATTCATGAGAAAATACATTCTAATGGCACAGGATTTTTATGTTCATGTTTGTATTTTATTTAAAATTAAATTAATTCTTTAATGTTTTTGTAATGTATTATTATTATTATATATTACTATTAATTAAAATTATTATTTTTAATTATTATTAATTATATTTTTATCAAGTTTAATAGACTTACTCATGAAAAATCATGTGTCATAGAGTTTTGTAGATAACATTGTAATTAAGTTTTATTTGATACGTACAGATAGTGTGTATGAAAGATTTAGATGTGTATGCGCGCATTGCGCAGAGAAGATACACAAAATTGCATTATATATACACATCTTTTTCATTACTCCAAACTGCGTTTATAGTTCCTATGAATTGCTGACATGGGAAACGCTACTTTTGCTAACTGTGTGTGTCCTTTATTTTACTTTGCATTTAAATGGCAAAAATAACGTAAACAAAGCAGACAGTCGATTGTGTCTAAGCAACTTCAAGTATCATTTACATATAGTAAGATTATGTTAATTGGTGTTATTTCATTTTCAAAATAATATACAAATAAAAGGTTGATGATTATAAATGCACTGACTCTAGAGGCGAGGATTCCATTCTTTGCCAGCTTTGGACTAAAAGAAAAAAACATTTTGAAGGAAAGGTATGTTGAAAATAAGTTAAAGAATTTGTGTTAGAAAATGCTACTTTTGAATGTAAATGGGATGGTTAAGGAAATATGCTGATTTACTTAGTAATAATTTTATCTCCTCGATTAGTCACCTTGTCAGGTTGGTATGTGTTGGGAGGAAGTGGTAATGAATTCTTTTAGGTAGACTCTGCTAACTCTACAGAGGAGACATTGGTTACTGTGCGCGTCATTGAATTTAATTTCACATTTTAAATACCAACACAAGTAGATATTATCGTCTTCAACATTGCCGTTATTATTTTATTCATTCGATTTGTTTGCATTTATGAAATTTTACTTTCATTTATTACCCTGCTTGGTAAATCAGTTTTCATAACAAATAAAAATAGCCACCTTATAATATTTATTTCTCTTTTCTGTAAATTACAATTCTATTTGTGGAATCTTCGTCGCATAAATAATTTGCTGGGTAATAATAAGGATGTTAATCAATGAAATTCATCTCGTTTAAATTAATATGTATTATTTATGCACTAAGAATTAGTTTTACTACCTATTGCTTCAAAAAGTTATATTTGTGCTATATAAGAAGAGCGTTTTCATCAGCTATAGTTTTGCACCTAGAAGACTGTTTCTTTTATCAAACCGAGATAAAGTAAATCTCATTTAATTTTTCCCACATCGCAAAACCTTTGCAATTTATCCCGCTTTAAATAAAGCTTATCTCTCAGGTATTGTCTAGCCTTGGGCGTCTCCCGTTCGCTCGCTGTATGGGATGAAGCTTGCTTGTTAGCCCCCGTGTGGTACCGAACCAACATGTCTGCTTTGTAATCTATACGTACACTGGGAGAATTCCTACTGACAAGCGACAAATCTCGAATACCTTCACCATACGTGACCCTACAACTCTATGCATGTGATTTCCATACAGGAACACCTGGACGAAACACGTCGACTCTTCTATACAGCTATAATGGAATAATAATGCTAGTTAGTTATTTTATGGTGGTCTATCAATGATAGCGTGGATAATGATAATCATAATTGAAGTTAAATTACTGACTTACCCAAAGAATACCACTCGATTTAACACATTAAATAGGGTGTCTGACTTTAAATCAGTGTTATTGCAAAATAATTACTTCGGCTGCCAAAGTCCACAGTCTAAAACTAGTAAAAAGAAATATTTGTATAACAATCTTATTTAGGTTTATTTTTTCCAATTTTTATTAAAACATTCTTGAATACACGAAGCTACTTTTTCTACAACAACCTTATATCCCAATTATACTTAAAAAAACATGTGATAAACGTATAAACACGGTAAAAAATACTAATAATATCAAACACATACAATATAGTCCAACAATAATAACTACAAAATAATAGTTACTAGGTATAATGATTTATGAATTAACGAATTGAAGAATTGATTTCACAAAATAATGAAACATAGACAAAATCAAAACAAAAAAATCAACAACACAACATTAAATTGAAAAAAAGGAAATAGAGAAAACTGATGAATAATTTGTGAGATATCGAATTGTTGATTGTAGGCTGATATTCTTTATGCAATTAAAAAAAATGCAATTGATGGAACACATTTATAAAATTATAAATCAATAATTTGCAAGCATGCATTTTTGCAAATTAATTATGAGTTTAATGTCCAACATAGAACTTATAACTATACATCTTTAGATGTGTTAGCTTAATATATTATGATCATTTTATTGAGAATAAAAGTGACGGATCGTCTATCTAAACAGGTTCCAAATCTATAATTTTGTCAAAAGTCTGTAAGTTTTTCTCTGATGGAAAGTCTAGGTGGGCATATTCCTTAAAAATTGTAAATTAGCAATCATGCATTTATTATTCTGCGTTTCATTCAAATTATATTATGTGTCTACTCACCAATAAAATAAGCAGTAGTGCTTACTTAGTTTAATGTACTTGAGTTATATATAGTAGCGTGAAGTAATAAAATAAGATACAGGAGCAAGGTTATATTCGTGAATGTTCTAATTTACATGTGGGAGCATCCTAAAGCTCTTACCTGAATGGGAATCGTGCGCCAGGCGATAGATTTAATTTCCAATAAAAAATGAAGCAAACATCATACTAAACGCAGTTTCACCGCGTGTTTATCTACGCTTAACTATCTGTATCTATATCAACTGTAATAAAGTAACAAGTTTGTTAAAGGCTTCGTGAGGTCTTTTGCTTTTCTCTTTATGAAATCAAGTAGGCGAATATTATATAGAACGGGTGCGGCTACATTGTATGAGCTAACGTAGCGCCAACAAACTACTTGCTTCAGTGCTTCGCTGTGGTTACAGCACGTGAAAAATTACATTAATGTACAAAAATAATTTCACTGATAATATTGCAACTACAATACAACATTTTGTTTTTAAGTTTTAGAAGTACAATAACAATAATATTTCAATTGTTTTCTTCCTCATCGTGACGTTCACAAAACAGCACCTAAATTAATAAAGCTACGTCTTTTTGATTGCTATTTGCTAGCGAGTAGGTCTGCTTCATTGCGTTACCTTTACCTTCTTTGTACTAGAAACATTTAAATTTCGATTCGGTATACCGCATCAACTTTATATATTAATCGAAGATTGCAATTTAATTAAAATCAACAGAACAACTTATTTTGTATGCATATATTTATTCAACATTCAATACGGTATTATATTATATTACTGTGGTTTATTTAATATTAATTACATATTTCCTTATATTTGATCATAAGCTAGGTTGTGTAATTTTGTAAATGGTTCAAATATTGTCCATTATAATTTTTTTATTTTTTATGAAGTTACTAAGATGTCCTAAGGAATGAATGTCATACTATGTGTAGACATTATTAGTGGACTGAAGGAGAAAACGGATACAATTTATTTATATTTATTTATTTTGTAATAATAATCAGAAATGATGATAATGCGTAACACAGCCCGCTTCCAGCAAGGAAGGTATATATATACACACGGTCACTGTGGAATTAGGCTGAAAATACCAAAACATTCCGTTGAAAGCCTGCAGCGTACTTATCTCTTTGGTTTCAAGTGATATGCATACAGTTTTGAATGAGGCAGATGATTTGCAGCACTAGGTGTATGGGGCCCCTGCGTCCTATAATGCCCTCCAGCTTGATAATGCGCGGGTAGGGGTGCCAGTGATGGAGGCTAGGGTGTGAAAATGACCAGACTATTCGTATTAACGCGATAGCTGGCGCGATATGTGACCTATACTAGGGGAAGGGAGGGGATTTGACCTATGTATCCCTACCCTCCCTCTTCAGGCAATGCAACGGCATTGCAGTATCTCTAAATCATTAGCTAGTCGCTCCAAGCTACAATGCGTAACGAGAATTCGGTTTTAATTAGATTTGCAAACAAACTTGATATTATAATAAAGAATGGCGAAGGCAAGCGTATCAGAAATTTTGATTAATTAAGATGAAAATATAACGAATTCTTCAATATGTTGACCCCGTCATATGTTTAAGACAAGTAAAATATGTAACGAGTGTCCATACCAAAAAGTACCCCCAATGCGTATGCATTGTTTCTGTTAATAAATAAATAGTTTATATTTCCCCTTCGATTCTCTTACTCAGTTTTAAGTATTAATTATTATTTTTTTGTTTTAGGTCAAGTATTGTTTCGTAGTTATAGTTTCCATTTTCGTGTAGATATAGTTTCCACTCAAAAGACGTAAGTAGAGAACTGTGTTAATTTACTAAGTAAAATGAATATGTTTGAGAAGCAAGAGAATCTACTTAAGGTAATATACAATGGTAAAGAACCTTGGCAATTATTGTTATCAACCTATTAAATTTAATTATATTTAGAGCTTCGTGCCCAAGCTAGTGGGAATCGAAACGGAGAATATTTCATCAACTCAAACTTAAACTCAAATATTCATGATGAATCCATCAGGAACCCTGTTCTCTCCGGACTTAAAAATTAAGCACCCCCTCTTTATTCTGGGATTATGTTGCTGATACGCTTATCAATACCTAAAATAACATTGAAAATTATTAATCTCGGAAAAATGTTAAGAAAATATATTTGAGCTGGAATAAAAAATTTGAATTTAATTTAATCAAATTGCTATTCACAAATTTATAAAAATAAAATTGAAATTGAAATTTATTTGTAACACTTGTTTGAGAAAATATGAATGTGATGTGTATGTGTGAAATTAATGCTTTAACTACCATGTGCAATCACCATGTATTTGAGAGATAGTGTATATTATTTTACAGTACTGCTTAATATAAATAATTATAATTATCTTGAACAAGTACTGGTACGGAAGCACCCAAAAGAAATAACGAAGACGAATACACAAAAAATAATTCACAGTTTGAGCATTTTGGTGGAGGCGCCGGGTCCAAGACAGAGCACACAATTAAATATGTTCCTCGCTTGTGTGCATTGATCTATAGTGGCGGTGTCGAGCACCTTATTTCTTTCATAATTATTGGGGGGGGGGGGGGAGACACACTTTTCTTACCCCCATGGTCACCAAAACCATTCTGAATCATATCATATTTGCTGGAGTGTAATTCCAAGAAAAGAAACATGTTAATCTGATGTCGTGTTCGGTATTTGTTGTGAGACGTGACACACGCATTGATGGACGGACAGAAATGTGGTTCTCTAAGGGAACTTTGCTACCTAATAATTATTTAAGTATCTATTAAATTTGCAAGATGTGCAATTTCATGCTATGAAATAAGTATCGCGCCTTCCAAACTGTCGAAGTAAAAGTTTTGAGTCTATCTTTACAATTTCAAGGAGTAGAATTACATGGTCGTTGGACTCCCAAAACACGCTGACCTTAGCAAGACCAGTCCAAGACGGATACAATATATGAAGCCACAAGAAGCGTTACTTTATTTTCATCTTATGCAAGTGTGCATGTTTTTTCCTTGCAAGATATTGTATTTCCCTGGCCCATGTGGCTTAATTACTCATTGCTCATGATACGACCGTCGGGACCCCTACAGGGTATAAGCTATTCCACACCAACGTACAGTTAGACTCATCCCCATTTAATTCGCAAGCCCGCTATCAGCATCCCCCTTCCACCCTATTCTCTTCTTCTTCCACCCACCCTTTCTCGCTCTCTCTCTAAAAAATTTCATCATTTCTTTTCACACCCCGCTGGCTTTTATGTCATTTCTCCAGGATTTTTTCTTGTTTTGCAGATATATTTCGTAGGGGATGGAAGGGGGTGTGGTGGTGGAGGGTGTATAGAAATGGTCATGGCTTATGGGAGGCGGAACTGTTGTTCACACAATGATATTATTCATTATGATCTGTTAGGCTTACGATGATCAGGGAGTTTGCATGAACACAGTGGTTTTGAAAAACAATCTCGAAACTCTCTGAAACTTTGAAACTCTCTTTAATTGAACACCACAATATCGCTACTTTCTGAACAAAGTCTATTTAGAAAAAGAAAACGTTGTGGATTCCTAATGAAGACATTCTAACGCCGTTTCGTTCTTTTACCTGTCCATGGAAAATCGTTCTCTCTTCAGATCACATACTATATTTTAGGGAGTAAGCTAGTTGAAGAGAATGTCCAAGGTTTATTTTATACGATTTAAGTCCTGCGTTTAATTGATGAAACCTTTGGTACAACATACAGTCAGGATTAGAGGTGTTCTTTTCTTTTAGAACAATACGGTGTCAATACGAGATAATAAAACAAAATAATTTACAACACATTTTATACTATTGTTGACGCATTCAAAGCTGGCTATTATTTGTTTAGTTAATATTGTTTTAATCATTGATTGAAATAAATTTCTACATTTTGCAAAGTCGACATGGTAAACACTAATTATTAATTAACATTTACATCTTAAACAATAGTAAATTACATTTTTTAATATATGAATAGCAATTGGGATGATTATATTATTTTACTTTATATGCACATAATTATTTATACCATTGTCTTTGATATTTTGTCATTTAATTGCTGATAAGATGTGCTTTTACTATTGGCTGCTTTCACTTAACATGAACTTGCAAGAATCGTTTAATTATAAATGCAGAAGATGCATAAATTAATTTGTTGGAAGTGATCAAGTTTATTTATTAAGTCTATTATTCAGGCGAAGTTATTACACGGTCTATATTTGATTGTAGGAATTTAGTTACATGGTTCCAGTTTTCCACGCTGCGAGCGTGGCAGATTCATACATTACCGGAATTTAATTTAAGGTGTAATTTATCGTATTAATTAAAACGGTTGTTTAATTAGAGATAGGAGGTTTGAGGTTATACCGAAGACTACGAATATAACTTGTACAAAGTTTAGTTTTCAAAGTATAGTTCGTTTCGAGAGAGAATGTAATCTCGTATTTTACATGTTATATGAAGCCAGTTAATCAAGACACGAAAAGACGACCAAGAAAATGAAATGTAATACGATTTTCAACAATTCAACTAAATCCAAGATATTTTATTGTTTACAATTTAATATTTTTTTAGTTTAGGTCACTTTTAATGTTAAATGTGTGGTCTTCTTCAGTTATAAATAATTCCAGTAACTATTTCCGTGAACTTAAATATAATTTCTACCGGATTATTGATTCGGAGATTGTGAGTATTCTAGACTTCATGTATTACGCTAGGGCGTAATCTAGGTCCTCATCTCATATACTTATGTCTTATTTTTATTTATTTTATGTGTTATAACATAAAATGAATATTATAATATTTAATATAGTACGTAACAATGTTCAACACGAAACAATGGGAGCTCTTGGCTATGTGCTGCACTTGCAATAGTTTTCATGTGACGAGTCTGTACCAGCAAGGCCTCTGGGAGGGAGGAGGAGGGAGGGGGGGGGGGGTTAGGGGTTGCTTGAGGTTTTGCAAAGTACAAGTTTCCTACGGTGAAGTTTTAGATTAAGAACGAGGTATAAGCTGCACGGAAACGGCGCAGCACTAAATCACATACTAACTACATCTTACGGCCATTAACTAAACTATCTCCTGAATCTCCTTGAAGAAATAACTTGCTAGCGTAAGTCTTAAGTAAATCAATTGAGAACACCTACGTTAGACGTAGTTAGTGGAAGTGGGGCCTAGGGAGGCCTGTTGCTGATTACGTGTAGGGCTTTTGTCTGATAGCTGGGTGTTTAGCATCACTGCCAGGCGATCCTGATGTTGTTTGGTACTTGGTATAGGCTACATTAAACACGTAAGAATGATCCATGATGGTGCTTGTTGGTCCTGTACAGTTTCCAATATAGAAAGTTCCGTATTCAATTCCCGAGTCGGCCTGTTTTATTTTTATATAACAACTGAAGAAATAAAAATATATGATCACTTTTAACGCATGACTTTAGAAACGACACTAAAACTAAAAATTGTAATGTCTCTCACTAAAAATTACTTCTAGTGACTGATTGGGAGACAAAACCAGAATTTAAATAGTTTTGAGTAGTTTGTTTTGAAATTAATATTTTGTTGGGGCGCTTCAGCTCTTTATAAGAGCCACGGGTACAATCTCTGATACTAAAAATCGTGACTGAGTTTTTTCATGGAGGTTTCATTCAAATTACATTTAAAAAGAGATGTTTGTACATTATTTCGTGTAATAGGTTTACCTAAGTAGGTTATGCTGGGTTTTTTCAAATACTGACATATTAAGTAAGAAAGTTATAAGCAACAACATGTTGTGAGTAAGGACATAAAAAAATCGGATGATAAGCCCATGTTCCGGTACCTGCTAAATTATTACCAGCAACGATACAATTAGGAATCGTGTGTATGTGTGTGCGCGTTTTTCACCCCTTCATCTCGGCAATGCCCGTATTGTAAATACAGTGTATCACCTTTTGGAACGACCGTCAGTCTAGGCATACTGTTTGTGGGTAGGATAGAAGGGGACTTGGGAGAGGTAGTTTCTGTCCGACAGGAAGCGTCCTCCCTAATGCTTAAAGCTGGACGCAGGTTGGATTGCCTGGCTCTAGCAGTTAAATGGTACGTATCGTAACGATACCCTGGAAACCATTTAGACCCATTCGCGACGACGAGAAAGAAAAGAGAGAGAAAAGGGAAACTTTAATGTGGAAATTTGAGCCGAAGAGGAGAATGGAGGGAAAAATAATCATAAAGCTTATCTGTCTAGAAATTAAAGGGAGATAAATTCTAGAAACAACGGTTGAGGAAATGGTAAACTCATTTTTGCTGACAATAAAGACAGCGTAAATATTTACAAAACCTTAATTGTGAAGAAATTTTCACAATCTTGGATTCAACACATCCCATGCTATTTTCCCTGACGAAACCGTTTCCCAGTGCAAATATTTAAATTGGAATTTGGAAGAAAGTTATCTTGAAGTTTTGTTTTCATTTTTAGGAATTACATTTTTTTGAGTCTGGACGTTAGATAAATTTAAACACAATGCTTATTTCTTGTTAACTACTTTATGAAACAGTGCCCTATTTGTAGCCAGGACGTTGAAACAGTGCCCAGCTTGTAGCCAGGACGTTGAACAGTGCCCTGTTGTAGCCAGGACGTTGAAACAGTGCCCTGCTTGTAGCCAGGACGTTGAAACAGTGCCCTGCTTGTAGCCAGGACGTTGAAACAGTGCCCTGCTTGTAATCAGGACGTTTAATGAGCGCCCTGCTTGTAGACGTTTCGTGGCGTTGAAACATGTCCTGCTTGTAGCCGTGCCCTGGCGTTAAACAGTTCACTGCTTGTAGCCGTGCCATGGGGTTGAAACAGTGCCCTGCTTGTAGCCGTGCCGTGGCGTTGAAACAGTGCTCTGCTTTCATCCGGGACGTGGCGTCGTTTGAAATAGTATTACATTATTTTTTATACTTATAATTTTAGTTTAATTTATTGCGCTATAATGTCTTTAAAGTGTGGGTTATTAGTGTTAAGATTTCTCGAAACCTGTAAATCGATGTTGAACGTAATATAACGCTTCTAGGGTGGGCTAATGTTTATGATTAATGAGACAGTAAAAACAAGAATCGGGATCAAACAGTCTTACAATCTTTATTAGTAGACTACAACAGCTTAATTTGCATTCTTATTAATCATTCATACTGTGTTACTTACGTAAGATAATCATGATATATTTAAGTAATAGATATAAAAGTTTTATCATACTGGGGTTCGCACCACAAACTTCCGGTATTTGCATAAGCAAATGCTTATTGTTTAATGTAGTGTATCCTACATTAGTGGTTTCTAGATTCTTAAATTTTGGGAGAAATTGAAACTAAACATTACCAACGGTGGGTTAAACAATTCACTCTATGATGAAATATCCCCTTTCGGTAGTTCAGAACATCAAAACACATATTACAGTAATTTTTATACCAGCAAAGTGTTTTTTTAAGTCATCACTTGCTAATAAAATGGCAAAAAATGTCGAGTTAACTTTTATCGGGAATAAAAGTGCTTGGTATACGAATTCAGGATTTTCACCCCTTTGTAATAGAGGATGGGGATGGGGTATAAAGTGAGGGTGAGGGGATGGGTGGGGGATGGAGGCATGGAGGGGGTGGGATGCTGGAAGGAGCCACACGCACGCGCATTTGTTCGGAACTTCTCTTTTATTGATTGAAGCAAACGGACGACGTGTCTGCCCTATACAGCAGCCGTTCAGTGCAAGTCGACTGACTGTACTACACTGTACTGGAACTGGAAACAACCAGTTCAGGTACACGAAACTCACTGAGAAAATGAATCAAGACGCCCTTAGAATAGGTACACACTTTCATGTACGTACGTGGGGCAGTTTTTCTGCAGAGGACAATCCCGTCGCTCGTTTGGGGCCCCAAATGGGAGGACGACCCACGCTGAACTATTGCCTGACGCTTAGGGGGCGGTTCAAAGACGCTGGAGCCGTAAGAGAGACAGAGAAAGAAGACTTGTTTTCTTTTCAAGGGATAGAGAGAGATATATTTTGTTACGATGGATTCTAGCGATAAAGGTAATTTATTCTGAATACGTATAAAGGAGAAGGAGAGAGCATACAAAAAAAAACAAGAAAATACGATAAAACGAGGTGGCTGGACAAACTTGGAAGAATTGAGATGTTTCGAGAGAGAATGGAAATAAAGGGTGATTAATCTGTTAATAAGGACATGTCGAAATTCAACCATTGGATGGGTTTGATAGGCTTGTCCACGACACCTACATTTACTGCCGGTCGAGCCGCAGCAACAGAAGCGGACAATGTGTTAAGCCTAATTTATGGCAATGGTTATGGCAACTATATAGCCGAATCAGATTACTTTTATAACCGGACACACTTTCGAAACACACAAGTCTAGCGCAACAACACTTTAGGTGCTGTTCTATCCCACCTTAGCTTGAAAGCTTGATTCCCGGGCAGACCATTTTGTCCGGGACGGTTCAATTTCACCCAGATTGGCCTGCAAAAAGCGCCAAACGGTAGTTTGTCAAGATTCGATTACTTATTAAATATAATTACAAATATAAATATGTCTATTGTTTAAATAAAAATTTACACATAAGAGAAGTCCTTAACCCGTTCTACCTAAATATAGTATAGTCCTAGGTATAGTTTACATGTGTTGATATTTTGAAAATGATGCCACTAAAAATATTTATTCTTAATTTCTTGACGTAAATGCGTTGCAGCTAACCGTCAATAAATGATGTGTGGTGATTTTCTTTTTTGTTCTCGTGATTGCATTCAAGTTGTGGTCGAGCAACATTAGTAAAATATTATAATAATTACATTTAAATATTTAAAATACTTATTGTTTTAATCAGGAGAAAGCAAAAACAAATCGCATACTGTCGTAAACTGTAAATACCGTAAATTATATAAAAGTATATAAAACTCTTAAAAACTTAACTTGGAAAAAACGATGCGAATTAATATTACCTTACTCTTTTTTAGTCATTAATAATTGTCTTCCTGCCTTATCGTCAAGAGAAGTATAAGATCTACATCAATGAATCTCTTCTTCCCAATCATACACTGAAATGTGTGGATTTTGTCTGTGTGTGAGCGTGAATATTTTTCTTCGGGTCACGTATAGTTTTACCTGAAATCGGTAAAAACAACGTAGTTTGAATATCACTACAATCAACTTTTAACATACTTTTATTTTCTTATCTTCACGTATTTTCCCATATTTCGAAATTATATTATTATTATTAAATGTATCTACAATTTATTCAATTGAATAATGAAATCTCAGTGTTGCGATGGTTACGACAATTGTCACACCTCAATGTTACTCGCCTAGTCTTGTTTATAGCACTGAAACATCGAGACAGTGCTGTGATTACGGAAAAGCGGAAAAGTAATGCGTTGTATAAAAACACCATTAGAATTAAATGAAAACTTGGAACAATGAAGACATGTTGATTGATACTGGAGACATTCTGAAAGTTCCGTGTCGCAATTTCCTTCTCCGTAAAAGTATACTGGAATTGCACATTAAATTAGCATATCCCTTGATATTCTGATATCTCATTTGAAAGTCTAACGTTCCTTGTCGACTTTTCCTCAAGATGCATTGTCATCTGACTTTAGAACGTCTCTTTGGGGAATTTTTCCATCCTTTACTTTTTATTCTTCTCTTTTCTTTCATCGCTATTTTCTGCTTCAGGGCCACAGAAAAGATACCGTAGATCCGCTTGTCCTCTGAGAATTGGGAATTCTTCTTATTTTTTCCTTTCCTTACATCCAAATTGCTTTTTCACTTTTCCCCCTTATTTTTGACTTCTTCTTTTCTTTCGGAAAATTGCTTTCCACGTCTTCTCCTCTTTTCATATTCCCTCTGTTTCTATTCGCATCTTTTTTTCGGGGCTAACATTTTGGAAAGGTGTAGTTTAGGAAGCTCTTGGGTAATCAGTGTGGACTGCCCCCCACACACACGCACGTACGTTTAGCTGCAATCATCGCACTCTGGACGGTTTTATTTGTAGCGAATACGTCCCGATAGTTCGCCCCCCGACGAGCCAGGTCAAAAGCGTAAACTCCACCTCGACGCCGATCCGATGGATATCGGCAAGTTTCAAACTCCATTTAACTCCATTTAACTCTTCATGCGGATTATCTGGCGCTCGTAGATTTAGCTTATGTATAATAGTTTTAATCTTGTTAACTACTATAGATATTTTCGGGACTTTGCACAAACATGGTGAAAGGCTTAAAGGAATTTAATCCCCATCCCATTTCCGCCCCCCCCCTACTGCCTGCCGCCCCCGCTCACAGCTCCCCTTCACGATCGTTAGCATATCTCTGGAGTTCGTAGCATGCTCGTTGCTGCAGTGCAATCGAAAATACGACACAAACGTTTCGAAGAGTGACTTTTGGGTTAAAACTACGCAGTTGTCAGCTTTATAGGCTACGTATGGTAGCTAGAATGCTACTGGCTACACTATGATCACAACCTAACATGAAAACTATATGCGACATTGTAATGCATCTATAAAATGTTCTTACTACACCATAATAACAGTCACAAATGAATATGGGATATGTATGGTCGCTTAGAGTGTCAGTTACTACACCATAATAACAGTCACAAATGAATATGGGATATGTATGGTCGCTTAGAGTGTCAGTTACTACACCATAATAACAGTCACAAATGAATATGGGATATGTATGGTCGCTTAGAGTGTCAGTTACTACACCGTAATCACTTTCTAGAATAAGTATTGTTTTATGGACGGGAAATGGTTGCTGTAGAATGCTATTTGCTACGTACCATGATCAAAAGCCATGCATTCTGAATGTAGAGAGTACGTATATGATTGTTAAGTCCGTCAATTGATACACACAAGTGACTTAGTATCAACTTAGTCGTGATAACTTCACATTCAGTCGCATACGCATTTACTGCGTTCATAAATTACAAGCGTACTATATTCGATTAAAGTAAATGGGGTTTATAATGTACGCATAATAAGGAAAGGATCTACGGAGTTACATTATTCTTCAGAAATTTTCAACTATTACGTATCTCAATAGTGAAAGGCCACCTTTCCAGGGTGTCATTCCTTCATCAACAAAGTACCCACACAATTATTTTTCTTGGTGGCAATGAATGTTGATAGATATATACCTAATTTTCTTCAACACATTGAATAATAAAATAATTTAACTACAATTTATTGGTCACGTTTGAATGGAATTGAATACCATTCATCTTCACACATTTAAACGGCATATGTTCTGCATGCATGTGTACTACAAAATATGTGAATTTATAATGTAATTATTAATTCCATCTACGTAACTATGATTAACACCATTCATTGAAAACTTGATACCTCGAATAGCGTTTGTGTTTTAGGGAAAATTTGAACATTACAAAACGAATAAAAATGTTGCGAATTTTGTATCAGCAATCTTTATCAAACATGTTGTACAGTATATAATATTATATAAATTAAAAGTTTAACATCCCATTATATTATATGACATATAATCAAAGAACCGAGTATATAGATTCCATCTCTGCTTGTATTAACTATTCGAAATACTTATATTTTAACATAAGTGTTATGATTTATGAATAAAACACATGCGTTAGCAAAAAGGGTGTTACTTTGGTTTCTCCAGCTATGTGTTTTCAATGTAACGGAGAAAAGGAATTGGAATGGGTGAAATCGCAACAAATTCATTCACATGTTGTCAGTGCGGAGTTGTTTCTTTGAGTGGGGGCGAAAACCTCCCCCAGAAAAGTGGTCGTATACCACGATTTGGAAGTCCCCACCCCCACCTCCACCCTCGCCAGTCGCACCCTTGTTCTAAACCTTTCACTCAGATGATCACATCGTTCACAAGCACTTGAAGTGTGGAGGAAGGGAAAAGTGTCAGAGCTTCTATTTGAAATCCTTGTCGTAAATCAAAATGTAATAATGATGCATGCATTCATATTCAACAGGGAATATTCTGTTTGGGGTTCGAGGCTATATTCTGTTCTGCTTGCTTCATCTTCAGGAGTCTATAGTTCATACCATATCCAGAAGCTCTAACCAATCTATGTTGAAAACGCAATTTATTTCATCCTATAGGCTAGTGTTTTAACCTCCACAATAATTTTTTAGTACTGTGAGTGCATGGTTACTTTATTATTTCGTTCTTGGTGAAAAGGTGGATTTAATCCAAAATGGCTTATCATGAAATTTATTTTTCATTATAGCAACGAAATTAATATTTTAAAACTTATTTTCTTGTTTAATCCTATTTTCTCATTCCATATACTTGTTCGTTGGTTGCATTAATTAACTATCTCTCACTCTCCCTTATTTCACAATGTATAGTGAAGGACTACTCATTTTGTTCCCTGTTGGGCGTCTCTCGCTATCGTTGCTAGTATAGCCGGGGGGTTGGTAATAATCAAGTAAGTTATTGACCCATTCGCACCCCAAACAAAGGCTGCAATGGGCTACAAGGATTACTCCAGATAAAAGGTGTAGCGCGAACTAACTGACCAGAACATGTTTTATCACCACTTCATTGGAATCCATTGGACGCTTTTATTACCCCATGTTTGCTAGCTCGGATCTTTCTTCTCTTTGTTTTAATTGATCGGCATGAATGTAAACAATACCAAACAAAGCTAAATATTTGTATTGTGGGCTTCCAGTGTTTTTTCATAAAATTTACTCTATTCCCATAACAATATTTAATTACTTCTTTATAATATTAACTCAATCTGCGTCTGCATAAGCCTATATACACCGATTTCTTATAGTCGGCGAATTCAATATTGTTTTTTATTAACAAAACATTTTTATTATTTTGTAACCTTATTATTTTTATCTCTAATATAGTGGTACACACAATAAAGACTAACATATTCTTCTAGATGCAAACTGTTATTAAGTTGGAGCAACTTTATTAAATGTGTACAGTTATAGTTTCTCCCAATAATTAAAGAAAAAAAAATCATCAATTTCTCAAGTATACGTTACTGTTCTATCAATATGTATTCTTTCATTAAAAACGAAAATATACATAATTTTTATTATGTATACCCTATAGTAAAATGACAACCAAACAAAATTGTAATCTGCAGTATAGCTTATATTTGAGTATTAACGCATGCGCTAGTCTACCCTTTACAGCTAGCCAGCCCCCAATATAATGCAATTACCACATGCATAAGTTATGTTATTGGTCAACTGTAAATCGCTTGTGGAGCGCGTGGACATTGGGCGAGTTAATGTATTTTACAATTACATGACAATACATGTGTCACAAAACAATGTTAATTGAATTGAAAGTCATGACTCAGGAGTCGTGATGTTACTTCAATTATTGGCGTTAACTTTTAGTATGGTGTACAATTGAATTCACATTGCCATATCACTACATTGTAATATTCATAAGAACAAATATGCAATTGGTGTGAAAGACAGGGTGGAAAATAGCTTGTACGCATGCAGACAAATTAAGTTTATGCTTGATGTAATAAAGTACCTGAACGGCGACCCTCATTTCGTCTCCAGTCACCGCAGTGAGCAAGCCTATCTATTTTACAAGTGAAATAACAATATCAGAGTGATCGTTCCGCATACTGTCTCCACTCCTTCGTCCCAAGTGAAACGGGGAGGCTGAGCCATAAACCTTCAATCTTCACTTTCTTTTGCAAGTAAAAGTTAATATTATCGGTAGTTTCTTTGCGTCTCCCTAGCTTCTAGTCCTGTAATAAAGTGATAAGGCCGGCACTCACTCCCTTCTCTGTTTATAGTCAGTCAGTCAGTCAGTGAGTCAGTAAGCAAGAGAATCAGTACGTAATTCTTGTATAGCTAACGTACAATTTCCAGTGGGGTAGGGCAAGGTTAGCAGAGTCTGATGTCTTCTTATGGGCACTTGAGAGCAAAGAAATGGGCTCTTCGACCACGTCTCGGGATGGGCAATAACAAGGAGCGCTACATAGACCGGCGCAAGGGAGAGAGTATACTGCCAATACTTCCGACCATACCTGTCGACTAGGCTTTCAACCGCACACTCGACATTACCACACGCAATTAAGACAATACATTAAAGACATACACACCTTGTATTTACAGCTTTATATAAAGTGCCTTTTATTATAAGTTTTTTATTATTGAAAACTCTTATAATATAATGTTTTCAAAAAGCCTCTTCATCGTTCGATCTCTTAAAAGTTGGTCCTTCTTTTTCAAAACTTTCAAACAATAAATTCAATGTTTTCTATCTCTGTTTTCTAAGAAGGTTATCAATTTCTGTTTGCCTCTTCCCTATTGGTCCATTCGAGATGCTTTTCCACTCCCACCTTCTCCTGATTTATTACCCCAAGCTCGGCTACTGGTGCGGGCTTCTTTCAACTTATACACATTTGAACATAATTTAGTTTGCTTTAATGGTAACAAGACACGCTTGCTTTGAATTGACATACCAATTATATTTATCATGCAATCCTATCTACTTTGCAGAGTATAATATTGCACACACAATAGAAGGTCATGCCTACTGTTACTTTAATCCCAAACATAGTTATCAATGTTTGTTTTTACACTCATTACACATTAACTTTACTACTTGACACAATTAAACGTTTAAATTATTCTAATTCTTATTTTAATCTTTTTGTGAACGCATGTGTTCTTTTCCCCTTTATTCTATGCACGAAATAAATAAATATTTACCATCTGAATTATTTTGTATTAAAATAAATAAGCTTATTTTGTGTACTTTCAATTAAATGAGCCTAATGCAAATATGTCCATCTGGCTGTCGCTCAATGTATATAATGATCACTGTAGTTTTCTGCCACTGTATGAGCAACTATGAAGATATCAAACCCTAGGTTTTATAATTGAGCGAACTCCATCTTGGCCAGAACAAGCTCTGATAGTTCCCCTGATATAAATCATCCCTTAGAAGTGACCCAGCCCTATGCGCCACCCGCCGGTCCAACCCTCTCCGCAACCAATCATCAGCCACCATTGTTAAAAACATCCTAGTTTATGTATTTAGTTTGGAGAGCGCCATTAGTTCTGCTTGTGATTAAGCTCCTAACAAACCCTCATCTCTTAATTGGGATATGGACGGCACAAGGCACAAACAACTCCAAAGGGAGCCGCCGTCTGGGAATCAAGAATTGAGATATTGTCTCTTTGGGATTATTATTATTTTTTGAGATAATTAGATATTTTACGAATGGAAGAAGATATTTCAATTCTGATGTTTTTAACTTCTTTGGAAGCGCTAATTTCCATTGGTATTTTCACTTGAAGAACTCAAAACAAATCATTAAGACAAGCCTTGAACAGTCCCACGTTTGGAGTTACATCCCACCCATGTCGCTGACTCCGTGTATAGTAGGCTTAACAATTGTGTAATTTCTCAGCAATGCCCACTCCTGAATGACGAAATATCGCGATTTATTGTTAAGGATACACTACACAATTTATAGAGTGAGAAATATAGTTTTCTGTCCGAAGCATTATCTCAAGTGACTAACAAGTAGTTAATGGTCATTCTATTACAATGAGTCCCCCATGTGGGCTACTTCCAAGAAAAAAGTGGTTTTATATTTCGGCCGTTCCCATTTATTGCCGCTTTATTTCATTTATGTTTTCATTAAAATACCAAACTGGATACAAAGTAAGAAAGGACTTCAACCAGAATTAGCTAAAGAAAAGCCCAACTGACTCATTGATCATGTGAAGCCTATACCTAGTTACTAACTAATAAAAAAGAAGCCACTTTAACAAGATCACTTGAATTAATTGTTTGTTGCACGTGCTCACACTTCTGACCCTAAGGTTATTATAGTAATACAATTAATATCCTATTAATAAAAATGAACGTAGTTGCTATTATTATATGGAGTGTTAGTTTAAACTAACATTGTATTTTTTGTATTTACCCCGTTGAACCCGCAATAGAAAGGCCTAAGATAGGTCGGCTTGTAGATAAAAAAGAAAACACACAACAAAATTAACAAATAATGTAGTTAGAGTTTATTTGAGCGTCATGTGACAATGGTAATAAGATTAAAATTGTATTATTATGTGTAGTAATATTGTTTTTGTCTACAAATAAACTGCTTTATTGCTTTTCGTGTCACCCAAAGAAAGTAATGAACTAGAAAATAATGCAAAATAAAAGCAAACAACAACAACTATCACTTTTTTATTTGGTAAGTCAACTGAGTAAAGAATAGATAAAAGTTTTTCGATGCTGTTTGAAAACATACTGCCCTACAATATAATATTCAATAAATCAAGATATTTGTATTTTTACTCATACTTAAATCACTGTTTAAATTGTTTAGCTCTTACGGTCTTGTCACACATAACAATAATGTATTTAAGATTTTATTTAATTTTGTGTTAATATATAAACATTAATGATTATTTTATTGCTTATTGGATGAGCGAAGCGAAGATCCCATTTCACTAAACTGGAGAAAAAAATTCCGGAATGTTTTTTTTCTTTTTTTTTCTTTTTGTCTGTCTGTTAACACGATTCCGGCTAAACCGATACTCCAATTGCGATGAAATTTTCTGGAGCCCTTCGAAATCTCTGAACTTAAAACTGCCACTTTTTTTAGCGTAATCGAAAAATTATTTCTCATAAAAATCGCAATTTTAAGACTTTCTATTTTCAAAAACTTTCTTCGACTTATAATACCTACATGCTTGATCCTATTGTGAGAAATTTTTCAAAGAATCTAAATTTTATGAATAAATATATTCGTGTAAAATTAGACCGCAATCGAAAAACTATTTCTTATGATAATCGCAATTTTACATTTTTTTATTTTTAAAACATTTATTCGGCTTATAACACCTAGGCCCTACATGCTTTATTCGATTGTAATGATTTTTTCACAGAACCTTAATGTTATGAATTACTATAACCGTGTGAAATTTGAGCCCAATCGAAAAATAATTCTTCACGAAAATCGCAATTATTCGTTTTTTTTGTTTTTTTCTACATTTCTTTGGCTTATAACACCTACATGCTTCATCCGATGGTATTGATTTTTTTACAGAACCTTTATTTTATGAATTAATATATTGGTGTGAAATTTGAGCGCAATCGAAAAATAATTTCTCATGAAAATAGCAATTTTACACTTTTTTTCGTTTAAAAAAAATAACGTTCGTCCAACAACGCGCCTGAAAAAGCGTTCGCGAAGCTTCCTAGATTAAAAAACAAAATATTAACGTACATTAGAAACGTTATTTGAACATGATGCCACTAAATCTTGCCGCAAATGTTAATTTTGATAGAGATGCCCAATTCTTAGTGAGCTTTATCGCACCTTGTCAATAACTGACTTTTTTTTGATATATGAGGTGAATGGTATGTAAGATAATTCTACGACTGGGGTGGATGATAGTACTCGAGGAACCTAGCCAAGTTGGAACGCTTTAGTGCACAGCATGTATTAAATTTAAAGTGTACACACACAGGGCATGACAGTGAAGGTAAACTTTCAAGGCTAAGTAACTGTTTTTTGAAAAGGGTGAATACCATTACAGGTGAGAAAATGGGTTGTTTTCAATACTATTGTCAAACACGTTGGTTACACAGGAATTTTTTTAGGGGTAAATTGTTTATTTATGGCCTAGTTGCATGGGCACGCATGTAACCTTGCAAGAGACGGTCTGCATAGCGCATTTCTACTGTCTACCTGAGCTGCTTGTACTATCCGAACACAATGACGGATTTTTATAACTCTGTGGCACAGTTCTACATGAAAATCAAGACAACGTTAGCAAAATCATTCTAATTTCAATAAATGTGTATTTACCAACGATATAGTTTAATTGTGAACTTCTCAGTACCACTTCGCTGTTATCCTTTTAGTTTTCTAAAGTTATTCTCATGTCCCCAGGTATTTCTAGACTAAAAATATAACATTAAAAAAAACGCTGATTCCAAGATGAAAAATTATTAATAATAATTATTTTTCCAAATTATTCAATAGTGCATCCAATAAATGAAACACTATTACGCAGCGCATATAACCTACCCTGAATTACTTCCCTATCTGATTAATTTTTCCATGTTTGTAATCTTATATTCGTAATTGTTGTATATAATTAAAATAACTGAAAATACAATTATAAAACATAATAAAGAGAACATATAGTGATAATCTGTACCTTCAGTTATATCAAAACCCCACAGCGCACACTGGCTTAATAAACCCGACATTGTTGGAAAACAACACATAAACCAGTTGTGTTTGCTACTCGACGTCATGTGATATCTGATTACACCAACGTTGAGAGTAAAGAAGCAAACAAGAGGACGAAGATACAAGGAAATATAAATCAAACTACAGGGAATGTGTGGCATGTGCACAAGAATCGTAATTGCTGCATGTGGTGTGGTGTGCATATAAAAGATTCTATGTGCATCCCCAGAGGTAATTAAATGGACACTCTGTACAACAAGATTGCTGCTTAAATATGAAATCAGATTCTCGCTTTAAATTTTGAAATCGTAGTATAACAAATTAAAATACTTAAGTTATATTTCATAAAACCAACAAGCGACTTTTAAGCGGGTTATTTAAAAACACATATGGATTGTTAATGATGTTTGCTAAATTGATGATCTGTTATCACTTTGTCAAATCAAGATTGTATACGTTTTAGGATTATATAATTTTTATATAAAAATATGTAATAATCGTAAATGATAATAATTATTGTTTTAGCAATAATAACGAAAACGGGGTTTTCGCGATTTGCCAGCTTTATGGGAAATGTTGTGATGGCAATCGTCGAGTGAACTAATGCTTAGGAACACAGTTATATATATTTAATATCGTTGTCAAAATGTATTACAATTAATCGAATATTGATGATTACTTTGTTTACCATGCATAACCACCATTGCGGCAATAATGTTTGGCGGCAATGGTAGCGTTTAGTCTGGTAGTGTTTCCACGATAGTTTCCGGATAAAAGTTGGGGTTTTATGTCTGGTGACGACCGATCTTACGACCATTCCCCGCCTGGAGGTCGTCAACATTGGTGTGAGAGTGAGAAACGATCTGGCTGAAACATTTAAGACCAAGTGTACAACACCCCTAACTGTCACCCTCCCTAGCACCCTCTACCACAACAGGAAACGCTCCGACCTCAGTCGGCGAGATTTACTTAAAAATATATTAATTCCAAGTCCATTCTTGACATTTTACATGACGGTTTACTACCCCATCAGACACGATCACCTTATTTAGCTATTTACGATTATGAACGCGACAAATTTGGAGTAATATCAAACGAAAGATGTTGAGCCCACCTCATGTAGAAGCTCGTGCGCCAACATTAAAATACTATAAAGACGAAGTTTATTTAAAAACACAAAAAGTTTTCAAGTGACCAGACCCAGTTGCCCTATTCAGTGGAAATATGGACGGGCCATAAAACGGGTCGTAAAGATACCGTTATGGGAAGAAGTGGTGTAAGGGGTGATAGAACCTTTTTTTAAAAGGGTCAATGCTTCAACTCAACCAATATAACTCAAGGTCTAGTTTACTGTACTTTGACAATAAAACTTCTGACAAAACATTTGTTTGGTTATTCTTTTATTTGACACTTCTTTGGATTTTAGGGCACTCGCACGTGTTTTCGATACTCGATAGTCACATTGCGGATAGCGCAATAAGCGTATCGTGTAAGAACTCGTGGAAAGTGACAACATATTTCAGATTCATTACTTTCATTGTTGCCGTCACCGTGGTTATTGGATTGTTCTATGGGGACTGATAAGAGGAAAGTGATAGAAGGTGATGATTGATTAGTGATATCAGATAATTACTTCAGTTATTGTAAGATTCAACTGTAGAGGTTGGCTGTGTTTAAGATCTAAAAGAAAGTACAGCAATGTGCGCTTGCATGGCTGATACTGGAGTATCTCATCATCGATGACATTCTATTCTACCGATAGCAGCAATTGGGTATGTGATTATAATGTATTTGTTATACACTGCATTTATTCCGGATTTGTGAATATTACTGTAATGCAGGCAATAACTCATAATAGTTAGACATTATTTATTATGGTTTTTTGGTCTTGTGAAAACAAAACTGAGAAGATGGCGAAGGTGTAGTAGATGAGTGAAACGTGCGATCGTGGATTCGTGTGTCTTCGTGGAGTCTCTTTGTTGTTCCGTATATGAGAATAATTGTAAGCCATAGACATTGTGTATTCCTAGGGACTCTCCGGAATGGGTCTTTAGTTTCTATTTATCACATTTCTTGGCTTTCTCGTATTGGGTTACTGAAATTGTAAGAATAACTTTAAAATTATGATAATGGCAGTCTTAGCATAAATAATGTGTATGTTTTTCCAGCCATAGGAATCCTATTTCCCCGTGGAAATTGCTTACGAATGGAACGATACAATATTTCCACAGAAAATCCGCAGTAATATTTCAAAAATTTCATAACCAAGATCGTGTTCAAGCAATTCTCCCCCCCGACGAAACGGAGCGAAAAATATAATAGAGAAAAACGCAAACGAAATTCTATTTCAGTAAGAAAATTATGCTCACAAATCATTTTAATATCTCGCGCATTTTGAGAATTTATCGGACTTGGAAAGCCTTCTAAATGAAATGCAAAGCAAAAAATACTCAGTGTGCAGTATTCCAGTGTTAAATAAATATAACGAAGTCGTCCGGTTTGGAATGTTAATATTCGTGCGAGCTGATGTAGCAAAAAATTTGACAACGCAGCCCAATTTATCAAAACGCGGAATGAAATTTCTTTGGAGGGTATTCAGCTGGTGGGATATGCTAAATGGCTGCATTATTCGGGACCCGAGGGCTAGGTTTCACTGCCAAAACAAACTCCCGAATGCTAATGGCAGTAGGAATAGAAAGTTTGATAAAAGCAATACCAGTAATAAGAATGATTATAAAGACCGTAAGGATCATGGTGATATTGTAGACTATAGTGGACAGTTTTTAAATGATTTCAGTGTGTTGAACCAAATATTGCTGTATAACATCATCAATTTATTATATTTATTATTATTTATTTGTAATAAACGGTGGCAAAATAATTGCCGTCACAGTTACTCTATCTATTGCTACTCCTTCAAAAGTTACCATTGAAGATATACTTTTCTAACTTGTGTAGCTAAAAAATAATGAGTTTTATTTTTCTTACAAATTCTCCCACACATTATTTTATCCATAAATAATAATAAAAATATTGTCGCTTATCAACGGCCTACTAATTCTATGGCAGATATTTTAAGTTTTAAATGTGAATATCATTTACAGATCAAATCATTTACTGTTTTTATTCGTCACTTTTACTGATATATGTATCTAAACATTAAAATTTATTTCCTAGAACAATTTTACCGCGGCGTAATCCGTTTAGATACATCTATATCTATATCAGCATCGGTATAATATAAAAATGGCGAAACTTCCTTGGGCGTGTATTAATAATTATTGTACTTATTAAAATTTATATTTTTATCGCAAAACTCCTCTAACCCCATTATCTCGGTTACCGGCAATTCCCAGTAAAGTTATGTTACTGTTGAGCTAAGCCTCGCTATAGTTTCCACCACAAGTTATGCTTTTTGCTGTTGAGCGTTTCATCCCTATTAAAACTACCCTTATAGGCTTTAGTTCTGCTCCCCTAACCAACCCCCTAGTAAACTCCCTCCAACCCTGTCTTATTGGTCTCGCTTGTGGACTGAAAGAAGCAGCCATCAAGCATAGGGGTAGGAAGCTATGAACCCAACAGATAGTACACAAATAAATGACACAAATGTTTTATGGAAATCTATTTCTTTAAATAAGACATTTACGTCAAGCTTGATTTCAGGGACAGACCGCAAGTGTTTATGGTAGATTTGTTTATTACGGTAGCTTCACGAGGTAGCATACAAGTGTATTTAATTTTTTCTTGGTATTATCGTTTATTGAATAAAAAAATTAAATAAAAACAAAATAACATTTTATCTTGTGACTTTTTCGTTTTTTATCCAATTTTGATTGCTCAAATTATATTTCAAACGCAATTTTCGCACAAAGATTGATACTTATACATACGAAAAATGATTAATTATTTATTGCCTCGTGCAAGCGCAAAATAGAAAAATGATTTGAAAAGATTTGATGATTGAACAGAAACGTTTTTAAATACAAAATATCAATATTTATTTTGTTCTCCTCCTTTCATTTATCACTTACTGCAGGCCGGGAAACCTTAGATGTACAATTTCAATCCATTAAATATATTGCTAATTTAATTTTATTGATAAAAACACGATGATTGACCATCTAAAATTTGATTTATTCATCGATTACATTTTTTTATGAGCAGGAACATCGTTGTCTAGAAAACAATTTTGGTTGATCTGTCAATGTCAAATCTCCACTACGAATTGAACCAAACATTGTTTTAAAATCACTATTTTCAGTGTGTAAAATTATAACTAGATTTTAATAACTTTTATTTTTGCTTGATGGCATATTTAACAAGTTCATTTATGCTATTTGGTGACATTAAGCGCACATTTTAACATACATTAGCGATATGCATGCATACCCTTCTTCCCATCGTCGTACTTTAGGGATATGCTTTCCGGAATTGTGTTTTGATAGCGCCAAAAGCTATTTTCGTTGCATCGCTGTAACTCTTGTCTCAATACCATGGACCATTACATTAAAGTACTTAATGATTGGCCAGATAAATCGTAGCCCTTGGTGAATGACCCCCCACCCCTCTAGCCCCGATTGCAGATTGTGGCAGGGTAACCTGGCAAACAATCTGGTCAAATCAGTGGGGCATGAGCCTGCATGGTAAATGAAGATGGAACTTGGTTTAAACATATCTAGCCAATGGCGTGATACTAGCCATATTTATAAATTTAACAAGTGTAAAATAATGCTATGAGAAATTTAATCAAGAGTATAGTCAACCAGCGATTTATTGATTTATGTTTTACTGTCGTCTATGCATTTGGTTCCTCAGTGTTGAAAAATAAATACATATTTAATCAAAAGTAATTTTTAAATACAATATATTCACGTGTGCAGATACAATATAACTCGGAAATAAACACTTACATTGATACTTAAACTCGCAATTACATTTAAACGCTCTTATTGTTTACAACAATATTTCCCTATAAATAATGGATCTATTAATTACGACGTCCAGAAAAAACGTTAGAGAGTTTAATGTTAAATCAATATTTGTAGTCAGCGAATGTCTCAATTGAGAAATTATAATTTGTATTTTTTAAACATAATTTTTTATTATCGCTGTTATTAGTATCTCAAATTATAATATTAATACGCTAAGCATTATGAGTTTTATCTAGAGTTGAACCGCAACTTTGTTGATAGCTTTATTGCACACAATCCTACATTAATGATGATTGATAATTGTTCAACAACGATTTACGTCGAGGTTATGTGCGTCTCTATTAATTAAACGATTTACATATTTTTACTAACGAAGGCTATAGCAACTGTTGCTATGCTACATAATGTGTGTTTAAAATCTCATAGCACTATTTGCACTGGTTTTCTTTGGTTTTATTATAGGAATACTTGGTATTGGTTTATTGGTATGAGTTTATTGGTATGAGTACCTAACGAGAGTCACACTCAGTAAACTGGTATGTACTCTAACAGAATCTTACTTCGGCAAAATCTTACAAGTTTATCAAACTAGCAAGCAATATAGTGTATGTAATGCTTTAACTGTTTTCTTATAAAGACCTCAAAAATAGCTTACACAAAGAAAAAAGTTTAAATTAGAGTTTGAAACAATTGGAAAGCGGTATCTACGCGAGGGCAAATAAGTTTTATTAGATTTGAAGAACTGAACTAGCTGAATCCTGGTTTGTGCAGTATTGCGGAAGAAGACTGTTTTATGTTAGTATTTCTTGGCCATGCACCACGTAATAGGAGATAGGAAAGGGTAGAGGGAGGACTGGTAGAAGGTCGTGCATAGATCACAGTTACGTGCGAGCAGTTTATAAGTAGGAGATGCAATAAGATACAACCATGTGCATCGCAATTGCATCTCCGTTGAAATATATTCTTCAGTGTGATTGCTGTGCGCTAGTTGAGTCAAACATATCATATGCGTTCTGTTGGTATTGGGAAATGCATCTATACTGGATGTCTCAAATTGATAGTTTGTATATAGGACAAGATCGAAAATGTATCTCAGTATAGTGTTCATAGATTCAAACAGCGAATTTTGGCGTAATACTGATATCCATAAATTAATAAATAAATGAAGAATCATTAATTATTGTATACACTGTAAATCACTTAGATGCGGACCACTTTAAAGCATGTTTTGCAGCTGTCGAGAGTAGGCCTATTATGTAATTGAAATATGAATTATCTATATTTAAACATACGTCTACTTGCTATTTGATTAAAAACCCAATTATAACTCGAAACTGATTCAAGTAATTAAGAGTTTAATTTCGGAATTATTTAGTTGTTATTAGTATGATATTAAACATACAAAATCAATTGTTTAAAGTATAGTTAATGGTATTATTTAGTAGTTAAAAGCTTTAAACAAGTAAATAAACATAAATCACCATATTTGTCATACTGTGTATTGAGAGATTCAGTCATCGAAAATGTGAGCTTCCATTTTCTATGTTTTGCAATCGATAGTGGAGTCACATATTTTTAATTCCCTAATTGCTTTCATGCTAGTCCATCAGAACGTGTTTAACACGAAGAGAGAGTACTCGTGCATTGCACAGACTCGTGCTTTAATTAACTGTATAATTATATAATTAGGTTATGAGTAGGACAAGTAAATGTAAGGTTGGGAAGCATAGTGGATTCCAATGGTCGTCACCTGCTTGTTGCTGGGAGCTCATAATGGTTCGGAAATATACAAGAACGCAAACAAATGACATTTTTCTAAAATTTTAATTTGTGTGTAGGAATGTTTTGAGTACGGTGCTCATCAAGTTAGCTCATTAGTGCGCTGTTAGGCGGGCATGAACATGAGGGGAAGGGGGGGGGGTAGATAGAGGAGAAAGATAGACAAGACAGAGGCAACTCAGCGGTAGCATATACGAAATGGTGGATTCCGATCACTAACAAGCCTGACTGAAGGTATAATTTGATGTTTTTAAAACGGGAAATTAAACATTTTATTAAGTTGTCTCGGTGGAGGTTTCTTGGAGAAAAAACTCAAATCGAAATCATAACCATTTCCAATCATATCCTCTGTTACAGCGCGGAACAATCGTTAAAAAATACTTAATAATTATGAACTTTTGGTGAGAAATGAGTGATAGATTTTAAAATTTCCTAACATCACATTGCGTCATGTCTATCATATAACTAACAAAGCATTCCACGTATATCCAGGGTCAACTTGTAATTCTAAGCACAAATCGGTATTCATAAACCTTTAAGGAATTATTAAATAATGTTAAAAGCAGCTAGAATAAATATATGTTAATATATATAAATTGAGTACAGTATTACAGCGATTTCTTATTGAATATTTCTTAGTACAATTACAAACACGATACAACCATAATAGTACAGTGCATGGCCCTATGCTAGATATTTAAATATGACACGTGCAACTGATACGATAATCAAACATATGTGTCACCACAAAATGGCTAGAGCAAACATAGTTATAGTCTATAGAGAGAGGTAAACATACATGCCCCGAAGCATTTTTTTATAATTCGTAAGCACTATTTATCCTAGCTTCCATTTCACAGTTTTAAAAACGTTTTCATTGGTTAAATTCACAAGGTAACGTACAAACGTTAAAAGTTCCTCCACACAAAATAACATAATTCTCCCGAGCCGGAATTTGTTGCGGTATTTCTGTATTTTTCGACCGCCCCCCCCCCCCCCACTCCTCTTCCCTCTGCCCAAGGGACGCTCTCCGTAGCCGTTTTAATAGCACATCAACTCTTATTTTGGTATTTAATCTAATTAAGTTATGATCTAGCCAACACATAAACGATGTTTCGGATGTTTAAATGGTCCTGTAACTTTTCATTACATTTGTGTCGGAATTGGGTAGTAAATATTGTTATTATAACTCTGTACACTATGAGAGATGGGTCGGCGAGCCGATAGTCCGGTTAAAAGCAAAGGTGAACAGAAGCACGAATTGTTATATTAACACTCTGTTAAACTAAGTTTAAAAACAGCAATTCTGTTGTTAAACGACCTGTTTGCACGTTTTTAATACGAAACGATTTTGAGTGTATCTAGGTGGTTGTCAAAACAAGATTTTTTTTAAAGAAATCCACGTAGACCAGACAACTCTCCCCTGTTAGTGAAAAGGAGCTTTAAAGAGGGGTTAAAAGTGGATTTGCAGTTGTTTTTTACTATCACATTTACCTCCCAGTAAGTGCTTTATACTAGAGTCACATTCAGATTTGAGAACATATTTTACAAATAGACACTATAATATTTACCTCAAATCAAACGCAAGATTTGTTATTTTAAAAAGCCTTGCACACAATACATGCTCATGAAAATATGAAGTATAATGATGTTGTAAAAATGTATTTCAATAAACAATGAGTGTCGATGAATATACACAATACGTACCCACAACACATAGCGCCTTACGGGGACGTCGATTCTTCTGAAATAATAAAAGACCTTATATATATTTAGGAAATATGGAATAAATTTTAAAGTTCTTAACATTCCCCTACTTATTTTAATCGCTGCATAATTATCTCTCAAACTCGATTCACAAGGGTTAAGAAGATAACTGTTTATACAATTATAAAGATGGCAGTTGGCAATTGCAAAACTAAGTTAGATCGTTTTGACAACTTAAGTCTGATCGAAGATAACAAGAACCCTCCAAAGAATTCTACTGATTTGCATTTTAGCTTTAACAAACCTGAAATTCCTTGCTATATACCATTAAGAACGATTAATTAACTAATTTACTGAAATGCTTTAAAACATGTTTGATTGTACATCGCCGACTTGTTATAAACCCAATTATACGACAGAAAACGTATATTTCCTTACAAACTTGTTCTCCACGTCCATTTGTATTTTTAAATCCTAATCCGATCTAAGAATAAATAGGATAAACACGTTTAATGAACCACAAACGTGTCTGACATATTTACTTAGAAGAGGTTTTTCAGTAAAAATGTTAAAATCCTTCACGTGATTTTCAATTTGTCTGATTTTAATCATCAACTGTGCAATTGCCATGAGAAATGCAATGTTGTGTATTACTCTTCTACTTGAATATATATTTATCCATTATACATTCTCATTATAATACTTACTTACATATTATACCACATTTTATCCAAAATATATTTAAATTATACGATATAAATATATAATGTCAATAAAACTAATTTCATTTAATAACGATAATAACATTTTGAACAATAAATAGCGCATTTTAATTTCTGTGGGATGTTCACAAAAAAATTAATCACTATTTTTTAATGTTATATCGATCAAAACAACATCCTAATAGTCAAAATGGTGGATTTTTCGAAATTCTGCCGCAAAATTGTTCGACAATTTCGATAATTAAATTCGATTTCGCTACAGTTTAAATTGACATCTCATATTTGTCTATAGTCCATTGCAATGTGATCACCTTGCCTGATTTTTAATTATATCGACAAACAAAAAACACAAATTTTGGTCTACCTGAGACTTCATTTCATTTTTTCCGTCATTCACACAATGAAATAAAAAAGTAATTAAAACATATTTCACTTGTGCGAGTATTTTAAATTAAAAAATTAGTTTTGTTTGTAACTTTATCTCTATTTTCGTAGTTCAGTAAGCCTACCTCTGGAATCGTTGTTATTTTTAATTATGGCTCCTAAAATACAATGTCGAATAAAATAACCTTTTTAATTTAACATTTAATCCACATTTTTACATTCAGACGTACATCCACAAACAATATCCACTTCCCTGCAAGCATAGATTGTGCTAACCACGAGGATAATACAGATAGGCTACCCCTAAGGAAAGAAAGGATGTAAGAAAAAACGAAAGAAGAAGTAGCCTTCTAGCTGAATTTACTGTAATTGCTTTTTGCCTCGTAGCTGGAACGCAGATCCCTTTAGTGCCATGAAACCAATTTGCATATAGCCTGGGGAGCTTTCCATCTTGAGGAGGCAGGCAGAGAGCGGGTCAACATTGATAGCTTTACAACTCAATCCTACCAACCTCCTCATATATACCAACCCCATCACGTGAATTATTCAGCATTGGCCCATCTAGCAGGTCGTTACAAGGAAAAACTTTCGGCCAGGGAGGCAACTGTGCGTCTTGGCTAGATGGGCCGCAGCCATCATGCATCATTCAAGCTCGGAGATAATTAGAAAATAAGTAGTCGAAAGTGGTCAGAGCTTTACCTTATGGACAATAACGCTCGGTGCATTTAACTCTGTCAATAAGGTATTATGGTCTGGTGTTTCGTCACGCCGTTTAATATGTACTACATCGAAATACAACTTTTTATTTCACGTACTTAGTTTTCACGCTAGGACACACCCATTCAATGCTGAGTTTCAGAAAGGCAATAAGACAATGAAATAAAACAAATGAAAATAGTGAAGACAAACGTTAGAAACATTATTGAATTAAAATTAAGTAGAGCGTGAAATAAATCAGATTTTAAAAACAAATATGGCATTAAAACGTAAATTAAAAACTTATGACCGAGGCCACTACTGACTTAAAAACGAATTTTTGGGTGAAACTTCCTCACCCATCATCAGGATGATGGGTTGACACCGGACTCCGGTGAGGGAATCAGTAAGTAAGTAGTGGCCTCGGTCATAAGTTTTTAATTTACGTTTTAATATTGTTCCGGGCCAATAAGTTCTTTTTATGGAAAACATGGAATTGCCGCTGTTAATATGTGTAAACAAAAATAATTTTTCAGTACATAATAATCCGGGTTCTTTTGATTTTATAATATTGTGATACGAAATCAATGCATTACAAATTTTAGTTTTGCTGTGTAGAGGCAATTGTTTTTTAGATCAGTAGTCTGTTCAAGAATTAATAAAACGTGTATGATGAGGATAGGATAACCACAAACACAAAGCACGTGTGTTTTTCTCTTTTGTTCTGATACACTCTTGAACACACAGGGCAGACAGGGGAAGCACCACTTGATAGACTGAAGATCCCACTCAATTCTTATCGACGAATCAGATTAGGTCCAATGCTGCAAAACTCGATATACCTCAACCGATTTAGGGTGGGCGAATTCAAATAAGTAAGTCGTAGGAGACATTTTGTCAAATTGAATAAAGCCGTTCAGACCGTGTATTCTTTCTAAATTGAAATGTATTTGTTTTTCAAGATTGTGGATAAACGAATCGTTTGAATCACTTAGGTCTATTGGATCACTCTTTAGAGTTAGATTCTCCGAATACGAAACATTTTCGATAATACCCACGTTGTGTTTTGCATTGTATTGTTGGAGTCTGTGTAGTGTGTACAATACACATTTACTACCAATAAAGTAGTAGAACAACAACGAACAACAAATAAAAGGCAACGCTTGGCAGTGCGATTTTGTAAGATTGTAGTAATCGATTGTTATAAAAAGCTCATGAGCTTTTTGACCAAGTTACTCCTGACATCTACTTCTCTATAGAGAACAATAACTACATTTATACAAGTTGTCAGTGATAGAAAGCTCAAATTACTAATGGCGACCTTGTTTCATATCAATACCACCTCTGCTCTTTCATATTTAATAACAATAAAATGAAGGGCGTTTTATCTTATTATCTTCACGTAGATCACATATCAAGGTATGCAGAACAATAATATTTTTTATTTCTGGATTGTATTAAATATTTATAATAAACAGGTTCTATAACTTCAACAAAATCTGGAAATTGTTCAGTTTGTCGTAGGTGTATATGCAATTGTAAAGGCCTAGACCGTACTACGCGTAAGCTTACCACGTAGGCTCGATTACAAGGACTCTATAGGCCTAGTCCACCGTATAGCCTACATACGGCCGTACGAAAATGTGTGATTCATAAGAGCGGCAGACTATATTTTTAAATTTGACGCCTCTTTTCAGCTGCTGCAGCACAGCCTTCCGCTGTCGTGCTGACAGCGGAAGGCTGTGTGTGCAACGTGGCCGTCAGCCACGTACAATTCAACCTAACCTTCTTTACATTGGTGGGTGACGATTCCTGTCGAAGACTGCTCTTGGGGCCTAGACCCAGGGTTGTAAGTCCCGGTATTTTCTCTGACCAGACCATCACAAGTGTTACTCGATTTAAGCCCGGCTGGATTTAAGCCCGGCAGGAGAATGCAGGCTTTGGGGCATAGGTCGCAGGACAAAGCCTTACTCTAACCTTACTTTTCGCTTTGTTCTAAGGCTTAGTGTAGGCTATGTCGATAATTAATAATGTGTGGGCCTAGGCCAACCAGGTTCGATACCCGGCTGAGATGGATTATTTGATTTGTGGATTTATGTCCCTATATTTTACATAATGTCTATCTGATTACTGGGTAACTTGTACCTGGGTATCTCAAGAGAGTACAACACAACACTTTTAGAGATTAGCAGAGAAATCCAGTAGTGGATTGTGCGAAAGAATGTAGCTGTCAAACACAATTGCATTATAATTCCAGGCAGTTGTAATGTATAACCCTACAGGATGAGGGTTATGCTATGTATGTATTTAGACAGCTATCTACAGGAGTAGACGATCTACTGTATAACCTACAATATAACATTTTTATATGGGTATTTGAAATTATTGTTTATTATAACAGAAACATATCATTGATGTAAACAAAGGGTAGAATCTGTTGGAGGACCTTGCCTATAAACTATAAAAACGAGCAGTAATGTACCACTTTCAAATCATTCTGCATCATTGACATTTTGTTCCTACTTCCTCTGAACCATCTCAAAAAGTATCATATTACTCAATACGATAAATAAAAAATATGTATTTAAACACCGCTCTCCTAGGTTTAGTGATTCGTTGCATCGACCCACCTTTTGTATAAATTTTAATTTTAACTCGCGTTCAAAGCCACCCATAAAAATATTGAATTACTTAACAGAAATAATAAACTATTTGGCGTTAAGTCAGAGAATAGATTAATATTGCCGAACAATGCGTCGAGCAATACCTTCATCCATAGAATCGCTCTACTTGGCTTTAATATAGTGTTTTTTTTTTTATTCTGAACATGAATGTACCATTAAAAACAAAATGTCGCTAGTTCTAAGTGCAGTAGACATTAAATCAACTAGCTGGAGTGAATCTTGATAACGTTTGCTCCCAAGCGATATTTCAGCATCAAAAATAATAGTTCTCTTTCTTTTAAAGTTTTATCGAGTTTTGAGACGTAAATCCCAAGGATTTTTAAGAAAAGGATTTTGCCATTACCATTCATCTATATGTGACACAAAGTAACTGTATGGGATCGTGGGCCGAAACCGTGCTATAACTCCTGCTCGACTATTCTCTAGCCTATGGGCGTGGAGGTAACATTGGAAAGGAGACCGAGATAGGAATCTAAAAGGGATCAATGGCTTTTCAATAACTTATCATAATGGCTGAGTTACTTATTGAATCTTTCTCGCATACGAGGAGCTTGTAGAATTGCGACTCCAGCATTTGAGCTACCGGCGATCACATGCATTCCAAATCTTACATTTACTTCATACTGTTCGGATAGTCATATCTTTCTTATCGGATCAATTCAAGGTTTACTTCTCCATACTATCTTATCAGATCTGTTACATATCGTTTCTTGCAACTTACGTTTGAATAATATCCTCTGGCGTTTTACGGTTTCCTGTGTATATTCAAGTAAATAGGAATAGGAATACATTCAGAGATTAAACTAGGAATACATGCTAGAGAATCAACTATCTTCCGCTTGAGAGTTAGCCTCATAAAATAATCCCTTATACAGTATATTACATTTATTTTATTTCCACATTGTTATTATTTCGTTTTTATATTGCACCTTGACTTTATTTTTCTATTCACACCTTATATTAATAATAATATGTAATATTGTCTCCCAACCCCCACACTCTGAGAGTAATTATTTGTTTTAAAACAATAACTTGCATTTTATATTTATTTGGTATTTTATAGTCGTGTACTGAATATTTTAATATCACTATGCTAATGAAATTTTCATCTGAACGCAAACATTAATGCTCATTGCATTTTACCATTGTTACATGAAGATATTCGTTGATGCTAGATTTGGATCATAAAGGTGTATTGAATAATATTATTTTGTTATAATTCTTGTATTCATGAACCTTGTTGAACTGCCTTATTTTAAAACGCCATCATTTTACTGCGATTAAATAACTTACAAGTTTTAAACCTCTGAATCTAAAATATTTCTGTTAATCACATGTCGTAGTTTAGATCCAGAAAAATCTGATAATATTATAGTAAATTAGAGCTTATACATACATTTAAATACTGACAAAACTTAGAGTGGAAGTATTATATTTTCGTTATTTCTAATAATAATGTGTTTTGATTGCAGGTAGGCTTTTCGACCAGTGGTCCAACCCGGCCCCTCCACCAATATGTAAGTCCAAGCTTACCTTACTGACTGTGCTCATGTTTAAATGTGATTACATGTAGCTACAATCGTTACGTTTTGTGATCAATATTCTCAATAGAATAATCACACGCAACAATAATATAATTCACGCATGTTGAGGATTGTTGGTATGTAGTAGGGATTTCCAAGAAATCAACACTGCCACGCGGATGATACGCTAAATAATTTGACGTATTTCAATAATATAAAATATAATATAATATGGTGCTTCGTCATTATTTTGTATTTGCATTATAAAATCAAATAATCGTCAAAGATCGCGACAAATAAGTGAGTAGCTTCTTTGATATGTGTACGGCTAGCGCTACACGATGTTGATACCATAATTTGTTAATTATTCCTGAATCACCCTACATTATGACGCACTATTTAAGTAAATGTTTAGTTATTAAAGTGGAATAGAAAGAAATATTAAACATAGACACTGTGTATTTGTCCATTGTTTTCCACGGTTGGAGTTTGTTTTTACATGAAGTAAGTAACGTTCGTTCCATTGCCTGTCTCAGAAATTAATTCCAATTAACTCTCATATAAATTCAACATTCAAGATGATAATAATTTACATAATAATAATAATTGACACATTCTCTAAGAACGTAGATTATCTTCTACAGTACAGACAACCTTAGTATACGTTTGACATCATAATGTCGCCATAAATTATTACCAATGACCTATACTGATAGTATAAAATGACGCTAATAATAATACAAATAATAATAATAATGATAATTGATAATTATTTTTATTATAGTAGTGGCTTTTATTACTACGATATTATATGTTGTCATAATAATAATTATGTTTGATATAAGTGGACTGATGAATAGACCTTATTAGTTATTATAGACATAAAACTAAACGAATAAATTAATGATAGTTCAAAAGTCTTTAAGCATAATATTATGAGTGCATGTTTACCGCATAGTCCACATCGACTCAATCTAATTTCTTTGGCGGAAAGATTAATATATTATGTAATTGCGTATGAGCCTTATCGGTCGTTAATAGATAGTGTTTTGGCATTAAAACGGTTGTGTAACGTCTTCAAACGTGCCTCACACGTATCTGCCGTTAAATTTATTGCAACCGATAGTTATGATTTATGTGTTGTTATTATCTTTATTTCAAGTACTACATCATTACATTAACTTTTAACACGTCGAGGTCTTTTGTTCGTCTGCGGCGAATGTACGTGCGTTGGAACACAAGCAGTGTAGCGTTTCTCCAAGAGATGGCGTTGGCTAGCGTTTCTAAAGGATTCGTTCCCTAAAATGTTTTACGTCTATTCTAGTGGGTGCTAAAACATTGACGATCTACAATCATGACCAAGTTGTCTTTTGCAACAAGTTTTATGATTGCAAATAGGTTCGTTATACTTAATGCTATCCGGATGTAAATAACAACAACAATAACAACAAATAATATGGTCTATATATACATTTAACAGTTTTTAAGATTGTTCGCGACGAACGAATACAGAATATTATAAATAACTTCTTATACACTTCCCCCTCCCCCCCCCCCCACTTGACGCCACCAACATGTTATAGAAAATGAGCAAATCGTATCATAAAATAATTCGTATAAATGGCTTCTGTTGGAGTTTGTTACTCCTTACTACTTGTTACTAAATATACTTGCTTTCGAGTCCCAAAACGATGGAATATTTAAACGTTTTCTATATATCAACACATGCCACCTAATACATTATCATATAGGTACCTGAAAAGCTATCATCCCTTTGGTGGGCATATTTTTACCAAACGGGATTCACAGAATGCGCGTATATCAATATCATTTTGTGTGAAGCAGCCCCTGTAAATATCGTCACACAATGCATGTTGTACTTGACCAAGCTATGCATAAGTTAAATCATAAAAAATATTTGAAAAGCGGAAAATCTGGTTTGAGCCCCAAAGGGGATGGAAATATGGTATCACTTGTACTCTCAAACACAGTTCTCTACTATACGGCTACGAGAAACACAATACCTGTCAAAATAGCATTTGTAATACGAAGATTATAACAATTAAAACAATTGCATTTTTTTTAAATTCTTACAAGTCGTCAATCCATGTTAAGATGTAAGGAACGAATCTTGAAGTATTTTCAAGTGTATACCTTATTGAACTTTTAAGTTACAATACAATCTAAAATTGTTGTGAATGTCCACTGGTTTCATTATTATAAAACTAATAATTAAACATACTATGTTTTGAAAATGTTAGATTATACTTAAAGCAATTTTTATAACTAAAGCAAATTTTGGTAAAACTATAAGTAGTATCTCCACGTTTTCTCAACTTCTTCCTCAATACAAAAAAAACATTAATTTTTTGCGGGTTTAGAACACTTGGTTTATCAGTGTTCGAGAGCATTAATGTCACATTCGTTTAGGGTGGTCCCAACACATGGTACTACTCCCTAGTCCCTTCACTTATTGGACTAAGAAAAACCACTCCACTTTGCATCAGCAGGCACCTAATCCAGTTCACACCCATGCTGTCATCAGAATACGACTTAAATCAGCAACAAGGTTGATCTAGACGAGATGCACAATGCATTCAACTTCTTACGGCAGTAGCCACATATTATTATATTCGAGTTATGATAATCGCGTCGAAGTCATTATTCAGTGGCGAAGCAAGGTCTGGTTTCGACTCTTAATCGATTGCTCTCTATGCTATGCATATCACTTTCAAATATAACAGAACGCTGAAGTTAGGCGTGGTATTTATTAGAGTTTAGTGGTGAACCATTCTACAGGATGTGGCAGCATGGCTATACGTCCCAGTCCCAAGATATTGCGCTGTTGCTCTGCATAAATCAGTCTGGTAGCTTGTAGCAGATAATCAACACCGTTTCAGGAGGGCGTATCAACATTCAAACTATATTCATGTTGAGTATCAATCTTCTAGTAACGAATCTACCAATTGTAAATTGTAATGCCCTAAACATGTCGGGGTATTGGCCTTATCTCCTTTTTTTTCTTTTTTACTTTAGTTTTCAAATGGCATGTTCTGTTTCATTTGTAAAGACTATCCTTCGATTCTCGTGCGGGGATAATTGGTGATTAGAGCCTTCAGACTCGGCAATGATGGCGTCTATGGAAGGTTACGATAAAGCAAAGTTTCCCAAAGACTAATAAGTATTCTAGTATGGTTTTCACATTCGCCCAAGTATGAAGATGTGAAATAAAGGTCAATACACAAATGCTGAACTAACGATGCAGATCAGAAGTGCATGAATCAATTCATTGGCCATGAGAACATTGGGACGTTTCGTTGGTTCCGATGTCTAATGAATCCCATGCCTATAAATTATAAGGCTATGGGAAAAGTCACGAGATTCATTCATTGACGTATAGGGTTGGACTTGCCACCCTCCCTTTTAAGTAGCCCCTCCATTATATTCTTCAATAGCATATTGTAAATTTTTCTATTATGTCCAATAATCATGAGTGGTGTGTGCCTTGGAGCAGCCAATTATTGTTGTGCATACAACTATGGAAATAAATATTACCCTTCTGATCGCCGGTTGCATTGCTAGGCAGACGTCGTTCGCCAATGCAATGGACAAAATGGCCTCCATGGCGTCAGTAGCGTCGGACGGACCGGAACAGGAAGCAGTTTCGGTGACATAGGGCCAATGAAGAGAGTTCGGAAGTGCAGACAATCCCAGCTAGATCCAAATGGATTTAGAGGAGGATGAAAAGAAAAGAAAAACTGAGGTTAAATATTGACGGGAATGGAAAAGGGGTTTTGTACACACATTGCACAAAAGTCGTTTGGCAATAGTTTTTGAGCTACAGAAGGTATAATAATTCTCCAAGAATATACGAATAAAACGAGTTAAAAGAGATTTGAATGTCGTCTAGCTAAGCCAGGTCTCAGTGCTTGAAGAACGCCTCGTCCGAGTATATGGCCAATATACTTTCATTGACAGATTATCACCCAGCCGTTCAAAGAAGAGATTCAATTACTAGATTATTCCGTAGAGTGTTTGAAACAACTTAAATTGAAAAAAAACAATGACCATTCGGATTTCCTAAGTCTACATAGCGGTTGTAAGCTTCTAGATGTTATTTCCAACATTCACCGTGGTCATATAAAAATTTCTTTGATGACATTTACTGAAGGCAAAGTTAGTCAAAATATTTGTTGGACTTGGTAGTTTGAGGGCGGGGGGAGTTGATGATATTGTAGTTCGGGCAAAGTTTGCTATTGTGCTGGGATGAAGGGCAAATGGCGCGGAAATTCGGGATAGCGAATGGGTTAGTTGCGTTGGGCGGACAAAGGAAATGTAGAGAACGTGCAGCCAGCAAAGCTACGAGCCAGGTTTGATGGAGTGTAACCCATGTTTCTGACGGGAAGAGGGGGATACTTGGGAGACCAATAGGGGTCTAGGCCTACACTGAAAGAACTAGAACATCATCTAAGACAAACATTCGTGTATTGGATGTTTATATGTCTTCTAAATCAACCAGCTAATCAAGAAGATAGGGTGCTGACTGCTGTTCACTAAATCAGATGTCTTGCATTGCATTAAACCAGTCCAGCTACGATCTGCATAACTAAAAGAGTGAGGTTATGTGTCCAGTCAATGTAGACCTCGACTCAACAGCGTGGCAACGACGTGGAAACAGAAACACCCTCGATGATAAACAAGGTTACACTTCGCTGCTTTATGTCAGACTGGAGCGAAGAAATGATTGTAGTTGACTTACCACTTGAAAGATGTCTGCACACACAGGGGTGAATATGATGTACACTATTACCAGTATACTTATACCATTTCACAATGCGCTATATGTATATGTTTGAACCTAACTGTTGCAATAATACTCTTCAAATTTGTGTGTTTTTTTGTGTAGCCCCAATTGAGATTTTTACATGTCTACTGATTATATTTTACTTCTCAATGCGATGGGTGCTTGAATGTGTTATTCAAACCCATGAATGTTCAAGTTGTAACCGTGTCCCAGCATTACTATTTTAGCAACCGTCCAGAGCTTTTAAGTTTAAGTAGAGCATAAAACATAAGTAAAATAGTCATGTTATTTACGGATGATTTATATCGTTTAGAGGCAATTATTAAAAATTATAGAATAATATTATTGGGAGTAAGCTTTTGCATCGAATTGTAATTATTTACGACAAGCACTGGTACGATAGTTCACAAAATGTAGGGAGCGAAGCTACTGAATCAACAGATTTTTACGATGAATTATACTAAATAAAATTTAACATCTTTGGTGGAGGTGCCGGGTTTGGAAAATGAAAATTATATAAAACTTTGCGATTGATAATGCTGATAGGGGAGCTTAGCTCCCTTCTTTGTTTTAACTTTTATTTTTATCGTGCATATGAACCGTTGTTATGACTTTTGGATTAAACAGAATTGTCACACGGATTAATCGCAAAAAGAAACATAACACATTGAACAAATGGTTATTAACACAACTTCCCATATACTCTGTAACGGTTGGCGCCACGGGCAATAATATACTTTGTGAAGTACATACTCAATTATTGAACAATTTCTTAAGCTACGACTAATAAGCTTACTAGTTAGTTGTGACTACCACCAATGAAACATTGATATTATTTTGTAGCAATCACTTTTGGCAGGTTTACCTGTAATTGCGCTTTCAAGGGTGATTAACTTTGTACGTTATCGAGTGGTGAGTTGGGAAGGAATGTCCAAGGTCAAATTTTAGTACTTTGTTTATTGCTTATCGTCCATCTGGACAGGTGGTTTTAGCACAGGATTAAGGAATAAACTATACAACAAGGGTTTTACACACGACTTACTAACGATTTGTTCCGCGGTCAAATGATTTGGAAAGAAAACTGCTGAAAGAAGGAGCCTGTTAGTGGCATTTGATTTCGATTCGCTGAGATTAATCGTAATCTTTGACGAGTGATTAGTGATGGAACGTAAAGAGAAAAGCAGCCATGCAGTTGCAGCAGTCGGTGAGGGAAATACTATTACTCAAAAGGCTTGTCAGTATACGAGCTATACGTTCCGATTTATTATAAATCGGGCAATTCTTATAAGTAACAGGATCAACTCTGTTGTACAGGCTGTTTGGCCACAATGTTTAGAAAAATAAATAATGATTCAAAAGTAGTGTTCTGGTCAGTAAATGTATTTTTTTTTAAAGAAAACAAGAATTTTCACTGTCTTGTGAGCTTATTTGATTTGTTTTCTAAGTGTTCATTTGGTAAATAATGGTAATAATGGTAATTTGACCACTAGACTCAACCTTCGGTGACATCCTTTAAAAATATGAAATACAAAATATCAGCATCACCCCGATACGGTCACGATTTGCAAATTTCTTCTAGAAACAAATACTGAACATCTTTAATTTTCAAGCAGTCGAAAAAAGCAAAGATGAATGTGTTATGAGTATCACACGTAAGTGGCTTTAATGTAAGAATAAACGCTAACTGAAAATGTATACTGTTCTGAAAGCGTAATACATCATTGTCATGATTTTTGTTTAATTACAAGCAGACGGTTAAAAACATAGGGACATCGATAGCATGGCGGGTGAATGGCTTAATAAGGGGGTGGAGTAGATATTTGCTCATCTGGTCCATGCAACGAGTGATAAAATGCTGTAATGAGATGGTGATGGTGATGGGGTCAATAGCTGCACTCAAGGGCATTGAAGGTGTGTTAGTAAGATGTCGACTTGTAGCCTGCTTGCTCATCTAGCTTCAATAGTGTTTTGCAGTCTAATGTGATTTTATTAATATTATCACGCCAAGAATCCCCGAGAAAATTTATTTTAAGATCATTTCAATTTATTACAGCGACGATATATAAAGGTCTTTTAATATTTTTAGAATTTCTAGGGGTCAATTTAAAGCTGCCCCCCACCCTCTCTCTCACCCCTCCTTCCTGGAGTGTTGGTGTGAACATAAATATGACGAACTTTGTCTATCTATATGTTCATCCCACATTCAATGCAATTTATGTCCTTTTATCCCCTTAAAAAATTGCCACTTTAGTTTAACCCGAGTACGGAAAACGTGTTCACAAGTGAAAATAAAAATATAGAAACAAACTCATAGTGCTGTTAACATTACGCACGGAATACAGCAGAGAACGATATGAAAATATAGTTCCCCCCTTTCCCACCCCTACCACTTATACAACCCAATATCTCAACCCTAGCATTGCGCACTCTAACTGTACAAGAACCTCTTGTAGATAACTTTGGTATTCAAAACTATCTTCGAACAATATTTTTAGTAGGTAAATAGAGTGTACGTTCATTCGTCGTAAACGCGATAAATAGGTTTTGCTCGTTTAACTGTTCATAAGTACATCAAGTTGGTACGAACAGTTTGCCTCAGTCTTACACCATCAAACTATATCATCAAATGTTTGCTACAACTACTCGTGATCATTCACATGGACACAACAATATCACTAATTGTTTTTTTAACATATTTAATTAATTTAATAATTTAATATTAAACTAACTATTTACAATTTATTACGAAAAAGAAATCCTTCCGTAATGCTAGAATTGCCATCTGTATAGTCTAAAGGTAGTTTGATAAAGCGAACATAAATATCATCAGAACGCTAGATAACGACTCAAAACCAGTACTATCCGACTGACCACACCTCGATTGACTTAATGTCGCGGGAATCTATCCCGCAACCTACCGAATAAGTCTGGAAAGCTAGAGCAAAGCAATCATATTGATATTTTCATAAAATGTTATTATCGATAAACGAATCGAAAGTATGACAAACATAATCGAAATGTAGATTGTCAGAAAATGTGTATTTTATTTTTATTTGTTGATTTATTTATTTGTTTACCGTCTTTCCTATTCAGTTATAAAAACTGATTTATAAAGGACAACAATTTTTAATTTAATTTTTTTTAAATTGTATTCATGGCTCACATACGTTGTCACGTATAATGGAAAATGTATATTTAAAAAAATATTTTTTAATTTGTTATTTTGAACAACAGGCAACACATCACTTATCCCATGAATTTACTGTTTGCGTGTGTTTACTTTTTTAATCATGTGATTATCATGCAAAGTTGGTTCTCTCCATTATAAATCCGAACATGGTAGCCTTCAAAGATATTTGAGTGCAGCTTTAGCTTGATCTATGGTGAACTGAGACCATACTATGATAACCCCTTTCAACACATGATTATGGCGTACGCGATTTTCTATTTAGGCTGTAGAATGAAAAAAGAAAAGTTTTTTTCTATATAACTTGGGATAAATACTGCGAAATGAAATACTTAAAATGTGTTTTCATATTTTAGCCAGGTTGTTACCATGCTATGAATCCTTATAATGTGTAGGTAAGTGCAACCCAATCAAATAAGGCATGCGAGTTTTGGGGGTATAATCAGTGTATAAAAGTGATTACTGATGTGAACCATTTTGTTGATCAAACTGAGTAGATTAAATAAAGTCGTTAATAACTTAGCAATTTCGATTTGCAGTATCAGTTAATTCAATGGTGGTCTAGGTCCTGGTTTCCATGGTAGGTCAAGTGAATACAGTTTATTATGATACGACTCTAAATGATAGCTGTTGTGGAAGTTAACGCCAAAGTAAACTTTTCACCCATGAACTTGAATGACTGTGGATTGCTATAAATCTGCTACTTAGCAATATGACTTGCACTAATGATTCGAAAATTGACCATCGACTTTAGGTACAGTCGAGGCAAAGAAGTATGCAGACTTTCCGTATCGTCAATTCACAGCTTCAGTTTTGTAAGGTTAACAGATCGAGAACTAAAGAACTAACTTATGATTATTATTGCTTCATACGTCAGATAGATTGTTACATGGTACAGATACAAGAACGGGAGTTCCTAAAATGGGAAGCGTAACGTCTGAATCTATAAATTCAAAACTGTACAAATTACAACAAAAATCAAAAATGACGCAAAAGTTTGATTATTTCCTGATTCGCTGGTTTTGATTGTTGGCAGACTTCATATTCGTTTGAGTGCGATCGTCTATTAAATCATTTTTTTCTTTTTCTTTTCTTTTCTTTTCTTTTCTTTTCTTTTCTAATTAATTTAATTAAGCCTAATATCCATTTTAAATTTGTTACCAACATTTTTGTGTTATAAATAGATTTTTGTAGTAATTTCACTTAACTAACCTAAAGTTCATTGTTGTGCTTGCATTTATATTATAAGATTGATTTACTTGCCCTCCTTTGTAAATCAGTGTTTTGACTGAATATAGGAAAGAAGTTAAATAAATAAATGACATTGGGGGTAAGGAAATAGTGGCTAGCCCCCCAGAAAGTTTGAAAATTTAAGACCCGGCACCTCCACCAATTACTGAATAATTTAAATCATTTTTCGTGGGAGGCCTGCCCAGGGTTCAATTCATGCCCCTCTTCAAGTGTTTATAGCTAGGTATGTTCCGGATAGAACAGCTGTGAATGGATGTCAGAGGGCTGTTTTAAGAGGAATCAATCCCTTGCATTCGCATTAACGGCTGAGTAAAATCCCGGGAAAAACCTTCAGTCAGGATTGCCGGTCTCGACGGAATTTGAAACCCGACATCTCCGGAATCAGAGTCACGCTTAACGCTCGAGCCAACACTGTCGGTACCATTTACTGAATGTGAAAACAAGCGATAAACATTTTTTAATTGTAAGCTAGCTCGACGCTAAACCAAAAAGATCAGCAGACCACAAATTATTTTGTTTTTGTATACTTCTTCGACGTACCGTTGATTATGTAGCTTTTCTTTCTCTTTTGAATACTCCCATACCCGTTCAGGTTTCTAGATAGCCTATATGACTATTGTTCGATTTCATTTCTGTTTGCATGACATCTATAGTTACACTTTAGGGTACTGATTTGTTTAGAAAGTGTTGGGTGTCCTATGTTTACAAAATCACTAGTCATGACGTTACGATTACAAAAATTTGATTACAATTTTTTACAATGCAATTACTTTTCTAGTTATTAATTTGAAAAACTTCATAGCCTTGTTCAATATATGACAGTTTAGTTTCAGCACGTCCGCGATATGATGCAATTCGCAATCATTCGAAATAAACAAGTTGAATGCTTCAATTCGCCTTTGGCTGGGTGTAGTCCGTACATATACCTTCTCAGAGTTTTGTATGGATTTAAACGAGTAAATACATTTTTTTTAAATACATTATGTGAATTAAAATTGGTCAGCAACAAAATCCCTCTTCAGGAGAAAGTAGTAAGTAAGAATATCCAAAGGCTATTATTAGTTATGTTCATAAGTCCGTTCGTCCTTTTTTTTAAAAGGTATTTATTTAACTTATAATAATAGTACAGCAATGCATACAGTGTGTGAAAAATTACCTGAGCCATTGGGCTCTTAACATTTTAACATAAAAATAAAAATATGTATAGCTTATTGTATAGAGATATTTAGTAAAAACATAATATGTATGTAATGAGGGAAAAATGGAAAAAATTCGTAATGGCGTTTGCTACATCTATACTATCGATAAAAACCGAACACGACTGTATAGATTGAAATGAGTTTTGAGTTGACATTACCCTTTAGAGAGGATGATACAAAATGTTTTGGGGACCAGGGAGCGGGGCTAGCTTAGTTTAAAGTGGAAATGTGGTCTACCCGGCACCTCCACCAAATCATTTCAATTTTGACTAAGAATTTATTTGTGTCTTCTTCGTCAATCTGTTCATTATGCAGTTTGTCTCCCTATTTTGGGGACGACCGTACCCATTTTGAAGGTATCAGTTACACCAGTCAACCTTTGAATGAGGCAAACCTTGAACACGATTCTAGAAGGACTTTCCGAAGATCGGGTGTCGAACCGATGGCCTCCCGACTTCTTTCTCTTCTGTCACCCCTCGGCTTACCTCTATCGAGAGAAGTATAGCTTCATTTATGCTCATAGAAAACCACTTCATCGGTATCCCCTATATACATGGATGTTATAGGGTGTATTAGCTATCATCTCTTCTTTACCCTTGCAATTAACTTCAATAAACAGAAGGATTAATGACCAATACTCACAATCTTCTATAGATAATGAAAACATGAATCAAGTACTCAAGTTATCTTTTTGTGATTAGCTGAATTTTTGTGACTCAAGGAAAATCTCACTTGTTTTCATGTTAATTGCGCATTGTCGAGTAAAAATTTTCCGTTGATGTGTCATTGAAATTCACCGCTAGCTGCTTACTCGTAGCATTCCCTACAGTCTACACAGTGTTTAATTACTTCCTGAAAATCAAGTAAATCATGGACATCGTTTCACTGTGCACCTTGCGGCCATGAGGCGTGCCGCGCCGCGCGTGCTGCAGGGAGAGGGGGGATGAGGAGAGAGGGAGAGAGAGAGAGAATACTTTATTGAGCTGTTATGAGCAGGGGATGGTTTTATCTACGTTTCCAGGCGACTGAACCTAAATGCTACAGCAAATGGCGAGGATAAGGAAATGGGAAAACATTACAGGTAGAAAACGAACTGGAAAATATAATACAAACTGAAGAGAAGAAAAATAGTTTCTGTTAAAATAACTGAAAATAAGTTTAGGATGGAAAAACAGTTTCTTACTTTATCACCAAGGACTTTAATCAAACAAAAATGAAAATAACAAAATACATCTTAATTTTTTTTCTCCAATCAAGTCATTGAAATAACCAATTTAGCAATTTTTTAATTTTGAAAGAAAAGTATGGGTCAACAATGAACCAGATTACCCAGATAAATAAAGTCGTCAGGGGGTATTCGACGAAAACAACTGTCTGTCTACTGCCGTTGATACCATTTTATTTGTCGCCTAAAACTGGAATTGGTGCCAACAAATATATCCAGATTTACACGCAAATTCGGTACATGTTTAAACCAAAATTACGTGTTTCAAAATAAGTAAACTTAAAGCATCGGAAATTATTTTGAACTAAAACGCATTCTTACTTGCATATTTCTATTTAATTGTTGGCATTTTTTCGAGACATTAATTCGTCTTGGGGATATTTTCATGGCATAATGTGAGGGCTTTAAATTGGTTTGAGTTGTAAAATGCTTAGTTTCCTACGAATTAAAATATTCCCTTGATCTACTTACTGTGCACTTTTGAGTAGCAGATTTACACTCCACTATAACACACACAACTCGTAACTAACAGTTTATTATGCCATGATTTTATGCAACGTAGTTAAAAGATGCAGGCTTTTTATTTATTTTTTCTTCAACACGATAGACTTGCAATGTGTGCATTATTGTAATTTATGTGTCTGGAACTAGGTCGTCACATTGACACAGAAGTTGTTGTAGAGAAACAAAGCATCGCTAGAACCACCAAATACAGCGCCATTCTGTTAGGATTCAGTCAGGTTGAGAATGAGTGAATCTAAAGTCACCTCGAAGTTCTACTATCTTGACTTGATTTTCTTATAATTACCAGGTGTATAAGATCACCTAACAAATTATGGAGTTTATCGGCTTTAACTCATCAAGATACAAAAAATATATAATTTACCACACCAGCATACACATGTTATTCATTTAAATTTTACATCCTTTAAAATTAAATTTAAAAAAAAAATCGTAGGGATGCCCGCTGTTATAGGGTTCCCATTCCCATCAGCTTTACCAGGTGTGTATTTTTCAAGGTGGCTAACTAGGTTTTATAGGGTGTAAGGTAATTGTGAAGGGAATATCCTAGGGCTGTCTCAGAGTACTCAATCCCTTGCATTTTCATTGACGACTGAAGAATATCTCGGGGAAATCTTTCAGTCAGGATTGCCGGTGGCGGGATTCGAGCCCGCCACCTCCCGCATCAAAATCTCGCACGCAATTTTCAAAACTTCAAAACTTATTGACACAATCCAAAAACTTGGAAATAAACATCATTTTTGTATTATTGATCGATAATCATCTTATAAAATTGTATTTAGAGTCTACCCACTCAGTTATATAACTGATTTTCAGTGGGGGACAGTAAATCAAAGCGACCAAGCCAACCCTGTAGGCCCCGACAAAAAATGTATGTGCTACAATTGCCCTTCAAAAAATTCTTAATTCGTTTTGTAATCATTTCGACATAATTTTGACACTGAAGATGGCTGTAAAATATGAAACATTTATGAGTGCTAGTATTTGAACACATTTATGTATTGTTCCTTGAAAAACTATTGTAGTAACACTTGTTATATGGTGGGGTATTCAAAGAAAGGGCGATGACTGACCTTTTACAAGTGAAACAAGAGCTAGAGTGGGCGTATAGGAGCACCCCCATCCCCCCCCCCCCACCCCGACGAACTCACCCCATACAACTGAGTGACGTTTGTTTTATTAAATGTCCTGAAAATTGAGTTAATATATGGGTATGCAAATGTGCGGACGGCCTAGGCCTCAGCCGAGCGTGGCTTATGTGATGGATGACATTTCAAGCGCCGTTTCACCCGGACGTCATCGGGGTAGCCATAGGAACCGACCTGGTGTTATTTACAAAGCATTACTCTCAGAGGAGACAAGGATTTTTAAACTTTAAAGTTTTCGTTGCAAACCTTTGGGCGAGCTCAACCCCATACAGCTGATATCACTGATATGCATTATCAGCTTTCTCGAATCAGGTTTAATGTGATTTTTACTGTTTAGAAGTGTGAGAAATTGCTAATATCAAATGTCGTGTTTATTAAAAAAATATGTGATAACGCCATATTTAATTTCATATCCAAAAGTCAAGCTTAATATGGCGTTTCACTTTTTTTTTTAATAAACGCGAATTTTTGCTATAAGCATTTGACCTTAAAAAAATTCGCAAAATCAAACAATTTTCAAATGCCAAACTTGTAATAGTATACCATCAAGCACGGTACGGGAGTACTTAAATAAGTAACAAAGCTTACCGTTATTGTTACCCGGCTCCATTCTGGTGGAGGTGCCGGGCCCATGGACTGTTCCCCGACATACGCACATGCGGATAGACAGACAGACAGGCAGACGGACGGACGGACATACGGATATAAAGTGATGCTTGAAATGCGATTTAACTCTTGCAATGTGTAAGCACAGATAATAGAATACACGTAGTGTACTCTGTTATCTGTGGTGTAAGTGGAATGAAATGTGGGAATATACAATTTGAAATTTTATCTTGAAATTGATGAAAATGTTCCAGAAATAGAATAAAATGCTCTAGTACATGAACTTGTCTCAATAAGTAGCTTAATATATAAGTTTATCTTAAATTGGAAATGTCACACCTTCCTACATTATTTATCTTTCTCCCGCGGAGGTGGATTACACTAAGGTAAGGTTTTTCTTGGTGGCCTTCTCAGACACGAAATTGAAATGGGAGAGTTTGAAGTCATTGAGACATGTGAAATGTGAAATTCCATGTGAAATATCTTTGATAACCTGAGAAGAAGCAAGTACAGCAAGTATACATCAATATCATACACATTTTATATGGCAGAGAGAGCATTTTTTTAAGGAATGAGCTGTAAATAAATCATAAACATTATTATTATTACTTAGAGCGAGCAAACTAAGAAACACACGATCCATATTAAATATTTTTTTATGAGAGGAAATCATGATCCACATTGATCACACACGATCCATTACAACAAGTGATCAATGGAACATGAGATCGTATTTGATGTGAAATATTACTTATGCATAAGAAAAAGCATTAAGTGCAATCGATTATTTGATATTCTTAACGGCCATACTCATAAGGTTTGTCATTAAGGTGACTAAAATCAATTTTCCGACCATCTAAAATCATTGTTGGCCCAACTCTACAATTTCATCGTTAATTTCTTACTTTGGCAACAAAATTTAATAGTGTTATTACATTAACTTATAAATATTGTTTTTGCATTGTTTCAAACTCATTATTTAATGTATTTAAAATAGTGTAGGTATGCACATGTATGTTGAGAATTAGTTTTCATTGTTCACGCATATACGTTCGTTGAATAATCCCTTGACAATTCTCTGGAGACTATGCTTTATCAACTCAATGTTTTTAGCAGTGAGCTGTATTGATAATTGTATCAACAATGTTTTAGCAAACAAGGGCGTTTATTGTTTTACTCTAATAACAAAACAACAAACTGTCACTTACTGATTTAAATCTGTTAAACCCTATGTTTTCTGTGTAGATTCTCTTGTGTGGGTTAGGGACAGTCCTGTTTTCATAATATAACACACAACCTACACCTAAAAGCACAAACCGTTTAGGAGTTTGTGGGGAATATTTATTACTTGTGATTCTATGTAGGACGAATGTACAGATCGGTGATGATGTTTTGCAACTTTTCAATTGATTCAATTTAAACAATGTTGAACTAATACGTTGAGTAACCTGGAGCTAAAGCTGATTACGAATGCCTTTGAAATTCAAGGTGGTAGATGAAATTCTTAAACAATGTGGTATGCCCATTTTGAATCATACTTGTAAGAAGGCTATTTTGAAGTAACAATCATTTTAAGTTGCACTTTGATTTTAATTGTGGCAATACAATGCATACACATATTATAAATAAATACTGTTTTTGATTGAAAAAAATCATCCTATTATATTAAGGGAATATATACATCGAAGAAAAATGGTAAAACCAGCCCTTCGGAGGACTTTCTAACGACGCTCATTAAGGTATTTAGAAACTGAGGTAGCGATTTGTCATGTTGTTTTATCGACAGGACTCGTTACAAATGACGTTACCTCCGTTAAACTTCCGAATAATTATAGTAGTCGCTTGAAGGTATTAAATTGACTTCGCCCATAGCCAACCATCAGCGTACTAATGCTGTAACACGCCTACCACGCCAGACAGGTGAAGACCCGGGTTCGAGGTTACGTATAAGCCATGTCACACTGACCACCAGTACAACACGAATAAATCAAACAACTAAAGAGGTGGTTCTATCTTAAATTGTGTTTTGTTTATTTTTCGAATGGAATATTTTGTGTTGCTGTATTAATCATATTAATGTACATTTCTTTATATTGAATTAACATACGAAAAACCCGTTTGCATAATCTTCATTTTGTAATTTCAAGTAATACAAGATAAATCGTCTTGTGAAGTGAGGAATGGTTCTTTCCTTCACATACGAGCACACATTCCAACAAGTATCAGGCAATAACTCTCGCCTCAAACCACTAGCCTCTAGTTTATACGATAGGCTGGAAGTTTAAGGTGTGGGACGTTAGATTTCAATACAATAATCCAATGTCTTCTTTTCAAACTGGCAAAGATTAAATGTATTCTCCATCTTGTATATATTCTTGAATAGGGAAGGCTTGTTTTTAATTCTTTTTCCTGTGATTCATTGTGCCAGCATGTCTTATGGCGTGCTGAGTAAGTTATGGTCTCTGGACGGATATGTGTATGATATCATGGCTGTGAGGAGAGGTGAGGTGAGGTGAGGTGGTTTCAGACTCGGTCCCACCATCCTAGTTTGGGAGAACACCAGCCTTAGTCTTATCAACTCATTATAATGGCAACTAATCATGCTAATGTAGAACTTGTTATTGTTTGGGATCGACCGAAACAACAGAGCCAATCATAAATTATTTTATTTCATGTATCCATAGTCTAAAGATATACGTTATTTATTATGTCTTGGTTATTCAAATTAATTTTGACTCGTGTGTTACGAATCTCTTCACATACATCAACGTCTGAGAAGTCCAAAGGTACGGAAGTGAATACTGTTGTTATATAACTATGAAACTTGACCAGACATCCGTTCGTCGTTTTGTATCAAAATATATTTTACATTGTAAGGTAAAGTTACGATTTTTTTTATAATATGCAGGTTTGATAATTTTGAGCTGAGTTCCAGCAGAAATGCAGGAAGACTGCATGGCGTCGATGTTATAGGAAGCTTTGTGCCTAATGGTTTATGTATAGTGAAATGATATCATGATTTTAAATATAGAATATTTACGAATTAAGATGGTTATTCCCTCGTAAGTTTTATCGGCAAGAATCACCAACGCTCTCCTTACCCCTTTCTTGTGTTAAATATCGACAGTTTGCTATGAAGCCGGGTTTCTTAAACCCTACAGGTATATCGCTATTACTGACTGATTCCAGAAGATAATCCTCCATGAAATACGAAAATGAAGTTCAACACTGTTGGAATCGTGCAAGCCAGCGACTTAGACCCACACTTGTGTTGATGGTAGGTATATACGACGGCGGTGTGTTCCGATAGGAGGGTCAAGCTCGGGCCAACGAGATGGCTTGTATCTCCAAAATACCTGCAAATATTTAAAATCAACCGGTCATGTGTAAAGTCTTGTTATTTTCTTTTAAGCGTAGCCAATAAATTATCGGTTTGTGTTTTCATGTATTCACGCCTATTACAGATGGTTAGATACCAGACCGGGCTGAACTACACACACAAACTCACCGACACTAGATTAAAATTGAAATCGTGCTTCAACGAAGTTCAGAAGCTCTTCTAATTAACATTTCTGACGATTCTGCTTGCTTGAATTTTTAATAATTTTAATCATAATTCGATTTGTTATTAGAATTCATTCTCGCTTTTGAAACGGAGCCAGGCCAACCAAGAAGGGCCGTTCTGTGCAGGTAATTGTTTATAAATCTACTTAGTGGACACGTGTTTTGTAATGTCAACGCGTAAGATCTATTTCCGTGATGAAAATGTGATATCATCAGTGCAGCCATGTCTCTTGTTAAGACAGGCGTACCAATTATGTGTAAATATGACATCCTATTATAGGCCCATAGAAGTAGCCAACCAAAACATGCTCGTACCGCAGGTGTTACTTATAGGGAATTTTAAACTACGTCTAACCTGCGGGCTCGCAGTTCCATTTAGGCCTAACAAGATACTAAATTACTTGAGCAGTAATTGGGCAAGCCATTAGATGCAATTACAGTTAACCAGTATAAACGATATTAATATTTAAACGGATAAAACGATTGATAATTTTGATAAATTGGAAAGATCGGTTTTTCGAGATGGTAGGCCTACATACCAGCAGGTGCCAGAAGACCCTAAGGGCCTTGACTCCGAACACATCGTCACGTCGAAATTTAATACGTAAACGACGAGATGGTCGTCGGTTTCTGCAGAAACTTTTAATGAAAATAAGTAAAAAACGAAGGTACGCTTTCAGAAAATAAATAAATTTAACGTAACGCAATGATGGATTACAAGTCCAAATAGTGTTCTCTGCATGAAAATCAGTGTGTTATTCGTGAAGAAGCAAAAAACGCAAACGTGCTCTCCTTGGGACAACCTACCAGAGCCGGCTGAGTAAGCCTAAGCACTCCTTCCCATGTCAAGAGATTAAACCTGAGGCTGAGGGACGCGTCGAATAACTTATACACCTCACTCAAGCTGGACAAAATATCACCCACTCAAAAGTCTGTGTACCGGAGCGTAAACACAATAAATTCACGATTAAAAAGTAAGAGTTTCGGATATTTTCTTGTGTAAAGAAGAGAAAACCACATTATTTGTTATTCACCAGTATGGGTGAGGACTGAGGACGTGGTTTTAACACATTGCAAGCTACATTCTGTTTTCGTGGCGCTGGAAAAACTAAGGAATAATTATTTAATTATGTATCCCTCATCATACTCGGCACCTCCACCAAAAACGAGTTATGAAAATGTAATATTCTTTTGTAATTTTATTGACAATCTATTGGTTAAGTCGGTTCGGTTCGCTTCGCTCCCTCGTTTACGTACTCCCGTACCCAGTGCTTGTTCAATTGATTTGTTTAGCTACTTAACGTTTAGAAACCTCTCATTGTGTTTCTCTTACTGTTACAGAAATAAATAATATTTATTTCGTCGAAAGAAAACTTCGTAGAATGCAATTTGTGAACATATTTTTAAAATATATATTTTTATAAAACTTTTAAATGTCTCGCTACCCGTTGATGACATATTTATTTATCGGGTTGTTTTGTAGCGGTGGTATGATATTCTCATGTCGACGTTTCAAATACCATTTTGTCTTCTTCTTCAGGACGTGAAATATGACTTTTATTTTTTAAGCTTATTTAAAATAACCAATCAAAAAACTTTTATAGTAACAATAGAAAAAACAAGAACAAGAAACAAGAGTCAATTCATAAACTTCATATCATATTTCACGTCCTGAAGAAGAAGACAAAATGGTCTTAGAAACGTCGACATAGGAATATCATGTATACCACCGTTACAAAACAACCCGATAAATAAATATGTCATATATATTTTATTTTCCCAAATTTAGTCACTAAAATATGACTAAAATCAGCCAGCCCAAACAAGCTACATACTAATACTAAGTGAAGGGTTTAGAGTAACGTTGCTTAAGTCTGATACAGATAAGTCGTGTGCACTATTTTAGCGATCATCACAAGTCGTGCGCGCTACTATAAGGCGAGAAATCCAGGGTGTGGTAGAGGGAATATAAGAAATACTTGCTATAAATAATTACCACACTCGCTTTGGAAGTGAAACAACCTGTTTTTAAACGGTGATTTGCGTTGTGTATATATATACTATATAGCAAGCTAAAACACTCTTCTCAAAATATATGGTACACTCTCCTAAACAATGTATGACTCAACGAAAAATACAATTGTTATCGGTGCGACAAGGACTATCGAGAGGATATATTCATTATTTGTAACCATAGGGAATTAAATAAATAAATATTATCATTGATAATGATATGAGTTTGAATGGCAAAGAGGGGGAAGAACTGGTTTGATGCTCGGCATGTCCTTATTCCAGCAGCCCTGTATAATTTCTTTTAAAAAAACATAAACTTTGTGTAATTGCTAAAAAATGTTTAAAAGTACGCCCTTATCATAGCAGATTTTTAACTTCTATCGGAATCAATCAGAAAATGTAGAATTGATTCGGAGATTTTGTCCTTTTTATTTAAATTATTCTATTGGTTTATGGAAAAGTGCTATGGTATTCTTCCTAGTTCATTCTTACTTAGTTATGAAAATAATAAAAACACAAATGTGGTTGAAATTGGTTGATAAATTTAATAATAATATTATATATAAGCAGGACTGCCATCCTCTTAAAAAACTTTTTTAAATGCATCGTTTTAGAAAAGTAACAATCAATCATCAGTAATAAATACAAATTTATAACATTTGAGTGTTTATTGACCAACCAAAAAATAACCTTAATGCGTTTACTTAAAAACTTTCCAACACCGGTCTCATACCAACAACGTAAAGTGTTTGTGAAATGTGATTGGATTATAAAGACATGACGAAATCTGTAGTGTAATCAATTTATAATGCACGCATGAGAAACATGGTAATTTACGCTGCCAATCACTCAACTATTTACTATTCATCTGATCAACCTTGAACCCTCACCGACTTGTTAGTGTGAGATCGGGATATCAAGATAAACCTAATAACCCGAACAAAATTACTGCTCTTCATGAAAATTATTCACAAGCGTATACAGAAATTAATATCAGCTTCGTATTATTGTTTTCTCTGGAACGAAAATAGTGATTTAAACCGTGATTTTATGTATCCTTCTCATGCGACTTGGCCATCGATTCTGGTGCGATTCTAAATATGAGCTAGCACCATGGCTTTCTATACAAATCGGGCACAATATGGGGGAGCAAAGCAAGCATGGAGGACCAAAACATTTTCAGTCGGGTTACATTCAATAATAATTACACAAATCATCTCATTCGGACAGGACTGGGATTTTTAGTCACGCTCAAAGAAGGAACAACAAAAATATTGGAATATTTTCTCTATACTGTGGGTACCCATACTTTCGAACAGGACGGGAGCTTTCCTCTTGTTGTCATGTGTCCTAGAAGTGTGACTGTCCACCCTTCCTATAACAACTACCTATCCATGGGAATAAAATAATGAGAGTTGAAAGCTTTGCTCTTCTTTCCATGAGTCTTGGTTCAAGTCCAAGCCTACATATGGTAGGTCTACATGGGCCTACAAATTAGGTTACCCTATATGTCACTGATTTAATATTTTTACGTATTCGGATAATTGGGAGTGCCTATTGGATTGAAGTTATTTTTACATTTGTCTTTTACCATAGGCTGTATCCAGCGAAGATACACCGATAAATAAATACGTATTAGGTGATACCATCAATGTTGTGTGGTTGTACTGATTTATACATTAATCATATATTTTAAATCATTTTAATTGCATTCGATGTTAAATGACAGCAATGAAATATGCAACCATTTTAAAATCAATCAATCAGTTTGAAATTTTCCCCTAATCCAAAACTAAAACCCTCGCCTATTACCATCACAAAAATAATATTGATATAAATACACTTTCAACTTTCAAGACTGTGTGGTTTAATAAATCTCTGTATATTTAATTTCAACCCTGCATAAGGCTAGAGGTAGTATATTTGTAAGCAGGAAGCTTGTATTTCACTTCTGATTAACTGACAAGTGACATCACCCCTAGATGAGTTTTGAACGCATCATCTCCTTGGCCTGCACATCCGGGTTTTAATCCTAACTCATCTTGACGACTCTGACTCCAATCCAAGGAGATTGCTTTCTTTGCTAGACATCGAAGCTGTAACACTCAATCTCTATTCCCTACAATATATCGAAGTTCAAAAATATTATGTAAGAATCGATACTTTCAACGAATGATCGGTCATTGCCCCAATTCGAAAGTTTGTTTTTAATATTATAAACCTATAACATGTTCTGACAAAAAATTAGAAATGATGATATAATAATGCTTTGCGACTACATGCACGCGCACTAACAAACGCACACGCACACGCACTGGCACTCGCACTCGCACTCGCACTCGCACTCCCACAAAGGATATTGTAAGAGAAGTAATTTTTTGTTGTTATCTGATTAACATGCAGTTATTAATAAGATATGGAACGGTTAACACAATGATAGGGCAGTACTTCGTTAACTCAACTCACGTAGCTATATTCTGATGCTAGAAACGCGGTATTAAACCTTTATTAAAGCTAAGTTTCATTGATATTAATTTTCAACGTTTGTTATAGCTTTTCAGATCTGGCAAATTGCAAAAACGTCACGTTTCGTTCTTGTGTTGCAAATATCATTTACATTTTGGATTTTGGAATGGAGCACTGTTTGTTGGGTTTAGTTTATATAATGTTGTTAGTTTATTTACAAACTTACAATATTATAAATAGGGCCAATATCTCCGGAGCAAGGTTGCTCTTATTCTAGATTTTTAAAACCGTCCCCTTTTTAATAATATTGCGATTAAAGATTATTTTTAATGGACACATAATTTATTCTGCGGCATGTAAAATGTCCCTTAGGACATCATAAGTGTAATAATTAAAGTGAATGTTTGCGATAAACCCGTCAACGCTACGGCGATGTAATGTGACAGCTTGAACACGTCTCAGGGGGCTTATCGTGGCATTAAGTTTAGTATTAATATTGAATGGTTCACTTGTAAACTGACAGTGATGTATTTTGGGCAGCATATGTGTCTCACTCCAACCTGTCACATACACACAGTGATATACTTGTCAAATCACCGTTTGACGCACAGAGTATAATCAAACAACAGTTATTTTGTTCACTCACTAGCAAAGTAATAATCTTACGATTTTGATGAAAAATGTGTCTATAAAGTAATTCATGTTTTATGTATCGTTATGTCTATCAAATAAGAATACGAGATTAACAAAAAAGTAATGAAGCAACTCAATCAACAGACGGTCGAGGAAAAACACATACAAACAATAATATATCGTTAATTGATTTCCTTGGTGGAGGTGCCGGGTACGGAGAATTATATTTTAAGAAATTGCGTCACTCGCCCCTTGACTCCAAGGGTCACCAACTCCTGTATCATCTTGTTCAATGACATGCCAACAAAAAACACTTCAATGTGAAGTGTGTTCTGATTTTATCGTGAGACTTGTCACACCTCATAAGTATGTATATTGGAGGAGGTTTCTAGTTACTCAATCCGTATAACTAAGTAACAGGTCGGACTTATAACAAATTGCATTTTATTATCCGGAATTTAACAATAATTGTAATAAAATCTTATAAATACAAGCTAAAAAAGGTGGAAATTACCACTGGTGTTGAGCGTAACTGAAAACTTCACGGTCTTATTTTTGCAAACACATTTCGCCATTTTTGTCTTGTATGGGTGTAACTTATCGCGTATTGTGTGTGGCTAACGAATCAGGTGTATCCAAACTCTTGCTGTCCAGTAAATAAATAAACAAACTAAGCTGCAGACCTAACCACGAACCCTCTCAGCTCAGGTTTTACAGGTTTTTCTTGGCAATACACCCAACACATAAAGAACGACTGCCGCTCATAACTAACTCATCGGTACGTATATTTCTCTAATTGGATTTATGATTTCTAGACGAAACATACCACGGCGAAACTTAAGAATGTAATAAAGGGTAATCGAGAAGGTTTCTTGTGGTACGTGTTTGGCGAGGTTTTCGAAGGTAAATATTATGGTGTCTTATCAGAAACTCACAAGTTACCTACATTCTATAGCTATCCGAGGTAGCACCCTCTTCTAACTGAATTTTATTACTGCAATGCCTTAATTTTACACATTTTCATGTTACCCGTGTATATAAAAGCTAAAAATAAATTCAAGTGATAAAAAGAAAGAAATACATATTGAAACATGTATGAGGCCATTGAGGCGGGTACATTGAATGCATTACTCAGCGAGATCATAGAAATATTCTTTCCAGCACCCCTTATTGATGTAAAAAAAAGAAAAAAAGGAAAAAGTTTTTATTAAATCATTTATTTTTAATTCTTTGTGGGCACATGTCCAATGTTACATATTTTTGGTATTCCCCACCACCTCAAATAATCTAGGATTAAATTAATGTTTATCACGCACTTTCCTTAGAAACGTCACTTTTATAAAATATAGATCTGCAATAAATTCAGCCTAACAAAAATATTTCGTATCCAATGAATAAATAAATGTGTATTTCTAGAATATCTACAAATCTGCTTTCGCTGATGTTCTGTGGGAGAAATACAACATGTATATGCGCCTCTTTGACATAAAGTCACAATTTACGTGTATCATTAATATTAATTTCTTTGTAGAATAAAGTCACTTCTAAACTTTATGAAACCCTCATACTTCCGTCATTGGACAGGCAACCGAAAAATATTGTCAAAATAAAAGTTAACAATTATTTACTTCAAATCCAGGAAAAAACGAAATCATAAATTCATGAAGTGAATCTTCTATCATCATTCACTTGTACATGAAGTGGTTTTGTATATAAATGAAATAAGTTGTTGACTTTACTTTGGTTGCATTTCATAATTAATGTAGTTGTTCGCTGTGTAGAGTAAACAGTCATCAATTTTCCCTGTGTGGCTCTGTACTTGTTACTATTGCGTATAAAAATAGCTAGAAAAGAATGTCGAAATTATAGGACTGCATTCCAGAATTTTAGCCAGTGACTTCGGAAAATCTTGGAGAAAAGTTTCAGTCGGGATTACCTGTGAATGTAATCGAAATCTCGAATAAATTTTCACACGAAATTGTGATAAGCTATCTCTATCGATCACCAAAGATTAAATTACCGTATCATTATATTGCACTCGTTGAAAACGACCTGTCATACGTTGGAAAAAATAAGCCATCCCTTCATTCTAAATGTAAAATATTGAGGGAAATACATATTTTCAAAGCCAAGAAACCCAAGCTGCCGTCCATGTTATAATTAACCTAGCAAAACATGCGTAGTCCTCAGATCTCCATACGCCAGATGACGTTGAAACACCCTCGTAGGCAGGAGGCACCCCAGCTCCCCCTTGACGCACAATTTTAACTTTCCATTTCAAAGTTTTTTAATTTACAACCGAGCATAATGTCTGGGGATATAATTTATATTAACATCTACGAAATTGAAAACTACAACATTTAGTTATAAAAATGTCTTAGAAGAAGAAGAGTGGTGGAATTTATTATACCATCTGTCCAAACGACGGTGAAATCTAAAGCCTGATGGGCTTAGCCTCAGGTTATTGACCAATACTTCAATATAATGTGTGCTTCAGGTCATCTTGAGAAGATTAGTCATCATTCACCATTTATTAGCGATTATCGAACTTAATAGATAATTTATTGATAGCATTTATTTATTAATTTATATCCTATCGATCGTATTGATGACATTTTCACACTGAAGTCCAGCGAAAAGGCATCGATTGATATTAACTGTGTATTTTATTGAATTAGCGCTACAAACAATAAGACAAGGCTCATTATCAATGTCATTTGAAGACAGTTCACGATGTGAGGTCATTTCTCCCTCTACTACAAATCAATCTCCACGTTTCAAGAGATTGCTGAGAAAATATGTTGGAAAAGGTTGTTATAAATTCGTATTGCTTATAATTACCTTTAAATTTTTTTGCAGATTACCCAATCATCATTTTTTTATGTTAACTATTATATTATCATTCGCGTTGGATGTCAGGCATACTTTTGTATGTAATACACACCACGACCAGTAGTAAAAGTAACTTGACATAAAATGTCAAGAACAAACATTGATTCAAGTAAACTCTTTGATCTCCATCTGTGCACGCAGTAAGTGCATGAACTGTAAGCACTCTTAGCTGCGTGAGAACTTTTAAAAGTCAAGTGAAGAGTTGCGATGTTTAATGAAACAGTTTTTATCTGAAATTGTTTTTTGAAACTATTCATATATGAAAACTGATTGATGAAACAGTTCATGACTGAAGACTGTTTGATGAAAAAGTTTAAAGCTGAAGAATGATTGATGAAACAGTTCGTTGCTGAAGACTGATTGATAACACGGTTCATTGCTGAAGACTGTTTGATGGAACAGTTAGATGGATGAAGTCCATCGTCTATCGTGCCATGAATGGATATTACCATACTCAAGGAAACATAATTTACATACTTGATAATTCAAAGGTAACACGATTGTAGGGAAATACAGTATGAAATTGCAATTATGACTATTAAAATATATGTTTCAGTATCAAGATGAAAAGCTGATTTGAAAATCAAGGCGAAAAGGTGGATGGTAAATGTTAATTTCATAGCGGACAACATTCACTTCGTTCGTACACTCGCAAGCACACACACACACATATTTGATTAATTTTTCATTTGGGGCTTCACATAATATGGTTTTTATATTTACTTTTTGATCGTTGAATGCTTCTTTGTACTAATATGTGCCAATTATTTCAAGCAACATCTTAAAAACCCCATACTCAAATGGTTAGAGTGATCCTTCCTAAATCGTCTAGTTTGAACACTTCCACATGTTTTCTGACGTTTTTTTGATTTTATTAGAGCCCAACAGCTAAAACCTTTTTATTTTCTTTGGAGGTAATGGCTTCTTCGGTCCCATCTGTCATTGACAAAGTGAGTAACTGTAAACTGGCCGCGCATTGTTCTGTTGTGCAATACTTGACCATCCAAGGCCACGGAAACTACCAACCCTTCTCAGCATTCCTTCCTCGTGTTGGGGGTTTTGAAAACCGCTATTGTTTGTAACGCAACTTGTTACCTAACCATGCACCCTTCCTTAAACAGGTAGTGTTATATTTTTTTGTTGAGAATGACCCTGACCAAAATCGTCAATGTATCGAAAGAATGTGTACATACACTCTGCAATATATTGGTAACCGTCAATAGTTTGTTATATTCGGCAATAGTAGACAACGTGGTGGTTTCTTCATAAGGTGCATGTTTGAAGTCGAGTTACGATTCAAATGGTAAGTTTAGTATTCCAATTGAGATATTGTGCCATTTGTCACTGTTATGATGTTCAAAACGAGATTTGGACGAATGGCTCTGCCATTAAAACATTTTGATTTTTTATGCGTATATATTAATTCAATATTGGTATTTCACACATTCACGTTCGTTCGTTCGTTCGTGTTCGTCGTTTGTCTTTGTTTTATTTTACATGGTTGCTGCAATTAAAGGCAACCGACCAAATAGGGAGCGAAGCACACCGTTATTGTTTCGAGCTTGACACAGCGTTCTGCTCTTTTGGTGGAGGTGCCGGGTATAGAAATTCAAAAATAACTTCCGCCCCCCCCCCAACCTTTAGAGTCACCAAAAACAGTCTTCTTTGTTGAACGGCGATGCCAAAAATAAATGCATGTAATTCGGCGGTCATTAGTCTTTACGTGAGACGTTAGTCACGTCACGTGACCAACGCACAAATGGACGGACAAACAGAAAGGTGATACATATATGGGAGCTTCGCTCCCTAATAATTTTATATTTTTTTATTTTATTGAATAATAATTTGCCTGGGTCCATCGTAACTTGACAAATTGGGTAAGACAAATACCATTGAACAGAAATCTGATTTTGTATAATTATTATATTGTTTTCTTTGTAAAATAGTTTTGAATTAACAATATTTTAAATTTTTTAGTACTGAAAATCTTAATAATATATTCGAGGAACACTATTTGGGTTATCGTATGGCAGGAAAACCTAGGAAAAACGTTTTACTTAGGTCAATACTCATTGATATGGTGGCAAACGTGCCATCGACCACATTACAAACACACACACACACACACACACACACACACACATCCCGTGTGATGTGCAAAAACAATTCCATCTTATCCGGTGTAGATCACATCTGTACAATAATAAGTAATAACACTTCCCACAGTCGGCTGTGTGCAGGTTTCCTTGTTTTATCCTTTTATCCACATTGCGAGTTGCAGAAACCACAATTTCACACAAACACTTGTTTATTGTGAAACAGCACTCTGTGGTTTTCTCAATGTGGTTAATGCATCTTTGGTATTATCAATGATCACATCATTGAAAACAATCATTGTTGTGATTGTTATTTCGCGACGATAGTCTTTGCTCTGCATTGCGATTAACCATGAACACCAAGGATGTTGGTAATTGTTATACTTTGCTCTGAGATTTCGAATCCAAATCAAATGTTATAAGCAACTGTCCATAGAAATCAATCTTGTAAGGAAATGTTTTGGTGGTGATTGTAAATGAAATGTATGTAAATGTAACTGTGTGTGTTTAAGAGAGAATGTGTTTTTTAATGTATGTTTTAATGTGAGTATATGCACGAATGTAAAAATCAGTGATTCTCTATTCCACTAACTGCAATAACACCCTTGTTCATTTACATGACGATAAAAATGAATTTTGATATCAACACAAGTATAAAATATATCTCAGACAGTTAGTATATCGGTATTTCTATAAAATCACTATATCAATATGTTTTGTTAATGATAAGTTAATGATGTTAATGATGTCTCGAAGACTCTCATAAAGTCACGGTAGAAAAGCATCAAATTAGAATCCCCTTTTGTTTCCCTTTAGCTAACATTGACATTTTAGGTTGCCCGATATGAATTCATTGGAGTATCATGTGATATAATGAGACTTTTTAGGTAGCACTAAATGCAGTGTAAGTTATTATATTAACCCTAGTTTAGGGTCGCAAAATGGATCGTTTATACTGCATTCCTCTTGTAGAGGATTCTTGAATTTTAAATGACGACGCATTAGCTAAAATAGCTTCACCGCTTATCATACTACACGCTCTCTAAAATAAAAGCTCTCGAAATATGCGAAAACCACTTTCTGACTTGATTCTGCGCCACTCAGTCAAACATCAGTGCAACATCAATACAAAACAATTATTGGGATTCACTCATTCAGTGTATACAAAAACAAATAATAAATATAAATTTTGACTAAAATATTAAACACGGCTCGTCAGTATAATGACAATAATTTTAAAGCAGGTAATTTGTTTAAATAGTTGAAAAATAAATATAAATATAATTAAAAATAAATACAATCAGGAAATTATTTTTTAAATAAGCTAAGTTAAATAGTTCGAAGGGAATCGTATGTATACTATACACGTTCCTTGTTCCTAGACGCCTGTATTTTTATCTACGCAAAGCGTCAACGAATGCGATGTCAACGGACGCCAAGGATTGGGAATTGGAGTCCCAACACCCAAGTTTTAAAAATAACCGGAATAATAAAGGAGACCAAATTCTTATGCATTTTCTAGCTCCAAAGTCACAATTACTCGTGACTCTTGTCGAAACGAGTTCGACAAAGAGCAATTTCCTCCTAAGTTTACGTCCTTGACGTTAACTAAGAAATAATCACTTGAAACGGACACAATGTTTTCCAACTGCGAACAAAGATTGTGAATCTATCTCCTAACAGTTAGATAAATGTGTCTTCAATTCTCGCTATCATTGGAATCTTAATTTTTACCGACAATACCAAGTTGTTTGGTCAAATCACTCAGAAATTGGACCAGCGTTCGTGTGTGTGTTCTAGGTTGATACTGAGATGACGCAGTTCAGGCTTGAACCACCTCGTAAGCGATTATTGTATCAATAATTGTACCCTACACAAAAAGAATGGAATTCTATTACAAAAACGGAGTGAGTTTTTTTACATAATGATGTTAAGTTTTTGCTTCTTGTCTAGCTACAAAGAGCAGGTGTATATTTATTGTTGTGAAAAAGAAATGCATATCCAAGATCCCCAGAAAATTGAATGTACACTAATTCGTCGTTAGCCCTAAATTAATTTTGTTAATTACACAATCAATAAGAGCGAAATTCATAAATGCTCTGATAGTATACCGAATATAAATGTCATACAAAAATAATTATCGTGTTTAATGTGTGCTTTTTCGATAACAATCGATAGGTACTAGAACTGCACTTGAAACCATGGTTTTGTATTTTCTTTCTTGTATTCTTTGCATACATGTTTACATCACTTTTCGGTCCGTCCGTCCGTCCGTCCGCTTGAGCTGATGTTAGTGTCAGCACGTCTGTCGATAAAATCCGAACATGACCTCCAATTGGCATCAGTATTAATTTTGCTGAGATTTTTCCTTGTCAAGGACGACACATAAAGTTTCTATGGTGACCCGGAAGGTAGTGGGGACTGGGCGTGGCCCCAGAAAGTTTGAATATTAATATTCTTGGCCCCTCCATCATTATTGAACGCTGGAACAAGAGTGGTAGTTTGATGACCCCGTCTTGTCTTGGCATCGGTTTGACTGAATATCTGTGTGTCCTTATAGTTATTTTCTTTGTATCAGGATTTTTAAAACAAAACAGTTGAAACTAAAGCAAATAGTCAAGTTCTAGAAACTATAAAAGGATCTGTTTTTCTTCATATATTTTAACCAATCAGTTTACAATATACATATATTTTCAAAGTCAAATTTTGTCAGCTGTTTCAGAAATGATCGCCACCGATCAAATTTATATTGGCTTCTAATAAGTAATCCACATAAGAAAATACATGTTGTTCAAACGTTCCACATTTTAAGTTGTAAAGACTATTGCATGTCGTTTTCTTAATGGGGTCAGTTTTCTATGCACCAGCCTGTACACAAAACACCCTAAAATTTAACAGTCATTGCGGATTGAAAGGCCGTCGAAAAGGGCTACATTGTAAAACGTGGTTTATGCTCTTTTGGACATTTGGTTTTTGTTGGTATGTTCTGAAAGCGTCAAACAGGAGGTTTGTTTTGTTTTCCGAGGTCAGCGTATCCCTTTAGTGTGTGTTTTTTGTAGAAGTATTTTATGCCCCATAAAGTATTGGCTGTAAAGGATATCGGTCCTAAGAAATGGACTGGTGGGTGTTATGAGTTTTAATTCAGGGTTCATTCTTGCATTCCTTGAAGCGGTGTTACGTTTAGTTTTGTGTTTGGCTCGGTTAGAGGCGGATAGCATACCTAGTATTCTCTTCAAGTTACGTGTGTTTCGTAAGAAATTAGGCCGGTAATGTGCGTAACAGTGTCAGATTCTGATGCGAGTGTAATAGTGTGATAATGGTGTTACAGTGTAACGCATGTTTCCATTATCAAGTACCTATCTATCGCAAGTGATTGTTGAGTGTTCAAAGTTCAATGTGATATTTTATTACATAGGTACATACCTATTTTATACCAATTTATTCCCTCTTAAAAATCAAGAATGAGCCTAGATACGGCATCACCAGCATTTAGGTAAGTCAGATATACTAATACTTTGCAAAACTGATAATTGTTAAGTTCATTCTTCTCTGCAAGTATACGTTCTCGCTCTATGAAGGGGGAATATAGACGGGGGGGGGGGGGGCGAGACGAAGGCAGTAGGCCCACTTTTATCTTGTCACTATAAAAACGCCGCGTATCGTGACAAACATGGACTGTAAATCATTGCTCCACTGTCTGGCAAATAAATTGCAATGGTTTATGAAGGTCAAACTTGACGATAAAAATCAATTAATTATTATTTATGTAATTCTCCGACCACGATGGAAATTTATCGGCAGTATACTGTGAATATAAAGAAGAAAAGAGCAAACAACCTAACATGTCCGTGATTTTTTGTCATACCTTCTGAAAGTCAAACAAGTTGCATGAGGCGGGATCTTAGTATAGGTATGTGCATTTAAAACGCCTAAGTGCATCGATTTGAAGGCAATAAATTGTAGGATACCAAACTCTTTACTGATATGTATTTTTAAGGTATCTAGCTACGTACGTAAGCTTGCTTTTATCGTTAATAATAATTTTAGCTATACGTGTATAACTTGTCACTCCACGAGCCCCATCTAAAAGGACAAAGTACACCTATTGCAGCCACACTTGCTATAATTCTGTGGGGAGAGTGTTTATCTGGGCCGTAAATATTTTTGATATTTATTCTTTATTGCGAGGTTTTGAAGAGGCGTCCACTTATAGTTACGACACGTATTCAGGTTGATGATTTTTGTTGCTTAGAGATATTATGTTAATTACATTGTTTTAGATTTTTACTTTGTGATTTATTTACAAGTCAAATTGCTTAGACCTTTAGCATGGGGTTAAGGATAAATCATTATTCTGTACTCTGCAAGTAGGTACTATGCAATTCCCTAAACGATACCTTGTCATAATTATTCGTCTCTAGGTCATCCCATTGTTTGAAACTAGAAACCCGCAATTAATGAACTCACTAAAAGCATTAATGACTCATGGTTATTGAATTAATTGTATACAATTAATTTATAGCTAGTTTTGTTTAAGGCTACTTACGGTCAGACTTGGATAGCGGACTGTTTCATATATTGCAATAATTAAGTGTGTAATAGAGTGTTAAATATACGTTCATCCATTTGTATGCAAATTGTTTCAACAATCACCATACAGAGTGTAGGTGATATGTTATATAGCCAACCACAAATAAACAAAACGTCATTTATAAATGTATTGATAAACAGAAAAAAACTGTTGAATGATAAATATCTCAATCATTTCCACAAGCCAGTGTTTTATAAGCCCATTAATCGTATAGGTACTTGTATCGCGGAAATAAATTTCAGTTTGAAAAAAAAATATTTCCTCCCTTTTACTGGGTGCGAATTGCAATTGATGGCTTGCATACACGCAAATTGCTACTCACTATGGTAACGACTTGTATGGTTACATAGAAACTATAGTGACCAAACTCAGATTGAAGTTCGTGGCATTACAACCACTGGTGTGCTGGGTTGTTGTTTTACTTGCATATTATTATTACTATATGCAATAATTAACTAATTATCATACTATTCATATAGGTCACAAATTCCTCAATAATAACCAATGTTTGGAGCAAAAATGTGTTTTGATTGGATACAAGAGTAGGGTAGACCCTATGTTGGCTTGGTAAGGTTCTACTGTCGAAAAGGGTAATTTTCAGTGACACATTATTTTGATTCTGATGGGAAAGGGGGGTCAGGGTTGCTGTTTTTATCGTGCGTTTTTATTTATTTTAGGGTGAAAGATATCTTCAGTTGCAAGTGTATACTTCGAATTCTATTTTTCTGAATGTCATTGACTTTATCTCAAATCCATTCTCGTGCTAATAAGTCTTATGATGATGAAAGAAAACAAATATGAAAATACACTTAGTTTTGGGCTAGGATATAGCTTGCCCATTGTCGTGTTGAATATGCATTGGAATTTTGAACTAAATTCATCCCAATAACAAGTTTCGGCTGTACCAACCTTGGTAAATTTACTTCAAAGCTATCCATCCATCCAATTACATTTATAATGACCTATTGTATGAATTTAAACACTATGTATAGGTCGTCATACAGTTTCAGGCCTAGGTGTTTTAAAACTGTATAGTGACTGCTTTTATGCTTTGGATAATACACATATGCTTTTTGCAGATTAATGTCATATTATTTTGGTTCACCGATATCGAATGCACTCTCTTTTGCCTTTACTTTTTTTAATCTTATTCCAATAGCTGTAGGCCCTACTATAACGCAATCGTAAGTAGGCGATCTCATATTCATAACTCAATGAACCACCCTTCTTTTTCTGACATAATATATTATATATTAAATAATGGTATTTTAAAAAAATATAAAGTATGCTTGATAATTAATATATGTCTACGAAAATGTAGATTTTAATGTTCAAACTACTTGTCCATTATTTGGTTAGTAGTAAAATTAAACATGTAAACTACAATGCTATGTAGTGTGGCCTATTATATCCACAAAACTATCGTGTATATAGTTTCCAACGAAAGGTTTTAACGACGAAGACAAGTTTTGAGTACACAAAATTAGACTGTGTTATAATCTGCATACTGTGCACTTTAAAGTGAATTCCTACTACCTATGTAAATAACTCTACTCTAGATTTATTTTATATAATTAATGTGTTTTGGTAGTTAGAACATATCCAAGATCATAATTAATGTTGGTTGGTTATAAAATGTCCACATAGAAGATAACCTTGTGTTTTTGTTGTCTGTGATAGCAGTTTTTGTTCGCTGGCCGTTAACGTGCTCTTGATTATATGAGCGTGGTCACACGTAAAAATTATCATAAAAAGTGTTTTAAGTATGGTGGATAGAAATATGAAGTCCCAATTGAAAGACCATTAGTTGCCTGTGACTAAAGCTTGAAGCGTATTTACGTGTTACAATTCTGACAATAACATTTAGGCCTATACTTGGTCCATACAAGTATAGGGTTTGAAATTGAATTGTTGGTAATTGAAAAGTAATTGTAATTAGAAATTATTATTCACATAACTTACACAAGTATGCATTAAAAGTACCTACACTGTGCATGACGTTCAGATATTTAAAAATATTGTGCTATTAATAAACACACCAAGCAAACTAGTTTGCTAAAACATAAATCCACTTAGGCAAACAAATACATGGTTGGCAAACCGTTAATATAAGTATTCAAAATAATATAAAGTAATGGCGTCCACACAAAATAATTTTTAATTGCGTATAGATTACATTGAAACAAGTGAAGCTAGGGTAATATGATTTCAGCTTCATGGTCTGTAATAAGTTATATTTGTCCATGATTAGGCCTATTATCACATTCACAGGCCATTGTTGATATGATATAGTTAAACAAGAAATAATAATAATAATAATATTTTTTAAATGTTATGATCAATTTTGTGTTGTTATTACAATATTAATAGCATGTAATTGCTTAAAGATCCGAATAAAAACGTTAAGAATGCCATTTATTGTTTGTGAACATTTCAGCCAGTCAAGCAGAATACTACACTCATAATTTACAATCAAAATAAATGTTTGGGGTGTGCTACAATTTATTCCGGTCTGTATCCGATTACAACGTTATACTCAAAAGGGAGGGCTGAAATTGTAGCAGAGCTTGAGATTTTAATTTGCCGCTGAAATCATAAAAATTAAAAACAAGTATTAAACGTCTGTCATATGAAAGTGTTTAGCATTTATCCGTCGTGTTTTTGTATATGAGAGGGAAGTTTTTTATGTTCATTTGTACGTGTGCGGCGCGCATGAGTTTGTCCGACGGCAAAACTCTCGCGAGTACGGGAGAAGATGGCTGCCGCCCGGCGGTCGTCGCCCGCCATTGCTCCGCGCCGCACTTTGCCGCTCAAACGCCAGCCAAAAACAAGAAGCAATTGGTTTATAGCATTGTTTACAACTGATGACTTGTCAAACTTGTCACTTTTCGAAGAACGATTACCATAATAACTTGTCGTCTACGATCGATGCACAAAGATACTCGCGCCAAATGCAGATGCAAAAGTAGGGATAATTGTTCATGTCAGAATGTATCTTCGATAGCTAAAATAGGTGATTTTAACTCATAGTCGTAAACATTCTTGAATCTTTATTTATCTTTGTACCATAATTGCATCATATTAATACTTAAATTTTTATATATTAACTTACAATAAAATAATATTTAAAGTTTTAAATAAATCATAACCGTCCTTCTTGTAACGATAACTATTATTATGTTATAGTTATAACAAAAATATTTACCACAAAATAAAAGTTAAATAATAATGCAAATTATAATAAACACAGTAACGTGTGTGTATGTGTGTGGGGAGGTTTTTAGCCTATAGACCTACATCAGCTAAGTACCATTGAATGAGGCAAACTGTTCCAGGTTTAATGTGTTTATAAACAGGGAACGAGGCAATCGCATTGTCGTGATCTGGCACGTAGCCTGCTCCGGAAGACTGCAAAGTGCTTTACTATATTTTGTCAGAACAAATAATTTTTATTCTGACGTAATTTCGGTTACGGTTAGAAGGGGGATTTACTTTGGTTTAATGTTGTTAACTACAAAGTAGTAAACATGTTGAGCCCTACAACTCTTTACTCGCGATTATATTTTCTTGGGTATTTCAATTTTTCAATTTCAATTTTATTAGGACAAATTGTACATTTCATATTAAAACAAAAATAAAGTTTACTGATTCTAAGATAATGAGAAATTGTCATTATTTAGAAACACGTAATATGTAATGTAATACATTGTAAATAATAATTATTGGGAAAGGAGAAAAAAAAGTATATAGCCCATACATTATTGTTTTGGCCTAAAAACTAATATTTGAACATATAGAAAATGGTTAACCCTCTTTATTTATAAAATTAAATTAAGAACTGAGTGTATTATAGAAATTTTACTGACGAAATCATTATAAAACTCAAGATTGCGTTTAGCAAATCATATTTACTGATTGTGTATTTGATCTTATCTTTGCCAATGGCAATATTGTGTTACGCTTAGAGATTACTTTCATTTGGTCCTTAACATTTTGAAAATTGCATTTATACATTACAATTGCAATAATACACTTAATAAAATATCAAATATTCATATATATATATATTTTATTTAATAAGAATACCCCCAATATTTTGTATTTTATTTCACAAACATGCCTGAGGTGCTAAAGCACTCTTGTTGTTTTGCTTTCTGTTTTACACCCGGGCGGCTTCAGCCTTATAACAGTGATTAGGCTACATTGTAAGTCGTGAATGTTGTTACACGTGTAATTTTCATAATATTTATGTAGTGAATATAAACACCGTGTAGCTTTGTTTTTCAAAACAAAATATTCGAATAATGTATATAATTTAAATTGTATAGTCTAGTCGAGGAATACTATAATTGTTTATTGTTGATTTTGTTATACGTGCATTGTGTAAGGACACGCGCTACCTTGTAACTTTGCTCAAAGCCTATAGTTCATTCATGTAAAACAATGAAAATAATCTTCACTTGTTTACAGTGTAACCTATGAGGCACATCAGGGTTGTAGCTTATATTGCCATTATAAACACAAAATTAACACTTGTTTCCTCACTATAAACATGTGTTAACAATTATATTTCTTTTACAATTAAATCAAAAGTTTTAATGTACAAGTTTTGTAGTTGGTTCACTTCATTAACTGGAGTTTTTAATACGGTATAGCCAGGTAAAATGTCCAGAGGGAATTGAGTGTTTGGTCTCATTAGCTTCAAGTATGGGCAGTTCAGGTTCGTTGGGGACCTAGAAAATTGTGCTCTCACTTTCGTTTGGAATGTCGACCTACATTCATTTGTCTGTTCTTTCGACGGGAGTAAACAACGTTCGGATGGCATTATTTATTTGTGATTTAAATTTCCACTTGGTCTAACTTTATTAACAATTCAAGACACTAAGCAAATTTAATATTGTCTATTATAGAAATACACGGTACAGGACATCATGTGTGTTAACCCTATACAAACAATCAGGTAGGAAGTTATGAACATCTTCTTTTTGTTTTTTTGTTCCAGGAATTCCTGTTTATAAAACTATTATGTCACTATACTATGTAACCCACCATACCTCAATAAAGTATATTATTATTATTATTATTACACGGTATAGGCCTACATTAATCAATCTGCACATCAGTATTCTTAGTTCACAGGCGTGCATTCAAATAATATATTATATAACATTTCAACCTTATTTTGAATTAAAACAAAAGTATCGGAAAATTGAAACTTATTCTTTAAAACTAGCATATAGTAGTATATTCGCCCCTTAGAACAAATAGAAAAACAGATAAAAAACATAATCTTACATTTCATACTTGTATGTGTTATAATGTGTTGATATAACACAACAGTTAAATGCAACCGTTACGTTGAGTACTGCAGGCGTGGTATATAGGCTGAGCTTTTTATATCTCCAATGTAGAATAAAAATGCAGTCCCAAGATTTGTGTGGTAAAAAGTCACCACGTCCCTGATTGTCCGTTTGTTACTAGTGCAATCACTATAGTTCAGTCACTAGTGCGTGAATATAATTGACATTCCGTATTTTAAAACCTAGTCTGAGGATCTAGAAGCTGAGAAAAACAATTGTCACGCAATCGTCACGGAGCCACCGTCAAGGTTGTAACAATTTAATAGATTCGGAACATTTGCGCACATGAGCATATTATCTTCTCAATGTAGATTTGGGTGATTTTTGGCTTAGACCCACCGATTTTTTTTTCATTAAACAATTTTTATTGAATTAGAAATGTTACATAGGAAGGAAATAACATACTCTACGTATGGACCCTGTATGCGATGAAGTTCATTTGCAGCCAATAAATACATGCGCATGTTATGGTTATGATTCTTCCTCGTTTGAAAAAAATAAAATCTTATCAGTTTGTAAATTATTTTATCATAATGTTCTATGCCAAGTTGCAATTAAAGTGCGTGGTATAATTTCCAGATGAACTACAATCAACAACACATGTCTTTGTTTATATTTCCATGTGATCAAAGACCTCTTGCCCGAAATATTGGCATCTGGGCGATACGTTGAAATCACATGACAGTTCAAAATTCAAAATATGTCCAAGTAAACAATGAAGATTTATGTTTGCTATTACAAGGCAATGATATGATATGTGGTGATAATGTGTAATAGTACCTGTATAGACTGTGTTCAGCATACCGTCATAATGCAGATTTAATCATATGTTATTAAGACCGCACAACTGATAATATCATATTTACTGACATATCTCACTAACCGTGTTGCCTTGGCAATAATGTACAATCGAATCGTGCAATATTCCTTCAGCAGTCACAAGACAAGGCATAACATTATCATTGCGCTAAACGTAAAGCGTGCATTTCTGGCATAATGCGTTTTTCTCCCCTGCATGGTAATACAATCATCCTACATTTGAGGGTTTCTGACCTGGTATTGTATATGTAAGCAAGAACACATGTTTGTTAATTGCATAATTCTAAGCTAAGCTTAAGTCATAAAACTAGACATTAGTTGTACACACTGTAACTTAAACTTAAGTGTATCCTGATCTCTCATTTATTTATTTCAGATGGTCTATATACTTTCAGAAAGAAATATGTTAATTAGTTTGGTTGGACTTAAGTAACAGCTTCAAAGAGTTTAGGCAGTAAACTAACTCACTTACCATATGACAAGCAAGCAGACCACCGTAGTTGTTAGTGAGACGCACCACGCAGCTTGGCAACGCAATGATAATCCCAATCTTAGGCTACAAAAAACCTTTAAACACTTTTGTCAAGTGAAAATAATCGCTTCTAAAGGTAATCACAGTATAATTAGATTCAGAGTTTTGCGGTGAGTGTTGTTATACGATGATTTGGCGCTAGTTTATAAAAAAAATACCCACTTTTATATCCAAGGTCAAGTTGAAATCGGTTGTGCATGAGTGAATTTTCAATGGCTGTTGCCTCATCGCTTGTCTTGGAAAATACTAACCGAAGATGTATTATATATATTTTTATTGTCTGGCTACCTCAATCTTTGGTTTGGCATGCGCAATAGTTCTATCAAATTGTGTTTGCTCTTGATGCAATAAAAAAGGTGAAAATGAAATCGGTCTACAATGGAAAACAAATATAGCAAACAGTGATAAATCTAATTTCTTTATTTACAACACGTATAGTGCTGTAATGCTGCTTATAAAGCACACGTACAAATGCCAAGTATATACCGATATTATATATAGAGAGATAGCTAGATCACGCGTTTTTTTCGGGAGGTTGTCGCAAAGATTTCTGCCACCGGCAATCCTGACTCAGTAAGTATTATGTATCTTTGGAGTTTGGGGCTCTTTGGGGTTTCCTCACCCATTCTGAAGGTCCTCAGCAACAGCATGTGAACTGAAGAGAGGCAGATGTCCAAATAACATTTTTATTTCACACCAAATACAGTAGGCCTAATCATAACACAAATAAGTATATAATTTTATATTGCTGGAAAGGTAGGGAATAGCGATATATAAGAAAATAAAAAGAATGAGCATAACAATACGAATTATATATATATACCTTCACGGTTTAAAACGATAGACTTGTGATAGTGCATACTCATATACGTTTGAAAACGAGTTTTCATAACCAAGGTTATTTATATATTTTTATACTTATTATATTCACAAAGAAACCGTATTACTTTCACAGACTCTCAAGACTAAGGCGCACACTCTTGTAAGAAAAAGTGTACAGTATAACACCTAAGTGCGATCGTATAGCGGCCTATCGATCTTAAACATGATGAGCATATTTATTGCAGACTTTACAAAAATTAACTCGCGGTAAACCATTTTATCTCATTCTAGGTACTACTCAAAGGGAAAACATCAGAGTCTACCAACCAGTTGTTAATGGTTTTTTCCGAGAGAAAGAATGCAGACAATTCACGCTCAAGAGCGGTGCAAAAATAATAGGTATAGCAAAGAGTAAAATTGAGTCTGAAAATAGTTGCAACATCTAGTAGACAAATATGTAGATCTATTTTTTACCGCTAGAATAATTCAATTCGCAGAATGGTGCGTGGTGTTTTCAAAAGTGCCATCTTCACCAACAGATTTACTATGAAAAAATCCAATCGAATTAAATAAAAAAAATGCAGTATTGTTTTTATTTGTCTGAAAACATTTTCTATCTGCGATTATTTTAAATAAAACAGCTTATTTGTTTTAGTGCAAAGTAAAATAAGGGACCGTTCTGTAAAAAGGAATTACAAGTCTACAATAAAATATTCAATCATTTGTTTAAAATTAACCCAAACTTTAGTCTATGGACCTATCTCATAATTCGCATGAGTTTGCTTTAAACCCATTGTTGTATTAATTTTGACACAACTTCAAGACATTTCACATCCAAATTTTTGTAATTTTTTGTCATCTCAAAAACTAGTTTCAAAGTTACATATTTTGTCATGACAAATTATAGTTTGCAATGTGAATACTTTATTATACGATGTAAAACTCGAGTTATTCAATTTAATTTATCACTTCCAAGAATGTTCTTTTCAATTATGACATTCATCTCAAATTGCCTGACAAATAATCTAAATCCCTGCCAAAGTAAGTTCTACCCCACGTGTATTTTCTGATCCACAAGAAACCGCGACCTACCCCCACCTGGTTGGGATGTGCATGCCATAATGTAGGGTAGCACGCGTGGCGTCGTGAATGTTCCCCTGGTGCGAGTTGTCTGACATCGTGACTGTCGAGTGTACTGCCGATAAACCTCACACTCCGTGCACCCTAGCTACGGTGGAAAACCAATGAAGCTATCATGGCATGCTCAAACTTGAATCAAAGACCTGAGCAATGTTCAACCAATCAATGGGAGTACCGTACTACAAACACCTTGGTTGGAGGGGACTGGAGGTGCATCAGAGAGACTTGCTTTTACGACACATTTCTATTTTCTAGAGACACATTGTCTGGGAGTTTACTTTATCAATGAAATTAATATGAAAATCATATCGTTGAACTTCACGTAAAATATATCATAGATAAATAAGATAGTACGTTTTTGGAACTGACTTGCTTTTATGAAAAATGTATATTTTGTTGGCCGCCTCGAGTCAAATAATGTCTGAAACTGTAGGCTACATAATGAAAGAGAAATATATATGAAGGCCCCATACTTTTACAGATAAGTATAGAAAAATAATAACAAAGTGTGTAAAATGCTATGATATATAATATCAATAAGAACATCAAAATATAAGATATTTTTGAATTTAATAAATCAAAATTGAATAGAATTATGTGTTGTTAAAAAGTGCACAAAATGGTATGAATATTTGATTCTTCGTAACTGTGGGATTAGGAAACTGACTAACATCAAAAGTGTCCCCTTTCTTTCTAAATAATGCACAATTTTGACGATAAGGGCCTACCTACAAGAAAAAGCATCGACTACCCGTGGCTATATATATATACTGTGATCTACGTTTAAATCGTGTATAGCGATATATCTGTGGTTCGTGCTTACTAAAGGCATAATTATATACATCGCCACAGATAGTCTCGATTAGCTTCGTTGGATTGCATGGGCACAGCTCGTAAAATTTAATCAACAAAATCATTCTTCTTCTCCTTCCTTTTGTTAAGTAAAACAGCCAATTCCATATAGCATGCATGTCGGGCTTATGACTTTGTAGTATATAAGTTCGCTCTTGGTTATAGAAAAACCAAATCAAATCTAAACTTATTTCTCTTATTCCGACATTCGAACTTGTGATATTATGTCGAACTTGCGACAAGTCGACAGCTTACTCTGAAACGATAGCTCACTTGATAACCTCTCCACTCCACTGTATACTGGACTCTGTATAGAGAAATAGGTCATGCTTGAAATTCAAGACCTATTGTTGGGATTCCAGATTGGAAACCGCGTTTTAGCCCCCCATTCTTCAACCATATCCAATCATCACGTCTAATAGATGTTCGAAGCTTTCAGCTTTCAAACGTGGAATAGTCAATCATATCGAGTATTGCGATAAACTAGCTGTGCTACAATCCGGTCAGTATTAGATTTTTTCCTTCTTTCAAATATTTTCCTTGGAAACCTGCCCAGGGATAAATGTATAGGAAATGAGGTTAGTTTGTAGGAAATATCCAGGGACTCCTTTTATGTATCATAAGACCAGAATTCACAATGAGGAAAATTTTAGAAAAAACTTCAGTCGGGATTGCAGGTTGTGGGTTTTGAACGGGTTCTTTCTCGAATTCGAGTCTATGGTTAAAATATTTTGATAATATTAGCAAAATGCAAATAAAATAAGCTCTCAAGCAAATGCTAATTGTGTCACCTAACATAGCTCATTTTATCACAGCCTTGTTCATCAGCAGCATTATTATCTGTTTTGAAAGGCAGCAAGGGTCATCGCAAGTCGGCACACATCGGGTGTGATATATGTAACAGGAAGCTACTGAGTGATGTCAAGAACCCTCAGCCACTCCATGCATACATGTGTGCAGGTGGATGTATATGGGGGTATTATAACACAATTATGAGGGTGGGGAAATAAACATCTACCATGTATAGCCACTGTACACAATTAAGGATTTTCCAATCATTTGTCAATGTAGTCTAATATACTTCCACGTTTCTTCATTCAATTTTTTTTAATGGATGCGTCAGTATCACTTCCTTGTTTACTCATCATCTCATCAATTCAATTTTAAAGTTCGTGTGTCGTCCATTGGACCCGAATTTCCATGATGCCGCATGTTGATGAAATAACACGTAACAGATGCCTGAAAGCCACGGTTGTATTACCTTGTGGATAAACGACGCTCGAAAACTCCTCAGCTAAAGAAATGCATTATCACCATCATTATCACATCAGATCTATACCAGCCCACGCCCGCAGCCGTACAGTGCGTCAGTATAGGTTACCCGGTCAATACCCTTCAGCAGGGTCAGGTCCTCGTCAATTTATTATGTATTTATGCCCATAAAGAACACAGATGGGTTATGTAAAATAGGAGCATTGTCCAAGGGCCAGATGATCTAAGCAGATTTTCAACAATCTAAGCCGTACATATGGAATTATTTGCGCATTTAACTTGGCACATAACTGATCAATTTCGCAGATAGGGACCAAGGCTAGCGAGAGTGGAGGAGCGATAACAACACACGCCGCGATATCACAAGGTATATGGTAAAACCGATGAGTCTCTTACCTTATTACTCCGGAAGCTGAAGACGTAATTTAGGCAGCACTTCAACACTAGATAATGCGTATTGTTTACATGGAATATACAACATGCGACATAAAAGGAGTTGTACATGTACAAGATATTGAACTCTCGTGTTGTTATTGCTATGGACAATAAGCAATTGCGCAACCATATGGTCAAGTGAAATCTCGAACCCGAGCAATCCCTCAAGCTCACACATGCAAAACATGGTGATGTAATCATTAGCAACACATCACAGCATAATTACACACCTTGAGAAGAAGGAAATATTTATTATGCCCTGTAGTTCAATAAAGAATTACATATACAATTATATCCAGGCACCGACTAACTTATGCTTATCCAATATGTTCTTGCTAAGGCCGTTACGGCAAGTACTTGTAACTTCATTAAGACATTTCGCCTTGGGGAATAATTAAGAGATTGTATTATTTAAATATATCTATAAGAAATCATCATTTATGTGGACTTCAGAGGGCAACAGGATGGATGCCTACTTTCTAAGTTATTAGTATTTATTTTTTCCAATATAACTCTAAAATGACATGTCAATCACTTTGATCAAGAATTAGAACTTAGCCCATAATGTCTTACCACCAGCACAATCTTAATATTATATGTTATCCGGAATTAACAATTTTATAATCTTTTTGCAAGACTTAATTTTTTTCATGAACATAAATGCCCAGAATTGAGTATTTCACTTTGATGTTCATATTATCCAACCATGTTCATTATCATTGTAATTGATTCAAATTTTTGGATTTCGCGGCCCGTTTATATTGAGTTAAAACCAATGAGGTAACGAAATGTCGAGGTAAGTGTTATAATGTTTAGCCACGACGCGGCAAAATATCTCTTTAGCTTCGTTACACTTTGATTCAATTGTAATTGATAAATGATAATATGTAACTTGATAATACGTTACTTGTCATTATATGTAACTTGATAAAAATGTGACAAGATATAATCTAACGTGACAAAATGTTACTTAATTGTATTGTAGGTTACTTAGTAATTTTCAGCTTTGTAATATGCAATTTGGTAACATTAACGTTTGTAATAGGCTAGCTGTTGTGTATATGTCCCTTTGTACAATGTAACTTTGTAAATGTAACTACACATTCGTAATTTGGTAAAATGGACAATTAAATGTGTATGAGAACAATAATTAACACATACATCGAGTTCCCATAACAATATTATTGTAACATTACACATTGAGATGATGTCTTGCTGGGACTCAGTATACGCCGCCATTTCGTTTGGTTACATGATGGGGCTCGGCTAGGTTAGCGCTGGGCGGTTGCCGAGGCTGCTCCGCCCGCCATGCGAAGCAACGACCGCCCGGGACCGCGCCCGACGCCGCGTCGCCATTCGCTCGCCACTCGCTTCTTCAAACCAACACACTTTCAAAACCATTGGCTCATTCACGATAAAAACATTAATTAATACATTATAACAATTGTTTGCAATACTTCATTTATATAATCGGCTAGAAATCATTTGTTTAATAATTCATCAATCATTGTTATTTCAATAAGTCCATTAAAAGATCATAATATGACATTGATATTATTGATTACATCGTGTAATTTGTAACAATAATAATAATTGATTGATTATTATTATAGGCTAAAGAAATACGACACCGTCCCTATTTCAATATATTTATTTTTGTAAATGGGATTATCAATATGGTTCCAATAGGCATATAGGCCTATAAGGTACGTGTTAACCATTGATGGTCTATTAACCTTGCGTGTAAACAATTACTAATTATGTGGTGTACATTGAAAGAAATAGACTCGTAGATTTGATGTGAAGGCAGGGGGAAGGAGCAAATAGTTCTAGCCGTTCGGGCTCCGCCGTCGGCTCCTGATTTAGCCGCGCACCTCCTCTAACGTTGTGCGTAAGAGGCCATTCGTACACTCATTACAATAAAACCGAGGCGTATTGATAATTACAAATGAAAGATATGTGAAAGTGATGTGCAATATCTGTCTATGTAGCGTGTTTTGTTTTCTTTGGCAACTTGGTATAACGGTTAGGCGAAAGGATTTTATAGGCTCTTCAACTTAACTTTACTACCTCATAAAATACTTTACGATCAATTTAATTTTACAACATAAACAGATATAAAAATGAATACCTACTGTTAGGATAGGTCTGGGACGATATAGTAAGCATTCATTCATTCATGGCCCTCTTGTATTAACTTGTAGTATGTAGTATATTGTCAATTAAATTATTATAAATAGGCTATCGCATTTTGTAGTGCTATAAAAGCACATGAACAGCGCAGAAATGTGATGGACCTATTTAACAACTAAACAAGACCAATAAAATGTTGACATAATAGCCTAAATGTGCCTTTCTGGACTTGCCCATGATTCATAAAAGATTGCAAGGTTTTAGGCGTTCGCGTAGGTCCTACTTTTATGATTCTATACTCTTATTTCAACACGCGAATGAAACCGCGTGATATAAACATTGAGATATGTTTTAACCACAAACAAACAGTTTATGATGGGGCTCAAGCGGGGTCTATACTTACCAATACATGGTGCGATTCAATAGTAAGTACAATGTTTTTATTTTCAATAAGTAGAAATGTAAGTCAGGCGTAAAATAACTTGTATATGGAATATTTCATGAAGGATTGCATTGGCTTTCGTGGCCCGTAATAATACTATTGGGCGGTCTCGGATTGTGTTGAAGACAATGCGACCCGAAGTAAGCTGCGAAACGTCAAGCGCACTACTATAACAGATGTTTGTGTGTTATTACACTCTCATTAACGCGGAGCAATGTTCCGAAACCATTCTAATATTGTGATATATTTATTGTGAAAAGAATATAATTGTATGCTAAGTCATCTTGCGTAATAACTTCGACTATTTTATTTACTAACATTGTTTACATTCCATAAATTTAGGATGCATGTGGACATTGTTGACCATTATGTACATAATTATACATTATAATGTGCCTTATAACTTTGTGAAATATATATTTATGTTTTTGTTTTTCGAATACCATAAGAAAAAATATAGACAAAACAAAATTTAAAGCCAATACGCCTTAAACTTCTGTCATTGGTATATGAGGGCTTGTTCAATATTCCAAATTGAATTTCAAAGAAGATATATTGATGGTCGCCGCTTTCTGTATTGAATCAATAAAAAGCTATGCTCGTGCATGTAGCTAGAATAGCAATGAGCTCATATCATATTAAACGTAACGGCCTGAATTATACGCCACTCTTTACAAGGGTAAACTAGAATATTTTCCAATAATTATTTTTTAATATATTTATTTCAATGTCTAGACATATATATTAAATTGATCACTGTAACTCGTGATAAGATAAAATATTCCGTATTTCTCATAGTAATTTTGTTTTATGCCTGTTAATAATAAAGATATGATTAACTTGCCTTTCCATCCTAATAAACAAACGATAACATACATGATAGGATTATACACTTAAAAATCCTTAAAATTCGTTTTCTTGTGAACACCTAACAATGCTCAAAGTTGCAGTACTAATACAAATATTCAGTTGTAATGAAATCTTCTAATAATCGTCAACACTGCTAATTTAAATAATTAAATGACATTCACATACTTGTTTTATATGTGAAAAGACTCTGAAAGTACACATTTTTAGATAGTTTGCTCTGTTGAGTACTTTAATTATTTTATTAATTACTCTTTGAATCGCTGAAAGGATGTTAGAATGTCTAAGCATTCTAAACACTTTCATGATGAGCGCACAGTACTTGTCGACCCGATTGAACAACACATACTTACCTAGGTCTTTGAATCAGGTGATCTTTATCGTAATTTATGCCTAAATGTTCAAATGTGAATTATTTGTATTTTGGTGAGACATCCTTACAGTAAGTAGAGTTGTTTCTAAGGAAATTAGGAACAGATCGAGATGTCATTATAGCAACCACACCTTTAGAACCAGTGGATAAAAAGCGTTCAAAAACTTTGTATTTTGTTTGTAAACCAAATCAAAATATGCTCATTTTAGAATCATTTCAAACGCTTCAGCTCGATCACTACATGAGTGACACATGTCCTATAACTTATACAAGGTTAAGGTATAGCTACCAATTAGTTTCACGACCTCTACAGAAAATGATTGCTTCAGCAAATTAACACAACACAATTAAATAGGCCTACACCAAAAAATATTGGGAATAAATTAATTATCATTTAATGAAGCATTGATTTATTTTGCATTCGAAATAACAACACATCAGACCACAGTTCAACGTATCACTGATATACTTATAAAGAAATCATTTCTTTGCTCCGCTTTATTTCTGCAACGAAGTGGTTGTGACAAGGATAGAGGCGACGAAAACGACGCTGCATACGGTTTGTCAAACATGCAGCCACAAATCTACCACAAAACTACTCAAAACTATTTCTCAACTACTTGCTTATTGAACACTTACCAATTTCACAAATTTCTAAATGATTTACTGCGTGGGAGCAACGTTTCGTGTAGAAATAGATTGAGAGCGTGTGTGTGAGTTTGTGGCGCGTCTCTGGCGTGAAGTAGAAGCAATATGGCGGCCCCCTCCTCGCCAAGCAAGCTGCTGCCTCCCTACATTCCTCTAAAACACACTACAATCATCTACGACACATACTTGAAAATACTCCGTGAAACTTATAAAAAGGATTCGTTCACACTACAGTACGTGAATTTTAAGTTAAATGGCATATCTATATTTGTAAAATGTATTTATTTGTTTCTATAGGGTTACTCAAAATATCTACACCACCCATAAAATGATATACCACAAACAGATTTATAAATTTAAATTTCGTTCAATAAAAGCCTTCTACGAATTAGGCCTTCAAACGTTCCATAAATGAGGTCACTACACTAAGTATTAGGCTACAATATTTTATTATTAAGACATAAAAATACGAAGTCATGCAGGACCTTTTCAAGGTTAGACATGAAAACTCTATATAATTTGTATGATGTTTGATGCATGGTTTAGGTTTTAGTAGTTTCTTTCATTGAAACGACAACACAAGTCACAAGGGCTTTTAGCTGACTGTTAATCGTGTGTAATATACATACATTTTCGTATGTATGGTTAGGGAAAATATATACACTGAGAACCTTAATATTCAAGAAAATATCGACACACAAAACATCTATTAAGTTTGACTTTACTAAGAAAATTGTCGAAAAAATGTCCTGGAATGTTAAAAGTTAAATCTAATGAAAATCGTTTCCAGTAAATGTTTTCGAGAAGGTAATAGCAAAAGCTCCGCCCCCTGTCTGTTTCCTGTAGCTTGACACAATGCCAGTCGAGCCGCCATGCTAGCAAGGCGCACTGGGTAGAAATGGCTTCCTCGCTCGCTCTCCCCCCAGGCCCTATAGAGTCGACCCAGCCGTTCGTTCACTTGGCCACACGTAACTACCAGATCGATTAACTAACAAATACGAACGATTGGAAACTAATAATCGGCATTCCATAAAAAATACAGATGAAATTAGTATGTGGATATCAAAAAATAATATACCAATAAAAATAATAACAAATCAAAATAATAATAACAATTATAATAATTAAAAATATAATTAAAAAAATCATTAATCAAAGTTTCTTTCAGGATATTTTGCCGCGTCGAGAAATACAATCATTATTCCTCGACGTTTCGATACCTATGTGAGTAATTGTATGATTCAATGTAAATGGGCCGCGAAAGGCTAAAAATGTGAATGAATAATGATAAAAATTAAAATGTGGGTTTATGATAAAACCGAGTCTGCACATACTTAGGATATCCAACATGGTTATCTTGAGTACTGCTTGTCAATACGTAGGCCTATACACAAATTGTACTAGAAGTAACAAATATCAATGTCAATTATCTTCAAGAAACACATTGTGACAATTCGTATTAAGTTATTTGTTTTGATACCTATGTGGGTAATTGTATGATTCAATGTAAATGGGCCGCGAAAGGCTAAAAATGTGAATGAATAATAATAATAATAATAATAATAATAATAATAATAATTAAAATGTGGGTTTATGATAAAACCGAGTCTGCACTTACTTGGGATATCCAACATGGTTATCTTGAGTACTGCTTGTCAATGTAGGCCTATACACAAATTGTACTAGAAGTAACAAATGTCAATGTCAATTATCTTCAAGAAACACATTGTGACAATTCGTATTATTTGTTTTGATAACAACCGTAATAGACCATCTTGACGCAATTACAATATACAGGCAACATTAATTATTTTAAAATATCAACTCATGCTAAATATTCTAGCACATACCGAGCATACAATATTCTTGACACTTCCATAAAACATATAATATAATTTAAGACATGTTAGGCTACAGAGAATTATATGCACCGAGTCTTGAAATTTGCTTCACTGTCCTGACTTAATACCCTAATGCTGTGTAGTAGGAATGTGTATGATAAATGCGGTGTATAATATTTATGTTTGGAGCGTATGGGTATACGTATCGTTTAAAACATGTGTTACGCATAATTTTGAAGCATGCATTAAAAATTGCGTAGGCCAACATAAGGCTAATCATATTTGTTTACTAAATAACATGCACTGTTAGTAACACCTCGAAATGAATAATATACGTGATTATTTTTGTGAATAGGATAATTATGCATATTTTCTATGAGCATAGAGAATTTAGTTCTATCTTGTTGGCATTATGCTTATGCAGTGAAGTCAAAGTAAGTTGTGGGTTGTAACGTCAAATTCGCTCAGCTGTATTATACAAAATTTATTCGTATACGGGAGAATATCTGGTTTGGATTGCACTTAGGTGTATATATGTGTGTGTCTTTAACACTTTCACAGTAACACAGCACAGCATTTAAAATTTTCAATTGTATTTTCCAATGGGAAAACTCACGTAATTATTTTGCACGTGTGAAGAGTTTTGTATCTTTTAAATGGTTACAAAACTTTGGCTACTTTATTGAGTAGATTGTGATCATTATAACATCTTTCTCGAGCGCTATCTCCCAGTGACCAGGCATTAACTCTGACTGTATATTTTCCGGCTTTTAGTTCCGAGATATATTAAAAACCATATCACATGAAGGATTTTGTAAACGGGGTCTCACACTATAAACTTGAAAAAGCTTTACTCTGTCATGGTAAACAGAATATTTTTTCGCAAACTAAAATAGTTTAGTTTAGTTTATTCTCCCTTTTTAATTGATTTAAGTTATAAAAAAAAACATTATTCTTAGGTATAGAAAAAAAAAAACAAGGCAGAGGAGTAAGAAAAGGTTTCTCCACTCTACATATAATATTTAAATCCATAGCTAAAAAACTTAGAAAACTTCAAAGTCAAAGAGTGTTGTGCTGCTTTTTAGGAGTCGCCTGAATAGCGTCGATTGGAACAACGTTGACATCTCGTGTGTAGTGTACTTTCTTTGTTCCTCCTAACCTTTCGTTGTGCAAGGCCTGTACAAACGAGGTGGTCGACGTTATTCCAGTCGACGCTATTCAGCGTCCCCGTTTCAAGCCGAAGAGAGGTGGATGATATTTGAGGATGAATGCTTGCCAACACACGTGTGTTCTGGACTTGCCCCCAAACGTATGAGCCACCGCGGGCAAGCTGAGAGCTAATGTTCTAAATTTATCAAGCTTCGTCTACATGCGTAAGCTATATTTGCTTCTACACACTTCATTTATAGCACAAGTTACGAAGTTTGATATTGTTTTCGTCGTTTATAATCCGACTTCCATTCATAACAGTTGTGGAAAGGGATATGATGATGACTATTTATTGAATGTAATTATTTAAAAAGGATTCGAACCCAGATCACTTGTTGCTACATTCTCAGAACCATCCCATCTTATAAGAGCAATCGTGGAACAGAAGACAATCTCAGTTACGAATGATACGTAGGCCTACTGATCCAATATAAAATATAATATTCATTTAAATAATTTTAAATCGATTTTTGTGTTGCTTAGAAATGCAATCATATTAATATCTAGATTATTCTCGGTCTTTGCAACTGTTTTTTCTTTCGTAACTAAGTCTCCCTTCAGACTTTAGGATAATCACTTTTTAAACGCAGAGTAATGAAAACTCAAAACTAGGTACCCAACACTTTTAAACCGATAGTTAGGATTCTGGTTTACAGTCTGCTCCAAGTCCAGTTTTTTAAACCATCCGAGTATAGTCAGTGAATTAACTAATACGTTTCAGCAACTTCGCGTTTATCCAGTTGAAGATCTTAAGAACTCATTTTCTTATTATAGGACCTATTTACCAAAGCTAATTGAATATTTGTATTTTTAATTAATGCTAACATTTATATAAATAATTATGAGTGTAAATGTGCGTATGAACACAGAAAACCACAAGCCGAAACAACCTTAGGTCAATTAACTCAATGAATACATCAGAGGAAGGAAACTGATAATGCCTCAAGAAAACTGTTATATACAGGACAGTGGGGAAATCTGCTGTTTCTATAGCTTCTCATTGCACCCATGTAGGAGCATGCAAGGCTAAAGGCTGCATGCCCTATATTCCGGTTTTGTTCCGATTCAAATTTTTTATGTCGCCTACACTCGGCTAATAAATCGTGCTGGTTGGAATTCACTGCAAATCAATTTTTCCCTGCTAGAGCGAAGCCATTGTTCTCGTATCTCTCTCGTTCTCTTGAGAGCTGAGCGCGGGGCTTTTTGTTACGATTCGAACAATCCTCATTCTGTGCACACAAGCCGGCGAGCACTTTCATAGACGTCGCATCACCGTAGCACTGATCTCTCTGTATGACCCAGGAGACGGGTGCATGGCAAGCGACCACTCAAAGCTACTGGCAGGGGCACAGTACTTGTCACACACTCACGCACGCACGCACTCACAAGCACACGCGCACACTAACAAGCACGAGCAGAGATACTATCACAGCGACTACTACCGTAACACAAGACAATATTGCACTAGCACTATATAGCACGAGCACTATAGCACTATAGTACAGGCACTAAAGCACGAGCACTTTTGCACTAGCACTAGCACGAGCACTATATCACTATGGTACGAGCACTATGTACTGGCAGACTACAGCACGACCACTCATTGCACTAGCACTAGCACATAGTACTGAGTCACAATAGACGGCACTAAAGCCCGCAGCAAAAACATACACTGCAATACGTAGCACTATACTCATCTTAGCACAGTGTAACGGTGAGCATACGACACTAAACTACGAGGCACAGATTGCAACTCAGAGGCAAACTACGACAACAACAAACACTGCATCGCATACACATAGCCATCACCTATAGCACTGATCTCTTGTATTGACCAGAGCGGTGCTGCAAGCGACCACTCAAAGCTACTGGCAGGGGCACAGTACTTGTCACACACTCACGCACTCACAAGCACAAACTCACGCGCACAAAGCACGAGCAGAGATACTATCACACGACTACTACATAACACAAGCAATATTGCACTAGCACTATAGACGACACTATAGCACTATGGTGCGAGCACTATAGTACTGGCACTAAAGCCCGAGCAAAAATAACACTATAATACTAGCACTATAATACTAGCACTATATGTAACTGTAGTTCGAGCACTATTGCACTATAATACGAGCACATGGTATTAGCACTATAGTACGAACACTATAGTGCGTGCATAGTACTAGCACTATAGGACGAGTACTTTAGCACTCACCAGGGATTGAACAGGGTGTATATACTGCTTGCTATAAACCAATGGGATCTTAGCGGGTGGCTGCATTTTGACCATTCCTTGGAGGTCATTCTCTGGATGTATTTGCTGTAGGCCCACCTGGTTTAATAGTTGAAAGCACTGATTTCACATAGACATTATCTACACAATCTTCATAACATATTACGCAAAATGAAAGGACGAACAAAACTTGATGAACCATGTAAACTGTGCAAGAAAATAAACCTTTAATAACAGTATTTACTAATACATTTTCGCAGGTTGCTTGCTGTAGGGTACACATTTATGATGTGTCTTCCGTTCACTAACTAGGTATTAGGGTATCTTGATTGGGGGGAAGGATGCCCACGGCTTAGATACCTTCTTTTACGATACAATTTCGACCGATGGAGGTGTAGCCCGTAGCTTACGAGAGACTGATTCGTGAGGTCCCTGGTTCGATCCCAGTCTATGGAAATTACAAAATACAATTCAATGACAACAAATAACAACATAGTAAGCAAACATATCAGAAAGCATGGGTACGGGAGTACCAATAAGAGCAAACGAGGCTTAGAGATATTTTCTGTCCACTTTGGTGGAGGTGCCGGGTATTCATAAAATATCTGGCAAAGATTCCCCGACCCCCAAAATCCATTCATACTTGTCGGACAATTGTGCGAAATTTTAAAAGCAATATTTGATTTACAAATTAAAAAACGATTTTCTGAAGTTGGTGTAATGAGCTTGTCTAAATCGTGTCGTGGAGTTACTGGAATGTATCATCATCATCATCATCATCATCATCATCATCATTGTATCAGCTTATTACTCTTTCTGTGATAAACCCTCACAGTTATCGTGGTTTTACTCATTTTCAAGGACAACAAAATATTTCCAGATAAAATTTAAAACTGTGCAGCATATTATTATAATTTGATACACTCAGTAAGAAATGTGGTTGTTTTTTATGTTAATTAAGGAAGTGATTAAAAAATATACATAATGTACAAGGTTTTCATTATAGTTTAAATCCTTATTCAGCAATATAATTCCATAATAGATATTTGCAATACCTGATTGAAAAACGTAAACACATTTTAATGTAACTCAAAGTTGAAGGTTAAAAAAAATGATACCTCATTAAACGAGGGAGCGAAGCGACAGAGTGTCTCCATTCAACTCAAACGGCGCTTATTCTGTAAGTCTGTGTGTCTGTACATCGAAAATCAGCCGAATCGCTGAACAGATTGCGCTGAAATTTTAAACAGACATCCGGTACGAGTTTACTGAGAACTGCTAACAAATTCAGATAGATCCATTGCGATTTAAACCAACAAGAAATAATAATTTGGAAAATAGGCTGCTAATGTGTAGGAATTATTTTAAAGACAATGGTTTTGTTGTTGACAAAATATTTTGTGTTTGTTAACTCATTTCTGACTGGCTGTGAAATGCAGTGCCCAAGGTTTATCGAATCTTGCCCGCTCAAGGTACCCCCAAATTCCGCTCGGAGATTGAGTAAACCTTGCAATATTTACACGTATTTTGTACTGGCTATGTTTTAGATAGTACTTTTACAGATGGTAGACTACACTGCGTTATATGCATTTCAAAACATGTTTAATAATTTTTAAGATACAATCCATAAATTACAAAATCTTTCCCGACCAGGGGATTGAACCCAGGTCTCCCACATTTAGGTTATAACTGCGTCTTAGCCAAAACCAGACTAGAAAAACACCAAAGTCGTTGTTAGACGAGTGAGCGAGTCATATGTTGAGTACACGGGATCATTTGCATTTAAGTTTGATAATTATATTGGTATAAATAATATGTTTTTTAAGTGAGTTGGTATAAGGGCGCGTCAACTGTAAGGCCATAATGCTCTACTCTAGCCTATGATAGGCTTGGGAGGCCTAAGGTAGGGGGAATAAAAGGAATGTTATCGGGTACGCAACACATGGCTCACTCACTCTTTTAACAACGACTTTGGTGTTTTTCTAGTACATAATGATAAAAAGTCTTTAGGGGATTCACCCTGTTCCGGGTACAAAAAAATAAATCAAGATGCAATACAAAATAATGATACTCATAATTTGTACAGGCGTCAATGAATATTTGAATATTTGATATTTTAGCTCAATCAATTAGGGCTTTCCTCTTTTAAACTATATATGTTCCCCCTAAAAGCTAGATGACAAACCAAAACAACAACAAAATCCTGGGCGCCATGCTTATGAACAGTTATGGAAGAACTTGAAGAAAGATTCAAAAAAATGTATGTATTACTATATATGATTTTTTTTAAACAACACAAAATAAATTTAATACTTCTATAGGATTAGGGTTAGTTAACACTTTGGTATTGTAATGTAAAGAAACAGAATCCCTTTTGTCGTATGATAACGAACATTATAAAAAAAATGTTTACTTATTATTTCTAAATTTGTTCACTGTTGAGCAACCTATATAAACAGTGACACTAGATTTTAAACCACATTTACCATATTAATTATCAAAAGTTGGCAACTGTATGTGCTCTCACTCAAGCGATTGTTTACTTCATTATTTTATGGAATTTATTCGTCCTGTATCTAAGATCATAGTAGAATTCCAAAATTAAGTTATTGTTGCCTAAACATTATATTTATATGGTGAACGTACGATGGCATCTATAAATCTTTAATCGATAATAATTCCAAAATGTTAATTGTTGCCTAAACATTATATTTATATGGTGAACGTACGATAGCATCTATAAATCTTTAATAGATAATAATTCCAAAATTGTATTGTTGCCTAAACATTATATTTACATAGTGAATGTATGATGGCATCTATAAATCTTCAATCGATAATAATAATAAATTATAACTAAAATCGTAATTACAAAAAACTGATAATGTCTTCAACGACCAAAGGAGAGCTATAGTTCCCGATTGCAGATCGTTTCTATGCAGCGGGCCTCGATCTCGGGACTCTTGGTCGTGTCTAGTCCCGTGGTGTTTCAAATGAGTAACCAGCGAGCCAGGAATGTTTTAAGTAGACCTCCTTTCAGCAGGTGTTTAAAGTAACTTCTCCTCTTCACGACTTCAATCAGGGATTGTTGTTTATATGCTCAAATTTAAAAATTAATTCGATTTGCCTATAGCAAGACTCACGAGTCGTGGCTAGAAAATTCCTATAGACAGATTACTAGGGGAAATAATTATTGTCCAAGCATAGGCAGTTTAAAATTATCAGTTGCTCATGTATGCAATCTCAACGCTGGCTAAGGTGTACCAACTTATGTAAATTATTCCAAGTAAAAAATCAAAATCACTTTTTCTGGAACTGAATGAGATTGACGTGAAATAATAAATAAATAAGTCGAAAAGAAACATTGAACATAGTTTTACTTATAGGTGTCTATGGACTAAGTCACTGTTCACTCCTTGGATCCCTGGGAGTCCACGCTGAATCAAATTTTGCCAACCAAAAATTGCCTTTGGGCAACCATAAATAAGTTTTTGGAGTGGGGTTTAAAAATGTGTCAGGCCCTATGACTATACATTCGTATTCCTATGCTTAGAATACAATAATTGGCGTCGAATGATCGCTCATTTTTAGATTTATGTGGCACAAGCTTGTTAATTTTCTGTCTTGCTATTTTACGCATGTGTAGGCATATTACATGTTTGCCTTTATATTGTAAAGAGTTAACAGCTTTTAGATCTTTGGTTATGATGAATCGTTCAGTTAGTTAGTTAGTTAAGATACACAAAGATGGTCTACCGGTTCAAATTTACAAAACACTTCTGCACAAATGAGCTTTATCAAAGGAAGTGGTGTTGAATTCTTTGCAAAGTTCTTCCATCAATGAGTTTTATCAAAGGTGTATGTGTCTTGAGTCTTCATATGATTACGTGCTTCAGTTAGTTTCATATGTATACATATATAACATTGTGAAATTATGGTAAATAATTTTTTAATTCACACTCATCCATGCCATCATATATACAGCAATGACAAACTCAATGCACAGTTTAAAATAATGTTTTTGTTTTCAAAGAAAATCATTGAGAGAATCACAAAAAAAATCACAAAAGTTCAAAGCTGGAAGAAAATCACAAAACTTTAAATAAAATTATTATTTACTCTCATGGGATGCCCTAGATCGTAATTAAATATCTATTTAAATCAACGTAGAGCATTTCTCGATATATATTTTGGCGTAATTAACCAACAGGGTTTAAAAAAAGTGGCCTCCAAGAACTTTCTTAATTAAAAAAGTAGGTTGATATACTGTATTCATACTTAGTGATTAAGTTTATATACGTTGTACCACGGCCAGTTGAAATTTAAAAATGTAGCATTTATTTCATCCGTTTTATGAAGTGCTGACTGATATGGAGACTATAAGAGAAATGCAACATCGGACACTTGCAAAAACATATAAAACATTACAATAGAGGAGATAATAAATATCAGTGCACACTTGCTCGAATCTAAGACGAAGAACATGCCAAGTCTGGCTAGCTCGCATTACACCACTTTAATCATTCATGTAAGCAGTTTAGTTATGAATCTTACTATAGTTCCAAGCGCAACAACGCCAGATCAAAACACACTTTTCTTTTTTAAAACGTGTTTTAAAAAAGACTCCAGTATCCATGAATCTTCACGGAGCCAGCGGCGCCGACCGACCTTGATTCATAATTTACTCGCCACACGTTGACGTGTTTTTTTTGTTCGAAAATTCTATCGAAGAGATGTGAATCAAAGTGGCTTCCTTGCCTAACACAAAATGGACGTCTCTACAGTATAGTGTGTAGCTCTTCGCTAAGACTATCAAAAATCGATAAATATGCCAATGGCCAAGATGTAATTATGTGATCGTTGATGGAATCAATTAATGGGTATTGGGCAATAATTCATGGATGTATATGTATGTACAGTGGTCGAAATGTTAAATGCAAGCCGCCCACGTATCAATTCCAACTATTTACGACTAGAGAAACACCCCACCAGCTACTATACCTCCTCTTAACTACCACTACAATAATTATAACCTCAAAATAAAAACAAAAGTTATATTTATTATTAAACAGATTGAATTAATGTTAAAATGTTAACTTTTGCTACCACTGCAACTAAAAATTAAACCACGAATACAACAACCCTTCTTCTTTACTACTTACATCATAGTAATGATTATTGACAATACATTATGTATACCTTGAATAAATAAAACAATGTTGTAACATTTAATTATGAACTAAATATTCTAAGAAGTAATATACTGAATTATCACGATTACAAATAATAATTATAAATATATCAAAGAACACAAAATATATCGAAGTTATCGTATCAACACACATGCAATTTAGTTAGACTTTAGTGTTGCCTAAATATGATTGAAAGATCATCGGTGTTCTGTTGACCTATACAATGGGCCTCAAAGTATTCTATGGACTGTTTAAAAAATGTATCAATGTTATTTATTGTATGCGTTTGGCAATCTTCTTTTCAAAATATTTATTTATTACGGACGAGTAGAACTACGTGCAAAATAACATATGAACTATGATGTTATGTTATTAACCCTATAGACCAAAACCAATTGGTCCGGACAATAAATCAACTCTAGACAGTTACAAACCTATTTCGTGATTCGTTCTATATGTAGTGCTGAGGGATGTGCATTTTAGTAATGAACATTTTGTTCAACCTTAGATCTGATCCGATTTGGGTTATCAATCTTGACATGTTTGTTTGTTTCTTGATTTGTTCAAGGGTTATAATTTGGAGGATTGTATAAAAAGAAAAGAAAAAAATATCACTGCAGGCATCACTTAATTATCTCCACATTGCCTTCTGCCTTCCAGTCCTTCAAACATATGGTTTCTTCGCTGTCACACGAGAACAAACATATGGTTCTCACATCTCACTGAGATACTGCGAGCAATATAAGGATAACCTCACCTGTCCACATTTTATTTGGGTTTTGTGTGAACCTAGTAGAATTAGAATACACTTAGTGCCCGGGGGTCTACTAAGAAAAACGCCTTTATCATTAAAATTAAAATATTAACGATTTTAATCATACCATCTTACATGAAGATTATCTAAGGATGTAAAAGTTTGCTTTGTTTAATAATAAGAGGAATTTCATGGTTGTTGGGTACAACAACCAAGATATTTTAATGTATACGATCGTTTTTTAATTACAACACGTGATGTAAAGTAAGCGAAGGTAATTCCACAGAAATTAATTCTGTAATTAACACATAGTTATTATGTAGTGTAAGCGTGTCAGTTGGTCTGCTGGTTTCATTTCATTATGATATATTCTATTCGTATAGTAGAGTGTTTTTTTAAACTTTGGTTTTAATGGAATACGTTTTGTTTCTATCTGGTCAAAAATATGACACATAAAGTACAAATAAGTCTAAAAAATGTCACATTTGCATGAACATTCCATTATTGTTGAGTAAGGCCTTAGTGTAGAAATTTTGTTTGAACAAATAGTATTGAGTATAGCCACATATTTATTTTTACGAAATCAAAATCCAAAATCATTATTTTACATTTATCTCCATATAAATATAATCATTTTTAGAAATGAAAAGCTATGAGCATTTATTTCTATTTCCACGACAAAACATGTGCAGTTTTTCACATAGTGATGACAGTATTTTGACGAGATTCAACTGTCGACGGAATATAGTTGCTCCCTTGTAAATTCGTTTCGAGCATGTGGTTGAACATCGAATTAGTTTTGTTTGATAACAACTCAAGTTCCGTACAAGTATTAATATTTTTACAATATAAATAGACCTATGTGTGGTGATTTTCAAGACAATAGTGTTATGTTCTTGATGAGAATCCAGACTAGATCTGTCACAGTCAGTCTAGAATCTAGATGATGGTTTACAAGAAACAAGCGAGCAAGCAGTGCCCAGTTTTTCACCTCATAATTTAATTTGTCATTTCGTGGCCATGCCATTGCCATCCCTACCTAACGGTCTTCAAGATAAGTAAAAACTTTCTAAAGTAAATATGAGACGAAAATCTAACCAGACACGTTAAGCATATAAACTAGCCAATGTAAGTTTTCTGACAAGCAAGATAAGAACATTCCACTCCGGCGACTTAAGCGAGTAGATGAAATATACCAGGAACTCTTCGAAAAGTGAAATAAGTTAAAACATTCAAGGCTTCGTTGAAACTCCTTGCCCGCATACAAGTGAACCTAAAACCGTCGTTGCTTTGAATCTAAACATAGCCACTCTAGACTTTTAACTTTCAAGTATGTAGGCGTCGAAGAACGAGCGACCAATACTCATATGGAACTTCGACCCAATGAAATATATGCGTCTGGTTTGGATTCATAGCAGCTCCATCGTCCAAGCTTCATATTTTAAAGACATTAGTATTTAATGGATGCTTAGGCATCAACAACACTAAAAAGTTGCATTCAATGCATTCAATGTAGCAAATGGTGGTAACTTCATATAGTGTTTAATAAATACTTTATAGCTATAAGTTATATACACCGCATGTATTCAGTCTAATGGTGGGAACGTTTAGTAGTGTTTAATATATATATTTAATAAATATAAGCTATAGTTTTAGATGAAGTCTCAGTATGAAAGCGATTACATTTTTTAAAACAACAAATTCCTAAGTATAACATAAGTGTGTTGCTGAGTGTTTTGTAATCTTCGTAATGATATTAAATTCCTTCGTTTAACTTCAAAATAATTATTTTGTAATCGTTGTTTTTAGATCGATTAATTTTTTTCTAAAATACAAATGTAACATTTCATTTCTGTGTGTGAAAGTTTCTAGAAGTAGTAGACAAAGATTCTACTGTTTGACAAAAATTGTAGGCAACATAATTCAACAACTTCACAAGGACAAGTGTGCCTTCAAAACATGAGTACACAAGCAATGTTTTATTTCAGCAGTGTGGAGGAGTTAAAAAGTAGTTAGGTGTTAACACGTGCGTAACAAGGTGTGAGTGCGAAGTGCGTATGAACAAACATTGAAGTGCACGTGTTATCAGCGTTAATTCGCAACCGTCTAGTTCACGTCTACCCATACATTATAGCCAAACCACTTTTGGTGGGGCGGTAGACTTGCGCAGATGCAGTTAACTTGATAGCACTATTAGCCACTCGTAAAGTGTTGAATCCTCCCGTATTATGGCTCGCTTGACGTGCATGTCTATTTGTACCAACACCTTAGTGTGGTTTTATGTATTCCTCAATAGACAACACTCCGACCCCTATTGCCCATAAACTAAGTTATAGCCCATCTACAATGTAGTAAACTGTTTATCAAGCAAGCAAATAGCTCAATCAAGTGATGGAGAGGTTATTATTTACAAGCTGTAGTAGAAACACACATATAAATCCAGATGGGCCATTTCAAAGTCCTAGCGTCCTTAACAGAGCGCACTAAAATAAATCAGGTACAAACGGGGACTAAAGAGGAACAGCGAAGACAGACGGGGACAATATCATCATCAGAAAGGCACATTGCCTGGGGGTGGGGGAGGGTGGAGGGGAGGGGGAGATTGTACTCGCTCATTGATTGATGTTGGCCTTTACATCTTGTTTATACGATTAAGGTTATCGAGACGATGGTTATCGGGTGTGATGTGATACAACGATGAACAAACCCAACGTAAATGTTAGATAACTAACACAACGGGGACAGGCCCGTGCTGGACAAATCCAGCCACAGGGGACTAAGGTTTGTAACCTGTCACATGGTTTTATCCGTCCTCGTTTGTTTTTGCATTTTTGCTTCGTTGTCTTGTAAGCTAGTCGGTCTCGCATTCCAATTCAGAAAGTTTGGTTCGATTCCAACAAAGTCTGAAGTTTTTAAACTTCTACTGCTGTTAGGTCATTTCTTGTTTTGAATTTGTAACGTGACTTTGAAGCTGTCTTAGCAACGAGGCACATAATAAATTTTAAAGTTGGCGTTGATCCGCGGGTGTTCACACTGTCCACATACCACTGATTGCTATATTTCCTATTAAAAAATATAGATCTTTGGTTGGTTATCGCTCACTCGTCGATTGCGTCGGGGCCTACAGGGTTGGCTTGGTCGCTTAAGTTTACTGTACCCCACTGAAAATCAGTTATATAACTGAGTGGGTACGCTAAATACTAATTTATTTAAATTATTTATTTATTTCTCATGAAAAAATTGAAACTTCATTTTCGACGTTTCAGCAGTTTCGTAGTTTCGTATTTATAAGTGATTACCCCGAAACAGGCACGGGTACGGGCATACCTGAATAGGGAGAGAATCTTAGCGTTATTATAACATTCCACCCTTTGGTGGAGGTGCCGGGTATGTTGACACTCAAACTTTCTGGGGGACTGGCCTTGCCCCCTGACTCCCAGGGCCACCAAAAACATTCTGCACAATCCTTGTAAAAGGACTAAGTCAATTTTTAAAAACCGTATGCAAATCAGAGTTTATTTACGGTTTTTATCTTAAAACGTGAAACACGCATATAGGGACTGACGGACGGACAAGAAAGAAATGCATAGGGGGGCGAACAACTCATCACAACGAGGTTCATCGCGAAGAGAGTGACTTAAAAATACACATAGGTTTGTGAAACTTGATAACCCTGAACCTCCTTGCAAAATGCCATCTGTCATACATTTCGAACGAGTACAGTTCAACCTAATAAACAATGACTGTCGCTTTAAAGCAAATAGCAACCAAGTTGCAGTAGGCCCTACACAAATTGAAACAGTGTGCTATTAGGCGGCTAAGGAGGCCATTAAGGTTGCTTGCTAGCGAAAGAGGCTGCAAGAAAATGTTAACACGAACACGGGCTGGAGCGAGGGGATAAATCATAGCATGCATATCAAGTCATGCACGATAGAACCACCACGCACAAAGATAAAGTGGCCAACACTCTTTAATTATGCCAGGATTATTGATGTACCTTCATGGATCTCTCTCGTGATTTCACGAAGGTAGGAGCAGATACTTTCAGCACGCAATGAATTTTGATTTAAAATACATTTCACTATGTGCTATGAAATTCCCACGTAAAAGTTTAGATAGGCCTATGTATAACATTCGATTCGATGTATCTCAAAAGTCAACAAATCGAAGGCATATGATAATTCACCAGTTCTTTAGTGATGCTATAGAACTTCACAATGGTATATATATATATGTGACTCAACCTCCGTAGAGTCACAGTCACTTGAAAATGTCTGACGTAGTACAGACGAACGTCGGTGGACGCCCAGGTTCTGCCCTGGTTCATCTTATTTTCGACGCGGTTTACCAGATCCTTGTTTTTATCCTATATATAATATATAATATATATATATATATCAGGTTGTTATGCTGTATGTTTCTTTCTCCCAATTTACTCACCTATACAACACATCTGCCTTTTGATGACATACGGTACAATTAGTCACAATCATATACCACGTGGGTGAATGGTTGTTTTTATGTATGAATGTGATTGAATATTGTGAGTGCAACGCAGATTGGCTACATTCAAGTTGACAGTTTAGTCTAAGTGCTGTGTAAATGAGGAAAAAATGTATATTTTCGTTGACAACTCGACCAGTCGTAATTTGATGAAAAGAAAGTTAAATCATAATATTAATTGAGAGCAGGTAGATATATTGTAAAAAAATAAAAATAAAATATGGATTCTGAAAGTGAGATATCTACTTTGAAACAAAGTATAGGGCGATATACAAAATATAAGCTACGGTTGACTAGGCTGTCAAGAATGAAACAAAGTATAGGGCGATATACAAAATATAAGCTACGGTTGCCTAGGCTGTCAAGAAACGTGGAGACTGGAGACAGATAAATGGTTGAAAAAATGCAATATACAACACGATTATAATAGACATGTCAAAGCGTTGTCAGTGAGTGGCGAGATCACGACATGATATGTTTTGTACTGAACAACCAATAGAAGCTGGAACTAGTTGACTAACAGTACCACGCAAGAGTAAAAGCACTCAATCAATTTTCTAAAGGTTGTTAAATACAACTATAATCATGTCAATGCGCGATGCCTTATCTTGACACTCGACGAAGGACGACGTTAAGTGACGGCTGTGCATACGGGTCATAATCACGGGTTGAACATATGCTTTAAGTGCTTTATTGTCACGAATACGAATATCACAGAACCTGTGAAATCGCCCAACCATATCCTGGCTTTTGACGGGATTTTTGTAAATAGGCATTGAATAAGAGTCAAATTACTACCAAGGTTAATGACAAATGGAGTCAATTTGTAAAATCATTCATCGAATTAATTCAATCTGAATGTTTGTGCGTGTTCGGGAGCGAACCTCTCTAATAAGAAACACTTTTCTGTATGCCCGTCCGTTGGTGCGTGTGTCACATCTCACGACACAAATCGTTCATGACGTCCGATTGACGTGTATTTTTTGTTGGCTTCGCCCTTCAACAAAAGTAATTCATAATGATTTGATGACCATAGGGAAAGGGGGGGAGGACTAGATCTTCAGAAAGTTAACAATTCGAGCACTCGGTATCATTAATGAGCATAAAAGCATTCTATAGGAACATTTTAATTATATGCTTTTTCTTAACCCGGCACCTCCACCAAAACGTATTCTTCAACTTTTTTCATATTGATAGCTTTGCACCTTCTTTTGCTTGTCTTCAAAATTTTTCATTTAAATAATAAAAATATGACTGTTTTGACTGTTGAAGATGCAAATATTCTAGTATCAATGGTCTGGAAGAAAATTGGCGATAAGTTCTTGTTTATCTTGACGTTTTGAAGTAAACAAAGGTATGTGATACAAATCGGTTCTCAGTACAAATTCGAACCTATTTTCTTGGTTCACAACCTGTAGCCTAAGTTTCACACCCAAAATCAGCCATCTCAACGCCGTCTAATAATATAAGCTTTTATAAATGAGCAAAGAAAAAAATTCACACGTGATCAATTAAACATACACGAAATTAATTTTTCTCTAGATAAGCGTAAGATTTATGTTATCCGGTTTTTTACACAGAAGTTATTAGTTTAGTGGGTTCGTTACTCACTTTAATTCTAGCCCTTCAATAGGATTGTGAACGTTAGCTGGCAGCCCTGATATAAGCAATTTGCTCTAACGAATATCTTCTAGACTAAGCAACAATAACAATATTAAAAATTAAATAAGACGCCATTACGTAATGTGAGCTCGATATCATGGTTTAATTAAAAACCCGTTTTTCAGCTCATGCCGATTATTATAATGACTTCTGGGCGTTCTCTTCTGGCCATCAGTCTTGTTGTCAGGTTGGTTGGTAGACTGTGTTTGACTCGGTAGGAGTTGGTTCACTTTTACCCGAGGCACAGACGGCTTCGTCCCATCTTTCGCTCACAATAAATATCCCTCCTATTTTCTAAATAATATACTGTTTCATTGTAAATTATGCAAATGGATTTTGAATGTTACCAATCTGTTTGACCCTGCATGTTTTATGGAAGTAAAATATAACGCGTGTTGTTAGTTTGTGTAGATTAAGACTTGTAATAAATAAAACAAACGCGCACTAAAAATAAAAAAAAAACAAAACAGAAGGAATCATCTTGATTAAATAAAATAATCGAAAAGTGCATAAACGATTATGATTGAAAATCGGATATGATGTAGATTTCATTACTTTTAGATATTGATTAAATTAAAAATATAAAACATTTACATTATTTAATAACAGTAACGGTTTTGATGTATAAATCGTCTCTAAATGATCAGCATCGTTGAATAGACTACAAACTTTTTTTGCAAGTGTTTTAAAGGGATGTCACATTTTAATTCATGGACAATGTCGATAAAAACATTGTACTATATAGGCTACAGTAGATCGCTGTGCAGTGGAGCCTATATGGCGCCGACCACAAGCAAACGCTGAAGCAGAGCTAGTATATTTTGACTGCATAGTAAGTAACTTCTCTCTCAGAATATCCAAGACATTTTTTTTAGCCGTAATCAATCTTCTTGTTTGTGACGTCACTCGAGGTCACATGGACGAGTCTGTTCGTTAGTCTTGCTTCTTGGTGTGTCTGTGAACTCTTCGGCCACTGGCTTGCAGACAAACCGTTTGATAAGACGAGTTTTTACCAATATTTAAGCATTTTGAATTTTGTACAAAATATAATTCATACACAATTCAAATATTATCTACAACATTCGTTGATTATAAATTTTATTTTATATGTACACGTTTGTCACATATCGATTACAGGATCAAGCAAAGTCATCAAGCTGATAATATACGAATTAAAGAACCCAAATATATAAGCTACATGTATGTTTGTTATTGAATGAATAACACGTTTCACTATATTTTATGGCAATGTCTTCCACCAAACTCATCGATTTTTCTGCAATGATAGCTTTAAATTTTGTTTTTTCGATATACAACAATTTGATACCATCTAGTGTGTTGTTTTTTATTGAAAATCTACGGTCAGATGGAGTGTAAATGGAAGTATATGAGTTTTGAGCCTTCTACTTGAGTATTTCTCTCTGTTAGCTTCATCAAGGAACATGTTTAGGAGAAGGATTATTGTGTATTTCATTTCATTTCAATTCATTTAAGATTTTATTCACAGATTCGTACATAGTAGGAATATACCATCTAAAAGAGAGGGAGTGAATAACTAGCACAGTAATTATAATAATAATAGAAATAAAAACAACAAAAAACAACATTCATACACACAACATAAATACAACATAAACCAACATAGTGATGTGTATTACATGTTTTCAGTGTGCATTGAATGTACATAGAGGAGATATTCAATCAATGTTTTGGAAGTTTGGGGTTAGTTACCCCAAGGGAAAAATAAACACTAAAATACAATAAATACAAAATCCTCTCTTTTATTTGTTGCTTCATGTTGAATGAACTTCGCATCTCATGTTGATGAAACGACTCTAAGCGAGACATGTATGTAAAATAATGCATTACAAATCAGATATTACTACACATTTAAACCTTGTGGAAGTATATCCTAAAGCTGCTTTAAGTTTCAAAACATGTGTAAACCATAACATTTCCATGTGTTGACATCATGAGTGTCGCTACGTTTAATTAGATGGAAAGTATTACCACAATGAAGTGTACAAACTGTTTTATCACTTCTCGTTAACATACCATAACAACGAAAACGGCCCCTAAATCCTTTAAATCGGCATTTCACCTGAAGTGAATTCAAACCGTATCTCGCTGCACGCTATCAGCTCTTCAATCGTATTGCGCCGTTGCGTGTGCTTACATCAATGATCTGGTGCTTGGAAGTAGTTTCGCGATTCTCCGCTAGATAGCCGTCCAAGCCGCTAGCGTCGCTCGGGTGGCTGCCGCCGAGGAGGCGAGCGCTTTATCGACAATCCCGCGAAGCCCAGATTCACAGCCAACTGCAACGATCGTAAAACATACAGTGTGAACTGCCGTACAAGGGATTTTTTTATGGGTTTTACGTGATCGTCAATTTGGAGATGTCTGAAATTGAAGAATTTACAAAAAACTACATGTGTCCACATATGCTATGCACATGCATTCGTTCACATAAAACCAAATATGAAATAAAAGTATTTATTTAACTGAAAAAGCTATGAAATCGTGATTACAGTGTTAATTAAGTACACTTTATACACCCTTGAACAATTTTTTGCAAAGGTGCATTGGGACTTTTTGTCCCTAAACGCCAAAATTAAAAATGAATCGCCTGTTCAATGTTGAACGTATGTACAGAGTTTGGAGCAGTTAATCACCAACTTTGTCACATGTGTTCATTATTTGTTCTTAATAGATAGTGTTATTCTTTGTGTATAAATGATCCTACACTCGCCTTCTAAGCTATAAGCAACTAACAAGTTTTTAAAATGTATATCATTCAATCATGTTTTCTCTTTTGGTTTGGGCCAAAGTCATACCGTTTGGGTTTGGCCATGTGTCCCTCACCCTATTGGAATTATTTATATGACAATGAACACGATGAAAAGACGCGTCATACTATGACAATAAATTAAATGTACAAGTCCTACACTATAAGAAGAACTCCAATAATTTGTGTTGTAATCGGAACAACAATATTTGGTTGCTTGTCTTGTACTTATGCTTTTGATGCGGTAACAATACGTATCAACAAGTGACACAAATTATGTTATTGTTACACTGTTGAGCACGGCCATGGTGTCTTCAGCACAATTTTTAAAATATAACAAAGTAAATTTGGTGTGTTGCAGCAAGTTCAGTAAATATTTACTGGTAAAAATAACATGATAACTCACAACGTAACGTAAGTAGAAAAAAGTAGTACAAATACCAAGCCTGGTCAAAGAAATCGGTACGTCAGAATGTTCTTGATATCGATATTTGGACTATCGAAATATCGAAATTAAAATATCATCAACAAATTTAGAAGGTTGCTAAAACTAAAAACGTGAAAAGCTAAAAGAAAGAAAAAGATTTTCAGATTTGGTGGAGGTGCCGGGTCACTTATCAACCAACCCTTTGAAGCAACACATTTTTAATAGCAGTAATTTTTATTAAATTGTATTTTATTAAATTTTGAATTTTGTTTGCACAAATATACAATTTTGATACATCGATATTGATGTCGAAATTTTCGGGTGAAATCGATGATTGAATGATGTCATATCCCTAATAAATACCGACTTTCCTGAAGTATTATTATGAGATCACCATTGGGTTGATAATAAAAGTTGTTTTGGAAAATGTTTCACGGTAGGATAAAGATCATTGTCGGAGGTAAATCTTCATAATTAGTTGACACCTCCTAGGCTGACGACTTGACGCAATCATTGTCGGGTCAGTTGTTCTGGCGGCATATTTAAAAGTCGTGTTGGATTTGCCACGCTTCGCACTCGTCAAGGGGAGGGTCGGCCGTCCCAGCTGGAGTTTTACGATTGCTACTCAAGTACCCAGCTAACATAAACACGTGAGCGTCGAAACACTTTATTGTCTTTCCAATACAACCAGTCATAAAATAACATGTTTACCACAGATGACGACTGTAAAAACGTAAACGCTTTAATCTAACCTTGATTTTGTGATAATTTTAATACACTTTACACAATCATTATGAGGTTGAATACTGTGACTTTTTCACGAGTTTACCGTAGGGGTGGCTCAGCGCCTAAACACAAGAGTCTATTCCTTTAGCTCAAAGGACAGAGGCTCGATCCCTGCCTTGAGCAATCAACACTTTCCAAAGTGTTACAAAGTCCACATTTGAATTACGTGATTGAGTCCTAAAAAAAATTACCCAAAAATTTCATCTCGATCTCAACGAATCTCACATCATGTCACAATTTAGTTACATGAGGTCAAGTTAGTTATCCCTTGGGTAGGTTTCATACGAACAATTTAGGCCCATTCTGTCAAAAAGTGGCTAGCTGCACATCCACTGAAGTTTGTTTAAATTAACTTAACTGTTTCTTCGTTTCCCCTTCTCAGTATCCATCATCATACACAAATTATTGGAACAAGATCGATCTTAAATTATTTTTATATCAGCAATAGCCGGATCGTGGTTCAGGCCAGTAAAATAGTTCTTTAACACGCAATCACTTTGTTAATATGCCTGCAAATATGCAAACACATAATTCACCCTGGCACTATAGGTTATAGCGACCAAGAGGTTAATTTTAACCTTGATATACGATAGCTTATTTTAACCAAAAGCAGCCTTGACGAAAACCAATCAGTAACTAATCAAACTTATCATAAATCACATTATTACCGTCCTCTTTTAAAATGTTTTATTTTTATCCGTGAATAGATTTAAAACGTTTTGTACAAAATCGTCGTGTGTCGGTTTATACAATGAGTACACTTGTGGTGTCTTGAGACTTACCTCCCTCTTCAAGCCACACAAGAGGTTGATGTTTTCGGAAGGGGTATAACTGTCATGTTTTATACCCCGTTTGAAACGAACGTGCCGTCTTTTTAAGAGATTTTTATTACTTAACTAACACAAACATTTGTCACATAATCTTTTCGTGAATAGACTTATACCACCACTGCTGTTGTGACCACAAAATAGTTTGGCTTTTATTGCTTTGGTGAAGCACTTTTATTGGCCGGTATATACCTCCTCAGAGTGGATAAAACCACAGAGGAATAGAAGCGCTCGTAACCTTTAACACTGGGGTTATGTTTATGTAATGACAGAGTAGATAAACGGTCGGAGACGGTAAGTGGTCATATTGTACGCACATTGGAAGGCGGCTCATCGGGACGAACGTTCGTCTTTCTTTCGATAGACGTAGGATTTGGCACACTTCTTGCATAAAATGCGCAAGCAAGGCTTTTTACTACGGACCACCCTTATTAAGATGAAATTCTTGATTGTAACGTTGCTTTGCATATAAAACAAGGCACATATTACTTAAATAAAGTAGCGATTCTAGTATGGTTTATAGTAATCAATGTTGTCGGCTAGTCGCTCTATGTACCCGAGACGAAAATTGACAACTCTTCTCTTCTTGAAATAGCAGTGCGTAAATGTACTTATAAATAGAGAATAACAATTTTGAATTATGGTATACTCCCATTACCCACGTTGCAAAAATATTGTGTCAAGTTAAGTATTAGGCCTACTATCAGACAATTTGGAATCTCTCTATAGGAAAAACGCACCATAATAATTGCTGAAAGTAAGTTCAAAAACCAAGTGGATAAAATTAAATAACAAATTTTTCTAGAATAGTCCACTAGCTTTTAAATCTTAAATGACCAATTTTTATATAATTTCTAAGTATTATAAATGTAGCACACTACACTGTCCTTACCATAATAAAACAAGGCATTTAATTTTGAAAGCAGGCTCTGCAATCAATTATTTCTTCCTATATTTAACCCATGGTTTGTTCCCCTAATAATACTAGGCAAGGCCGTATCATTAAAAATAACATCAATGACCTCTTAAGGTCTGACAAGAGGCCTTGGTAGGGGGCTTCGTGGGAAAATTACGACCTAACAATTTGAGTGCGTGAAATGTAATATTTGAACATGTGGTGAATTCAGATTTAAACTGTGAATATTTGGCAATGTTTTTGGGACTCTAGAAGAGATTGTCACGTGCCATTTAGACCTTTAAACATCGCCACCTGAAAAAAACTGGCCAATGCGATCGGAAACATATTTATTTCATAAAGGCACATGGAATACTCTTTATAACAAAGCTTTATTTTCAATCTCGAAATTCGTTTTGGTACAACTATAAGTATAATTTTTCTTTTACAATATTGAGGTTCTACAATAATAAATGTCCACATATTGGTGTAAGTGTAACAATCTCTTCGAATCGAATAGCACAATCGCATAATAAAGACGATTAGCTACAAAATCATCCCAACATTCACTGATACTATCACTACCATACAACGCACAACATAATTCACTCAAGATTATGGACTCCATGATAATTAGCAAATCATGATTTTTATCGCTTTGAATAAAATCTGCATTATTACAGTCAAAAACCGCAAACCGAATTAATTAAAATAAATCAGTGACACTCTTGTGTGCTATAGGTGCAATCGTGAGAGAGTTAATTGATGGTGTGATTTACAAACTAATGCATGATGCTCTAATTCAGTTCAATTATGTAATTGGCAATCCTGACTGACAGTTGTCTAAGGGTTATTTATATCACACTGCGAATGCGGGGATTGATTGAGTCCTAACACCACTTTACCATGATCTCCCTACTATCCAGGCAACGTTTTATCAGCCGCGTTACATTGTCATCTCCCTCTCGTGTCAGTAAAGTCGTTATTTGAATCGACTGTAATTGGGCTACGTCAGATTGTCTTTGTGTCGTTGCATGTCATGAATCATCAGTTGCATTTCCTTGCATCATTCGTAGTGAGGACTTCGCGCAGTGCAGTTATAGTCACTATAAGTGCACGGCATAAATTGAAGATTGCCAGTATACTCAACCGCGGAGTGCCGCGGAGAACCGTACAGTAACGTGATGTGCTCCGGTGTGCCTTGGATTGATGTGGTGTGCCTTACTATCTACTATAACACTGCAGTAACAGCTAGTCTAAAAGGTCAGTACAGCTCCCTTCTTTTTTATAAGTGGAAGGGATTGTGCGTGCAAGCGCTGTGCTCAATCTAAATGAGCTGCAACAATGTCTATCACATTCCCCTCCTTCTCGTATACATGCACTACAACATTTAAAACAATATGCGAATCGTTAGGAACTCTGTGAATGAATATATCGAATTCTCCAACCTTGCCTATTTTTAGTTGGTATTCTTTTTTTGAAATTGTCTGTAATTGCTTTAGAATCGTTGGTTAAAATGAGATTATATAAGGTTGATATTAACAACAATGCTCGTCCAATGGGAAAAGATGACACAGCGAAATAATGTATAAAACAATTTGTTTCAACGAAATCTGGACGATATTAATAGTAACGCTATATTATTAAGTATATATAGGGAAAATAGTAAATGAGAGTATTTATAATCAGGATGATGAATGCCGTGTTTCAATGAGTTGTTTTTGAGAAGCAAATCCAAACGGAAATATTGGTAAAATATATTTCAATACTTTATATCCCTAAAGTAACAACACACGCCTCTGACATCGCCTACTGTTAAATGTCCGTATCTATACGCGCCTACTTCATCTATTCAGATTCGTTAACCGCATGAGCTCAACATAATTTGCATAGACCAATTAAAATTAATTTATTTATTTGAGAATGGCTGCTATTGGATACATTGTCTTCCTTGCATGCTAACCTTAAGATTATTCGTGAGGAATGTCCTCAGGCTTACAGCCTTGAAATAATAAGTCGCGATTGATAGATGGATGTTGAAATCTAAGCAGAAAGCCGATCACCTATAGGATTGCTTGTGGACTGTGGTGCAGTGAATGAAATAAACCCACTCGGTTACCGAATGACTAAACACTATACTAATGTTATTTAACATCTATAGTAGGTAGGCTATCCCCAGTCATTGGTTCACTGGCGTGACAATCCATCTTGAATAGGTCAGATTGCATGTTTAAGTAGATGGGAGCGATTTGTAGCTCAAATATTTTTCAAGATGGCTGTCAGGTTGACAGGTGAGCATATTAGCCATTAACACTTAATGATTACTAAATTTCCTTATGCAATAACTTCTTATTGTTTCTGTTTGTGCATTCCCTTGCTGCACAAGCTAAAACCATATCAAACAATCTAGAAAAATACTTGAATCACATTTAAAACATAATGTAAAGCATAAATTGAAACGCCATCTTGAATAGGTCAGATTGTGATTGACGCTTCAATTTGCTACGCTCGCGCCTGTACGGACTTATTTGAGACTGGGGATCTAGCCTACTATACATGTTAAATATCATTGCACTATACACATATACCGCTCGAGTTCGCACATCTTGTCCATACACAGCAGTTGCAGAATCAGTATAGTGACAACGATCTAGCGGCTATAGTCGTTATATAGATTCTGATCGGTGAGCTTGGGGTTTGATTCCGTTCAACGGCAATCATGACTCGTTCATTGGGACAACCACGGTACCCAAAATGGGGAGCGAAACTACTTAATCAACAGATGTCGAAGAACACACAATTCAAAATGATTTGGAATTTCGTAGTGTTTTGGTGGAGGTGCCGAGTACGGAAAAGTCAACCTTTATAAAAGTTTTCACCAAATCATGATGCATTGTCCTTGCTCAAGGACAATTTGAACAAAAAACAAATGTCATTAGAAGGTCGTGTCCTGTTTTTATTGTGCGACGTGACATACTCACAGACGAACGGACGGATGGGCAGAAAAGTGATGTTTTTAGGGGAACTTCGCTTGCGAATATATCTCCTCATTACTTTGTTTAATTTTTATCAATCATCAACGCATAAGATTTTGTTTTTCTTATCTGACCACGCTTGCCTTGTTGTGTTTTTTAAATATTCTTTTAACCAATTCAATCAAAAGTCAGGACTCGGGATTGTAATATGTTATTAATTACATTGCTTACCGCAATCATCAACTAACTTAGATTAATAACTCTTCTCATTTGTGTACATGTACGTAACAATGACATGTTTAAACAACACTAGAAGCATAACTAAGATAATGGTGTTTTATTTGTAAACATTTTGGTACAACACTTATAACGAGACTAGTAGGTTGACACGTAAAGTGTGTCGTGAGAGTGTGACAGCTATTGCACGTATTTCATTGTTGTCAGTTAGTGATAAGAACGTACATGTTATTGTTAAATGTTTTTACGAAACGCTTACAAAATGTTAAATAATTGCATATACCAGCAGTCAGAAAATAAGTTACAATTGAGATATTGCTCAAGGCAGTGAACGAAGTTGTACGGTGGGGCGTCCGTTCAATTCCCGCCACGGGCAATCCAGACTGAATGGGGTTCTCAAAGTTTCCACGTTCAATGTAATTCAACATTATTTAAAAAATAATAATATGTATATCTATAGGCTTGTTAAATTCGTTTTATGGGCTAATATCAAACAAAGGTGAACGAGTCATAAAAAGGGACACAATTTATCACTAACTTAAAGTAAAATAACACTTTAATAAATATAATGTCACCCGAAAAACCGGAACCAAAACCAATGTAACTATTTTATTTGCTTGATGTTTTTGGCATAAAATCTGCATTATCTAGTATAAAGATGTGTGTTTTCATAGAAAACGAGAAAAGGTATTGTTGGTTGCTTATTGTCGACACATTTTACTGCCTACTTGAGATAGGCTAGAGAAGCCGCCAGTGGACTGAGATATACTTGTCCGACATGTCAGTTTAGCCACAGGGTGCATGGCTCGACTGTCTACAGTACACTGTTCTAGTACTGAAACGGATGGATCAGTGTGTTGTCTTTCTACAATGAGAGTCGATGATAATAATTTGAAATGAGGAAATAAAACTGTTTTGTTCACATCATCCACTCAATGTTTGACATCAATCGGCAAAGACTAACAAGCACCAATAAAACTTTAGCGCTTTTTACATTTCAGGGTGATATTATTGTTTACGACTGGCTAAGTCAATTTATTTCAACATGATTTGAGTTGCATAGTGGAGATGTCTTCTGTATTTTCAAATAAAATATACCAGATAAACTTTGATATGGCGATAAGTTTTAGACTACGTTTAACATAAAATAAAACAGCGAAATAAATTATTGAAATAAGTTAGTTGTCGCAATCTGTAACCGACAGATTTCGTTCTGTTTAATTTTCAATCATACATGTAAAGCTTTGAACAAAACTGATGTCAACCATTCGAAAACAACTAGGGTGGTTGCACTAGACAACGTAAATCATCTTACAAAATATTCTTATTTTCCCAGTAGGAAAGGTAACATAACAATACGTAGTATAAGTGGTACGTTCTTTTGTAAAGTATATTTTGTACTTATTTCATTAATAAAAACTCTATTGAGCCCAAACAGGGTTCATAACATAATTATCCAAGCATAATTATTACCAATCAAGTGTCCCGGAGATAGCGTTTTTAATGATTGAATGGATTGGTTTGATATTATTTCATTGAACTTATTATGCATACTCGCTCCTACTCGGACTTGAAACCAGAAACTATAGTCTCTTCGTGTCCACATATTATTATGTTGCAACTAAGCCTACACATATTAATCAAAGGGTAGAAGAGACTGACTTTTTAGTGGACTTGATTGTATTAAAATCGACTAAAGATGTTTTTTTCATATTATTCCAGAGCGTTATTATTGCGCGAGTCATTTTGTTAGGGCTTTGTCTTATCAGACTATACCTTGCTTATTGAAATAATTCGATTTCAAAACAAGTAGGGTTATTATGACTTGGTATAAATCACAGAATATCAGACAAGAAACCAAAACGTTATCTGGCAATTGCTCACTTATTTGTACTCAAACTTTACATAGGCTTACACTAACATCATGAAAGTGTGTAGTCTATAGCTTTTCTTGCTTGCCTATTATTGACGACGGTGAAAATCAATGATTTAGCAATCAGGAATAATGTTCATATTTGTGAATAACGGACAAATATTATGTACTTAAATATACATGTGCATATGTTGTATCAAGGTGTTGCAAAGAAAATATAAACATTTTATTTAATAATTATTATATTCTTCTTATGAATCAGTTATGAGTATACTATTACTTTTCCTACTATCTGGTTTAGATTTTACAGCAATGAATCTACATTATATTAGTATTTTTTAATTAAATTAGTCGGTTTTCGGGGCACTGCGTCGTGTTATGCTCAGATTATTAAGGGCCGCGAAAACCACTTAAATCTTTAATTATTTTTTAAGTCGTATTTTATACATTGATGAATCAAAATCATAATTAAAATGTTTTATATATTTTAGTATCCATAAAAATAATATCGTCATTATCGTTATTCGAAGTATAAACACTACATTACCATGATGTAATTGTCGTCACCTTGTCGTAGTTCCGCGTTTCTCTGAAAGGTTGCGCTGGCTGCAGTGTTTGGAGAACTTCTTATTCAACTTTCCGGTAGCAAACGGAGGGGGAAATGATATAAGGTGCTGGATGGAGGGAGAAAACTCGTGGCAAACGTGTGCTATCCCTCTGGCGGAGCAAAGGGGTACTACGAACTACTTCACATCGCGGATAGCTAGACGTACTTCGTCCCGTGACGAATTAGATCCTGATTGGTCGATTCAATAATCCTCCCCCCACCACTTACACTTGCTGTTACCATCTCTTTCATTCCTCCGTCCTTGAATCCCTATTTCCATCCTTTTCTTAAGTACACACATGAAATGATAATGTGTCCTTTGAAATACCATAAAAATGTCTCATAAACAATACATGTCGAACAATGTCATGACGAAACGTCACTTGATGATGAACCATATAGTACTCAATCGATATGTTTGGTTGTTAACTTATTTCAAAGAAGAGTTTAGTAAACTGGCACACTTTTCGGTAGTTCCAATGACTTAAATATGTGTCAACGAGTATATGAGAGCGGACTACAAACTGGGATAATGCAATACGAAAACATTTTTTTAATGTAGAAATTATTGTACAATTATTTCTTAAATTCACCACATACTTAATAGGTCAATAATTTCGAAGAGTGGAAAATATCGAGCGGTTAGGGTGATTAGTTTGGAAGCAGGGCCTATTCTCCCATAGGCGGTCGTTGCAAAAGCTCGGCTGCATGGGATCCATATCAATCTCTTGCGCGCGACCAGTGAGCAACTAGCGAGGCTCTCCCTCTCTCTCTCTCGCTCCGACTAAGAGAGGGCGGGATAGATTTAAACATAGAACGTATTCGGATTCTGTATTATGTATTTTCAACCAGTGCGTTTGTGTTCACGAGCCGAGCGGGTGTAGTACAGTACTTCCTCCTCGGAACTATACGCGTGCAGTACGTGCTTGTCTCATTATCGCGAGCAGTGTATAGTGACGATTGGAAGACGTTCCAACAGTGATTCTTAACGACAGTTTAAAAGGCTATAATATTTTTTATGACTAATTAAATTATCTGTGGGATTGAGTGTGTAAAGGATTTTAGTATGTCGTAAAAGTGAAGTAGGCAGTAACTGGAATCATAAAGATTTAAAGATACTAGGGAAGCCTGAGTTCTGGTCGCGTGTCTGTTTGAACTAAAGAAAACGCTGAGTAAAGAAATCTGTGTGGACTTTTCCTAAAGAAAATCCTACAGTCATAAAACCTTTTTTCAACCTAAATCTTGAATATGGCTATTTTAGAGTGGCATAAAATAATACTTTGATAGCTAAATAAACATTCGAGTCGAGGCAGGCAATCGACAGGCCCACGTGATACGAGCACGTGCTTGCGAGAATCTGCAGAGAACAGTTGTTGACATTTTGGGGAGTGACTAAATTTATGTGCGGTTATCCAAGTGGTGATTACTATACACAACCTGCGCCCCATGTGCTGTGAAGAGTACGGTAGGTCTAGACCGATGATGAGGTTTGTGCCATAGTTGCTACCAAGTCATAATTAGCGTTGACATTGTTGACGACGTAGACAAGTTTCATAGTTCCTTCGTGCAAAAGAAAGTACTTGTAGTTTACCCACTCACAAAAAATAAATTATAAACATTTTCTTGAAATTGTTTAAAGAAAGCACATTATTGTCCATGACGAGCATATAGAGTGGTTGAATAGGGAGCCTGTCAGCGAGCGAGCACACCGAACCTTTGAATTGAGTGACACTTGGCCCCATGCTGTGTGCGCCGCGTGCTGTCTAACCACGTTGCTCAAGAGACCTCGAAACCATGATGAACTCATACTTTGAACAAAGTGGCTTCTACGGAAGTCACCACCACCAATCCCCTGCGGCCTCCGCCGCTGGTCACCACGACCAATCCGCCACTGCAGCCTACCGGTACCCTTTGGGTTTGGGTATGTCACCGTATGCGTCATCACAGCACCATCACCACTCATTACACCAGTCTCGGCCACCCCAAGACAGCCCTTACGACGCCTCCGTCGCCGCCGCCTGCAAACTCTACTCCTCTTCGACAGATTCTCAGAACAACGTCGCAAACTACAGTACAAATAAGCCCGACTGTTCAAAAACGACCGAAGGGCACCAGAATGGGTTTGCGGCGGTAGTAGCCGCAGCCAAAGATGTTTGGGCACCTTCTACGAACAACAACGTGGTGCGACCTGCCGTTTGTACCCCCGACTCTAGGGTGGGCTACGGTGGTCTGGAGACCGCATCCAGTCCGGGAGCAAGTGCAATTGTTGCCAGTGGTACATCCAGATCGGCACCATCAATCGGCAGTTGGGGGAACCAGTGCTCGTTGAATGGTACCACCGTCAGTCAGCCGAGTGCAGTGGCCACCCAGTTGCACCAGCAGCCCTCTAATCACACCTTCTATCCATGGATGGCTATCGCAGGTAGGCCTAGCCACTGTTCTATGTCTTGAGCTGCATGCAGACCCACAGGTGCTTCATTGCGAGTATGTGCTAAACTCTTCTCTAGGAGAGCAATGCCACCTGGAAATCCAGATTCTCATCCCCTCTAAATGCTAAGTGCCAGAGACGCGTATTATATTCTCTTTGTACCTGTCTCGTGGCCACATTACAACTGTTCGTTTAGTTCCTGGTTAGTTATTTTCTCTTCCAGTCGCATTGCAAAGTGCAAACATCTCACCTAGGAGTAGGATGGACTGACTTCCTGTCTGCAGCTTGACAAGTCCGCTAGAGGTAGCTATAGTTGCCCCAACCCCAAGTCCAAAAGCTCTCGCATGCAAAACCTTCCTATGCCCACAAACACAAAACGTTAACCAGTTACAGCATGTTCAGTTTTTAAATGGATTGCTTCCAACTCTTCTGTAGGAAAACACGACAGTTTCATAAAATTGAGTCCAACGTGGTATGATAACGATGCCTTTAGAAACACGTGCGTGAGTAGTCAAGGGCCGACAGTAGGTACTAGGTATGCCTTGACCGACGTAAAGCACTGTTGCATAATCGGTAGATTTAGCTTCCAACAAGGACTTACACATACTTGTAAGGCCATGTTGTACCTACGTCTTTTACGTTACGTTACCACAAAGTCTGCAGAGAATCAGTCGAAACTTTGATATGCCCGTGCCGTCGTGATCCAAGGTTTTTAAAAGCAGGGTATCAAAGTAATTAAGAGGAACTTAATTACCTCTTACAAAGATTGGTGGGCGATCATCTACTCAGTTACCAGTGATTGGTTCTTTAGCTTCGTTCTATGATGGAAACCTCACCTTTGATCAACTCAGTTCCGTGTATTACGTCATCCTCATCTTCCCGATAACCCTCTTTGTAGAAATATGAAACGAACACACAGATCAAGTTATCCCTCTCGTGTCTATACAGGTTGTACTCACGTAAATCCAGTTCCTAAGAGTTTACGTATGCTTAGTAATTGCTTTATTAAATATCTGCATTGCATTAGGATTCTTTACTTTTAATTGGCTTAGTGACGAAGTAGGGGATTGTGATAATGATTGTGATTAATGACTGCAACGTGAACTGTTGTTGTGTGGGATTCGAACCCACGCCCTGCAGCTATAGTGCTCTCTCCGCACCGCTTCACGACGGTGTCGTTAACAAGCGGTTATCTGTCTAGAACAAAATATCCATGCATTTATAAGCCCACGCTTCCTAGTATATTCGAAATAAAAATCGATCACAAATATATTCATCAATTTAATATACTTTATCCCCGGTATTATTTTGAAACAAAAAATTAATTGTTCAGTAGCTAACTTTTTATGGCAGATCATTGCTTTGGTTTTTTCAACCAGGAATTTATTAATTGTGTTCACGGTCAAGCGAAAACGGTTTTCGGTTGGGTTAGACAGCGACCTCGTGTTGTAGCTCGTTTGGATCAGCTGTTTGGACCATTATTAGGGTCCAGACGCGAGTAACCCTCCCCACTCTTTATGCTCGACGACTTTCTCCTGTCTAGCTGGGGTTATATAATGGGAATGCCATCGAATTTCATGTTATATAACGTATGCTACCTTAGCCTAGTGCTACTATACACAAGGGTTAACCTGTACTTTACTCGACAAACTAGTATACCTACAAAACGACATCATATTGCATTGTATATAAGTAGAAGCATACATTTACAGTCAATGGAACTCAACAATGTCAATATATCATATGCTAATGCAATAATGTCTTAATTTTATACACTGACCTTTGACAACACTAACAAAACTACCATGTAAATTGGTCAATTAAGCTGTGACACTCACATTGTAAAGTCGTCCATAATCGCATCTTCTAGTGCATGGCCAGTGGACCGGTCACGAGTGACGTAGCTTGCGTCAAAAACAAGGAAACCGACACTTATAGCACGCGACTACTTTACGTTCACCTTAATGCATTAATTTGTAATTACCTTCCAAAGAAAATGAAATAATCAACTGAAAATCGTTTATTATTACCGAGTCAGTGTAGGTGCGTATTGATGTAATAACTATGTACCTGTTCGTGTAAGTTGGGAGTCTGTTCGAAGGAGATCTACCAAAAGAAGGCGTATCTACAAGTCGATAATAGTGTATATATAGCTATAGCCTTGGATATGGAAATTAAAGCAACTGCGAAACAAATTAATATGTGTACTCGCCTACCCAATCATTATGATAATCTTTCCTAGACAAAACACAGGAGTATTGTTATCTTAAAATATGTATTGCATTGAATAACTAAGTATATCTTTATCTGCCCTAGCCAAATATTAATTATGAAGAGTATACACATACATCAATAAATATTTATGTAACAACAACATAACGCTTTGTTGCACGAGACTGATATGAATATATTACACCCACCATCCCATTAACGGAGAACTATGTAATTTAATAACAAATGAAGTACTTATAATTATTATTTTACTTTATATTTATCAAACAAAGAGTAATTTTAGTATTAATTTTCTATGTTCTTGGGTATATTTTGGCTGCGATACACTCTGGAAGCAAATTAATAATGCTGCTATAATATATAATTAGATCTACTCATTTTTACAGCAGCTTCCGTTTCTCTTGTCATCGTGCACATTGTGCTTGACAATCATCTATAATCATTCACATGAGCTGATTCTCATTAAAATAAATAATTATTATTAATTTATCTAAAGAAAATATCAAGAAAATATCTTCAAGGATAGAACCATGGCCAAGACATACTCAAGTCACAGAATTTTGTTTGACATATCAGTTATTTATTACTCGTTACAGAGTACATATCCCATCACATCTACACGTATAGCTCTAAATTCTATGAAGCCTACATCCCATTAAATTAAAAATACATATTTTATAGGTGTCTGGTGTAGGACATCTGCCTCGCTTAACTTAGGTGACTGAACAGGTGTTCGGTAATTAGCTAGTTGCCACTCGGTTCTCGAAGTCTAGGTTGCTTCTTACTTACTTTACTTGGCCCATCCTTGTGCATACAACCTTCAACAGAAGCAGGCTGAATTTAGCGACCTCGCTATCATTAAGCTTACTTTAAAAAGAAATCCACAAAAAGTGTGGATTGATCTGCCAACGTGATTTTTTTAAAGGAAACATAACCTCAAAATCAGTTACTTTAGCGCCAGATTAATTTTTGGGGAGTTGTTTTAGCATTCACATTTAAAACTAAGTCTACAATTAAATGTACGTGTGATTTATTTATTTGTAGGATTTTTTTAATTGGGGAAAATGCAAGCGTTTTACAAAGTTGAACTAAAGCAGAAAAAAAAAACAGTAAACCATTTCCTCCCGATTGTAAGGTTATATCTAGATGTCTGATGTACTGAAACAATTTTAACACGAATTCGTTGTACTCATTTTATATTGCCTCATTTCTGCCCCCCACCCCACCTCTCCTCCCTCCGGCCCTCTATATTAGATGTTTTATTTTTCTCCTCATTCATTCATTCATTCATTCATTCATTTCATTCAGAAATCTTGCCGAGATCAGTAAAACCTCATCACCTAAAGGAATACTCGCATACATCATCTCCATAAATAAACGACAGACCCATGCAAAACTTAACAGAGGAAGTATATTATGAATTGTAGACAAGGTATGTCAAAACAATCAAACATAAATTTTGGCTTGAGCATGAGACCTTCAGCCAGAGGGCTTGACTGTCTTCTCGAGGATGACCCCTGCGTGTACCTATATGCCGGTACCCGTACTAAATATTGATTGACTTACCGTGCAAACAGTTCTCTCAGCACATAGAGAGTAGGTTCTCATGATATTTGGCGCCAAGTCTAACTAAATAATTCTGATTTTATAATTGTGATTAACTTAAGTTCTGAGAGGGAACAGCCGACTTGACTGATACTTTTTGGAGTTACTTTCGCATTTTGTAAGCAATTTCAATATATAAAACATTCTTACAAGCGATTAAAATATATTGCAACGTGCAATATTAACATTATTCTTTTATAATGTTAAAAACATACGCCAACAAAAATTACTAAATTAAATGTCAAACACAATAACAGTCAGTAAAACACATAAATTTAAATTGCTATAATTAATTAAAAACATATTGCTTTGTAGCAGTTTTTAATTTTGTATAATAATTAAATTTATCGTTATCATTATTGTTTCATATCAGTCATTATAATTTCCCACAGATGTTTATCTTTTAGCTACAACAGTACGGAAATATTGAAACAAAAATGTATTGTCACATCCTCATTTTATGACTGATAAAACAATATAATGAATTAAAAAAGTAATGACAACGCTCGCGATTCACGTATTGTTGGAAAGTAGTAACAATGGATGGAACCTTTTTGGTCCAGCGAAGAATCAACTATGCACAACCATTATACTCAAAACATAGGTCCTAATAATGGAGGAAAATGGAAAATGTTATCACTACAATCCCGGTTAATTGAGCGAGCGAAGCGAGCGTCTCCACTTGACTCTTATGGCTCGAATGTCTGTTTTTTTTTTTTTCTGTTACTGCTTCGATACAGGTCGCACCGTTTCTCTGATCGACCTGAAATTTTGCACACATGTACATACCACCTAGGCGGGTTGCTGTATAGTTTTGTGGCAAAATCGTTCAAAAAATTAAAAAGTTACATTAAAGTTAATCGAAAGTTTTTTTTTCAAACTAAACGGCGACAAAATCTGAGGTGGCCAAATCATTTCGAATGTCCGTCCGATCACGAATATGTTATTTTTATTTTGATCCGATAAGTTGTGTAGATGGAAATTTCATTATAACAAAGTCCCGTTACCATGGCAACGGAAAGTCGCACAGCTTTTTTGGCTCATGATAGCGGTCAAACGGAGGCTCGGATCGAGTTGAAATTTTGACCATCCGCCAAGTTTCGTTCCTGATTGAATGCCATTAGTTTTTGTGGCAAAATCGTTCAAAAAGTTATAAAGTTACATTAAAGTTAACCTAAAGTTTTTTAAAAAAACTAAACGGCGACAAAATCTGAGATAGCCAAATCATTTAGAATGTCCGTCCGGTCACAAATATGTTAATTTAATTTTGATCCGATAAGTAGTGTAGATAGAAATTACATTTTAACAAAAGTAACGTTACCATGGCAACGAAAAGTCGCACAAGAATTCTGGTCACTATGTACTGCCACCTAGAAGTAATCAAGAGTTAAAATAGTTTTCCCAAAGAAATGATGTCAAGGTCCTCTAGATGGCGGTGGATTTTATCCATTCTCTCCTATTTTACAAATTTTCAGCTAAATCGGTCAAGACCGAAGACTTATTGGTATGTAACATTATGGGAATGTCGTACTCGGGTCGTGTTGCACGTACCGGTGCTCGCTCAACAACGCGTCCAACTGAGCGTTTTCCTAGTATTAAAAACAATCACCTACCAGTACTTTATAACAATCGAAAATAATAAATGTATTGGCATTTGTATTCAACGGTCGGTATTCGTTTGTTGCATCATTGCGTAGGTAGGATGCATTGTAAATATATAATTTTTAAATGTAAATAAGAAATAAATAATAAATAATAAATAATAAATTGTATTTAGAGTCCCACTCAGTTATATAACTGATTTTCAGTGGAAATCAGTTCACATTTATTCATTATTGTTTATTTGTTATTGCTTACCACTGATGTTTAAGGCTGTGTGTTCACCAAAAACAAAAATCCAAAATATGCATAAAACAGTAGTTATAGAGTATGATCATTAATCACAGTCTTTTGAAAAGATCAAAATATATATTTTGGATTTTTTTGGTCGATGCATTTTTCCTCTATTGCTACTTTTTTGAACGATTTTTGGTGCTAAGTTTTTCCAAAAGTATACCATTTGATGGCTGATATTTTTAGTGTATCTTCAATACCTTACATTTTACAGTGTATTATATTTTCCGGTACTTTTGTGGTATTTGTACCGTAAAAAGAAAAAAAAATAAGATCGAAAGATACGAAAGCTATAGGTACATTAAAAAAAACATTCTATAGTGAAAGATGTAAGCTACAATAAAAATATCAGCCATCCAAATGGTATACTTTTGGAAAATCTTAGCACCAAAAATCGTTCAAAAAAGTAGCAATAGTGGAAAAATGCATTGACCAAAAAAATCAAATTTTTTTTTTTTTGATCTTTTCAAAAGGCTGTGATTAATGATCATAAACTACGGTTTTATGTTTATTTTGGATTTTGGTTTTTGGTGACACCAGAACTATAAACATATAATAAAATAATAAAAATAATAATAATAATAATAAATAATAATAATAATAATAATATAATAATAATAATAATAATAATAATAATATAATATTATATATTATATTTATTCATTAATTACATATGTGTACATTTTTTATATGCTTCGGTCCACAAAGCCTTAAAGTAAGGCTTGTCTGTGGTTTATAACCACAACAATGTGTACATTTCATACAACTACGGTGTTGTGCGAAGTTATTACAACAATAACAAAAAAAAATAGAACAAACTCAGTGGAACACCGTCCTGTATAACAAAACAAACTAAAAAAAAAAAACTTGAATATTGAATATTAAAATATTATACTTGGGGTAACTAAAAAACAACACAGTATTAGATGAATAAATTTACATACTTGCACCAAGTATCCAAATATTTAAAGACTCCTCCAAAAAACAAACAAACAGACTTGTCATTCGTAATCAAATCTTAAAGCAAACCAACAGGATACATAATGAAAATAGTAAATTGAACAACTGCAATAAAAAATAAAAATGAAAAGCAAATTGGGAATTGAGATGAATGATTAGGTGTTGTAGACTGCACATAAACAATCGAGCAAATAAAACTTTAATTCAGATTTAATGGCTGAGATCTTTTCTAGATTGCGCAGATGACCAGGTAGGCTGTTGAAAATAGCAGGTGTCAAATAAAAAAGTGTTCGTTTTCCATATTTGTTATTGAATTTAGGCAAAAAGTAATTCCCTCTTGATTTCGACCGCGTAATCCCCGTATTTTCGTTTGCTTCATATTGTCTATTGAAATAAAATTTTAAAATAAATCTAAACTTAAATAGGTATGATACAGGTAGTACATTGCAAAAGTGATATTTCATTTGTATGCTGTTATATCTTGGATTTCTTTTTAAAAAGCATGGTGTCATAGTTCTAATCATTGTGTTTTGAAGGTTGGTTATTAAATTTACGTGGCTTAAAGATGCAAAGCCCCAGGCCAAGAGGCCATAAGAGATAAATAATAATAATAATAATAATAATAATAATAATAATAATAATAATAATAATAATAATAATAATAATAATAATAATAATAATAATAATAATAATAATAATAATAATAATAATAATAATAATAATAATTTTTTTTTTCAACTCAATTTATTGTCACAAAACAGAATATCATTGATACATCTCAAAGAAACCCACAAAGCCCATTATGCGGGCTCATCTGTGGAATAAACAAAATCACATAATCTAAACAAAAACAACCATAGAGGAAGGAAACATGAAAAAAAACATTAACAAATCATAAACATTAAGTAAACAAATTGAAGTAGATTAACTGTAACTAACAATGAAATAAAACACAACACCACGTCAAGGCTTTTTAAGTTATTTAAACACAACATAAATAAAGCTAAATGATGAGTACGAAACAAGGCAAGAGCAGAACAGATTTAGACAAGAGCACTCAATTTTGACAACAAATGTATTTTTATTTCTTGCTTGACCTCGGAAATTTTTGTAAAATGTAATAACTGATCAGGCAAGTCATTGAAAGACTCGAATAATAATAATTAATATAATTAATAATAATAATAATAATAATAATAATAATAATAATAATAATAATAATAATAATAATAATAATAATAATAATAATAATAATAATAATAATAATAACAAAAATCGCTTCCAAGTGAAATCAATCAATAATTTAAATCAATGGCGTTTTGATTGCTCGATTTGCAGGTAAAATCCAAGTGTAAATAAATTAATTTTGTGTAGTGTATATTAAAATAATTCATCAGAAATTACCTCAACAAATATATTTATAATCAATTGCCATATTACAATTGTTTTTAGGAATTCGCAACACGATAAAATTCATGGTCAACAGTAGGACCTACATATACTTGGACAAACAAATTTATAATTTCAATTTCAATTGACCTAAAAAAAAAATCCTAAAACGACATTGCTATAAAATTACCTTTAGGTATAGTTCACAAATCTAATTCGAGTCACAAGAAAGTGTTGTTAAAATCACTAATCAAAACGTTATGTTACGTTACGTATGAGTTCAGGCTGGGGTCTCTTTAACCCCTGGCCACCCCGTATCATAATAATATGTTAATGTTCAAATCAATTCAATTTTTTTTACATTTTATATTCAAATTTGAACTTAGTGTACAGGTTCTTGCTCTTCGAAGTACCTTTTGAAGTATAGGTTGTGCTTTGGTGTGTTACAAAGTAGGCATGCATGTGCACTGGGGTCTTGCATGTGCATTGTGTGCACTTTGCACGTTGTACGTAGCTAATGAGTGACTGAATCTTAATCTATAGATTTGTTGGGGTTAATGTCCGTATATATTTGTTCTCTCTATGAGCCAATGTTACCTGTCTGTATCTCGTCTTCCTGCCTCTTGTGGCTGTACCTTCACATACCCCCACTAATATTTGACCCTCCCCCCTCCCTAGCCCCTGCACCTACCCCTCGTACCCAACCCCTCGGACCAGATCACGGACGTGCACCCCATCACCATCATCGCAGTCTCCTGCTGAGAGCTGGGCAGGGTAGACGTGCTCTCCATCGCTCTCCTCATACACTGAAGAGTGAACGAATATTATTCTACGAAAGCTTGTAGTTCAGTGAATACGTGTATGAATATAGTTATCGGCATCAGGAAGATTTTGGACATCGTTTATCAACAGCCAAGCCAGTTGATTTTTGCAAATATCTATCGCCATCAATTGCCCATCGTCTCGACTAGCTCAAGCGCATAAATATGAAAAATAAAACCATTTTTTTCCTTTTATTAATCAACAATGATTTCTTGATATCTCTGCTTTATAAATATTAATTTTGTTTGCAAAATGTTTAAACAATTAATTTTATTTTAAAGTTGGTTTTAAAATTTTAGTTGTTGTTTATAAACCATTTCTCGTTAAAAAAAAGTCGTATTAACAAAATGTAAATAATTGACTACATACATCCATGTATAGATAGATCTATCTTCAATCTTTTTTTTATATTTGTAAATTAATTCAAATTTTTTGCTACATTGCATTGGAAAAGAAATTTTAGAAATTGATGGAAAGTTTTAAGCTACTTGAGCAAATTTAAGTTATATATAGTTTTTTGGGGAAATTAGTAAACTCATTATTGTTTGCTTATAGTATATGTTGTCTATCTTACATTTCCGAGTTCAACTCCATATTATTACAGTCCAAAGATAATTTCTAGCGAAAATGACGCAGGAATACATTCCACAAAATATTTCCACTGCTTAATTAGTATTCATCACGCTCTTCATCGTCATCAAAATAATATACAGATTTGAGTTAGGGCTACCAATGACAATCAATTATTGTGATTAAGTATAGCCATAACTCACTTTCACTATTATTAATTACTTTCGGTTACAAAATGTACTAGAAAATTGATTAAGTTATTTTGAGACCAAGACATTAAAATTATAGTCCTTATTATTAATAATTATATATTTGATTGTTTCGAATCTGTAGGTACGATACAATTTTGCATAATAACTGCACACGAACACATATAAGAAAGGTTTTGCGAATCTGCACTGCCATTTTGAAAAGATTCACAAAAAGTGTAAATTTATCCCTTCCAACCCTGCCCTCAAGAAACTAGTAACAAATTGACGTAATAATAATATAACTTTACCAAAATATCTATCAGGATATAACATCGTTTTTCATTAAAGTTTGAAACTAATTTAAACAATTTTGCAAAATCTCTTGTGATTTGAATATTTATTATTATTATTTTGTAAAATACGTAGGTCTATTTGAGGAACAATATTCAAATGTTCGTTTAACTAAATACCCACAAATTATCTAGTAGGGGCATATAGATAATAATTGTCATATCGAAGACCTACCTGTATTGTGACACTATACAGGTGCTTATAAGTGAAGTGCCTAATTAAAGTTGGGGCTGGGTGGAGTGGAGGAGGGGGGAGAGTGTCGGGAGTCGTCAAGATTACGTGTCTAGGCCTATACCGTGGTATGTTTTAACCAGAGATATGTAAATTAGCGTGTTGTACGTAATATATAGATACTAAATCAGGAAACATGACTTCTGATAATAGTGCCAAACGGTTATTTTTAAAAAGGTAAGCTCATTGCTATTGATAATTACTTCAACTTTGTATTTTTGAAATGTCGTGGAGAAGTTTATTTTTTATTTAACATCCATCTCTCTTTTTTTTAAATACATATATTTGTCGTTAATTTGCATTTGTAGTATATCTGTTATTGTGAATGAAAAACATCGACTGTTCGAATAAGTCAATCAATCAATCTATCTCCCCTATAAGCATCAATGTTCTATCCGTTCGTCCGTGCGTGTCACGTTTCGCGATAAAAACCGAACACAACCACTGACTGACCAGTTTTCTTTTCATCGCCTTTCACCAAGGATGATACGAATATTTTGATGGCACGTGGGGTCAAGAGGCGATGTTGAGTGGTATTTTTCTGTACCCGGCACCTCCACCAAAGATTTCGATTCACCTTAAGATTTTATTTGTGTGCTCTTCTTGCGTTTGTAGCTTCGCTCCCTATTAAAAAAATAAATATAACAGTATCTACATCCCCCCTCCCCCCGTCCCTTACACTTATATTTTAACCCTACACTGGCCCTTGGTTAAATTCGCTTTATTATTTTTAAAGTGGCATTTTTCTATACCCGGCACCTCCACCAAAGATTTCGATACAGCTTAAGATTTTATTTGTGTGCTCTTCTTGGACAATCTGTTGCGTTTGTAGCTTCACTCCCTATTAAAAAAACAAAATATAACAGTATCTACCTCCCCCCCGTCCCTTACACTTTTATTTTTACCCTACACTGGCCCTTGGTTTAATTCTCTATATTATTTTTAAAGTAGCATTTTTCTGTACCCGGCACCTCCACCAAAAATTTCGATTTAGCTTAAGATTTTATTTGTGTGCTCTTCCTGGACAATCTGTTGATTATGTAGCTTCGCTTCATATTTTGTTATTCATACTGTGTCCCTTCCCCCCCCCCCCATCCACCCCCTGCTATACTACCCTATTACAACACTTATTTGTATTCATTAATGGTACTTATATCTTTACCTTGCATTTAAGCTTTAGTTATTTAAAACAATTTTTGAACTCTGGTAATCGTCTTAAATTATACTCGAAATATTTAGACCGTTTTTAAAAACGTAGTGTTTTAAAGTCCTCTCTTTCGTCCGTAAGAGATTATTTATGCTATTATTGTAGAGCCTACGCACATTTTCATGGGAAGTACGTGCTTGTGCGTATCTTCGCGTAACTTCTGTTTCATTAATAGCAGCTACATATTTCATTTCTCGTATCTCATTTTATGCGGTGTTAATGAACCTTTGACGTAATCTTAGACCGGTGCAATTTACTGTTATTTCTGCATTAAATAATATCGCATTCGAAATAGAGTATGGCCATGTTAAATTGTTCTGAGTAAATGATGAGTAATTTTTAGAGCTTCAGGCAACTTATATTGAGACCCATGACCCTCCCCCCTCCATCCCCCCTCCCGGCGGCTGAAGGTTGGGAAGTGGTTTTGTCTAGTTTTTAATGTGGTATTTTTATTTTCACTTGTTAGCCATCATGACTTAGGTGGTACAACCCCACCAAGGGTGTCCAAACATTTTGACAAAACAAACTTGTAATATTAGGCTATTTTCATCCGTTATATGCAACAAAAACATAATATTAATGGCCGATTTTATACTAATTACTTTATTTACATGAATTATTCCATTGTTATCTGCAGAGATATAGCATTACAACTTCCTCAACACCGAATGTTTTTTAGACCCATTATTAGCATGCGACTAGACTATAAGACATACCTTTAGATGCGCAAGATGCAGACTACCTTCACAGGTTTGAATACTAATATATCTGATGGTGCACCACTGAAAAATGAAATATATTCATTCAACAAATAATTGAAAAAAATCGCCTATTCATAGCTAAAACTTCATGTACGTATTCTGTGGAGGTTTTCTGGTCTAATTATATTACTTTTTATTGTGGAGCTGGAAAGCGCAAATAATATTAGGTAAATAGTTGATTGTGTAAAATATGAAATCAAATTCCAGCAAATTACTTCTTCAGGATTGCATCGCAACCATTTCAAAAACTATTTACGGGTCAAAAATGTAATGTTGTATTGGGGTTTAACTTCATTAAGATATGGTATGTTTTAATTTTTAACGTGGTTAGACATAAAATCAAAAAATGAACTTAGAAACGAGGACAAATTAATATAACTTAGATTGCATAGATGCATACAAAAAAATAAATCGAAATTGAAAAAAAAATATCGAAACAATAATATTTCAACAATGTACGAAAATACAGTATATATTAAATCTATTACAGAAATACAAATAGTAAAATTATTAAACATAAGAATAAAAAATAGAGAAATTATTAACAATAAAAACACCAAAATAGTAAAATGAAACGTAAAAAATAAATTTATCATACTTTACGCCTTGCTCACACAAGTTCGTCGTGCAGTTAGTCTGGCAGCGATAGGGGCGGTCCTTCGTCAGAGGAAACCGTTACCGCTACACGTGTACGTCTGTGGACCATGCCTAAAACCCGGTGAGCATATAACATCACATAAGTACTTACATCAAGATACGAATAATTTCATGTGTCCATGTTGTTTCCAGTTTATGGCGACGGTGCGTCCCCATTTAATGGGACATTGTCCAGCTAATTACGTCGAGATAACAAATGTTACAACTTAATTAATTTTAACAATGGCTACATCAAGGCCAGTTTAGGCTTACATCTAAAAGTCACATAAAAGACTATACAGTCTCATCTACTGTTCCCATCAGCATGTCAATGAAATTAATAAATTATCATGGTTCACATCTACAATGGAACCTGTCATTTAACTTTACAAAAAAATTAAGGCTTTCACGGTTGTTGTCCGTATTATTACCAAAGTAATAAAATGATTAATTGTTTTTTTTCATAGAACGTAGGCTTTCATTATTTGTATTTATAATTTTTATGATAATTTTTTTAGTAGAATTAGTGAGTTGCATCATTAATAATACCACGTTTCGTGCAATTGTATAATTACATTTTCGGGACATTTAAAAAATCAAACTAAAAATGTGTTTGTTTATTTTAATTTTAATTTAATTTAGTTAATCTATTTAAAAATAACCAACGAATGTAATATGTATTTTATTACAAAATTAAGAACGTACTGTGCTTTGCGGTTTAAACTGTACGTGGTGGATCGAAAAGAAAGTAAAATATCGACAGATAATAATTTTAATCTCTTGTGAATGTTGCCAAGTGATTTGATGGCAGGTTTGAATCCTAGTTTCCTTGCTATATTAATTATGAGGAACGTCATAAATATCATGTGATAGGCAAAGGCATAGTAACCAAAACCGTCCTGTTCAGTCTTATTGTCAAAACTAATCAAATAAGCAATTTTGCTCATAATATCAACAATATTATATTCAAATATAATATTTAAATTACATATGTAAGTTTGATATGGCAGACTTAATCAAAAGGATTAAACATTTCCTTTAAAAAGATTTTCTTATTGTTTTAAAGAAAACGCAAAGATTTAATTAGCATAACATATGTTTTTTCCTCGATTAGTACACCTAATGCTAGACGTACCTAGGCTTCATAAGTACAACAGCTAAGGGGGTGTCATAAGTTAAAAAGATAGCAGATTAGTAAATGAGCCATTTTTACTTATCTCTTTTCATCTTCCTTCCCTGCTCTTATTCTCTCTCCCTCCTTCCTTCTCGCGCTCGGCGTACTGTTTCTGTGTCACCCTCCTTCTCCCTCCCATCGCCACAATAACCACGGGTCTCGCAGCTCGTCGCTACTCGTATAGGTCCGCTATATAAAATTGTCATCATTACCATATAAAGTTATACTTGTTTTCTCAATATAAATATATTTAAAATCTTTTAATATTGTTGTCATTTAAGTATCATTACTTATTTTGATTGTGCATTAATTTATAATTGAACCCATTAAAAAATGTTTTCATGAATGTACAATAATTACATATAAATATTCAAACATATAGGCCTATGGTATGTTTTAACCGATAATCATTATTACTTTTACAAGTTTAATACACATAGATTATTTGATGTAATTTTTCCAGCTGTTAATTATTTATAATCATTTGAATCATTTTTTCTCTCACTTTGTAAAGCCAGTAGATATTTTGTTTATTTAGAGATTTATATATTTTTCTGGGATAAATTATTATTAAGATGTAACTTACCAGTGTGTGGGCTCCTGTTATCATACCATCTCTTAACTCATAAGCAGCCGTCTAGACTGCAGTGTTGCTATCGACAGCAATCAACACCTTGCCTCCAAGTAGGCCAATTGATTTGCACCAACACAGAGTTTATAAAAAAATTAAAGCGACATCAATTTGTATTCTAATTTTATATTCCTTCAATGTAAACATGATCCATGGTTTATTTAAAATCAATCCATATATTTTAACTTTGCTTGATTTAAATAAAATATTGAATGGATCCTCTTAATGGATCTGTTGTTGAATTTACTAAGGCTCTCTTTCGCAATGGTATATATTTTTTCAGTGTACGTCTCGTGCTTAATTGAATTGTGTCCTGTTATTTTATAGCATAATGAGTCAATTACATTCTAATTAGGTGCTTATATTTTGTAGCAGACTTAATTGCTAATTAGGTCAATCGGTATGTCATCCATCCTCCACTGGTTCGTCAGTAAATTGTTTTATGGTATATAGGTTAGGACTAAGGCTGCACCGTAGTTTTACCCCTTCCTTCCCCCCCCCCTTCTTCCCTCCCGCTCTCTACACCATGCTTGAACGATGACGTACGAGCTAAAATACTACCTTAGACAAAAACAAAATGTTACCTTCTCGCAAACATGCAATAATAAAAAGATTCAAATGCACAACTAAAAATCTTAAACCACTCTAATGAACAAGCAAACAATGTCATTTTTACGTCAACATAACACGAATAATCGTTAAAATATTATGTTTACCAATGGTCAACAAATAATATTTATAAATATTGACTTGTAAATGTTTACTGAAATGTGCCATTCGTTTCAATGTAGACCTACACATGATGCAAAACAAAACAGGTGTACAATCTAGTCTTAAGATAATTTTGTGTTTGGATTATGGTATTTTTTTGTGTAAAAATAAGTATGCTAATATTTTTTTTCACAACAGTAAAATATTTTAAAAAATCATAAAGTATTTCCACATTATTAATTCAAATACCATTTTCATTTTTACAACCGTAAGAATGCACCAGAAAATTTATGTACACACTTGCTAATTCGTTTTGATAAAACACCACTTTCATTTTTAAAATACCTTTATTAAATCTGGTTTGAGTAAAAAGTGTTTAATTTGTAGTGCAGACCGATATTTTTTAATTGCCTAGTATAATGAGAATGTATTGATCTCGTGAGTTAAGGGGACACATGAAATGAAATAGTGTTAAGTAAAAGCATAAAGCACGACCCCGGTGTAGGCTCCGAGTGCAAGTGAACTCTGTTCACCCCCGGTGGAAGGTCGAGGGGGGAGGGGGGGTAGGTTCGGGCTAGGTAGCCTATTGTTCATCACACATCTCCGTTACCGCAGCCAAACAATACCTAGCTAAAATTTCCTAAGTATAGATGTCTTTATTTTTTACAAGATGATTTATTATATCGTGGGGAGGAGATCGTCTGAAGGTAGCTCCCTTTGAGTGGGACGGACGGACGAGACGACCGCGGCTCTGAAACCAAACTCAAATCACCCTTTCCTTTCGATTATACATTTTTGGATTAATAACTTATCGATCGATTAGGATCTCATGTACTAATAGGTTATCTAATATTAAGTGGCTCTACTTTTGATTGGACCGAGGTCAACAATAATACTACATGTCCCAACTAAGATATTTATTTATAATTTGCATGACCGATATTCATTATTAATTTCCTTTACTACATGGTAATTATTCCTCAGCTAATTGCAATACTTAGTATTGCTAGAACTACCGAATATATCAGCTTTTTTTTATCAAGTTTGTATCATTTCAGTTTGAATGAAAAACATTGATTTAAATTAATACTTAATGTCTCCCTACCCTCACAAACGATTGCATGCACCCCCCCCCCCCCCCAATTAATGAACAGAGTTGTCATTTAAGTGGAGCTCGAGTCGGAAGTGGGGACAGTGTCGAAACATGGGGACACATACGATTTGTTAAACAAAAATACTTCTAAAATCACGATTTTGATTGATTTAGACGCTCAATGAGTGATATCGTTACAGAAGCTGTGTTTTTATGCTATTCTTGTATATTTGATGTGAACATCTGTCAGAATACCGCGACTCTCTCTCTCTCTCTCTCTCTCTCTCTCTCTCTCTCTCTCTCTTTCTCTATCTCACTCGCTCATCTGTTGGCAAGTGGCTATAAAACCAAAAAATGTGTCAATAAAAGAGCCGTAACCTTACCCCCAGCTACGGCTCCCCAGTCTAGACCGTTGACTTGCAATCACCATAGAAACGGGAGTCGGGCAAGACGCTTTCGACAGCCACGTGGACCGATCAGCTGGTGGCGTTCACCACATACGTAGCCTCCATTTTAAATACGCTTTGTGAGTAACATGGACAGGCATTAAATAAGAGCCACTTCTTTTCGACAAACAAAAAACTGATACAAGAACCACTCATAAAACAGGTTTTAAAACGTCCAGCGATGCAGCCAATATGCCAATATATTAAATTTGTTATCTAACAGCGAAATGGTATTAGTCAGCGTTGGGTTTTGAGCGAGGTTAATGTAAGCCTACAACGAGGGTAATCGAGCCTTTAGCTATAGAGAAATACTTCACAAATCAATTCCCGATAAATTGTTTCTATGGAATGGGTGAATAAATTAATTCGTGTAGGTATAAGTAATTATTTATTATGCTAGGTACACGCTTGAAGGCATGTTTATAATGTATCATGAATGTAATCATTCTTAATTCAAGGTATGGCATATTGGCACGTGGTCTAATGAGACAGTGTAGAAGGGAATTGATTGGCGTAATGATAAGCGGCACCTGGGTAGTCCGGAATTTTTATTCTTATATTTTAGACCTGTAATCGAGAATGTAACACTTTGAATCTGCATCTGAATTAACATGTGGGCAACGCTTGCCACAAGCGTGTCTCAGTACAGGGCATGAAATCACATGCCCGGCTATAACATATTATATGCCTACTTGATTGGTTGTCCGTGTTGTGGAGATCAGGCTGCATGGTCACAGTGAACATTGGGATAGTTTTTCTTTATTTATATTTGTTGTCTTTTTTCCCCCAGTTTTGTTCTATATTTATCTATCAATAAAAATGTAGTTTTCGTTTGTTTTTTTAAATTTTAAGTTGTATTGGCACTGAAGATGATGAGTGAAATCTTATCGAAATGTTGGCCCAACGAAAATATACGTGACATTATAACCGAAAAAACAAATTTATTTATTTATGTTTTACTCAAATACAGCATTTCTGCCATTTTACATTGAGGTATAGACTAAAATAAATTTAAACTTTAAAAGCATATAAAAACATAAAACATATCAAATCCAAAGATATAAATTCAAATTATCAAAATTGTGAACTTTTTATATAATTATAAAATAAAAACTTAAAATATTTGATCGTCTATCAGTCATATCAGTCATATTAGTCAATAATATACATATATATATTATTTAATACAAATCAGAAATTAAAAAAGTCCGCCAGACTGGAATGCGGGAGATCCGTGGTTCGATTCCCGGTTGGGGCGGACTTTTTTAATTTCTGAATTGTAGTAAATAATATCAATTACACCTACGGGAGTGTTTCCCGACCAAACAAATCGAGAAATACATATATATATTTTTGTGGATTGGGGGGGGGGGGGGCATAACATACTACTAAGGTGAGGGAATACACAAAAGTATTATTATTTTAATATGCTTACCTAAGCATTTTCTACCGAAATTGACAGTCCCGAAAGTATAAGCGAATTAGGGAGCGAAGCTATACTTTCTCATCAGATCGCCGTAGGATACAAATTTCAATAAAATGTATCTTTAGAGTTTTTCAATCTCATTCTTGGTGGAGGTGCCGAGTATAAATTCACGAATACAAATACGTTATGTTCAAGCATTCGAATCTCGTCATTGGTGGAGGTGCCGAGTATTTAAATTAACATTTTTGGGGTCAAGCCTCACCCCTTGACCCTTTTGATCATCAAAAACCTTCTGTGCCATCCTTGTTCAATGTCGTTTCCTAACAAAAAATGATTTTGTATAAATAATTTATTTAGCTATTTTTTTTTCTTCTTTTTTCATAACAACACATATAGGCCCTACAACATTGTATTGATTGCCTCTTAATGTTTAATAATTAATAATTCAATAGAGATTGACTCTTTGTGGTCTAGTTTGTTGGGCCGGCCGTGTTTCGAGGGTTAAGCCTTGCTCGCTACCTATTATTATAATAATCATGACGCTACGTGCGCGAGAGATCAACATTTGAAACGAACACGTCTGGTTTGGCCTTCGTAGTCACAATAACCGGCAAGCGACGCTTCACGTCTAGCAGGACGAACCAGCGACTTTAAAATAACTAATTTAGTGGTCACATAATTAATACCTGTGTTAACATATGACTTGTTATTCAAATTTCAATACAATCCGGAAGATAAAATTTTAGGACAAAATTAATTGTAGGGCCTATGCGTGATTAACTGTTTTTTTCTTGCATTTTATTTATTATTGACAGTTTTGTTTATTAATATATATTAAAAATGAATGAATCAGGTTATTTATTTATCTCAAATCTCGGTCCATTCCAGTTATCCAAAATTATCGTTCCGCAAGATGAATAAAATTGTGAATGGTTATTTTTTCAAAAAATAATGATCATTGTCTTGATGTGTGTGTGTTTTTTTTTTTTTTACATTCACGAGTACATCTAAGTGTATTCGGCATCATAATTACTTTCGTCGTTTCTTGTAAAAAAACAAAACAAAAAAACAAACAGAATAGAAAAGAAAAAAGTAAACAAATTGTTGTCTGTCCTTGTAGCCAGATTATTCGTGAATAGCCTCACATAAGGCATTATATCAGCAAGGTAAAAGTTGTAAAAATGTACGTCCGTCGAACATAAAGGCACACTTTTTCGCACAAAAACCAACTCCTCGTAAATAATGGTCTCTTTGCCCTTGGACATTGTTGGATGTATCAGGAAATATTTTCGGAAATTCGTGTGCTACGCATTCATCACTGTTTTGTGTGTGCTGTGAACTGTAATAGATCGCTGGCGACTACTTAAAACGGATGATTTATATTTTCAACACGAAATTCCTAATTTTGAAAAGAATGCAAATAGAAATTTAACTGAATCTGATGAGTGTGTATGAAATTGACGCATGGCCCGGCCCTGTTCGGAGTCTGTGTTCCCTTATTATCTACACTGATTGTACTTGGTAGGTTAGTGTAATAAATCTCTTGCATTGGATGCTGGCCTGTTGGAGTGTCCGTCATGGCTACAAGGATACAACTCCTATAATATCTTTACAGACACCAAATAAACAGCTGGGTTGGAAAATGGCCACTAAAAAAGCCGACTGGACTTGGGCCCAGTCTCAATAATGATAGTGATGGTGATGACAGCATTAGGTGGACTATCCGCTTCAACTTATTAAAATATACTTCCAGTTTGATGTTATAAGCAAAACTTATTTTCCCTGGAGGCTTACACCTTTCCTTTGAGAAGGCAAAATGGCATTTCAAGTTCAACTATAGTTATTAAAGGTGTATTTATAGAATCACTCTTCTACTTATACACTGTTTATCATTACGCTACAGTAAATCTTGCAATACAAGTTCAGGCCAATACTTTTGAGGCAGCAGGTACGTAATAAGATTAATTTAAGTATGTAAATTAGAGATATCCATGCACTATCAATGTAGCCTACCTATACAGTTCACTTATTGTTCTGTATAATATCAGTGTCACCTTGATATTATATGTGTAATGAGGTTTATTACAGTTTGTTTCAAAGAACAACAAAAAACGTAGATCAAATTAATAAATATTTCAATTTTCAATCAAGTCTACAAATTTTTACAAGTTTTTTGTAGGATAATGGCCATTCGCCACGTGATTTAGCAAAATTATATTATATTTGGCTTGAACACCGTTCTCGTTCACAATATAACGGGATGATTCTTCATTTCACAGTAATAGTTTGAACCGACAAATAATAACATAAAAAATCACAAATATATTTAAAATAATAACTGTACCAAAAATACAAAAAATAAATATTACTAATCTGTACATTCAATCGTCATAATATGTTTTGAAAAATAAATTAAATGATAATCTTTTATGTGAAGGTTTTTATAATTTTAATTTAGTTTAATTATTTTCATTTTAGTATCAGCCAACTATTAGACCAGCTGATAGGAAACACACAAACGTGAATGCTTATTTTTAGTAATAACAGTTAGGGCTTAAGTATGCGCCTTATGTTATGATGGACAACATGTCCTTTGGACAGGTTTCCTGAGAAAAATAATTCTTTATTGTAATCGGCTCTACTAAAACAAAATTACCAACGTACACATAAAAACAAATGTCTTTATAACAATACATAGATAATCTTTAAAAATATTAGAATGATAACAATCTCCGAAGAAAAAAGGTTAAAACATCAGGAAGTGTTTAGACCATTGTAGGCCCCTATAATAGTTTGCAATTAATGTATTGATGAATATCATGCTTAATATCACTTCCTATATGAAAGAAGTTCTTAAATGACATAACATTTTAATTAAATACGTTAGTATTTTTGAGTCTGTTAATAGGTTCTAACATTTCAAATAACCGTTTATTGCCTAGCAATGAACAATAGACCTACAAATTAATTACTAGTTTGCACTATCAGGTACCCAAACAGCTTCTTGATATTATTTTTAAAAAAAAAAAATAAAAACAGTGGTGACAAGATTATTAAATTTGATTATTCAAAGTTATATTAACATTCAACGAAATTTATTCCGTCAACATTATTTTAAAGTTGAAAACAAACGTACGCATTTTTTTACACATTTATTAGTCACCTTCTTTAAAAAGTTTTTAATTGCGTCAATTAATAAGCCAACGATCCCAATCTGAAGTGGCAACTCGTCGACTAGACGTCTGATCATTGTTTAATTCAAATGCATCTTGTTCGGATAAAGTTTCGCCCGACGCCTCGCCTATGGATGCTGGTGGCAGGTTAAAGACCTCACGTCATCATAACCTTTAGAAGTTATCAAGTGCCAAGTGGAGAGAGTTTAAATGCAAGTTGTGAAGGTGGGGGGGAGGGGGAGTATTCAGTTTTTAAATCTCCTACTGAAAATCAGTTCGCGTAAATAAATATAAATACATCTTAATTTTTGTATTTAAAAAAAATTGAATATGCACTCCTAAACACAAGAGAACCTCAATAGCTGATGATTGTGAAATTAAAAAAGTTAAGAATAGAATGGCTGGGGAGATAAATACCCCCCCCCCGGCCCCCTTTTGCTATCCCATACTGAACACACACCCACACACATATTTATATAATAATTTTGTATTTAAATTATCAAATTAACATGTCAATATTTGAATCGCCTACAATAATTATTATTTTGTGTATGAGGTATGGTGAATCCCCCCGCGTCACCCCTTACGTCACTCCCTTCGTCTCGATTAGCCAAAGTGCATAAATATGAGACGTTAAGCAATATCCAATCAATCAATAGTTTTCAAGCGCGTATTCAAGTTTGCTAAATAGAGTAATTTTCATGATTCAGTGTGAAATCAGTGAAGGCAGAATTTGAAGATTAAACCAAAGTGTCCCTTAAACTTAAACATTTAGCATTGTTGCATGGCGCCTTTATTAGTGTGCTAATTAATTAGAATTGCAATGTTGTCAGATACACAATTAGTATAATTGAATAAAATAAAGAGAAGAATTCTTGGCAGTTGGAAACGTTCATCACGCGTTTGATGCGTTTTAGTCATTAAAATGACGTCATATTATGAATTATGATTGAAGTTGATCTATCATTATCAGAACCTGATCAGAGTTCTCACTTTACGTAGTCTCGGCCGCTCTTCGACCACGCAAACGTATAATTAACTTTCCGCTTGGCATTTCACGCCAATTAAAACAAGTTCTTGTACGCAAATGTCAAGTATTACTTTGTTACATTGCATGTTAGGGTAATTACATGTATAAGCTATACAATGTATGCATAAAACAAAGTAATATTCCTTCAGTAAATGGAAACCGCAAAAAACTGTTGGGAGTTGGATTAAAAATACAAATTGAGTTTTCTTCTCCTAATGTTTAACACAGGTTCGTCGGAACAATAACAATACCAGTGTTGACTGGCTAATCTTAGTTTGAAGTGGAGGTTGGTTGGGTGATTTAAATTATTCTGTCTAGTAATATAAGCAGCAGTCGGCTGCGGCCATTATCCCACTAGCCCACCATCACATCTTTTGGCCCTCGGCTCTGCTCGCCTGGCAATAGCAAATGCATCTCCATCCACACAATAAGCGTTGGAACCCATGTTTATTTAGCCCCTGCCAGCTGCAAAACTGGCCCTCAACTCGCATTCACGCTTCCAGTCGCTTCGTGGCAAGCCGAACAAATGGATTAACCAGCAAAGTACTGCACAAAAATACACACTTCTCTTGAAATTTTAACGTTTGCGGTGTAATTTTTTTATTCTTATCGTAATAATTGCAGGTGGTGTGAGTGTTCGTTGGTAAAAGTGCGTTTAGTGTAATAATTATCATGGTGTAGAAACAGCCTAGCCTACTGTGTTGTGTTTTTCAGCTTGAGAATGAAGATTCATCATTTCATAAGATAGCTATTATATAGTTTGCTTGCTTGCTTGGCGTGAAGCTCGCTACCGCCATTGTTTCCAAGACCACAATTGTCACATTTGACCTTCAAGTGCTCTGTGTCAAACAGTTCTTGTTACAGAGCTGCAATAATCACTTTCCTATTCTATAATTACATTAATGAGTTTCGGAATTCCTTATTTTTCTTCGTCATATTGCAAAGCAGTGAACGAAGGGTGCTCATGTCCGCTACAGGTGTGGTCTACAGTTCTGCGTCCACAGCAACGTCCAAACACTGCGTCCAGACGCAACGTCCAAACACTGCGTCCAGACGCAACGTCCAAACACTGCGTCCAGACGCAACGTCCAAATGCGAGACCTCTCACATAATGTTCAATTAGATCGTGTTGGGAGTTCTGCGGTCAGAACTTTTGGACCCACGTTTGAATACACTCTGCGTCTGCATGTGGACGTTGATATAGACGCAGAACGCTTAGATCACACCTATACTAACTATCCTAACCTTACGAACGGTTTTACATAGGCCTACTAAAAAATATCAATTTGGTCCTACAACTCTAATTATTATTTGATTTTTATTTTTTTTAAATATTTGTTTAGATTATAATTTTTATTATATTACTTGAGAATGAAAACCAATGTTTCAAATGAAAGGCCTATTTTTCAAACGCCTTGGTTGGCAGCAGCCATTCTGTTTTTCTGTCTCTTTTGCTTATCTCTGTTGAGGACGTGTTCAACTTTTTAAATTTGCGTTCAAGCAATTATGAGTACTTAAACCCTAATTTAATTTTTAAGGGCTAATTACATCACATGTATACAGCCAACTGTGACGATAGAATGCAAAGGATAAGGGAAGAACATGGTGGACTAAACTCCGCCTGAACACTATCATTAAAAGTGCACACATACAGGATAGCGGTAATTAAGTCTAAACCGTGAGTTTTTTTTACAATAACAGCTTGCACAGTTTCTGAAGTTTGTCATGTGACTGGTAGACGGGACAATTACGATGTGCTATCTTGTTTCAAAATGTCGGTTAACAATTAATTACATTGCGTAATGGATTTTATAAAACAACAACATGCGTAGGATACACATGGCTTTGGGGCTACAATATTGCGATAATATATCTTGAGGAGATTTGGATATAACTTAGATGGTGTAGCAACTATACAAACAATTGTCTCATCAGAAAATTGAAATGGTAACCATTAAATTTGCAATTCTTGAATTAATGTGTTATGGATAAGATGTGATAGTGGCATAAAATACTTAATATTTTCTTATCTAGGCCTTTTGACTTTTTCATATATTTTCTTAAAACTTACTATATTTACTTAACTGATTCCTTATTAATTTCCTATGATATTGACTACAATGCCAGCCTGCCAGGTTTATTATCTTCCTTCATTTATTACATTTAATTTAATTGTTAAATAGTTAGCCAAATGATAATTAAATGTGTATTTATTCTATTGATATATTTGCATTCCTTCTTTTTCAACATTAACAGATATGTTATCATAAATAAATATATAACTATTATAATGTATTAAATATTGTTTCATAGATGTGATTCTACAAATGTCAGAGAATATTGCGTATAGGCCTATACTCGTGTGCATAGACATTACAACACAGATGTGCTGGGTTTGACTCCTCGTTGGTGCGAACACCACCATCATTCTCAACTCCATTGTAACTAGCGGTATAGAAGAGCTGTGATTATTCGTAATAAGTTATAGCCAAGTCGTTATCTGACTGTTCACATGCATACTACCTAAGACCGCTGTGTGCATGTTGACTTACGCCTGGCCGAAATACATCATCCGTGTACATTACACCACTCTCCTGCTGATTACATGAAACGTATGTAAGGACACGTACGGGATCAGTTATCTGGCTGCGTACCTTCCGATTACCCACACTTCTTTAATGGGCGCTGGGAAATTATATAATACCAACGGTGATTTCATTACGGCCAGCGTTATTTGCCGCACTCTCGTAAATTATACAACTTTACATTTGCAATCTAACTGTGTGCGCTTGGTGGCTGTCAATGGGCGGTATTACCAGGTGCTACTTGTACAACTTTGCTCCAAGTGTGTTGCAAGTAATTAAGACTAATTGTTGGCCAACTATTGTTTTTGAACTTGCCGATTAATTAATATTTCAAGGACTTTTCCCGCTGATGTTCATGATAATTTCATCTCATAATTTACGAATAAAACATCCTAGATTAATGTAAGATACACCGGTCGGGTATCCTTGTTGCACATCGGTGAAAATTCGACTAAATTATTGTTATAATCGGGGAAAAACGCACACGCTGCGTCTAGTGTATGCATATTTAAATAAACTCATAAATTGTTAGTATAGGCCTATACAACCAGAAACTTCTATATGACTTCAAATTGTCGGCAGGCCTATATGTACTGTCATTCAAAATAATTATCTTTTGTCTTCCGAGTAACCATAACTCTACTGAGGGTGTTGAGCGAGAAGTCGTAGAGCCTTTGTGTTATTGCATTGGGTGTGCCTAAACACTGTAAGAAGTAGCATATTTTATTTTATGACGCGAGAGACATCGGAAAAAGGGATTGGTAGCTCGCGCGCGCCAATAGGCCTAGTCTTTTTGCTGAAACTCCCAATATGTGTGGCCATGAAATAACAAAAAGCATCACCTAATGCTTCTCGATGTATATAAAATAAACATTGTTCTAATTTGAATGGCCTATTCCTAATAGATAGTGAGCCATTGCAGGCTTTTAGCTCGCATATCTAGAAATAACGTTGAGAACAACTTGAACAACGCCTTGCCGAAGCGGCGTGGTGTCCTTTAAGTGTCATGTTATGAGCAAGTATTTTGATTCATTAATGTGAAGATAGGAAATATGTATTGCAGCAAGAAGAAAAAGAATAAGATGATATATGTGTAAATGTGAAAAAAGGAAAATGACGAATGATACATTCAAAGTAGTTGCTTCTACGTAGGTACATGATTTCGAAAACAAAACAACAAAACCGTCTTAGTAAAAAGTCCATTAATCAAGTTAATAATAAGTAATTATTTATTGTTTCCTGTACATATAATCAAGAATTCCTTGTTCTTAGGTCTATACTTAAAAAAATTTAAGGTTTGGGGTCTATAGCGTGATTTGTCTCTCATATTTTATTCCCCCCTTCTTGAACACTGGAAACATAATAGAGTTTTAAGTCCTCAAACTATCACTAATTCCATGCAAGGCCCCACCCCGTTGTCTAAAATAAAGCAATTTAGTGGAAGCTTGATTATTACCAACACTTTGCATTAGGCCACTTAACATACGTCAAACCAGCATGCTCAGTTTCATACAGATGGGAAGAGCTGGTAAAATTAAAAATTTCTGCGATCTGTTCATACATTTATCAGTGTAAAGCTGTATTAATTATTCATACTAACCCAGGGTAAATTTTCTCATTAATATTATTTTAAAATCTACGTACCTTCATTGTTTTAACTTTAGTTGGTAACGTCTGTACGACCGTTCGTACCGGTTCCCCATCGGCTTTCACCCATTCTTTAGTCGAACTTGAACTTCCAAACCGCCGTAAATTATTAACTGATCGGCTACTCTATTAAAATTTACAAGTTGAAATTCTGGCTAATTAACCTGCCTATAAATAAATTATGATGATCGATAACTAATGAAAACAATTTGTCTTTTACGATTCTAGACCTTGAGGAGATGCTGTGAATTCGTAATTAGCTGAACTGACAAGCGAGCGCGGTGATTGCAGATAGTGCACGCCATGAGTGGTCCGTGTCACTAGGATGTTGGCACCCGGCGATGTTGGCACAGTGCCACCGCTCATCGTTTATTGTGTACAATCAATTGAAATCAATAACAAAGAATTTAGTACTAGACGAAAATTTACGGCGGAATCGTGACAGAAATAAATAGAAAATAAACGTTTCATTTGGACATTACATGTTTACTTGGCAATCTAATATTTCTATACGCGCACGTATGCGTCTGTGTGATGCTTCCTATTTGATTTGATTTGATTTGATTCTAATTGTTAAAGTACGAACATGAAATCGATATTCACGTTCTTCGTCGTGGTACGTGACAAATTATAAAACAACTAACTAAGTGCCCCATTGTATTCGACATGCGTGTGCATTACTGACAGCTATAATTTATATTTTCGATACTTTGTGATCAAATACAGCCAAGTTGTTTCAATACTAACTACTAAGAAATAATTTGCTACATGTTCACATGACTTATGATGTCCAAAGATCTAAAAAGATAAACTAGAACAAAAATGTATGTATTTGTATGTCCACAACAATATCCCCAAGTATAACATAGAATAAAGCCATATTGTAAGAATTTTCCATTGTAGCTTATTACTGCAACTAAAAACCAAAACAATTTATTACAAATTTTGGAACGGCACGTGACTATTTGTAAATGATATATTATGTATAGCAATTGGAACATGGCTATGCAATATATTGCTTATGGTTGAAATCAGACCATATAGGTCTATTGAATAATAACCATTGACTGATTATGTCCAATCTAATAGCAAAAGCTGCAAAACTTTAATACATGTTGTCCCACTTATTAGATTAATCCTACCAAACAAACACTCAAGTATACAATGCATTGAATGCACTTACTCTGTAAGTATTTGCCCAAAGCCCGTCGTATTATACCCAAAATACATACTACAATAAGTTACCCAAAAAACAAACATAACATTATTTGGTCATATTGGCCCTACCATAACATTTTTTATTTACAATTATTGACTAGTAATTGTGGTTGATTAAATCTTTAATTCCCCGTTTTATAAAAATTCTAGGGCTATATTCTAAGTGTACCGAATGTACGGACCAAGTGATCTCATAAAATGCCATTGGTTTGCGGAATTGGTTGGTTTTGGATCTGTGCTATTGACAGTTGTACTCCCAAGGCGACCGCAACGTTGAGGAAGGTAATGATGCCCACACAGCTCTTCGAAACTAGTTTATGAAAGCAAAACAAGCGGTTTAGTTTATAGGCTCACGTTTTTTTAGAGGGGCATGGGGATCATTCAGTCATTTCGGCATGGGGACTTTCGGCGGAGCGAGACGAAATTGCACCATTAGCACTTTCATTTTAGTGCATATTATTCATCATCTGTAGGTTTGGTATGCAATGTAGGCGTATTGCATAATTTTTATATTCGAAGTTTAGAATGATTTTTTTGTTCTAGGCCTAACACACGTAAGCTGACACATAGCCTATTTCTCACATAAGAAAACCAAGTTAATGAATGCGTAGTATGCGATGAATATTATTTTGATATAAAAAGATAAATAATTTAATGTAAAAATAAGAAATATAATATCATAATATATTGAAATGAACTGTGCGAAGAAAAGTATTTTTAAATGCAAATACTGCAAAACTCAATTTTGGCCACACATTCTTTTATACACACATTTTTTTTTATCAATAGCTATAGATTTTTTACACACAGATTTTTTTGTAATGTTCCCTGTAACCATTTTCAACGCAGACAATTATGCGGATTTCAGTTATATTATTTAAGTTAACGACTGTAAGAAAATCAAGTAAGAAGTAGTAACTTATGTATTTGGATGGTCAATTTGAATTTTTATTTTTTACGAACAACTTAAATGGATTGCATATTGTATACAATTGACAATTTAGTTTTGTGCCGAGACCCGAGAGGGTGAGATTTGGTAGCAGATACCGTAATATATGTTTCTTTTCAAAAATGTATACACGTGCAAGGAATATATAATATCTATCAAATTTTTCTTTCGAATAGTTTCAGTAAATATTTTCCCGTATTATATAATTCTATGTATACTTTGTATTGCATTTTTTCTTCTTTTTAAACTTTAAATTTTCTGTTTATATTCTTTTTGTCGACCCTTTTACAAACATTTCAAATTCAATTCGATTTTATTATATTTGCATAACCGAACATTTTAGAAGTAATTAATAAGTACTAATAAAATAAAAATGGAGGTAACTTTTGATAAAAAAATAATTGACGGGCCAATTCCTCGTTAATCAACAGAATACAGACTCGATTAGCCCTGTTGCATATACAATTAACAGGAATATATAATATACATCAAATTTTTCTTTCGAATAGTTTCCGTAGGCCTAAATATTTTCCCGCATTGTATACTTCTATGTGAACTTTGTATTGCCTTTTTCATATTTTCAAATTTTAAATTTTCTGTCGTTTATATTTTTTTTTTGGCGACCGTTTTACAAACATTTCAAATTCTTTACGATTTTATTATATTTGCATAACCGACCATTTTAGAAATAATTGATTAGGTACTAACAAAATAAAAATGGAGGTAACTTTTGTTAAAAAAAATAATCGACGGGCCAATTCCTCGTTAATCGCCAGAATACAGTCTCAATTAGCTCCGTTGCATATACAATTAAAATGAATCTATAATCGCGTCTATAATATCTATCAAATTTTTCTTTCGAATAGTTTCCGTACTTTTATGTAAATTGTAAACTTTGTATTGCCTTTTTTCTTATTATTTAATTTGAAATTTTCAGTTGTTTATATTGTTTTTGGCGACCATTTTACAAACATTCCATTTTTTCCGATTTGATCATATTTGCATAACCGACCATTTTTATAAGTAATTGATTAGGTACTAATAAAATAAAAAATGGAGGTAACTTTTGATACAAATAATTGATAGGCCAATTCCTCGTCAATCACCAGAATACAGTATCGATTAGCCCCGTTGCAATAACAATTAACTTAAAAAAATCAATTCAATTAAAAATGTATACTTAATTTCATTTTGGAAAATTTACAAATTTGCCAAAATATGCTTTAAACCAAGATCGTTTTATAGTATTTTTTGGATAATTCTTGCTCTAAAATGGAAATGCAGGCCAATGCTGATGACGGACGGTAGCCCGAGTTTTTCGATGTCTCTGTTAGGGCTAGGCTACCTGTCCGAGGTGCTGGGAAGGGAAGGGCATGCTTCGACCCTCATCATACAGCGAGAGAGAAGGGTGGGGGCAGATAGAAATGAAGACACATCTAGCCCAACTCGGTGTTGCCAAATACTCGCTAGGGAAGCACTCAGTTTTTCCCTACTTCAAGGGGGCATGGTGAATTAAACCCGAACTTGATTGGTTATACGTAAGAAGGTATTGCTTGCGGAATGGGACTGGAATTGCAAGTAATTAAAATAATGTAGTATTTACCTCGGTGAAGCTAATTTAAGAGAGAGAGAGAGAGAGAGAGAGAGATGAGAGAGAGAGAGAGAGAGTAACGTATTGGCGTGGATAAGATATTGTATTTTACTCCTTCGTCCAATTAACATTCCTACTTACACAGACTCTTCGTAAGCTTTCAAAATGTGGATATTTACTCCTTGGGGCTTTCAGATTATCAATTAAAATCCAGAAGCTATTTGGAGCGAGAGAGCTGATGTGCATGTTTTTTAAACGTTTGATAACTTTGTCTCTACTCTGTGGTTTGGAGTCAAACATTCGGCTGAATAAATTATCTTTCTAGATACAACAAGAATGCTTGGTTAGAAAAAAAAGATGCGACGATATTAAAAACAGGTAGTTCTTGGAAGGTAGGTCAAAATCATGCTATAGCAGCCGGTATAGAACTGCATTTTGTCTATGACCCGGTTTTGCCACTTCGTATATCGCGTATAACCATTTACACGCAATAAAAATTATTTACCAACCTAAATGATGGTTGCGGCTAGAAATTGATTTTAAATTATACATGAACAAGACGGCGTGAATCTATAATTTACGCTTAACATTCTGAATACTATACACAACGCGTTACTTCGGCCAAGAACATTTTGCCAAATTCATTTTTGTTCGGAAAAATCTTATGAGTAATAAATGGGCATTTGAACAGACCACATATAGTCATACCGTTGTTCAGGCAAACATTTAAAACCCAACAATGAAAAGAGCAATCTTGTAAGCTATTTAAAATGTGTTAAAACTGGTTTTCTTCTCATATACTCCTCCTATGTTTGGTCTAAAATGTCATATTTGATTAACATATCGGCGAAATACTTCGTTTGTCAAGGACGAAAATGCCAAAAATCTGGAAATATAATTTTTGCCATTATTATAACATGTGATTACAATTTTGTTTAGTTCTATTTTGGAATGGCAATTTTGCTGTGCGAATGAAATTATCTTTTAATAATTACCGTCCTGACACAAAATCTCCTATGTAGTTTGTATTTTAATTTATGTATATTTATTTACTTGTGTGAGCCACTTCTTTTTTTTAATAAGGCTTTGTATGTTTAGTGCCTAAATGTATGCATAGGCACGGCATAATTATACGTACAAAAAGTTGTCTGGGTGATTTATGCTAATATCGCTATTAATAATTATCCATTCTTCACCCTTTTCACCTTCACCTTAACCTTTTTTAGGTGTTTTAATTATTTTTTAGTCTCCGAATTTAGCTCAACTGGAACAAGTAGGGGGTCTACGATGTTTCTCTAAGGAACATGTAGATTGAATATAAATATTTTCTCACTTAGGCCTAGAAATTGGAATGGTTCCTAAGCTGCATGCCCTTTACGTCTGACTTGATTTTGCTCCTTAAAAAAAAATTGAGTCGATATGCAATTTTTATCATCTTCGGAAGTCTGCAAGAATAAGATTATTTATTTATTTAACTACTATTCTGTTCAGTTCATAAAACTGATTTAGAAATCAAGGAGGACGATATCCTATTTAAATAATTAACCTTAGTGTTTTGGTGTTAACCTGTAAACCTATTTGATACCTATTTCCGCACAACGCCTACTACTCGGGTGTTTCTTCGTTAAACGTTTATCTAAAAACAATAGTTCTAATGGAGGCGATGATCGATGATAGATGCGGATAAAGGACAAATAAAACCACTTTTTTGGAAGGTCTGTCCGCTGAAAGATAGCATCAGTTTAGCTTGTGTGACCCTCTTCAGGTGACTAACTAGGTAATTAGGGGATTTCGGTAGTAACGAAGGAATGTCCATTGGATTTCAGTAAGACTTTCAAGAAACAACGTATAAACTGTTATAATTATGTTTATTTCGTCAGTATTTCAAAAGACCCATTTCAGAAATTGTCCTTGAATTACTTTCTGTAAAAGCGAAAGAAAATTTGCTTAATTTAGAAACCAAGCCACTTAGCTATTAATATATTAATCAGAGCTAAATGTTTACGTATTTCCATACGGGATTTCTTGTCAAGTAATGACAATAGTCGTCGCGAGTGATTTATGCAAATCGCTTTTTGCTCCAGCTATATTTGCTCGGGTCAAGTTATTTGTATTCGATAAAGATTGCAGACGCATTCGATATGTACAATTATATTTGCCATAGGCTATGTAATTTTTAGTGGGTCAATGACGAAGTTAATTTGAAAATTAGCAATGTAAAATAATAGACTAGTGTACATGCAAACTGCAAGATGCTTTTTAAGATAGGAATTCCATCAATTTAATTTCTTAAATCTGCCTTGCCCTTATTGAATATTTTATTTTATTTCTTATTCATACTGAATAAAAATATCCACCCTACCTTAAAACTCGCCGACATAGCAAATCTTTCCTTGCAGCATTCATCATGTTATCAATAATTTTGAGTTGAGATTGTGATGATGATAATTATTTGTTAAAAAGTGAATGACATGCAACGAAACATTTAAAACTTTTTTTGTATCTGAGCAGCGAATTTATTTATGATCCACAATAACAGTTTTTGGCTTTCTTTTCAAATACGACCTTATATTTATATTTGTTTTCCGAAACCAATCGTAAAACGTTTTTAATACTTACTTGAAATCGAATAAACCAAAAATGAAATCGCACAATACACTAGCAAACACGCGCACTCAAAAATAAATGTTGTCCTCACAGGCTCACCTTGCGAACTAGAGTTTCAAACGTAGCTCGGGAGGTGAAACACCTTTTGAGAGTTTTTTTTCCTGTATATTACGGTACCTCATTTCAATTGTTAAATTGCACAAGGTCGCAACTTCGAATACCCCCCCCCCCAACCCTCCACCCGCCAAGCGACAATAAACACGTCTCATCCCTGTGTTGACCTTCAATATCTTTCTATTGTTGACCTTATTGACAAAATACCAACAAGGCCGTCTTATGTCACTAGTAAAAAAAATCAGCTGTTTGGGAGAGATGGTAATTTCTACAGAAATCTATGTATTTATAACTATGCGAAGGTACCCGTTTTAGATAAACCTTTACTTTCAATACACACATTCTAAAGCATTTTTTGTGTTAATATGGATTCTGAAATTTTTATGGGATCCCGAGTCTGCACTTACATTTTTATCAAAATTGCGTACGTTATTTTACATCTTACTGATAACACATAAATGTTAATTAAAACATAAATATGTCAACTTGCAAATAATGCATATTTTTTACGAGGAATTTAATACCTATTCACGAAATAAATACATACATTTTTTAATTCGTAAATTTGTAAATAAACAAATACATGCATACATAGAAACACAAATACACAATATTAATAAAAAAACACGTGAATATCAAAATATATAATTAATTGTTTTTAGATTGTACTCAAGCAATCATGTGAGTTTCATTGAGGATATGTCGGCGCTCGGCGTGGTAAACACGAACGCTTATGCTGAAGCGTTTAGTAGAAGGGTGAAGAGAATAGAGAATGGCCGGCGCAGTCAATGACTGACCCTCATTGGTTGCATCTCTTTCCTATGATATATGGCGTATAGGGTGTTAGATATTGATTACTTATACTCGGGCTAGGCTCACAGAGCGGTCACAGACGTTACCCTGATATATTGGCTCATGTTTAAAATTGATTTTAGATTTTTAAATATTTTTAGTAAAGTTCGTTTTATATTTTCTTAAATTTGTATCTAATGCCGATTATCTTGTAGTGAATGGAATTGTAAATTGATAATATATATTCTATCTTTTTTACCCTTATTGTGAGCACACTGTCATTTTCACATTTTAGCACTTATTTTTTAAAATTCTACAATATAATATACATGCAAATAAAAAAAATATGAATCAAATTAACTAATTCAAATAACTGGAATAGCTACCATACGGTACCACGCCACTTAAATTTTGAATAAATTCGCTCTTTTTTTCGTGCACATTATATATTTTATGGAACATAAACTTGCATTCGTAGGCAACTTTTTTAATTGAAAGGTTTAAATTTAAATTTGTTTTCCATTGTAAAATTGATGATTACAATGTGTATGTTGATAATGCCTAATTGATAAACATAACATAACAAAATTTAAATATATATCAATAGTAAGAATAAATATGTTAGAAATATCAATATAGTATTTACTAATGGTGCGGTGATTAAAATGTAAAATACGTTTCACAATGGGATGGATGGTTGCAAAGATAGTTGAACTATTTTCTGGCGTGTTTAGAAATAGTTGGTCTATGAGGTATTGCATTCTTTGAGCCCCGAACTGCGTCGAGTGTGCATCAGCATGGGCCTCGTAGTCGTACTAAAGCTAAGTATCGAAATGGAGGCCAATGACTAAACGACCATGACCACTAGGCATACTCAACAAAAAAACACTCTGTGATTTGTTATTGTGATATATACAATGCTGCTGGACTGAGTGGTGGAAAGAAAAACAAAAGATAACATTAACACAATATGAGATCGGAAAACAACTGTAAAAATGTGTGCGTTTATTTGTAAATATTGATGCTTTGTGTAGGTCTATAAAATACGAATAGCGAAGGTCATTGTATTGGAGCGATCACAGTGAGCTTGAACCTGGAATGCCTGTGGATGAGTTTATTCGGAAGCAAGTGGGGGAGAGAGAGAGAAAGAGAGCGAGTGAGTGAGAGAGTGAACGCTCGAGAGAGAAAGAGCGATGTTCTGGTCTAGAGGCAGGAAATATTTTCTCTCCATACCATGTCAATGTGTGAATTGTTTCAACATTCCACATGATTAAATATATCATAAAGCACACAGAATTATACAGAAATAAAATAGAAATCAATCATTTTCTAGCAAACTTGTATTTTTATTACCTACCTGAACACACGGGCAGGGAAAACTATTGCCCAAGAACGAGATTCCTGCAATGGCCTTCAAAAATTAATTATATCCGTAGTGCAGACAAAATATTAAGTAAATATGATTTTTAATTTATTTCAAAATAATTTAAAAAACATAAGTTTTGACTTTCAATGATTATAAACTACGAGGAAATATAAAATTTATTTTTATTATGACAATTAACCCTTTCTCTTAGCCTGCTTGAAGAAATATGAACAGCAACACATTATTTTCGTTTCTGATTATTTTTAGACCCTGAGTAAGCAAAATCCAAGTACGTTTGTTTGTATGCATTTATATTGTTTATTGTTATTCATGTTTTAAATTGTAGACTGCTATTTTTTATAATTTAATCTATAAAAGTAATATATTTAGTATTTACCGAAAACAGTAGACCCTATAGAGACATAGGCCTATGACGGATGTTGTTACGTAAAAATGCTGTAAGCCGTTTCCGCGTTAGAACACTAAACAATTACATATACAGCGCAAAAGACCTTGGATGAGAATGCACTTTGTGTGTCTTACTACTATTAAGCAAATAGTAGTAATTAGTTACAGTTATAATTTATCATTGACGAAGAATTATTCAACGGTAATCAATTATTTCCCTCGTTATTTTCCCATAACTATAAAGTGGAAGAGTGAAAACCAACTCAATTTGGCTTCATTTTTCACAACTTTTGGCCTATCAAGACAGAATGAAGTGGTTTTCACTAAATCGGGTGTTCCTTAACTTTTCAATTGCATTAACATGACTGGGGAAAATCTCGAAAGGATTGTTGACTGAGGAAATCGATCCTGGCATCTCGACGATGAGGGGGGGGGGGGGGGACAACGTCGCAATACATTTGTCCACCTTTGTACTGCCAGCCATTGACTTTCTGGAAGTAAACCGAGATTTAAGGCCACACACTTCATAGATCGTGAATTATGAAACGGAATTTAGGAGAGAGGTGCATTTCGTCGTAAAGATTTATATACAATGTTGCTATCAAAGGAACCAATGAATCACAGATAGTCTGGATTTTCTCGGCTATCGTGCGTTCTGGCCATGATGTTTCTTTTATCACCTGGATAGCTAGGACTCTAGGTTTACCCAATATTTGTCAAATATTTAATGGACAAGTATACTTGTATACCAGAAAATTACATTTGTGTTCATCATGGTGCTGTAATTATTCTACCTCAGCACACCGGACGCACTGAGATCTCTTGATTCCACGTGCGAATATGACTGCGAACTAAAAAAATCTCAGGGACTAGCGGAAGTACAAAAGTGTATTTCGATATTTTATATTAATGATTAAGATAAATGAAAAAAAATTGATTGTATAAAATGTTTTGGTGTAGTACATGTACATGCACATTATTAATGCACTTTATTGCCGGATGAAATTGCACCAGATGGGACTTCACTATATTTTTATTTATTTTTATTTTTATTATTTTATAACATATTTGCTGGTTTAAACCGTTTCCCAAAACCCAACTATCATAGACTTGATCTTACAAAATATTTGTAGGTCCTTGACCGATGCATGTTTGTTGATCGCAGTTGGACTTTAGATTGAGGAAAACCTTAGTAAAAAACCTTCCGCAGGATTGCCAGTACCAGGAATAGATAGTCAACGTTCCTGAACAATCTGACTCTTGTATGATCCACTGTATTATCAATTTCCGTTGGTCCCAAATAAATTACATAATAACTGAATTTAGTATAGGCCCACGAAGCCTATATTGCCAATCCACATGCAACGTTGCAATATTGACCGCATAACAACCTCCACATCATCGGCATGAGGCTACTTGTTGGTGTTTCGGGCGTATAGGGAGAGCTGAAAGTCTTTATCAACGACGGAGACATTAATTACAGAAGGATTAATGTTCCACCGTTGCACAGTAACCTCCTGGGCCTCCGCGGGTCGCCGAAGTCGGAGTGGAGCTGGAGTCGGGGAGGTCCGCTGAGCCTCGTGTGTTCGCTCGGTTCACCCTCGTCTTCGTTCTTGATTGATTGCCTTCCTATAATCTCAGGCTTGTCGCTATCGATACAGAAACAACCTGAACCAACCTGCATGGCTATAAAGCTAGTCAGAGATGGAAAATTGTTTCTTCAAGTTTACCTATTAATCAACGAAAATACATTCAATTAATGTTACAAAATTTTGGAAACATGTACATTTTTCGTATTTCATAAAATACATACTAAATATAATTACCATAAAATCGGTATTACATAACATACATATCTTAGCAGAAACACACAAAAACAGACCAGTGTAAAAGTAACCGATCAAAATTGAGTACCTAACAAATTATTCACTTTGAGTAATTTCAGAACTATTTTACTCGCATCGAATAGCCTTAGGGCATTATTAGAGACGTAGAGAAACAAATATCATCATCATCATAACTAATCAACTATTCTTTTTAACGTTACTAGTACTACATATCAGTAATTGTTACAAGTAATTGATATTATATTTTTGTAATGCTAGCAATAAATCGGTGTCCATAAGGTGTTTCAAGCACTTTTCTAAAACATTGCATTAATTGTATTTTCAACAATATTTGTGTAAGAATTTACAAAGTAATAATTAAATTACTTTGGAAACTTATTCCATCTGTAATTGAATTACTAACAAATTCAATAACTAATTTGATTACTTCACTACAAACTAACTTGTCTTCACTGAAGTAACCGCACAGTTCTGTTGAAGGCTCTCGAATTTCCCACCCTCGTAATTCCTAAGAATCACGTTGTGTCGAGTCGAGGTCTAGGTAGGGACCTTGCAGCATTCCGATCAAGACATCCAGCCAGCCTCTTGTACCATCCGAAAATATGATTTATTCTCATTTTAAGACATTATAAGCCAAATAAATCACTCCTCTGTGATGTTGAGCGTGTATTTGAATAATAATATCAACCTGTTTACACTATATTTTAGCTCAACTTCAGGTACCATAGCAGCAGCAGCCATTGTGGGACGTGAAATGGCTAATGTGTTTTTTTATTACATTTAGTGTTGGCCTAAAAAAAAGAATACAATACAATGTAAGCAATTAAATATAAAACGTTGTTAATAGCTTAATTAAAGTGGTCACTCATGCGGTTGCACTGTGTTGTTCGTCAACCATGGTGACACGTGCTACAGCCGGATGGGACCGGTGCGAGAGAGGCCTACATAAGTAATTACGTGCTGTGTGCTGTGTAAAGGGGATTAGCGAAAACAGATCGTCAGATTATAAATGATAAACTATCTGTCATAAATTATTCAAAAACTTCCAGTATGATTGTCGTTGGTTGGTGTCGAATCGGCGTCCTCCTGAATGTGGGTCTCGTTCTCGCATGTATCGTGTAAGCTACATATGTCTTGTGTTTGTTTTGACAATGTATCACTCACAATTTAGAAGTGGCATTTGATTAGAAGTTCGGACAATCACTGAAACTGAAGGGAAACACCTTTACAAACGCATTTTTTAAACTTCGATTTTCCAAATTAAAATGAACACCCCGATTACCTGTTATATCATCTTCTGATATCATGAAATCTTATTCGGAAAATAATGTAAATTAACCGTTAAACAGAAATATTGAATTATTTTACGGTTGTCAAATACTTATTGCTATTGACATTATTAATGATAATTTGTATCATACTAATTTGGCTTTACGGGCACAAAAATCCACAAAACAAGTCCAAAATAAAAAAATAACTAAGTACAATAGTAAGTCCATTGTAATTCCACATTATCCAGCAAAAAAATTAACTATGTTCATTTCGTCATTGGGGCATCTGGGGCAAGCACATAGACCAGCGTATACCCTCTATAAATCAGGTGTCCCCAAATTTGATAGATTCCGCACTCTGGAAAGAACAGAATTTACATGTCAAATAAATATTTATTTCCAAACTTCCTATAAAATGCTTCACTTTATTATCATGCATGATAGACTTTTTGACAAGATTTATAAATGACCTCCCCTATAGCTACGAAGCAAGGAGCGTCAAGGCTAAAAGTCTTCTGTCATTATGTCAACTTCCCCCCTGCCCTAGCTATACTGGCGACTGACACTTATCGATTGTTGGAGGCCTACGAATACGATGCGATGGCAATATCGAGTATTGCTATGGTTGAGAGAGTGGGCGATTATGAATGAGGATCAAACAAGAGTAAAGTAGACTTGTATTTTCTATCGTGCTGAGTTTGTTCGTGTGCATAGAAAAAACCAGCTCCGCTTTGAACGAGCGAAACAAGCAAGCTACCACATGGGTATCAAGCCGTATTACTCAGAAGTTAGTAGTACAAGCAAGTCCATAGCAGTTCTGCTGTGTATCAAACAATGTGTAACTTGACAAAAATACAAAACATCGAATACGAACAGTTAATTTGTATTAAGTTTTATATGAAATTAGATTTCAAATAATTGAAGTTAATCCATATTTGTTTTTAAAGTCGCCATCAATATTCAGTCCAATTAAAATATTTAAATATCAAAGGACAACTAAAAATCTAACTATGACAACTAATTCGCTTATTTTTCTTACGCCAATATTAGTCTTGAAAAAAATTAATTTTTACAATCTATTTATAAATTTCGTTGTCACCTTTTAACAAACACACACATACATGAATAGTTCATGCACAAAGTTACGTCTAGGTGGTTTTTAGCGAATAACATTATATTATTATGCACTACTTTCAGATATAAGTTCTGGGGTAAAGAGTAAAACAGTTGGCTGTGTATAACCTGTACTTAGTACATATAACGTATATCTATTCATTTAGGCACACCGCCATTTTATTTTTTATAACATTAACATTTATGGTTTTATCCTGCCAGTTAAAAACAAGCGAATAGATAACGTTAACGAATGAAAAATCTTGTTAGCCCATTTTAGGAAGGAAATCCTGTGTTTTGTCATTTGGGTGTAATTATGACATTATTATTAAGTACCACATAAAAAATAATTATGCACTAAAAAATAATATGTAATAAAACAATATACAAGGTATGCATTGTTTTCGTTGGCTGAGTGTGAGTGTGTGCGTGAGTGCTAGGGCAAAAGAGAAATGTACACAGTAGCTGGGTAAGAGAGCAGGCAGACTGCGCAGGATGCCAACCTTCCCACACAAATCTCCTCTAAATACAGTGTGTAATTCACCGTTGGACCGGTAGGTGTCACGACAGTCTCGTAAAAAGAGGCATTACGTCATGAAGATGGGGGTGGTTCGTATAGCATTTCTCCTCTCCGTCTGGTAGCACCTCTCATGTTGCCAGCCAATAGAGAGGTAATAATTAATAAATCCTTGGAGCAATAATGCTCACCTGAGAAGTAGGAAACACTAAATGAACGGAGTGTTACTCAGTTTTCCAGACGAAGGTTTCATCTAGATTGGACACTACATCATAATATCCCCGAACTTTTTTTCCTTTCCTACCGCGGTCCTTGACGGAAAGGGGTGGAAGGGGTGGATTCATTGGACTGTACAGACGAACACGCGGACAACCAGTCACCCAATGAGCTATAACACGTGTTCATTTTTTTATCGAGTAAGGGAAAAATTATCACAAATTATTTATTTCTATAAATCATATTTCTTTGTAACCATACTAAAAGTAATTAATAATAACACAGCGTTATACTTAAGTCCATCAGTTTCTGTCTTAGGGATTTGTAAACGGTGACTTTAGAGCCGTCCTAGCAACGAGGCACATAATAAATTTAAAGTTGTTCTGAATCGGCCTTGTTGATTCTGGCGTTGATCCGCGGGTGTTCGGATTCGCACTGTCCATACCACTGATTGCTATATTTCCTATTAAAAATATCGATCTTTGGTTGGTTATCGTTCACTCGTCGATTGCGTCGGGCCTACAGGATTGGCTTGGTCACTTTGGTTTTCTGTCCCCCACTGAAAATCAGTTGTGTGACTGAGTGGGTAGACTCTAAATACTGATTTATTTATTTATACTATAAAAAAAATTTTCAATTCAGCATTATTACACATAATTGTTTTAAATAATTTTTTATAGTACATACATATTTATGTTTAACTTTTTTAAGAAAAACGTGTTTTCATATTAACTTGTTCGAAGTGATACGCTACATGCTACTTATTTTCTACGTATGTAAATGATCTGGATAGGTTTTTAATGACGCTTTTACGAACCGTGTAATGTTGGCCGTGGCTCGCGGACCAATGTTTGCCGAACACTGCACGAGATTGTAAGTGACCACGTGCTGTTATAGAGAGAGGGTGCTCGCAGGGTTAGCCCAGACGCACCGACAACTGCCATGTCAACCTTGCGAACAGCACGGCGAATGTCCTCGTTACATTATTATGCATGCAGTCTGGCTGTTCAGAAGCGTGCCCGTTGTGGACTTACGAAAATAGTACTTAAGTTTTTTAAACATTGTTTATTGGACTGTTCTTTGTCAGCAATTGATCGGGACCATACGTGCTTGTTAGGCAAAATAGAGTTAATATTGTGCAGAGAGAGAGAGCGAACGAGAGTGTAAAAGAGAGCAGGGAAGAGCAGGAGAGTTCATGAGAGAGCAAAGAAGAGTGAGAGAGAGAGAGAGTGAAGGAGAGGGATTTCACTGCGTGCCAAAATACTGTGATAACTGATAAGTCCCAGACTTTGGGAATAAGAAGAAATATAACAGTTGTTGTAATTCAATAGCATGTAAGCTTGTAAAACCTAGAAAGTGTTGGAGCAAAGGTGTGCGTGCTACTTACCATTATGCTACAAAACAAAGGTACCAAATCAAAAACTTCTAGTAAAGATTTGAAATGAACAAACTTTTAAATAGTAACCTCAGATGAGAGATTTTATTTTTATTCACAGAATATAAAAAATCGTATATTTAAAGAAAATTGCCAAGGAAAGTTTTTTTCAAATTGCTTTTGTAGGCCTATACTTTTAGGGTATAATGATCAATACTAATAATATAGCCCAGTGTTCGATCTAAGCCACTGGTAATTCAGACATAAATGCGTGATAAACGATTTCTCCCACTGATTGTAAACCCTTTAAACAACCATTGGTGATTCCATTTAACTGTTACTTAAACCTATTGGGCATTTTTTCTTAAAGGTTTTCTTGCAACCAGTAAGCATTTTATTGATGTATAATTTTGAGTGGTTGTCAAGCAAGGATATGTTATCTGATGTATATCTGCTTTTGCTACTTCAACGTTACAGTAGTGCATGATGTATACATCTGTTCTTGTGTCTATAAAGCTAGGGAGGGATATGCATGGTGTATTTAGTTAATAAGCATAAAGAATTCGTTTCGACCTACATCGCTATTGTCGAAGGGCTGTTCCGTATTATCAGTAGACAAGACAAGTTTGGGTTATTAGAGCCCATAAAGGATGTAAACCAGATACAAGTTGTTGAGAGCAAGCGCAGCCTCGCTTTATAAAAGAGACAAGAGTGCTGAGTGCCACGTAAACATAACACAGTGAATAAAGTCCGGGATGTGTTTAAAATCCCAGCGTGCAATTTAACTCCCCCTTTTCCTCTTACCTCAAATCTCCTACGTCGTTTTGAAATCATCCCCTTGAGGACCATCTTACGGTGAAATCACTTACTTTCCGAGGCGGGAATACGGTTCGGGTTCGGGTTCCTTCGGCTCGTGTAGATCGTGACATCAGACGAGGTCTAGACGCCATAATGTACAACTCGGGAGGTTCACAAAATATACGCCGATACAACAAACTTAACGGAGAAAATTAATTATTAGTGAAAGAGCTATCAAGTGAACACAAATATTTGAATCAAAATTATAAGTGAACGCAAATATTTGAAACAAAATTACAAGTGAACACAAATATTTAAAACAAAATTACAAGTGAACGCGACGTGTAAATGGTCAACATTTTTGAATTTTATTATTATTCGTGCAAAGATCCCATGCACATGTTGGTAAGAGTGGGAGGTAATTTGTGTGACTGCTGTGAAGAATGGGACTCGCGTGAGTAATTATATTCACATGCGGGAAGGGAGGCTGGCTGTATGTGTGTGGGGCTCCCTAGCCCAACCAACCTTATGCGCATATTTATTACACCATTTTCTACACGTTTAAATGAAATTATTTTTACACTCGTGAATGCCAATGGAATTTTACAACTATGATGAAAAATAAAATGAAAATGAATTCAACGACGACATTGTTTGGATTTAATGGGCTGGCATTGACGAGGCCCGATGGAATTACTTGTGCGTTGTGCCACATTTTATGCTGTACATGAACTTGGTTGGTTACGCTATGGCTTAGCCGTTTATGAATAATGATTTTCTTTTTCGCAATCCAGTTGTACTAGAAGGAATGATTCATTATCATTGTGTGATTTATTATCATTCCCTCGGCCGGGCGCGACGCGCACTCGACTCGCCAGTTCAATGATACAAACTTGTCTGCTGGAGTTGGGTTTATTTACACGTAGCTTTTTATTTCTAGGACCTGCTGTAGAGTAAAACTTTTCAGGTATTTAATTGAATTGTTGGCATGGAATGTCCAATTGCCACCTTCGCTGTAACTGTAAGGTGCAAGGAATGTAGCCGAGCCAGGGATGGGATTCGAATACGCTACCTGCTGATTGCTAGTTCCGTGCGACCACCACGTGAACAATTATGATTGAATTATGTGAAGTAGGATTCGTACGAATATGATTAATTTCATTTAAATTTTTGCTTTATACAATTTACTCACTCAGAAAATATCTAGTCTCAATCTGCTTTTGCCTGAAATAATTTATCTGGCAATGTATGCAGAGTGACTGAAGAAATGCATGGGACTCTTGTAAATGCGATGCTTAGTCCATCATTACGTAACTTATGTAATCGGTTATATAACACTGTTACCATATAATTTAATTTTTTCTCTCCTATAAAAAGTTACTTGCAGTCTTACAACAATCAGCATGACTGTTCGAATAGTCTTTATAACCGTGTGTCCGACTGTCAAGATAGTCTTATGTGCCTGACTGTCAAGATAGTCTTACGAGCCTGACTGTTCGGATAGTCTTTATAAAAGCATGTGCCTTGCCTGATGGGTTGTGTATATATAGTAGGACTGCCGATCGATAGTTTGTTGTTTTTAGCCGTGCATTTCAATTGTCGAAGTTCGTTCCAGTTTTGGACATATCCATAATTGATAGCGCTGCAGTGGCCCAGTGGTTGATTGTTTCCTAGAGGGGTGTACCTCCTCTGTCAGTAAAGGGAGGGGGGAACAACTGGTCGTTTTTAATCCCCCTCAATATAGTGAAGATTTAGTTCCACTGTTTCGACTAATTATTTTATTTTGAATTTGATGTAGTAACCAGGTCGGTTCTCATCAAAGTTTAACTCGCGGTGTGAAAAAAAATAAGGTAATTTTAGATAAAATCTTTGCGTTCTATCAGCAGGTCACCTTTAATCCGTATATTCACGTCGGACGGGAAAAAAAGTTTTTTATACGTAGGAATGACCGCTAGGGTAGGATATGAGAGCACTTTCAGGTGACGTAATTCGAGGATATTTGATTACTTTAGCAGGGATTCCCCTGGACTGTCAATAGTTCTTTGCCACAGCATTCCTCTGTGGTTGAACTTGAACACCTCTTTCGGTACATAACGTCCATCTTGAAACTCTCGTCGATTCAAATCCCACGAGTTCCTCATCTAAACATGTTTCTCTCCGAATAATTTATATTTTAGTAGCGTTCTAAGTGTTTTAATTTATGTTTATTGAAAAAAAATAATGAGTGGGTGATACTTGAGTCATGTTTGCGAGTGCAAGCATGCATATTGAAAAAGCAAACCATCAAGTACATAGGCCTACTGTCAAATAGTAAGTAATTGTTCAGAGAACAATGAGAGACAGAGAAATATTAAGTGGGTCGATTTTTTTGTACTAGTCTTGTACGTATATTTTTGTCAGGTAAGAAAATATCTTTAATTTTTCATCTGTATTTCTCGAACAGGAAACAATATTACATTCAGTACATTATTTAATTTTTTAAATGTCGATTTGTTTTCTTCTAGTAGAGCTCTGGCTATACGTCCGCTGTACTGTTAGAGTCGTGCTTACGCGTCCATGTCCGCGGGGGACTCGCAATGCACAAAGCTAGTCGCGCGCCCAAAATTAATGTAAATTAGCTGTGTGAACTCCAGCCCTAGGTCGTGTAGATTAGTGGCACTTAGGCCCGTCTTGTGCTACACAAAGCAACACGTCCATATTTTGAATAAAATACTTTTTACAATCAAGAAAATATTATTGAGGTTACAGTTTTAATTCAGTCTTGCTACAGTTGGATTTATTTTATTATTTTAAAATGGTATTCTCGATAAATAAATATATTAAATTAGAATCTGTGTAATTGAAAAACAATGGACTTCTAATTGTTTCTTCTCAGTAGTATTTTGCACAATATAGATGGTCAAGGTAAATAATTACCATAATTATTGGAATCTTGATTGACAATTTCAAATTATTATTTGATGATAGCATGTACCAGAGCAATGCTCTCCTATATCCATTACTTTTTGTCTGTCCATCTCTCTCTGTGTGTAACGTCTCACTAACCTAACTTACGTTTGAATTAATATTGCAGTGATCAGGAGTCGGGGGCTAACCTCACCAAAAGGGTGGGATTTTTTCGAACCCGGCACCTCCACCAAAGATAATTTTACTTTAAAACAAACGTTGTATAATGACGGTAAGGTTCTCTCCTGATTTTGGGTACTCCTGTGCGTGTTAACAAATTTTTAAATAAGCCTAATATGAGGATTACACAATCGAAGAAAGAGTGTCGAAATGGGAGTATATAGAGGAGAACGTTTAGAAATGTGAATAGGCCTAATTAAACGTATATGAATGAAAGTGATAATATGTGTACAATTCAACAACTAAGAACGAAATGTAACTTTTGTTTTTTGTTCTTGAAATGACGTTTAAAGCTCGTGATGTCGGGGTCTCATTGAGGTAGACGGCGAGGGGGTAGGGGAGGGGGGGGGGGGTAGGGAGGAGGGGGCAGACAACCTACCGTGAAAGATCCGGATAGGTAGTACGTCAGCCAAATAAATTAACAGTCTCTAATCATAAATCACAAAGCTGTCCTTGCCTTCGTTTGCTCTCCCTCTCTGTCTCTCTCTCTCTCCCTCCCATCTCTCTCTCTTTCTTCCTACTTCAATGTCTTTTTAATTGATTTATTTTTCAGTATATATTAAAAGAATGGTCATTACTTGATAGTGCCGAAATTAATAGTATTGATAGTCTTACGAAAAATATTAATTTTCTCACGTATATTTTCTCAAAGTTTGTAGAGAGCCCTGGTTTGTTTTACTCTAAGGCGTCTGAAGAATAAAGTGAAATGATAATAAAACATGCCATGTTAGTTATGGTGCAATGTGGGTTATAAATCTGTACAACGATTTGTTGCAAGTCTCATTTCTCGTTTGTAAAATGCACCGGCATTGTAAGACGTGGCCACGATGAGAAATTGCTTTGTTAAAAATCGTGACGTTCGGACATTGAATTAATTACCACCCACTTTTTTGCGATCAGGTCGTTGAAATATGTGAACGAGTACTAAGATTTAATTAATCACATTTCCTGTGCGAATTGCTTGCAGACCTATATACGTATGTACAGTTTTGACTTGGCCGTACCGCATAGGGAGTATTTGTCATCCATATTATTATTATCCACAAAGGTAAGACATTGCTTATTTTTGTGAATTAATTCCGTCACAACTTTCACAAGCAATATTTTGGTTTAATTCTTATAATCATCATTGCGATTCTATTTACGAGATAAAAAAAAAACTAAGAAAATCAAAAAAAATCTTCGAATATAATAGAGCATGCATTGGATTAGGCACATGGAATGAAGCTGCCGTTTAGCTAAAAGCCGTGGTACGGGCATAAGCCAACCAATGAGAAGCTTCCCTCCATTATGGTCCTATGGATACCTCTAACAAATAAACAATAGCACCAAACAATGACTCATACGCCATCATCATTAGAACTCACCTTATTTTTTATGGTTATATCTTTTTTGCCCATTGTCTCTTGTTTTGTTGATATATTTTGATAACTATTGTTAATGATTCTTTATCATCAGATGAGGGGAAAAACAAACGCATTTCCTGAATGTTTGATACTATTTTATTACTACATTAAAAGAGTTTAATCCGTTAAAATCAGTTTTTTTTTCAACATCATTATTACGTTATCATTTTTACCACCAAAACATGGCGGAAACAATAGATGTAGGCCTAATGAGTATAGACAGCTCATTGCTAGCGTGCAAGGGTCTAATTGAAGAGTTCGTCAGCTCGATCCCAGTCACCCACAATCTCGTATATTGTTACCTTAGGATTACTCAGGGTAAACTGACATGTCCCGTATAAAACTAGGATAATTCTTAGACCATACGAAATGTTATCTTGAATGTACTGTTTGGATAGAGATCGGGCTTGTTAGAAGAAAAAAAACTTTCCAAATTTGTCACCTTGATTTGAAAGTGTTCGCTCATCTCGAATGGTCTGCAAACACAGTAATATGGCCTTTCGTAATTTATATTTTATACAAGGCAATTTGAAATTTGAAATTAGGCAACGTCTGATTTAGGTTTTACCTATGGAGTATGAAACATGATTAGTGGACTAATAATAAATCTTAGTCGTATATGCATAGAAGTGAATTTAAAACTTACTTTGATTTGAAATTTAAATAATGCATCATGATAATAACGGGCGTTTTCTTGCCCAGGTCAATAGCCTGTTTTATAAATCATGCAGTTTTGTCCTCAGTTGGGACGAGGTTTTGATTGTCTGCGTTGTTAGGTGCGACCAGCCGGCTTGGATTTTAATTATCTATTTGGGATTGGTCTTTGAAAAGAAGTGAACGAAAGCCGAGACGCCTAAACGTGTTCGTCTCCTCAGTAAGTGCTGAAACTTTTCCGACAACTACCTTCACAAAACACCCATAAAACTTAGTGTATATTGGAATGAATGCTTGGATTATAATTAGAAGTTGGGATAACCAATATTAGTACTGATTGTTTTCAATTATTCTGATATTGATAAATATTTACAATTATGAAAAAGAATTATGAAAACACCTCCAAACAAGCATAGATCGATTTCGGCCAGTACATGGACGGGGAATATACGGGATGCGGAAATGGGAGGCTGGACGAGGAGAAGAAGAAGATGCTGGACGTCTCAATCCAACCCAATGATCGACATCTTAGCAACTGTTTGTCTCAATTTTCATCAAAAGCACTTACACAAAAGATGTATTCGAGTCAACTATTTATTTAACACCAATACAATTTATTTTATTTATTGAACTTAGCTCGTTCTGTCATAAACGAGTAAAAATTTAAAAAAATTGGGCCCATAAAAATTTAAAATGTCACAAATGTAAAAATAATTTTCATAAAGGTAATACACACATAGCACAACAAATTACAACAAGCACAACAACAATAATAATATGAATACAAAGTTAGAATGGCGATTGAATGCTCCATTGCATTTCTTGTGAGCCAATCAGATGCAAAGATTTCTCATATGATTGGTCATTGTAAATGGTAACTGCCTAACGTGTACAGATCTCGATTGAGGTAAGTTTATGAAGCACGTCGAGTCTCCACTGAGCCACTCTGCAGTGCCGGTGCCGGATACCTTGATGGTTACGGTAGCGTGAGCGAGCCAAAGCTAGTTATATCTTTATGTAATAGGGAATTAGTGTGAGCAGTAGCCTGTGAAAATTTTACATACAAAATAATGCAGATTGGTATGAAATGAATAGCATTAATGCGTGTTATTAACACCGTATTATTCATATTGCGCGATGATAATCAGCATCTAAAAATTTATTTTTAAATGCCTCTTTGAATTAGGAATACCAGTGATATTCGGGTTCGACTCCTGCTTCTTACATACTTTGGCAATGTCCTTGCAATGAAGTGCATAATGCATTGAATACATCTGTCCCGAATTTGCCTTGTTGATTCTGGCGTCACCTGTGGGTGAATCGTGTCCAACCACGACCTATCCTATCTATCCTCTGATTGACAACAAAACTTGCATTCAAGGACAAAATTATGTCCCCCACCCCCCTCCCCCCTGTTCCCGAAAAAAAATATAATAATTAGGGTATGGTAATTGTGATACTTTCTAACTGTAAGGAAATCGCAATGCAAAAGGGATCTCATTAAATTCTGTGGTGCAGTTTGCATTGTGTGCATATTTGTGCATATTGATGCAGTTGATTTGATATCGAATTATCATAAACCGATTGTTTATTGCAGTTCATTAAACTGGGGCTAGTCGACACTTGGTATGTGATTACTGATTAGGTGTGTGTCATTACTCACGATCGGGTTTGCCGTATGCCTACCGTTTGTTGTTATTGCATAATTTTTAACCCTCCTATTTCTATAACTAACAACAAACGGAAATCATTTATGTTGATAGTGGATGGCCAACCAACTGTCATTTAATTAAAAATTATAATGACACATAGAAACAAAACAATCAAGGTTGCGCACAGTTGTAGCGCAGAATCAAGGGACGTGATGTGGTCTTGCACTCACATGCCATGGATTTGCGTAATTTAGAGATATACGTTTAAATAGCTGTTTTTGCAATAGATGCTACAATCATAATCTATTTTTAACTTACTTTATTTAGTCTACTTTATTTTTTCCAAAGTGAATTTATTGCCACATTTTTATAAGAAATAGAAGCTCCCGTCCCCTTTAGGCATATGCTACGCGTCACTTTTCAGTTCGTCTCAGTCAGTCCGTCTGTGTGCGTGTCACGTTTTACGATAAAAACCGAACACACGACGTCCGACTGAAGTTCGGTTTTCTTCGTTGAATTCTTTCAACAAGGATGGTACACATAGTTTTTGGTGACCCTGGAGGTTGGTGGGGGGCGGGGGGGGGAGCTGCCCCCCACCATAAAGTTTGAATATACATTTGCATTAGTCCTTTACCTTCATTCACTGTTAAAGGGGTATTTAACCGCAAAACTCAAAAAATATATTTCATTCAGGCTAACTAGTAATGAATTTAGCAATTAACAGAAAAATTATTGGGGCCACCATGACCTCCCAAAAAATTGTCAAACATGACATTTTTCGAGCTAGGTCCCATTGGCAAAAATCTCCCATAATAAATAACATGGGGACGATCTTTATGCCCCGTGACCTTGGAGGATTTTGATCCAAAAAAATATTGGCCATTATTGACGTACTCTACAGAAAAAAAAATAAATAAAAAGTAAGTAAGTAAATTCTCTATATTTTGTTTTGTAATTTGGGCAAGTAGTTCGGTCAAAATATGCAGATTACCAAGATGGGGTGTGATTTTGGAATGCATATTTTTGCGTGTTTGAGGGTATATTTGGGCACAGTTTCAAGACACGATGTTGTTTAGGGGCATTTTAGATTGGTTCTAAGGTCTAGTATCTATGTGGACCAAAAAAGCAGGTTAAAGCCGATTTAAAAAATTTCCCAAAATACCAATTTTCGCAAATTTCTGGATCAAAGAAATTCAAAATTCGTGTTAAATCACAGTTACAAGATATAATTTTTAAACGGTCGTTTTAGTGTAGTATTGTGCTATAGATCACGTGGTAAAAAATAATTTTGGGGGTTTTTAAGCCCCTTTAATGAAGCGAGGAAACCTAGAGTTTGAATATATTCGTGGACGGACCCGGCACCTCCACCATTCTTGAACCATCATGACAAGCTTTGCTCCCAATTATGGTACTTGGTTATAAGGAACAGTATTTTTACTTTTTGGTTTTTAAATGTACATTTCTATGAAAATGGGTTGAATTCAACCTTTATGTCGTATTTTATTTTAAATGTAAGGAAACCTAATGCGGGTACAAAAATTTAATAAATGCTACAAAATACTATGAAGTAAAAGTGCCATAAACAAAAATTGGAAATACAAATACATATAACTTCACTAATAGAGACGCAATGCAACGAATTCATTTGGTAGCAAAAATGTATAGATAATGCACATTCTATTTTTTATGTAAACTTATTCCGACGATAACCATGTTTGCAACTGATGATAATTTAATTGTGATGGCATTAGTTAATCACATATCAAATGCTTCAAATGATTGTACAAATACCATGGTAAGTACCCTGGGTAGGTATGAAATACAGTTATCTACGGATATGCGATGGCTTTCACGCGACGATGGAAATAATGTATATTAGTGAATAAATAAATAATTTATTCAATTCAGATTGATAGTTGAGGCAATACTAACAATTTACAGTTGACATTATTTAAAATCTAAAAAAATATTCCTGATGCAAAATTAAGTTGTTTCGGCTCAAAATTCTTCCCTTAAGTTTTGTTTCAATTACGTTTTTTAGGATTAAATGCAAATAGTAATGCTTATACCCCCCCCCCCCCCCCCCACACACACACACAAAAAAACCACAATGCAAATCCTTACAAATGCTCTTCAACTATCGATAAAAGAGCTTTCGTTGTATGCGTACTAAAATATTCATATACCATTTATCAATATGTTTCAATCTGAATGTGAGCAGCTACTGCGTCCACTCTCCAGCATGGTTTGAATGGCTAGGGTTATATCAGCATCACATCATCGAGATGCGCACGCATCCATTTGTTTTGGTCATTTCGCGCGCTTTCTCCGCTGCTAGCGGCGGCTACGGCAGTTATCGACTCCGAGCGTCGTTGCGCGCCTCCCGCGACCTAGCGGAGAACTCACCAACTCCGTCCACCCATACCGTCAGAGTTTATTAAAATTGGTCGACGGCTGGAGTTATACGGCGGACCACGTGACAAATACACTCGCGCATAAAAAATATGGAGGCCCATTGCTCTATTCGAAGCACTTAGGTACCAAATTTATGACTTAGCAACTTGTGATCTGAACTAAACATTAGTTACTACTAAATGATGCATTTTTTTCATTTTTCCTTTTCAAAAAGATGATTTGTATATTTTGTTCATTTTCATTGTTTTTCGCCATACGAGATTAATTGTTTTGGGTCCATTTCTTGAAAATATTTATTCATTGCAAAATATCCTGTTTATATTAGGCATTTCCGTCAATGAGGTTAGTATAGGCACATACATTCAACTGAGTATATGCACAGAAGAGCAAGCATAACAGTAGTCTGTACCTCGAAAATAATATTGCATTCAAATCCATTTGACAATGAGCTCATATTGTCTTCAAATCGTCTGCATTTTAACTTTTTAAGTATCTCACCTACATTTTTTTTAATACACCGGTATTGTCCGTGTTTAACTAATCGCATGGACAACGTATCTGATGAGCGTGCATTTTTCAAGTTTTCTCCCATTTCATTCCCTTTATGAAGTAACTGACATAAATCTAGCCACGAGTCACGCCGTCCACATCGTAATTTATAAAACCTCACGCTAGTGGAAGAAAACTAAGAGATTTCAAGACATGCTATACAATTATTATAAAGATAACTTAAAAGCAATTTAGCCGCATCATAAGGAAACAATAAATTATTATATGCTAGAAAAATACTTGCGTCAGAATTTCAATTAAATAACAATAACAATTACACTATCTTTTACTTTTAGCAACATTCTTTAAGTAATTAATTCCCGCAAAGCTTGATAAAATGCACGGAATTTTAACTCATTAGGTGAATATAAAAGAAGTGACTCTCAAGTACCGACTTTCATCCTTAAATGGCGATACTGCATTAAAATATGACCAACACTCAATAGTCCCAATTAGGAAGTAACATTCATGAGCCGTGCTTCATTTTCTCCCAGTATAAGTTACAAAGAAAACTTAAACGTTGCTCTATAAGTAAAGCCATGATTATCAAAGAGTTAAATGGTGATCAGGCTACCACTGCCGACTTACATAAGAACGGAAGGTGCGTTCCGACAACATAGAATGGACGATAGTCAATCATAGTTTAAAAGGCGGATCCATCTGTCTGTCTGTTTACCCCATACGAACGCTACTAATCTTGAACCACACGGTGTGTGTGACTCTGTCGGAGAAGCGGGACATGCTTGTGCTAGCTGTGTATGAGATTAGTCCATACTATTGTGAAATACATTATTAATCGCCAAATCCATTGATATCAAATTAAAAAATAAAATATATAAATAATAATATTAGTTTCAAATAAAGCTTCTTCGATGTCTTATTATTCCTATAGTCCTACATGCCATTCAGCGATGTAAGGTGACTTGGGTTTAGGATGAACTATCCCTGGTGAATAGCTTGTTTTATTTTCTATTTTTTTGCTATAAAAATGCGTTTAAAATACAAGTTAAAACCATACTACAATGGATATTGTAAGTAATAGTAAGCCATATCTGGATTCTGCAAGAAAAAATTGCAGAAGTTAATCATGCACGAAATCAACTACCATTGTTGCTTGCGGTGAACAGGTATACTGGAAATATGAAGACATGCTCAAGATATCGACACGTAATATTTGCCATGAGCCTGATCACAACATATAGGAAACATAATATTTCAATATATTCTTATATTATCAGGTTTTCATAACGGTCATAACGAGATGCGTTTTATGCTTTTCAAGAGATTGATAAGTAAAGCTTCCCATTCTATGGATTGGGTTGCTCATACAGTTGTTGTGAAGGTTCAAAAGAATGAGACGACGAAACGATGGGTCCGAGTATTCTGATATATATGCTATCTTCATTGGCTTGGGAAATGGGTGCATGGAAGAACACTCACCATTCCAAATCAGTGTATGGAATATATTTTGAGCTGAGGTTGGTTTTCATAACCATTGAAGGATATCAGAAAAACTCTTCACTATAAGAAAATAATAACAAGAAAAATTGTTTAACAACTTACTTAGCCTTAATGATTTTAAAAAAGGCTAAAATAAAACCGTGCAGTTACAAAATTGTTAAATATTATTTGCAGAATGGTCACAAAAACGTAGATTGACAAATAAACTAACCTAAACAATGGAAACATAACATACCGTATAAATTGTATGATCTGAAATAATGAGTAATACGGAATGTCATTATTATTATTATGCAAGAAATGATTTCATACACAATTTCTAATTTGTACCAAAAGAAGTCAGTGCAATCGTTAATATTGTATTGATATTGATTGGTTTGGTAATAATATCGAGTAGGCTATGGAGAAGCATGATAAAGTTATCAAGTTATGACTGTGTATAAGGTCTATATCAATTAGATATGACGTTGAATTGTCGGCCATGTTGGTTTGTTATTTATTTCATATCAGTGCGCCCGTGATGGGTCCAAACATCAATGTCCACACGAATGCCTTGAAACTATAGCAACGAGTTATCATATGAATACATATACGTACATGATGGAAGATTCCACATTCATATGTGTGGATTTGCCCTGATATTTTGTAATAATAATAATAATAATAAAAAAATGCTCACCTAGACCTAGACTTAAGAAATCGAGAGATAAATTATATAAAGTTTTATTTAACAGCGAAACATACATTGTCATATTTTTTTAAGAACGATTGAATACAGAATTGCTGTCATTTTACATCGATCTTAATACACGCATATCCTGCACAATGGATAGAGGTAGCTCATAAGTAAATTGCAGAGTTCTTAATTCGAGAGGTCATCGTCACTAAAGCCATCACCGGCAATCCAGACAGAAGACTTCCCGAAGTCTGCCTCAGTCAGTCTATAGGGTCTAGTACTGTAAAATATCACATCGATATTCCCTCCCAGCTATTATCACACCTATTATATTTAGTCAGCTGAAGAAGCAAATCACTTGCCTTCCCTGGTCAGGTTTCCTATAATCAATATAAATGTTTGTACGGTGTCGGTGTGATTATTTAGAACCCTGTTGAACAATGAAGAGCAGTTGAGTGAGCAATGAGCACTATCTTAGTCCAGGTTCCCTCGTTAATTAAAAGCAACAAACCTTTTTGCAGGGTAATTAAAACACACCATTGTCTTAAATATACATATGGCATTGCTACTGTTTCGTGTTTGCTTACAACTGCGTAAAATTCTTCTGCTAATCATGTATTTTACAGAAGAAAACATATCAGTATTTATTTAGAGAAATAAAATATGTCTGCCATTTTTTAGAACTGTTTCACTAACGTAATTATAATGAAATATATAATTTAAACAAACCGTATTCTGGCTTAGTGACATACATGCCAAACAACTGTCAACGAGTCACACAATACATTAAAAAAATAATCAGAATGAAACGAAGTTTATCGTTGTGCTAGAGCCAGAGTTCAGTGCCTTTGACTAAGACGAACGTAAACAGTTTTAGGAGGCTAGTTCATGGAGATACACATGCATTGTTTGAGGCCACCATTAGCTAGCAACAGCATTTTCTTGGGTGTTAAAATGTTGATTGAATCGGTTTAGTGAGGGGCAAACTCAAACTCAAACGCAAAGCATTGCAAATTCTTTAAAAAAGACCTGCTGTCTTGATAGATAACAACAAGCATAAACATAAGTAACAAGCATACATCATTTTTTATAATTCACAGATCATACTTCACATTTCATTTTTAACTTCATTTCATTTTTTCATAATCTGTAACCAATTTTACTTATTGTTAAATGTTATTTGTTCAAATGTAAATTTATTTTTATTTTTGTTATTCTTTGTCCTCCTAAGGCAACCCTTATGTAAAGGCAGAGCTTTGTTTTTTATAAAATAAAGTTGTACTACTAAAACCAATCAAAGGCATTATATTTAAATATTCATGTTTTGATCAAAATCATCATCGAAGTCATTATTTCAATTAATTAAAATCAATATATGGACCGCTAATAATCTTGTGTAAGGCAGGTGGACAGTTCAAGTGCTTATTCAAGTTTATTGTTGAATAACTTATGTTTACTTCAGAAGAGGGGATCGTATTATTTAGTTACTACATGGAGTATTTTTCAAGCTTTAGTGTAAAGTCAATGAGGGCAGTATTCGAAGATCAAAGTATCCCAACAACATTGAGTATCTTCAATAGTATGATCATTATTCAGGATTGAAATGTTATCGAAAATATCTGGTAGCTCATAAGGGTCGTCATGGGTCAGATGTGTTTTAGATAAATATAATTACATCAAATTTAAATAGTCTATCTAGCATTACCACAAACTGGTCAAAGTTCTTCCTTATTCTACTAATATTGGCATGTATTAATTTGTATCTAGTTGCATTACCATATTATATGCACTGCAGGTCATGCATGTCACTAAACTAGATAGCATTAAATATGTCTTTTGACAATAACGTGTATCACTTATCATTCGTACTGATATTTAGATAGGAAACATACCAGACAAACCACGAACAAAATGTACACAACAACAAATATAAAAATGTGTACAGTGAAGTCTATGCCAGGAAATCAATGGGCTTGGTAACTATAACTGGCGAGCTCTCTTCCGAAGAAGATCCGACTTCCCTCGACCACGCAAACTTATAATTAATTTGCCGCTTGGCATTTCACGCCAACCATGCAAAACAAGTTGCTGTGTGCGCAAATGTCAAGTGTTACTTTGTATGTGCATATGTGTGTGTTACTTTGTATTAACCATGCACATTTAAATATCACAAGAATAAGTTATAATGCTTGTATTGCTTTGACTGACTGATAAAGTTTATCTATCTTTAGATACAATTATTATGAGTGAAGAATTATAAATAACCATAAAAAATGCAAAACGTAATAGAAGCATTTGTGGCATAACATTCTTGATTTCCCTTGTTATTATTAATAGTATTGGTATGTTCCTTGTTGGTTGCAATACCACACATATGGGCCTACGCGGTCTCATTCAAGACAATTTGCAGACATATTTGCCAGTAAATGGGGTTTCCATTATTATTTATTATTTTTCCCAGACTTTATGCTTTCAGATCCCAACAAACAAATTATGTAACAAATAGATATTATCATTAAAATGATATATTTTGCTATCATTTCCCTGTGTCATTAAAATTTCAATACTACTGTGCGTACCATCATCTAAGGCAGACTGAAATCTTCAAGTTTGAGATTGTTGTTGACGTAGAAAAATATTTGAACAACAATCTCAACTTTAATGATTTGAGTCTTATGGGCACTGATAAATCTACTGTTGAGTGCCCTAAAACAACACTAACTAATTATGTCTGCCTCAGATGATGGTACGACCAGTAAGTATTGTAAAGTATGTAGAAGATGGGAATGGAAAGTATAAGATTGGACGTTGAGGCGGCAGAGGAGGAAAAATTAAAAGTTGAAAACTTTTGGAAGAATTAACTCTAAAGAGGACGTTGAAAGGCTTAGACGAATCTTGGCAGCATGTGGCAGGAGTGAAGTTGTGGGAAGACAGAAAAGAGTGTTTTCATTGTCCTGCTTGGTAAATTAGATTTTATAACTGAATAGGATATACGTTTAATAAATGAATAAGTTGGTGGAGAAGCAGAAGGAAGATGAGGAGGAAGAAACGCTGAGTCTGGCAAGCTCGGCACAAAACAGTTTCATGCTCTGGATATCGATATACACGACAGCACTCAACCCGACGCCATTGGAAATGATTTGAAAATAACAATTACTGTTATCACTATTATTACTACTTCTATATAGTATTACTTGAATCCAACCTTCTGTGCATTCAAATGTCCGTAGTAAAAATAGTTGGATAACATAAGTATAGCACGAAGTATAAGAAGTATAATTACTGTATCTACATAATAATTTCTAGTTAAAAAACTAAATCTCGTATGATCTTGTTCAGTATATCGTTACGTTGATATGGTACGTGAAAGAACCTCACTGTACTCATGTGCCATTTTGTTTTACAAATCTTGCAACCAATCGGTACAAGTGGGTGGGTTTATTGTCTCAATCTGCATAATAAAATTACAAAAAGAAAACCTTGTATGGATTGAGCCTGTGGCAGGTTTTGCGGTTCGAGTTTGAAAAGCGCAGCGCAGCGCGAACGTGTACGTACCGCGCAATTATATCGCAATAAACCTATTTAATCGACTGAAAGTTGTTATAAGGTCGCGATTTGATTGGCGAATTACAATATTAATGGAGTTTGCCGTCTCAAGATCAAGTCATTGTCATTTATTAGTTTTTCTTGATAGCGTTGCGAATAAACAAACATTCTGGTCTAATGCCTATAATGTCAAATGTACTTGTTCGCAACATCTCAATTTGTTTGGTGCAGGTGCCAGGTCCAGCAATATCTCGCATTACCAATGCTTTAATTAATTTTATGAGTTTGCAATTAATTTATTAAAATGTTTGTACAAATATTTAATAACATGAATTAATTTTATTGGTTGAAATCAATTGTCGTCAAATTTGGTCCGACTGGGATTTTTTATATGGTCTATGTTTAAGACTGTTGTTTGAGCTCTGCCCAACATTTATTACAATGTTAAAAGTCCATTTAAAAGTCGCTTGATCGGCAAACCCAGGGAATTTCACAAACATCCTGGATCACTTTTCGTCCTCCAATTTTCACCCAAAAATTCGAATTTTTGGGACGATGTTCGGGCACTGATTACTCTACTGTTGAGTGCCCTAAGACAACACCAACTAACATGGGATTAGCCGATGTCGCTATCAAAGAACATTTTATTTAACATTTCAACATTTCAAATCATGGTCTCCCATCACACAAGCTCGGGAAAACCCTACCAACTACATTTTAGGTGGCATATTCACGCTCAGTAATAACAAAAGTGAGCACTCTCATAGTGCAATTCTTATATTCTTACTTAATTTTTGGTGCAAACCACAGCCGACAAAATTGATAGAGCATTTAGAAATGACCCAGACGAAACCTCTGCGTTCTGCGTAAAACGTGGTTTTCTCGAGCTCAGCCAACAGGCTTAATAACGAATTTTGCTATAAATATCACTATTGTCGTTCAAATTTGGAAAGCAAAAAAAAAGTTCGCTATACAGCGGGCATCCTTATACGAAAAAGTATATAGTTCGTCACCTCAGAACTTTTTTGTGCCATATCCACGTTTCGCTTTTTTGGAGTTAGATGTTTTAGAGTTATTGTTAGTGCTCATTGTTGCTAATAAAAAAATAATATAGTCAAATATTTAAGCTTAAGCAGTGTTTTAGCAATGTCAGTTTGTTCCACCTCCATCAGATGATACCATATCTTAGTGCTTATTTGTGTCATATCCAATTTTCATATACTAACAAGTGGATATGGCACAAATAAGTAATACTGAACCAATTATCTAGTTTGATGAAATTTTTGTTCTATATCAATAGGAAGTGCTAATTTACGCATGCCCTACAAGTAAAAACTATGAAATACCTTTCATCTAACCATTTGAAGATAATTGCAGCAAAAATTGCTTAAATTCAAGCATAAACAATAAAATAATTTATTTTGTCTATTTGAGTCTTCATTGAAATAATTTTTTATTTTAAACCCCACAATAATTCAATCATAAAAGTTGAGAACATTAATGGTTGGTGTTATTCTCTATTCTACAAACTTATCTCTACTTAAAATGAAAATCAGTGGATAATGCACACAAATTTTATTCAAGTTATCCATTCAGTTGAAAATCTTTGTGCCATATCCAACAGGAAGTGCTTACATTACGTATACCCTGCGGGTAAAATAATTTAAACATTTCAAATCAATAATTTTATTATTGTAAGAATATTGCAACAAACATTTCTCAAATTCAACCATAAATCACGGTTTGGCGGTGAATCAAACATTCAAACCTAAATTTCTCAACTTTGGTAAAAGCGGATATGGCACAAATAAGTTCTGAGGTGAAGAGTTACACCTTTTCGTCACATATTCCCTGGTTCGACTCTCGTGTATCTCCGTGACCTTTACACTTTGCTTAACCTTCTACTAACCCGTTTACCACGTCACTTACGTGATTGAGAATTTATACACTAGTTCTCTTCTGATATGAACTTAAAAGTTTACTGTTTTAATACAGGAAATGTTGAACCGAATTTCGTTTGAGTGGTCAGAAATGGTGATAACTCTCATACAGGGTTAGAAAAGGGATAGCCCCTACATTTAACCAGGGAGCGACTACATGCCAATATCAAGTTGGAACATCTCAATTCGAAAGCTAATAATTCATGAAGTACCTACTTGTTGACAAGATTAGCCTCGTTGTAGATATATGAGCTATTCAGCCCATTGAACAACAACCCACTTGAATAATATTTTAATAAATTGAGCCTTGGCCCCCTTTACTTCGGGAATCGTCCTCTAGTGAGCACGGCAGCGTCGTCGTCGTTGTCGTGACGACGACGCTCATGCGCAGGACGAGATGCAAGGGTCGGGACAGGACGGAGAATTCTTATTGGTTAGGACTGTTTCTTAGGTGATTAATGGCTTGCTGACTCTCTCGAAAGAAAATCTATTGATTGTCTTTACGTCATTGATGATTGAAAAAATAAATTGAAAGTTTGTAGAGTGACGGCTATGTGGGGTAGGAAGATACAAGGCGTACAATTGGTTGCGAGGGATTCATCAGCGTTTGTTTTATTCTTGAGGGTGAAAGACGAAAAGAAACAAGTGTACTATGTTACCGAGTTTTCTTCAAACAATGGTTATTATTGTCTTTGTGAATTACCAGCAAGACAATGCCGTCAATAATATATTTAATTATTTCTATTGATTGCGAACACAATGTAATTAATGTTTAATATAATTATATAACGTTTTGGATTAACAAAATCTTGAATATCATATTTATATTGATTTTTACAATTTATAAGGTATTCATCAACATTAATAACAATGCCAAATCGATACTGAAAAAATATGTTTTCGGTAAGTTCCTAGGTTGTAACATTTTTAAAGCTCTAAAAACTATATATATCTTCGGCAAAAAAAGCATAGTGTTTAAACCAATTATTTGTCTCTTCACGTGCAAAATGCCTATGCTCTATTTTATATTTTTGGGCTAAACACTTACATTGCAATAAAAAAAAACTATTTGAGTACTTGATATATAATGAAGGCTGCTAATTTCGACTGACACATTGTCTTTCAAAGCCTTTAGAATTTATTAAAAAAAAATCAAATGTGAAACTTCACACATCCTCTTTGGGTTTGCAACTAAGTTTTCACCCGAGCATGGGAAACTAAACATCTTCTCCCTTATTTATTTCAGTCGCTCGGGTATGATTATACGAGCTAGCAACTCCCAACTCCCGACCAAACTCAAATCTCACATTCTCCCGCTTTTTAAATAATATGTATGAGTTTTTGTCGCGCACAGTTCAAACGCCTGGCGATTCTTGGCAGAAATCTTTCGTGTGCATCTGTAGAAGAACGCGCCAACATTTTCAAGACAATTTCATTTTACCAACTTAATAATAAACAATATCACTTTTGTTCTTTAATTCCCATTCGCGTTTAGCCATCATCGTGTTTGTTTATTGTTTGTGGATTTTAGCACCTGCATGTTGCGAATATATTAATAAATATTACAAATTCAAATAAAAACCTGACTGGGAACCGACCAACCATAGGTATTGGATTGCACCAATCAGAGCCTTGTCTCCATAATTAAATCGCGTCTGTCCCTGTGTAACTCCCACAATACCTGTGTAGATATTAATACGTATTAAGTGTACCTTTAATGATTAAATATGAATTATTAAATAGAAAATACATTAAACACGATTAAAATAATGATAATTAACTGATAATTCCATCTTGATAATTACCATATTAGTTTCATCGTATAATGACTTCCGCACCATTCGGTCAGATTTAAAAACTAAGTTTGATATTTTGATTTAACAAGGTTGCCAGCGAACATTCAGAAGAAAACGTTTTTGTTTAAGAGTTATTATGTCAAATCATTCGTTTAAAGGCGTTATTATTACCGCTCTAGCGTGTTAGATAATGAAGACAATTAAAATTAGCGTCGCTTGTGTCGTTTTTGCACTCTAATAAGAATTTTCCTCTTTTATAACCCCATCTTTATTTCTCCAACATTCCATTTCGTATTCAACATATCCACTTTCCGTGACAACAACAGCAGAAGTCTATGAATCTTAATAATAACTACCTAGAAAAAAATTACCTTAATTATTACACAGAATATTCCTTACCCTCATTAAAACTAGGGAAAATATTATTGTGTGAGAACGCAGACTGGAATTCTTTACCCTTGGAGTTATTTCTCATTTTCATCCTTATTTATTCCCTTCCTTCTTCTTGGTAGGGGTTCTACTTGCTACCCTCGTTTCTACCATTAATTTCCACCCGTATAGTCTCCCGCAAATGCCAAGTCTCCATGTCCTGTGTTATATATACGGGGGAAACAGCGGACTTGTGCATGTGCCTTATTTTCGTCACTAGTTCTCGTCGCCATACTTGCCCAAGCAACGCTATTAGTTCGGAATGAATGGGAATTATGTACCTCACACTCACCCAAATATCTTGTTTCATCATTTATTGAAGATATTCCCCCCACTGGAAGTATAGATAGTGTTGGAAATCCTCGTAGACTTCGGTTTCAAGTATAACCCAACTCCTGTAATACGGCGCATTCTCCACACTATTTTCGGTGACAGGTTTTGGGACAAATGTGTACACATCTGTTCTTGCAATACTGCGTTCATTTAAATATGGTGACAGCTAATATCCATAAATTGCCTGACAAGAAATTTTAAGGGGAGTGTGAAAAGAAAGGGGTTGAGTGTTGGAAGGAGATACGGGGCTATAGTTAAGGTGACACTTCGGATTGAAGACTTTGCCACGCAGAATCTGATACCATTCTCATTGTAGGAATTCATTATACTAGTAATTTAAACTTGACAACAGCGTAAATTGACTTTTATTCGACATGAAATTGCTATTTACCTCAACATGGAGATGGAGTTTTAGAGCTTAATTTGTTTCTACGTTTTTGTTTTTTAATTCAAAAGTTCTGTATCTGCAAGTATAACAATACTGAATATTATCTGCGGGCGGGTTAGATAGTATGCCTACATTCCCGAAGTATTGTTTTTCTGAGCATACACTGAAGTGAACCATAGTACTCGCAACCAATCAAACTGATTTGTATTTATATAAAGTTACTTGTCGTTAAAGGAAAATATTAAACAAGTACTCTTTTAAAGGTTATTTTATTCGCCTCCACTGGGACAGTTTTTTTTAAAGGTTTCATCACTTTTGCGTTGCGGCTGTACCTCCATAGACTAATACTCTAACCCTAAACTGGTATTTCTTACCAACATTTACATTTGTTAATTTAAAGCATTTCATCAAAATCGTATAAACTGTTCACTAATGATGGTTATGCCGAACATTCTGGTTCTTATCTTTGCTTCATACCGAGTAAGAACGACTACTTAGCTTGGCGCAAGTATACCTATAATTCCACTCATTAGTCCTATAGTTTAATTCTTCAGACAACCCCCTCTTATCTCTCTTGGGTGAATTATGATTGGGTTTTCTCAAGCACTGAATCTTAGAGTGCAATAAGTTTATTGCTTCCACCCCTCTCATTTTCTTCCCCGTCCCCTTCTTTTAACCCAATGGAAACTCGAATTCAAGTATTTCCTGGTTTGATAAAATATTGTCACCCCTTGAAGGTATTTTCTTGTCAGGGGCCTCCCAAGCTTTCTAATTAAGATTAACATCAATTATAAGCCCTGCGAAGGCAAGTCTTGATGAAGCATGCGTTTAGGGGTTCGTTTACTGCGTTCAGCTTATTTGAGGTAGTTTTTAGGGGTGTTTAAGAGGAATTATTTAAAATATCCAAGGGCGTGAAGCTAGGAGCAACTACTCCCTCTTACTAATTATGGTTGGTAAGAAGGGCGTGGGAAAGGGTGAAGAATAAAGTATAAGCTCACTGGAATTAAGTTATTAGTAAATTGTGAAGAAGTATGCGTTGTGCTTAGTTTGGTGTTGTCTCAATTATGTGTTCCAAGATCACCCAGGAAAAGAAGACACGACTACGGTTTTTGCTCGTCTGAACTCAAGGTCCGATCCACTCCCCCTCAGCAAATGAAACAAGGGACGAACGACGCTGAGATTGGATATTGCCAATCAAGCTCCTAAAATAATCGCACGCAATCCAACCAACCAACCCTATAGCGGAGACGCTCTCGATTTGTGGCTAGTGTGACAAGAATGTTAAACTCTTTTCAGTCCGCACTGGACTTGATTCCATGTGTAGTCCACGTCGGACACAAGCATAGTCCACGTATAGGGTACGAACATAGTCGACAATGGTACGTCTGACATAGTCAATAGCGTAGTAATGACATAGTCGTCACAGTACAAGGTGTTAGATCACCTAGGGTATTATATAGTTCATGGGAACATGCATATCAAAGTTGTACCTTGACAAATCATAGTACGCCTTCACACAGCACTGAAATGGGACAGACTTCGGATGGGTGACCGGTCTCTTAGGAAAACAATAAAATTACACCATCGTTAGTTTTAGATAAAGGCCACGTTCTCACTTTTGTTTATATAGTCACTTATCATCGCGATTACCTTTGATGATCATGAGAATAAAACCAAAATGTTTATTGTTTGTTGCTCGAGTGTTAAAACTAACACAACTGTGCGCAAAGTATTCTGATTATACTATACTTTCGAGTGGCGTTTCGAATTTAATATCACCATAGTGGGCCCTATGGAAACACGGATTTAATACACTGCCTTATAAAATCCTGCGTCGTACTTCCAAATAATCTCTAAATATTGTAAAATCGGATATTGGCGAGCTAATTAATGCAAGAATTTGTCAGGCTTATGAGTAGTGGTACCGGTGTGCTGTAGTCTGTCGGGCTGTAGAGATAAATCGTGATGTCATCGCCAAAGGCTTGTGCGCAGCCACTTCAGGTCCTTATCCGCAAGTCCCTGAAGGAAGCTCGTTTATCATCATCATACACGATATCAGTGGGAGGCGTGTCCGATCCAACAAAGCCAAGCCTTCAAGCGAGGCCTGAAAACATATCTACCTGACCAGGCGTCCAACCAAGCACAGACGTGAATGTTTTACACTAGCAAGAATCACGGAGTATGGATTTGTGGAGTTTCTTTCATCTCAGTATGTTTGTAGAGAAGTGGTTCAACATTTTGTTATGCAAATACTGTCAACGATTAAGATTTGACTAACTGAAAACAAAAGATAATTTACGAAAACAATAATTATCTAAGGAATTTTTTTTGCAAACAACAGACCAACTTACATAAATTAGCGATGTTATACAAACACGCAAACAAAATATAATGGCGTTCAAGTTTATTTTGTGTAGGCACTCAACTCGTCTTTTAATATATCAGACCGTTTAAAATTGTATTTCGTAATTTATATAGTTATGTTTAGCTTTGATATATTATCATGTATTACATAAACTATGTAGGTACTGAACGTAATATGCGTAAGATGGCCGTTAAAGCTTTTGTTTCATAAATCTATCTTATGGGTAGAATTGATCTAAATAAACATATTGCGGTAATCTTGTGTTACAGTATTGCTGGTATTGCGAACACCACCAAAAACTCACCATTTCGACCGCCATTACTAGATAACTTACATAATTTGATTCAATAATTGCCCTAAAACTGATGTTTACTCACGAGAATAAATTGAATTGAGACTGTATCACTCATACTTTCTTAAATATGCATTTATTTAATTTTAAACGTCTATAACATTGATCTACTTCAATATCTGAAACAGTATTTAATGCAGTTTCTACCAAGGTTATCCAACATGAAACACAAGCGTAACGAAACTTTGCGATTGTTCCTGGCGCAGCATCTCTCATCTCTAGCAGGTGATTTGAATGTCTCAGGCCATGCAGTTCGGACTTGAGATACATGCGCGGTAGCCTTCACTCTTCCACTGGCCCATTAGGCACGTGCGTTTGTGGTGTGAAGTTAATCATACAGGCTTTTTTGCACCGTTGAAATTCCCTGCGCGATCTTTTACAACGAATGTCTTCATCAACTTGAATATAGATTCAATGTCGTTGGTCTTGTTGTATGGGTATCTGAAGATTTGTTAAAACTATTTGATAATACTGAGAGGAGACCATCTGATGTATGTATCAAACAAAGTCGTAGATAAAATTATATACCCTTTTAAGGTTCTCATGTATATTTGTAGGTAAGATAATTTTGAATGTTGGAAAGAAATTACTATGTGCTGTTTGAAGAAATGTTCACCAATCGCGTCCCATTGTTTCTGACGCAATGTTAGTGGATCGTGCGTTTCAGCGCATGTCCTAAGTGTAGACTACGCATTGAAACCGACAAACGTGGTTTCAAATCCAGAATGTTTGGCGATGACAATCATCGTTTCTAATAGCGTTTGCAATAATGGAAACTTAAATCAAAACTCACAATGATGATGAGAAATGAACCCTCCAAACCAATTCAATTGTACGCTGGTGTCAAAAACTGTCAGTGATGATGTTCTTAAAAGAAAGTCAGCCAAGAGTTATTCTCTCTCAATGCATCATTCTTCTGGCCACTACATCTAATAATAAATAACATAATTTAAATTGTTTTAATTCGCATGTTGGAATATTTTTTGTATTGGTTTGTGTAATATAAGCATGTTAAGGAAGTCTCAATGATAATATTGCAGTTAAACATAATAATGAACGTGATTTTATTTAATATGATGATTTGAGAGTACAGGAAATGAGCGCCCATGCAACTCATGGCGTGGAGCTCGCAAGAACTGTTTCCACCCCTGCCTGCGTGTTCTATTTTCGTTTGACATTTGTTCTGGCTGGCGTTTGAAGCGCATGCAGGATTTGATTGTGTGAGCGAGATAGAGAACAAATAGGATTATAGGTCCGATCAATCTCCACCAACCAACAGCAAATACAAGTTTCAACAATCGAGGTGAAATAATGCTTTCACTAACAAAACAACTGCGTTACGAACATCAAACAAACCCCCTGACAAATTGCCATAACATAATTTCGAATATAGATTAATTTTTAATCAAAAATTGTTGTGGACGTGTTTGACGAATTCATTTATGGGATGCAAATTATATTTGTAGAGAGGAAAACGGGAAAATACCCTAAATATTAATATCCTGAAAAGATCAAACTCTAGTATTACTATTAACTAAACGTCTTATTATTTTGTCAACGAAGCAAGAATATATATGTTGAATTGAACAAGAGAAAAATTCATCAACAAGCAAAAAGGGCGTAAATAATTCAAGAACACCGATATTGTACGTTTCACGAAAAAGGCTTCCGATTTCAATAACTTTTAATTGTGCTTACGATAACAGAATGGTTTGTTTTTGCTCTCCTTGTTTTGGATCTTGCCTTTTGGTCGAAAGTTGTTATTTATGAAGCTTCTTTATGCCTTGCTGAAGAGCTACCTTCCTTAATAGCTATCGTCCGAAGAGCACTTATTTTATAACCATCTACGCCATTAAAATCCAAAAGCCGGATCGGAAACGCCACCTGTGCTAGCTTGCCTTAAATTCACTTCGGGTCCTACTATCTTACCTGAAGAAAGTAGTAGAATCGTTATCAGTCCTAGAAAGAAAAACTTTGTAATCTCAAAACAAATAACTCTTTTCAATATACAAACCCATTTTAAGTTAAGAATGCGGTTTATGAAATCCTTGGTAATATGGCCAATTCACATAGAACAAAATGAACAATAATGTCAGATCACAATTGTCAATGCCTTGTAAACATACATATTTCTGAAAATTAAACAATAAAACAATTCCCGATTATTGTATCTTCTACACAGAATTTGGTTGAAATCTGCAAAGAGTTTCAAATATCTCTTCTTATACTATTATACGTACGTTAATACACCAAATAGCTACTAGTAATCAACTTAATATGTTATAATAATATCAGTCATTGAACTGAACGTCTTTATAAATATGTCATGTTTACCAACAACCCAACAATACAAAGACAAACATCGTCTACAGAATAAGCTGTTAGTAACATTATATACACCTTCTCACAAAACTACATCAAATCATTGGTCTTTGAAATATCTCTCATTCGGGAATTAACATTGAAATAGTGGTTACTGTAAAAGTAAATATTAGAACCGAGTAGATTTAAAATGGTAACATTAGGGATAAGCTTACCGTTGTATATCGTACCCCTTGAAATATTTGGTGGAGGTGCCGGGTTAGCGTAAATCCTCCCCTTCTGGTTGAGCTAGCCCAGCCCGCTTGGCCCTCAGGCTCATAATTCTGTACCATTCTCGTCGAAATGAAATATTAAAAAATGTCATGTGATAGTTGACACACACAAGACAGGCGGAAGAACAGAAAAATGATACATATAGAAGAGTTTCACTACCTAAAAACTTAACTTTAATAAAATATCGGTGTCAACCAGAAATCTTCAATCCGTGTGCTCAAAAGGGGACTTAAAAGTTAAAACGTCTAACACACTATACTCAACTCACACTACGCTGACAAATAGGTAGAAAGTATGATCGACTGGGAGTTCAGAATGATATTGTCCACTCATTAGAAATGTAGACTTTTCCTAGAAGGATATAATGGTACAGGTGCTGTCATTGTTGGATCATAATCATAATTTATTATGGTAATATAGTATAGTATATATTAATATGTATACAAATTGTTTCAGTATAGTAATTAACAATGCAATAGCAATGATATTAGTCTAATGGTAATAGTGATGTGTGCCGGTATCCTAGGCTTGCCTGGTCACGGCTCGTAACGGGGAATAGGCCACATGATGAATGCGCTGGTGTGAATTAGAGTGGAATTTAATAAAGTGCAACCATTCTATCACGTAATTTGATCATTCGCAATGCCACACACCCGCTAACGGAACACAATATACCCGAGCGTTAATAATACAACAACCTTAAGGGTACTTTGCAAAAGAAGTATAAATCTAGGAATATTATTATGTGGGTTCTTTTACGTTGTCAATGAGATGTAAATATTTTTCAAATGTCCATGTTGTTTTGTGTTACGTTTCCATATCTTATGAATAGTTTACTTACCGTTCTGCATTTCGTTGCGATTTCTCGGGTAAATTATTGTTGGATCTTTCAGGATTGGATAGGTAACATTTATTTATGTATGTATAGTGTCTGCTTAACATGCGGCGGTCCATTGGCGTTGCTTCTGTGTAGGGTTGTGTTATTATTGCTGTATGCTTGCCAATAAATGTCATTTTAATTGACTGCACTGAGTTTGCGGCAATGCAGTAAAACCAGCCCCCGGCCGAACCATATAGACAGCCATGTTTGTATCTTCCTATATACCTGTGACACGGCTGCTAGACTTATTGGTAGGCGTCACTGATGACAATAGTGTTAACTGTGGTGCATACTTGCATGTAACGGCTATAACATTGAACATAATATATTTACTGCTTCAAAGTGAAACATTTTAACAATTAATAATCGTAATGGCAGTTGTAGATTTCTCATATTTTCATACATTTCGTCACATTAATTTTATACTACCTATTCACCATTCAAGTAAGCCTTGGTATATCGTAAGTACGAGATTCCTTGCATTAGATTATAATCTGACATAAATGCACTATAGGTTACACGAACTTTTATATTTGTTTAGCCTATTTAATAAACTAAAATCTAAATAATGAACATTTAGAAATTCCATTAAAAGACTAATCAAGCGATTATTCCAGATTAAAGATGAATAATTTAAATTCGTTAACCATTTCGTGCAAAATGTTTACTGACTTATAAGATTTTCTATCTCTTTCCCAGCACTGTTCCCTACCATTCTATATTTCATATTCATCCATGTTTCCTACATTGTTTACCACTGTGTTCCTATCGAAACCACCATCTTTCACTTCCTACACATATTCAGGTAAATTTACAAACGGAGGGAATCGTAAATGCAAGCAATATAAAATGTGACGATCGGCATGCCCCATAAATTGAAACAAACCTTCGTTTTTGAATCTATCTGATCGTTTAGCAATCGTCTGTTCGATTCTTGTCGGAAATATCGGAAAGATATTTCATACATTACTTTCCGATATAAATCAAGTCCACTATGGATTTATTTCAATATAGATAATATTGTTTTGATAAGTTTACCAATAAATTTAAACATGCAATGTGTCTTGTTTATTTATGGTTTCTATGTTGTCTAGAATGCATGTCAACCATAATGCTTTTTTAAAACATCAGGTGTGGTTTGGTATAGTTCTCCGATCCATATTCAATGCATGGGGATGCAAATATTCTCCAATATTTTGTGATTACGACCACTACCAGTATAGATTTATACGGATAGTGTCCCCAGTCGTCTTGAATGTTACCAGTACTATGATCATACGATCATCAAATTATCTTTCATTGATATCCTATAAGTAATAACTTGTTGTAATCGCCAATAAAGAATGAATAAATTACTTTTTGTGTGAAAAACTGATTAAACACAGACAAATGGGCATTACGTATTTTACGTTGAAAGCACCGTTTTTTAAATTATAAATTCTATATTTCAAAACCATTTTCAGGTCAAAAGGCAAGGGTTTCATGCACAATGCACCAGCAAAAACACGTGAGGGCGTAAATTACGCAATGAGATATGTGAATTGTACTAGGCTACAGGACCAATTCTCGGTCGTGTCCTGGATTAGGGGGGTTGGGGTGGGGGGTAGGGGGTGGGGGGTGCCCATCCCAGTATAATCCGCTGCGTGTATACTCAACGCAAAAGTAGCTGTAGCCTTAAAATAATCACCGAGAGTTGAAATATAAAATAGAATCATCCCTCGTATGGAAATCTCTCAATTCCTGCTCTTTTGTTAGCCGTGGATTTATTACACAATTAGTGATTCATAAGAATTATCTTCGATTCTCGGTGTAGGCATTGTAAATAGATAAAATTCTACAGACCTTACAATTACGTACAGCTAGCTAAGCTAAAACAAATTATAAAACTTTTAAAATCACAAAACGAGTACAAGTTCTGAGCATTCAGTAATTTGTTCAGTGTGGCATGAATATATATCTTTATCAAACTCCTTCGTTCCATTGATCGGCAACGTATCAAACGCAGACTTAAACAGATTATCTCGCATTACAAACTCATTGATTATGCAAATAGAATTATATATTCCCCACGATGGTATGTTTGTTTAATCGTATTGTTTGGTATTGATTCTTGCATTGGTTAAAGTATTTTCCCCGTTGATTTGAAAATTATCAACGTGAAAAAGATAATGACTGATGATTTGTTTTGAAAAGCGCGTAAAATGCTAACTAATGATCAACGCGTCGAGCGTAATCGTATAATAATCCCAATTCACAGTTTACGAAATGACAGATTTGAATCCGGTGGATGTGCGTTGTGGGATCAAGATAGCAGTACGCGCTTGATGAGTCTGTGTTATTTGCTGCAACAACATAATAATCGATTACTTTTATGATTATTACTGGTTATTGTTTCCAATAGAGTAGTAAAATTTACTCGAAAACGATATAAATTAAGTAACTATAAATGAAGACTTAGATTTTTCCCGACTGTTGATGAAGAGTTCTTGAATTATTCTGGGAAGTCGCAAATAATGTATAAAATGATAACAATTAAAACTTTATTACGTTTTCCAGTATGAAATGCAAATAAAATACTTAGATAAAATAAGCTTAGCATGAAATCTGTTGGGCAACTTCATTGTAGTATTTAGGATACAAACGTCAGTCAAATAAAGAATAAAGATTGATACTTATATGTAATAACCGAAATAAAATTAAGTGAAACAAGTTCACTTGAACGTCAACGAGTAAAAAAACGAAATTAACTCACGTCTCTAATTCCATATTTGAGGTATTCATATTCGTAGCTATACCCCTGAATAAGCTATTGAAAACAAATATTTCTAGAATGGCCCATTCTCCTTTATGTTGGACTCTCCATCCAGTTTTACATTTGAGTGATTGATAGCATTTATAATCACACACTCACATATTTTTTTTGTAATTGTTAAACTTATAAGCTTTTTTCAACGATTACATTTCAAATCATATATTGCAAATGGTATTGTTCATTTGACCTTCAATGCGCACAGATACAAGCGTAGACAAATCGACAAAAAATACTAGAATCACTGTAGGATTTACCTTATAGCTGACAGTTGAGCCTAGGTTGGTCCAGACAAAACCACAGCTACGCTATAGTCGGCCTTAGCACAAGGTGAAGTATACAGTAAATACTCAAGTGTTGGTTCATAAATGATTTTGTAGTCATGTTTAATGACCCAGCAGAGGTGAAACCAGCCCGATGAGACACTCTAAAAACGTGTTGTAAGGTTCCCAATTCCTTCTCACCCTCTTCCTACTAACAAGAAATATAATTGTGTATCTAGTTCTTTCTGCCGCTTGTTAGCAGATCAATGAGTTAAGTGATACATATTTCACGGGGTAGGAAGTAATATTCTCGTGGGCTGCGTGTGTCCGGGGGTTCGTGTAGTGAAGTGGCCGCGTAGAACGTTTTTCCCCAAATTCAGAACGCGAGAGTCCTTTGCACGGCTAGTGGAGATTAAACATCTAAATGAACACATTGTAAATACTGCATAGGCCGTGGGGGTGTTTGGGGGATGAGGTGGGGCTACTGTTTCATCCGAGGATGAAAGTCAGGGGGCTCTCTCTCACCACATTGCGTAATACACCTGCTATGGCTGGGACACGTGTAGCATCAATACACCTGCTATGGGCTGGGACACGTGTAGCATCAATACACCTGCTATGGCTGGGACACGTGTAGCATCAATACACCTGCTTGAGCCTGAACACGCGTAGTAGCCGGTTTGACAAAATTATGTCAATGAATAGTCGATAGCTAATGTAAAATACCTTAAAGCAGCTTTGTGTATAGCATTTTTCCATTTTTATCCAGCAAGCTATCAGCTAGAAAAGTGAAAATCTAAGTTAGAAAACAGCGATCAGTATTAAATATTGAAATTACTTTCATAACTGCTTCCTCCCCTTCCCTCTTAAGGAAGGCTTATAGTAATTTCCATAGCGAATTGGCTATAAAACACGGTTTAATATGCAGCCTCAAACGCGTGGTGCAGTGAAAAGAAAATTCAGAAGAGAGCAAATGCAAACACATAAAGAAAGTAATTATTTCTGTAAGTTTAAGTTATCCTTCTGCATCCTTCATACCAGCTTGCAAGCAAACGAAATATAACAAATATTTTGTTAAGTGTTCTCAATTGGTTAATCTTGTAATTGTTCCATCTTTTTTCTTTACCAAAATGTTCATAATATTTAGTAGCAACACCCCGTGGAGTAATGGTTAATGGTTGTTGCCTTAGGATTTGATGTTCAACTGAGAATTAAGAATATTCCTACACTTGCTTATTTTTACTTTTTACAACCCCCCTCTTTAATAAAAATCTTATAATGTAATTTGGTAGTTAGTTAGTGGAAATGAGACAACACCAATGTGTGAGTCAAGTGGATTAAGACCTCAACCCTTAAAAATAAGTGCCAGTTAAGTAAGTACGTTATACGAGAACTGATTGAGACAGTAATGGCCTAGATTATGACTGTGTAGAATAGGGGTATATTCAATTATTTTTTTTCATAGAGAGAAACCCCAGGCGTGTTTGTATCAATAACTGTGTAGACAATGAATGAAAAACGGTAATTATAATTATAAATATTTGGGGGGTCATTTTGCTGTGTTCGATTACTCCATTGAGAACAAAACAGTTCAATAACAATCTCAAACTTGAGGACTTCAGTCTGTTCCAGATTATGTTACGCAAGGTCGTACTGAAATACAATATAATAATAATAATAATAATAATAGTAATAATAATAATAATAATAATAATAATAATAATAATAATAATAATAATAATAATAATAATAATAATAATAATAATAACATATTTTCTCTCTGTGACAGCATTAAGTTTCAAAATAATATTGAGTTTGTTTTTGTGTGAAGCCAATCCCTCTCTTTTTTTATCAGCTATTTAAAAAACGTATTTCAAATTTCAATCTGCATCGACTCTTTTCTTAAGGGGCTCTTAGCCTTTCTTTGGTGTTGATAGAACGCCAGTTTATAGGTGAGCTCACAGCAACTTCCAGAGAGGGATATTAGTAATTACTTTATTTAACGTAAGAAGTTGACCTATTAGTGTACTGTCCTGTCACCAGGGTCGTTATGGACTAATAGACGAGCTCATGGTGCGTTATCGCGCTATAACACACAGCAAGGGCCCCTCATCCCCCCCCCCCTCCCCCCCGACTGCGTGTGTGTTCTTAGCCGTGGAGAAGCTGTACGTTCTTCAGCACATTATAGACCTGGGTTCGACGTGACAAGTTTAACTGTGAAAGTTTTGAGTTTCTAGAACTTGGATATGATGAAATAACATGCTGGTTTAATTCGTTTTTTTTTGTAGTGTTAAGCTTAAAACTATCAGTATAGTAACACTAGTTGAATGCAGCATTGCTACCAATTTACATCAATTTTCACTAAAATTAAAAATTGTGATAAAAGTAGAAAAACCTGTGTAACATACAAATTCTAACAAACAATTAATCATTTTTAACAAGGTTAATAAAAAATTATATTAAAATATACAAATACTCTACCAATAATAACTAGATCATATTAGGGTAGTGTGTGGTGATCAATGATTATGAGCAGACAAAATTGATGTTATAAAATAATAGCTCCTATTGAACAATGAAAACTATTAAACTTTAAAATAAAACAATTCAATGATTGCAAAACAAAGGATAATAAGGTAGTGAATAAGAAAAACTTACCGATTGGCAGACTGTATTTTTATTTAAGTTTTAGTTTGAATGCATTAAAACGATGGCGATGCTTAACATTTTTTTGTGATTTGTTTTATTGTTGCCTGGGTTACAAGAGCAATAACTGTTATTATTAAATACTCCTTAACAAGACAGAGTCACCTTGGTGTGCACTTGTGGTGTGAGTGTGTGCCTACCCCCACCGCTCCGGTGCAGGTAGCTGTTTGCCGTGTGCGGCGTGGGGCTTGGGGGTGGGAAGCGCGGGGGCTCATATAGTTTTATAGGGTGGATTGTGGTGGGGGCGGGGGCGGGGGGTGAATTAGTGGCTCAAGTTTTTGAGATATGATATAAGAAGTGCATGAAGTTCCACGTCCTCTTTAGGCTGTAAGAGGGTGGAAGGTCTTATAAGGGCAGGCGGTATAGACCCGCACGATTCTCTTAGTTACGTCATATATATCATCCCTCTGTTTTAACGGGTGTCGTACCTGAATAAACCTGCCTTTAGTCTGGAGAACTATAGGGAATCGACATTATAATGGTGGATGGTTCGATCAAATATGAACATATTCCACTTCTGTCACCCACATGTATTCTAAAAGTGGCCACAATAGTTGAAATTGTTGTATAATGATTTTGGAGTCATTTTCTGACACAATTATTTGTTACAAGCACAATTTCCTTCATATAAATGGAATGTTTTTCAGTGGATTATAAATTAGGATGGTAGAAATTATAATGTGACAACCACCAGACAAAATTAAAATAATTCGCCGAACGTTGATAGCTTTTGGTGGAGGCGCCGGGTACGCCTTGAACTTACATGGTTCGTTTGCATGTTCGCCCGTATAGTAATGGTGTAGATGCAAGGTCACGAATTTCCGAACTTTCTGGGGGGCAAGCAACCCTCCCCCTTTACCCCCAGTGTATCCAAAAAGATTCTGTATCATTCTTTTTAAAGGGCAATGCTAACAAAAAAACCGTTTGTCATTCGGACGTCGTGTTTCATGAATTTAATTGAAATGACTTGATTTCTATAAAAATATGTTTTTTTTAAATAGAATGTAATGTGTTTAATTTAGATAAGAATGATAAAAAATACAAATAAAAACAAGTCTAATAACAGAAAATGAACTGAGAAGGAAACAATTTATAATGATACAAAGTATTTTTAGGAAGTGTAGACTTCGGTAAAAATACATAGTAAGCCACATGTTCAGGTCAGGTCTATACCCTCATTGTATTACGCGGAATACGCACCTCGTAATTTCAATTGAACTTGAACTTAATGTGTACGAGTTCCCCCGAGTGAAACATGCAACAAACATCTCGATACTGTGCATGTGAGTACGAAGCCTGTGCAGATAAATCTGTTGTGAATTAGTTAGTGTCTTCGAAGCTCACGAGCTAGGCCTTCTTACCGCTGCAAAGACCACCTCGCATCGTCCAACCTTGCTCTGCACTCCACTCAACTTATCGTGATTAAAATATTGAAATCAAACAAGACAAGTTGATGTCTTAATCTACTTTGCATAGTTATTAGGTTCAGATAACTAGTATGATAATTGATAAACGAGCAGGTTTTCCCATTAAGTCAAAGGGGACTTCCTACTTTTACAAACCATTCTATTGACCCGCCATCTTGGAAAAGTGTTTTTTTTTACTCGACGTTGTCACAAAGCATTGTTTAGTGTTTTTTTTTCATCACAACATACTTCTTTACCAACAGTACAACACAAAGAAAAACAAGTATATTGACAACGTTACTTAGTCTATACAACTACTATACCACCCCATCACTCAACCTGAACACCACAACACCATATTCTAAGACAACGTTTTATTTTACATAACTAAAATAAAAATGTGTAACTCAACAAGGAGGCAAGAACGAGTATTGAAAGATATTCCTCATATTTTATTCACCTCGAAGTTCCTTGGTTTGACTTTCACTTTGGAATGAATCGAATGCACAGTCGTCTCCGACCGAACTGTCACTCCCTGCGTACGAGCATTCCTATCCATCTTCCTCAGCACAATTCTCTCTCGCGAGAAGTATGTCCTATCCTGCCCGGCAGAATGTGCAGGGAATGTCCACGAACCCCGTGTGGGATTCTTGGTTGCCGGTTTTCTATGTTCGACCAACGGGCATAGGTTGTCATGACGTGTTACGTCTTGTTACAAGAAGTGACGAAAAACATAGGACTGGTTTAACAAAACATTTCCATACATTCATCACTCACCTCATGGGGCCGAGTTGGACTCTACTGCCTGCCGTTGTACCCAACTTGCAAACATTCGCCTTTACTTCACTAGAGGATAATCTAGACGACGTACTCTAGAATTAACAACCATGGCACACGACGTGGACAACATTGTCTTTAGTAGACTCGAGCCGACGTACACTATAATTAACCAACATGGCACACGACGTGGACAACATTGTCTTCAGTAGACTCGAGACGACGTACACTAGAATTAACAACCATGGCACACGACGTGGACAACATTGTCTTCAGTAGACTCGAGACGACGTACTCTAGAATTAACAACCATGGAATACGACGTGAACAACATACGTACTCTAGAATTAACAACCATGGCACTAAACGTGGCAAATACTTGTCTTTAGTTCGTTGGATATACATACATCTATGATAATCTATGTTACTCAACATCCAAACATCTGCGTATTTTGTTCAGAAGGGTTTGAAGCAATATTTGTGCACATAACTTACTATGTATAAATATTAGAATCCCCTCCCTCCATTCACCCGCCCAAGGGACCCATCTGGTGACTTACTATTGGTTTGAGAATTATTGGGAGATAATGTCCTTGGACTATTCTGTAGGACATCAAACCTAATCCTGGCATTGTCCTATTGATTAAAGAACATTGGGGACAGTTTCATTGAGGATTGGAGATTGTTGGTTGCAATCGTATGAGCTACCTCTTGTTAGTAAAATAACTGTAGTTTTTTTATTGTTTGTCATTGAAATAGACACTGAACATTGTACAAACACATGCATCAGTCTTTATATTTAAGATCGATTTCGGAAAATTCAAGTGTGGGATTAAAAAAGCACATTTTTAAATATGTTGGGAATATACAAAGGTATATTGTTTTAGTGTAGAAATCTCAATAATCCAGTACAATTAACAAGCATATTATATTAGATCGTGTCCTTAGGTACAATGCATGGAGATAAAAGCTCATGCATTGTATTTATTTAAAGACCAGTAAACTCAAACTGAATAAAACTGATTAAAATATTCAGCCAATATATTCTTACGTGTAAGTGGTCATCTGTTACCCCAGTGAAACCCCAATCAACTTAAGGGCAGGGCAGTGCATTCTCCCATGTAGGCTATTCTATAGGGTAAAATGGATGCCAACTTATTAAAGTAAAAGCATCTGTATTATTCCCTGTAACGTTACAGAGAAGAGAAGTAGTAAGATTATGTAAATGTATTCGTAATTCCTATTTTTAACTATACTGCAGTGTCTTAAATATCCTGCAAATAAAATGAAACCAGAATTAATATTTTCGTCTTGTCTAACATCCTATACAATCACATTGATTTGTTACCTAAATACAACAACAATAATATATTAGAGGATCGGGGTTCAGCAATTAGTGTCAGCACAATTTCTTAATATAATACTCCCCAATAATAAGGTTTGAAACTTATCAATGTCAATACTTTGTATTAGTTGGTTGAGGTCTTAGAGAATAAAAACATATTTCATATTCAAGATGATAATTCTATGTTTGTAAGTATAAAAACTACTTGTTTTAACGAATCTTCTTTACCCAAATGCCCTCTCTGTTGCTCATACGGTGAGACGCTGGCCCGAGGCGGAGGGACCAATGGACGTTGCTCGAATCCCGTATAAGGCTTCGATTTAGATTATCTTGAAAAGTATCATGTGTAAAACAAAGCAAAGTACAGCAACACTTCGTTGGGATATGGAACAGAAGAAATTCGGCTAGTGCAGATACGGATTTTTTAATCGGAGTCTGTTTCTTTTCGGTACTGGAGGTGCTAAAAGAAAACATCGTAGTTTGTAGCCTATGTTTCAAAACATGCTATAGAAGAAATATAACAATAAACTTTGCAAAACATTTTTTTTCAAACATTTACAAATTAAACTTGCTAAGCGTAAAATGCTTTTCGGAAGCTCAATTAAAATCTTGCGGAATTTCGTATAAACTTGTCTACATTTTTGTATTTACTTTGTATGTAGTGTGAAGAAATCAATCTGGTGAACGATATTTCCATATGTTGAATCAACGCTCATGTCACTCGATGAAGTTTTCTCTCACCAGAGCTTTAGCGACTTAAAAACTCGGCCCACTGGGTGCAAGCATTAGAGGTGTCACTTGCCACTAACTTCTGCGTTTCATCGCGCCTATACTCTGCGTCTAGACTGCGATTTCATTCCCAGACAGTTGTTCTGAAACTAGACATTCGACAGGTTCATACGCGATCTTCACTTTCAAGAGCACTTTTTGTTTTGTTTTTTCAGCCAAAGCGAATGCAATTTTTTACTGCGAAATTTGAAAACGTTTTTATGATGATAAAATACGACTCACACATGTTTTTCAAACACATCCAGAAATAGATTCAACTTGACGAATTTTCCATTTAAATTGCTTTTACTCCTGATTTCTCATTCTCCGAGAATTCATTATCGTTATCATTCAGATATCGGTTTTCATAACACACTGACTTCAAATAACAACTACGATTAGTTTAGAGTCATTGAACATGTTTCGGAAACTGTATTCAATTTAATTTTATCGATATAAATATCTTAAAACTCGAAATTTTTAGAAGTTCCGAGTAAATTGCTTCCCGTTTATTTATCAAGGAAAACACAAATTGCATTGAAGTTTAATGTTAGCACTGGAGCAAACTTGCTATTGACATGCTAGTGCATATTGATGCAAAAATGTATTCATTTAAGCTTTTTAAATTTATAAGTTTTGCTACAAGATTGCAAAGTTCCATCGTGTTCGACAAGTATATCTATCGTAAATAATGTTTGTGAAGTTTCCTACATTTCTACATTCCGTAGGTATACTACATAATTCTAATTATACAGACATTGCGATCTTGTACTGTTGAAGATGAATTGAATATGACTTTAATTATACATATTTTAACCCTCCCTTATAGAGCTAACCTCTTCTTTACATACTACACCGCACTTTGTTCAGCCATTACCACAATCACACCATAACACGAACAACGGCGTCGTCACAAATGAAGTTGGAGTGTTTTGATGCTAGACTCCCAGTTTCAGGTCGAAGGCAAGACCTGTCACCTGGACAGGGTTGGTCATTAGTCACGGGGACTTGGCACAACTCAAAACACAATCCTAGTTCCATTCAACACCTTCCCTTCGTCGGCCACCCCCACCATCACTCCCGCCTAATTTATATGGCACAACAGGCACACTCGACATTTGCTACAAACTTTTTCCACCCTACTTATTTTCCGTACTATAGTTCTTCGCTTTGGAAATGTCTAAAATAAATCTTCACATATATCTCACGGGAGTTTTTTATTCTTCTTTCTTCCTTTCTTTGAGAGCACAAAAAGGAGAAGAGAAAACATATCTCTCTTTAGAAACGGAAAAGACAAAGAAGTGACACTCCAATTTCCATTTTAGATCGAAATTCTCCATCTAAACTCCTCATTCTCATTCCCTATTTGCGTCTCCCTCTCTCATGCAGAGAGCGAGGACTGTTCCTACATTCGTCTTGCCAAGATAAGAACAGCTATAACACAGTTCTACGTAACTTGGCGCATATCAAATAATAACACCCTACTTGACACCGCAATTACCCATATCAATAACAATAATTTAATATTTAACTATACAATATTAAAAACTAATTATGTATGCTAAGAAAGTATGCCTATGCATAACAATGCCTTTAGTAAATTGATGTTTTTAATATTATAAATAATTGACTTTTATGTTCCTATTTATTATTACAAACATAATAATTCCGTTGGTGTCTTAACTGGTATTATCATTGGTTGTTCACATGGGTCAGCAATTATAATAATTGTTAGATTTAAAACCGTATCATTAATTTTGTCCGACACTTAATTGCATGTGTATTATACTGTAAACACGCATGCGAAAAAATGAAGGTAAAATGACAGGATAGAGAAAGGAATTTCTAGCTAAGTCATAAATACATTTACTGATATCCATTAGAGTAAGGTCCTTACTTCAACACCAATTCAAACGGACTCAGAAGTTGTGTTTTCATAAAACAAACCTGCGTCAAAACTCGAGTGCAATGAGTTAAACCACGAGTCGTGTTAACCTGATAGATAATTAGGTAAACGCCAAAACATCCTAGGTGGGATATTAAATAACCTAGTGAAACGTATACACTGACTTACCGGAGTTATATCGGTATGTTCTCGATTAGCTTCTAAGCACAGAAATGAGACTGTAAATAAAATAAATCTAAAGTGTGTTTCCTAAACTCTGATCATGGATAACGACTGCGTAGTTCGTATGAGTTGCGGCCGATAGTGAATGTATAGAGTATGAGTCTGCTACACAAAACAAAATTAAGTTCTCGACGTAATAAATCGATTGTGCATTCCCCGTAGGCCTAGAAGCTGCTATTACGTAATTGCAGCCTATTCTATCAATTTTTTGTCTTATTAGGTATAAAGTTAAGCGCAACTTGTGCATAGAAGTGATGGGGGCGCGGTGTGTGTGTAGCTAGAAAATTATGTACGATGCTTTGGGAACAATAACTCAGTGCTTTCTCGACGGGCCGGAGAAGAATGGTATAAGATGTCCCTTCCCCGCTCTAGAGAGGGGAAAGGGGCACTTTATAAGGCCCCTCTCTCTCCCCCCCTCTAGTCCCTTGACACTCGTAGAGTTTCAGACCAAGAGCAACTTGGCCTGGCCACGACAAAAACTAAGATATTACCGAACACGTAATATCAGCCCACTGTATTGGCAAACAAATTGTTTCCTTATTGGCTGGTTAATTCAAGAGATGAATAGAGGAGAATTATTTCCACAAGTATATATATATAAATATATTTACGGACGGTGTTTTGGCATTAGAGTACTGTTAAAATATTTCAGCTTAGTTGTGTATTTTTATTACTCGACGAAACATTAACACAATCCAGTGAACCATTTGAGCTAAAAAAATTATCACAATAAAAGCCTACTTGAAAAATAAATAGTATAATAAATAAAACATAAACCAAATGGGTGCGGGAAGTAGCCAAATCAATCTTTGACACGCTTGTGTTACTATAGAAACTATTTTGAGAATTGCGTATTTGGTGCATTTTTACATATTTCCCTGAAGTAGGGGAAACAAATTATTCTGAAAACCTTATCTCTTATTTTTTTCTCCTCATTTTAGTAATAAATAAAATGAATTTTGTCCCCTCAGCTACTTGACTATAATACCATTTCAGTCTCGTCGCCTTCTATACCGCATTGCATTGGGTAATAGTGTGGTGTGGCTTATTATTGTTGGCACACACCAGTCTTATATGCTGAACATGACAAGTGTAGGTGGGTGGTGGGATACCTTATTCATCAGGTAAAATAACTTTGCTGTTCTACTGACTATATATAGTAGATCATCTATACTACCTCTGCTTCTGGTATTACAGCTACTACCACCGTTATCAGCTGTCACCACCCACCATATACTAACACTACCACTTTCACTAGCACTACCATACCACTACCACTTTCACTAGCACTACCATACCACTACCACTACCACTACCACTACCACTACCACTACCACTACCACTACCACTACCACTACCACTACCACTACCACTACCACTACCACTACCACTACCACTACCACTACCACACCCACTATTGACTAAATAAAATTATAGATTATCGTCACTTGAATATTTAAATAAATGTTGTGTGATTTGACAATGTGTATGTTTTAGAAATATATGAACCTCGGCATTTTCATTTACATATATGAACGATTTTAGTTTAGTTTATGGTAAAATTTTCGTTTTCCTGACGATAAAAGGAGAAGTTTTGGTTTATTTTCCAATACAATATTGTAAATGTAATGGTTGATTTCCCAGATACAACAATGCAAATCGCACTATATGTAGCAGGCTCGAGCTAGATTTCTCCGGCGAGAGTATTTTAGTCAAAGCAGAAATTCTTGAATAGCTTGTAATCCTCCACTACATTTCAATGCGCAAAAGAAATAGAATCGGGAATGAGAGATTGATGAATAAATTTACATTCAAGAATACGATACTTGGGGGAAGGCCAGTGAAGAAGAAGTGTGGGAGGAAGGAAAAGTAATCAAATAAATGGAAAAAAGAAATAAAATTGTATATAAGTTAACAAAAGCCAGAGCCACATACTCAAGATAATAGAAGGTGTTAGTTGGGGTTGGGATAATTATGCTAAACGAAATAACTTTGGGAGAGAGGAAAGGACATGGTATAGACTTCCACATTTCATGCTGTCTGGAGGATTTGAGATCAGCACTTCACAGAAGGAGGTATTTCGGGAATAGTAAATATTGTTTGAAATGGTAGGCCATACATACACTAATGTAACATCGCTATTTCGTATTTCAAACACCCATCTCTGGTTTGCCATTGTTCGCTCTTCGATAGTATACTCGATGACAAGGTTGACTCCCCCATTGAAAATCAGTTCTTCAACCGAGGTGATAGATTCTAAGCGCTAATTCAATCTTTCCTTCTTTATGGGTTGTTAGTGTCCGTTTTGTTTCGTATTTTACCAGAGAACAAGCTGTGCACACTTGGATCAGATATAACTCTATACCAAGGAACGATGACCACGTTTGGATGAAAACCCAATTTTTATTGAAATCATCGAAAATCTTTTTCCAGGACAATGATGTACGATTTTCAGTAATTATATAAAATTATTCCAAAATTTTGAAGAAATCTTTGGTCAATGTTGGGCTTTAGCTCGTTTCATTGTTATAGCCGATTATATATTTAAAGGTAGACTGGTAGCATTTTATAAACGTTTAATATTTTACAACTTTTGATTTATATACCGAAACAATTCATAAAAAAATTGCATATTTTGTATCATCATTATTAGTAAGCCAAGCTCCCTGTTTTCCCCACCGTTATGTCTGTCCGCGTACAAGACCTCCGATTGACATGATGTGCGTGGTTTTCTCGACATTGTCGGATAAAAAATAATGTTTTTCGTTATAAATACTCAGAAGGGAGACAAACGTGAACCCGGCACCTCCACCAAAGACATGTTTTATAATAACGTAGTTTTGCGCTTTATTTTGAGTACTTCCGTACCCATGCTGGTTTGAATTTATTTATTTATTTATCTAGGGTTTCTTTTAAGCATATCACTAGTCACTACATGTATTTGTTAAATATTGCGTCAAAAGTTTAATGCCTATATAATTGTTATTGTTGCAATTTTCTTTACCTTTATTCACCACTTTTCATTCTCTCCGAACATGTCCTCCGATTGACGCGTAATTTTCTTGACAATGATGTATGACTCATAATTGTTTGGTCATCCCAAAGCGTCGGGGGTGGTGCTAGACTTACCCGGAAGAGATACAGCTGTGTACCCGGCACCTCCACCAAACAATTGAAAAATAAACTTTGCGCTCTCTTTTGAGTTCTTTTATTCCCATGCTGGCTTGTATTTGTTATTTATTTATTTATGTTTATAAGCAGTATCACTACTTCTAGTTGGTGAAATATTGCGTCAAACAATTATTACCCATATAGTTACTGTTACAATTATATTTTTATGTTATTTATTTCTAATATCAGACGTAGTTATTTTAATACAGCCATGACTTCAAAACAACTACAACCCCCATTTAAGATAACAATGCTCCACCGTCTCAAGTCACAATCACAACACGGTAATGGACAAGTGTAAGAAGTAGATAGGGTTACAAGGGAATGCGTAGGGTGCCATTGTGGAGTCTCGTGCTCAAATGGCCTGAATGATTGTATGCCTGCTCTGAAGATTTCCTTGCGTTAATATGCAACTTGTAGAGTCCTCATTGGTTAAATAAAACCGGAAAGTGCAGCTTCCTCTCCCCCCTAAACGGGATCGCCACCCTCGGCTAGCACGCACACTCACTCGCACCCCTGCATGGCACAACCACCCTCCGAGTGTCCATCCATTGCTGACGGATTTCATTATTACGTCTATTGTTGTCTGCGATGTTATTATTCGTCGTTCCTTTGTTTTATTATTGCGATTAAAAAGCAATTATTATGTTTGTACAAACCTGGTTTCAAACCCAGAACCTTTAGGTTTTATCTCATCAAATGGCTGCTTGAAGCTACTATACATTGTACTTATCATTATTGTTGTTTGAAGAGTATTATATAAAATTTTGCTCTCATTCTGCCAGTGGTAATTTAACATATTCGATTAAAAGTACCTCGTGCTCTTTCCAAGTACATGTACATATTATATAAATAGTTGCACACTGCAAGCTTGGCCTTGTTCTATTTTTGTTGTTACTTGAAAGTGAATAAAATTAAGACTCATATCCGTCCCGTATTATATTAATTACTTGTAGATAAATAAAATTTGTTTTAAAAATAAAATCTTGGCTTGATATTTTATTGTTGTTTTATACCATTTCGATAATCAATGTAACATCGTTCGCTTTTACCATTGCCACAAGCTATACAAATGAAGTAAAAAGCATGGTTAAAATCCTCGAATGATAGTATTTACAAACAATTAATGGCATTTTTATAGGGAGTAGTAACAATGGTTATACAATCATGACAATTGTATTGCCCTTCATCTTTATCTGTAAACATTTATCGTCGCATATCATCATAGCATCAATGGAGACCCAAAACGAAAACATAACTAGACAAAACTTGTAAAGATTCTCAAAACCGTTCGCATATGAAAACTTTCTTAGCTCACCTCTACTAATAACCCGAATCCAAGCTTTCTAATTCATTGCTTAACTTAAAAACATTATTTACACCCTTACTCCAATTATAATAAATGAATCGGTTTTTCATCCCCGCCGACAAATTGCACACCGCATCTTTCGTATTACTTTGCACGTCTCCCCTATTACTTTCTATTACTTGGTATTACTTGGCACGTAATCCTTTATAGCCTGGCACAAGTAGTCAGTATATTGCTACAGGAAGAAAGACCCCACGCATCTCATCTGCAGTGTTGCCTTACAGTCGCTGTAATCACAGGGATTTGCTAATATATCATCATGTGTAGGTGCATGGTCGAGATATTATAGTATTCATTTAATATCGTAGCAGATGAATTAAATATTTTCTTATGTTGATCTTTTAGACGTAAACTAGGGTTCGTTTATTCAGCGATTTTTCAAAAAATATAATTATTCGCCTTGCCTATCTGCTTTTAAGTAAACAAAAAAATTGAATTGAAAAATAAAAAAAAATGTTATTGAAAATGCTTCCGTCGTTTTGGTTTTATTTTTGGGAATATTATTATACAATATTCACGTTTTTGCGATTGTTTTCTTTATGATGGGTGGAGTGAATCGTAGCCACAAATACCTTTCTCAATTGATAAATTGTTATTATTCTTTCACTATTATTACTATTCAAATGACAGGGCTTTAGCATAAGTTTACTTTGAGAAGACAATGTTGCCATGTGATAGCTATATCTTCAAATGTTTACCCCACCGAGGATCGAACCCAAAACCTCAGGTCCGATACCCAACGATTCTCTTAATATTTAATACAATTCAGAAATTAAAAAATCGTTATTTTATTTATTATTTATTATTTATTACCCTGATCGTGTATTAAATATCAACAATTCCATCTACGGGAGTGTTTCCCGACTATTCAAATCGAGAAAGGTACTCTTAATGTTTATTATTTATCGCAATTGATTTGCGTGTGGTCAAGTCCTTGGATTAAACAAACACTAAAATAAAAATGGTTTCAGCACAATCAATCCAACAACTCCTATTCCTTGTGCGAGAGTGGGAGTGTGCGTGTGAGTGTGAGTGTGGGGTTCATAAAATCAATGAAACAACACTACAAAGTCGGAATATCTTTGTCTCCCCCACAAAACAAATCTTACACCAATTCTCTTCATTTATTTGGCAGTTGTTCTAACTGTTATCAGTCACTATATTATCGTGGATTTAAAACTGTTGGTTGTGTGTTGAGAATGAGTTGCCTAACCTTCTATACTTGTTTCGATTCAGAGAGAACCGACCACATTCACCACTACAATAACACGTAAGAAAATATCCCTAGCAAAATACCAACGGTTTTTTGGCCTCCCTTGATAGAAACGTCAAGATGTCTGAAAGTTTGCGTGTCCATCTTGATACAGCCAACATGGCAACCGTTTGATTAATAGATCTACTTTATTGCTCAGCTATTTTAGACATGGCCTTAGATTATGAAAAACCAAAGCACTATGCCGAACAGCCCGAATCAATTCGATATGCGTGTATGAATTATATGTTTTGGTTTGATACAAGGGGGAGTCACCTGGGTGATAGCATGACTAAGAAATTATAATCAGAGATTGTTTAGGTATTGCAGATAACACGGCACAGTGCTTTGATACTGATATTTACTATTGTACACTTGAACCAATGCGTTGCAACTGTGGAACTAAAGGCAACAATTTTTTTTAAAACGTAAAAGTAAAACTAAGTTTTAACCTCTGTTCCGATAATTCAATAACTTTTGGCTTGAAGAATAATTCGATTTTCCATCAATGAGCCATAATTTGAAATTAGAAAAACACCATTCTGGCAATGATTCAGTTTCAGTTGTTGATCCTTGCTCGTCAATTTAGTCATACCAACATAATGTTGAATTGTTTCATTGTCTACCACGTTAATTAACAATTACAAATCTATTTTCATCTTTATTTTATTATTAATGTCGTCAATGTCCGAGACTCGGTTTCTATGTGTCGCTTTCATTGATGTCCCAAATTAGGAATAATTTCTTGTAACCGATTGGGTACATCCTAAGAACAAATTACTTAGTTTCCTATTCATATTTAATACTTCAATATAATTGTTAGCGCAACGTTATTGCAGTAATAATTTAGCTAACCTCTCCTGGGATTCGAACCAGATCTTCTGGATCTAAGTTGATCTACTTCTGCACATATTTATGTTCTCACTCCACCATAAACAACTCCTCGTCTGACCTCCACAATCACTTCATCATTGACGCACCCTATTGTCACAATAGTTTGTAAAAATCGCGAACAATGCAAGTGACGTATTGATGGAACTTGCGAGTGACTTATGAAAAGTGACTTAGGTGTGGTTATATGGATGACTGGTGAGCGAAATATCAGTCCTGTTTGAGTTTTTTCGTTGTGCAAATATTTTCTCCGCTTTATGTTCCAACCATTGAAGGAGAATTATTTTATTTATTGTATTACATATGAAAAGTAAATAATTAAGTTGCAACATATTACAACATTCATTAAAAACACATCAATAGATGTATTGAATCAAGAAAACATATGAGTTTATTCAATGAAATTGTACGTACGCATTAATTTACTTGATTTACTGGTATCTACATGCATAGTATGTCTTTATACTGGTAGATTTTTTTGTGTTATTATATACAGCAATTAAAATTAATGTCCCTAATTTCTTCATATTTGAATGATTTTCCTAATACTTTTCTGGTAATGTGCCTCGGTAATCGTCTTTGTAACAATTCTAAATTCTAAAACCACTTACATGTGCAGTGTGTTTATTGTGCCATAGGTTGTATTCGAGTCCTCACGACCGAAATTCCGCATCACCTATCACACTTCATGTATCATTGTAGACGGGGCATCGCACTCGCACTTCAAGTGGGTGCGTTGTTTGCATTCTAGAAGTCTACTCCACCGTTTGTTGTTTGGACGGATGCTATTTGTGAATGAAGACATCGTAATTGCATGCAAGCATATCACATACCTGGGTTTTAAAACAAAATATCTCACTTCATGTGGGCCAGTGCACATTTTTGCTGACGTGTATTTACATAACTAGTCAAAGATAGGTTTTGCAAACATAGCCTCTATTATTAATTTTCACACACATGCTATACTGTTAACAATGGTGTTACGATGTTATTTGATATTTCCTATATGTGCGTTTACTGGCGTTAAAAGGTCAAACATGATATTAACATTACATTTTTCCAATAAGAACTAATAAATATCCGTAGTCTCAAAATCATTTTTCTTAGTCTGTCCCTCATTTATTAGTTATTTGCTCATCGTCTCGATTAGCTGGACTGAATTTTACATCGTTTAACAGCTTTGAAAAGGATTCAAATAACAACATTTAAGTATTTGTTTGCCTTGCCAACTAACACATAAGAAAAGCTGTATAGTTTCCCTAGCGACAATAATTTAGATTTAAATATCCTATAAAAAACTTTGCCGAATAGTATACCCATACTCTTCCTTCGCTCACATTGACAAAGTTACAACTATTTCGAGGCCAAATTGGTCGTATATCACACGTGATGTAATTTCAAGGTTCGCCTAAGGTAGGGACAAGATTCTTCTTATGACTGGTATTACCCTGCAGCTGTAACCATAATGTCTCATTGCCATGCGGCCGTTGAAGTAATAGGACAGACACTTGTAAGGGGTTATATAGGCCACGCCGGTTCCCCTGGTGGTGTTTAGCTCAAGTGACCTCACCGACCCTAGGAAGTAACACTCACTATAGGATTATAACTCCCAAAGGTGTCGCCAACTTCTCAGAATGGCGCTTTGCCAAAAAAGAATACACACAAATAGAAAACAAAAGTGGCACAACAATTACATCAATAATGATAATGACAATAGTAATATCATTAATACAAGAAATTAACTTACTGTTATTGCTATAGAAAGTTGTACGAAATATACAAGTATAATAACTTAAACCAATTATGACTCCAATAAAGATATAAAACGATACTGATAATTTTAAATAAAAACCGCGATTTGCATGCTCTCGCATTCTGAGAAGAAAAGCAGTGGCAATATCCCTTCCAAATAATAATGAAACTAATAATTATGCCTATGCTATTTAAAAAAAAATAACGAATAATAAGTAAGATAAAATTTTATATAGTAATATACAAACATCTGACTAAACTATGGATAACTTCTAGTACATAATCAGAAAGTTCGTATTTCATGAAACAACTTAGTGTGGTTAGCTTGCCAAAACATCCCTGATTGTCCTTAAAAGTTGCATCGATAAAAATAGCAACGTCTGACAAACTGTAATTGAAATGATTTTTCTGTGAGAAGAGAGTTAAAAGTCGTGAATCATGAAACATGGCATGCACGAGGTTGAACAAGTCGCTTCGTTGATTCAAGGGAAAAAGCTTTATATTAAAATTAATTAGTTGTAATTTTGTTCCATCCAACCAGGCAATATTCTATGATGATTAGTTGAAATCCATGTGAAATTGTTTAGTGAATTTTTACTCAATACTAGTTGAACTTTGATTTGCTATTAGAAGTATTTTAAGTTTGATAATTACTTGTTGAAAATTCGGAATTAATGTGAACCACTGTTTCGGCAATTAATGTATTGTTTCAAGGGAGTGATCTGTGTATCAAAGTTGTAAATTTGTGATTTTGTTTGTGTATTTACATTTGTGATTTTGTTTGTGTATTTGGGCACTGATAACTCTACTGATGAGTGCCCTAAAACAACCCTAACTAACTATATTGTTTGTGTATTCGTATTATTTGTATTGTTGCCAGTATAATTCCTAATACCTGACTTTTGTCTCATTACAGGTGAGTGGTCAAAGTGATACATCAAGTCATGGGCGCATGTTGGTAAGGTTCCAACTCATAGCTTGCTAATATCATAATCATCATCTGGTTTAGTTTTATAAGAAATTTAACTCCATTCTTAAAGAAAAATAAGCTGTAATATAAAACAATCATGAGTGTTTGTAGAAAATCGTAATCAAATATTGCATACATGTGTGGCTTGGAAAACATATAGAGTCCAACCCTTGAAATGAAAAGTCAGAGTAGGTCTATTTAGAAATTCATGAGAACTCGGTAACACGCAGACATTTAGAAATTTTGAAACCTGAAATGATGTGCATGAAAGCCTATGTTTATAATTACATGTTCCATTTTACGAAATAATGAAACAATTTAGGTAGCAGAGGGAAAAAATGTGAAATTCAGTTTGTTATTATTTTCAAGTTTTTTTCATCTCCCATCCAGGTAGCACAAGGGAATTAAAAACCACTTCAAATTATACGACAAACTAGTTTTTACAAATTAGAATTTTAGAAATGTGTTGTGTAGAAAAGCCGTGTAATTTTCAGAGAGGATATATTATAAAGACCAACAACTTACTTAACATGCATGCTATCACCGGTTTTACCTTATTTATTATTACTTACTGTCTTGAGTGTGCATGCATTTTGTGTCGAATCTTCTCTAATTATCACTTGGTTATTAAGGTGGTTGGCTTGAGTATCAACGGCGTGACAATCAGTTGTCCACTTTGAAAAGAACGTCAATTATCAATTTATCTATTCGTGAATCAAACACACAGAACGGTCACCATGCGAAACAAAACTTACCTATTTAGACAGCAAGCACGTTTTGGCTGCCATAGGAAACTTGTTACATGACTTACAAAAGTGACAACACTTTTCATTTAGATATATGTCATCCTTTCATGTTCTATTGACATGTTTTAATGCTATTTATTACCAAACTAAGTAATAATAATATTAAGTTAAGATCATCGATTTAGTCATTTTTCTAAAAGTACATTCTATATCTATAGAGCCATAGCCAGACCCACTCTAAAAGTAGGGTGATTGTGATCGAATTATTTTTGGAAATACCTTTTACTTTGACAAATATGAGAATAAAATATAGTGTATAATAAGACGACCTCGACATGAGTACTTCAAGTATTAAGCTAATAATGTCAGTTAAAACATGGATTTAATTAATTTGTGGTGGCTTGGTGTATTCTATTTCTACTTCTCGATTATCCTCATGTGGTCACAATTTTTTAAAATATAATATTTTTATATTTGTTGGCTTTTAATTACTCAATTCCTGAAATATATTATAGGTTATTTAAAAAAAGTGAAATACAGACAATACCTATTTAAAAATTGAATAACTTAATGTACCATCAACAAAACACAAATTTAATAAAATGAACATTTAATTTTTTATCACATTTCAATAGTTATTTTGTTTGAGAATTAACAAGAATCTTTATCATAGGGTATAGAAAACTTAGTTAATACCGTTTTACAAAAAATTATGTTATTGATAAATTCGCAAATTCGCATCTTGTAAATTTGGTTAAGTCCCACGAGGGCAGTATAGACTGCGAACTGAGTCTGCTCCATCTCTGCTCCTGCTCAAGATCGATTCTATTTACTGTAACTATGCCCATCTGCGTAGTGCGTAGGCCTACCTGTGTTTCAAGGGCTGCGTGAAACCGCACTCGGTATCATTCGAGCTCCACTCTTCGCCTCATAACTGCTAAAATTACTTTTTTGATGTGAGTCAGGCCTTAAATGAATGCAAATGATTTTCAGTTGCTGTGAATACGATTTAAACCTTCTCGCTTTCTCTCCCTTAAACTGATGGGCGGGGAAAACAAAAGCACAACAGAGTTTTTGCTCCTGTTGTGATATAACAGAAAACCTATAGCCTATTATATACACACTCATGTTGACTGTACTATTCAAATTTTAAAATGTTGATTTTTTTTTAAAATAAATATAAAATAAATTTTGCCATGTATTATTAAACACGTAAAATTTTATAACAAGCACGGGAAGGGTGTGAGGCCAAAAAAAGGGAGCGAAATTAATTATAAATAAACATATCGACGAAGAAGAATAACAAAATATAATATATATAGTCTCGTGATATTGTTTTGGTGGAGGTGCCGGGTACAGGAATAATTTTTACGTTAATATTGTTTTATTTATTATCATAGGCTATTATCGGCACTGAATTAGTTTTCAAAGAATTAAACTATTGTCATAAAACAAGAACGTTTTCGGGCGTTGACGGCAGCTTATCCTTCTCATGGACAGCTGCGCGGAGCATCCCTGATCTCGATGCCAAATGTTGATGCTTGGGGAAAAATGTGTTAAAAAATGTTATTCCTAGAAAGCTCGTCAAATTCCAACTGTGCAAAAGTCTGCTTCGTCCATTGGTTTTTGTGGTACCACATCCGGTGGAAACCAGTTCCTATAGGCCTACATTTAAGCAATTTTAATGAAAAAACAAACTGGTTGTCTAGCTTAGTCTGCACTGTTATTATGGCAAATAATTATTCACACCTATAAAAACAAGAAAAAGGAGAAACATCATCACCTAAGCTCACATTAGAAAATACAATTTAAGATTTAGTGAACAAAACTCGTGCATGGTTACACAAGTCTTTGTAGTTTGTATTAATCAACAAAATAAAAGTGAAATTGTACAAAAACTGTATAGCCCCCTAACGTCGTAAAGTCATTGGCGGCGTATTTTGTTATAGGGGGGTTTCTCCGCGCTTGCTGGGGTAAAGTGTGATGATGTGGGGGGCGTATTATTGGTCATAAATGACTGAATATTTTTTACGTTTGTTTTGTACACGTAATAAAATATTGACATTATACTTAAAACTATAAGCATGTATGTCCTATTTCCTGTTTCGAGCATAGGGAGCCGTTTATACAAGCTTAAATTACTATATGTGCGTATATATAAGAGTTGACATTTGAAAACCCAAACAAACCCTTACATAATTAAACATTCAACAATATATTAATGGACACTATTCCTCTTATTTACTTCATTATGTTGACATATCCACTAAACAGTGTATTTATTGTTAACCCCACATACATTTAGGTCCAACATAACATATTCTATATATAAGAGCTCCTAAAATATATTTGTGTTCCGGGATATTTATGTGTTCCATAATTTTTTGAACGAATATCGTGGCTGGTATATTTAGGAATGATTCTTTATTACTAATATCACTAACTCATGTAGACAGTCGTATGTTATTGTCGTTATATTTTATTGTTTTCATAATTCAGGTTACTCATACCTAATTATGTAATAAGTGTACTGGTATTGTTTATAAACCCACTTGTTAAATTATCTATTTATTATTAGCATAAAGGTCTACAGACGATGATTCTGAGTTCTCAATAGCTTAATTTTGTGTAGCCTATAGCCATGCTTTCGGATTTGACTTTTACTGCTCCCTAACTCAGATATGTTGATGTGCGTACGGTATAAATAGGTACGGGCGTAAAGTTGTATAGCTCCAACAACGAACTTGAATAGTTCGGGCCCTGTCAACGAACGTGGATAAGTTTTGTTCGCCGACATAATTATGTAAACGATACAAATAATATGTGTATATAGTACATGTGTTGAAAGACATAGCATTATTTTACCATCTATTTCTCCTTAGTTAAAAAAATGTTATAAAATGAAGTTATGTCTTCTAGTTAAATTTTGAATAAAAAGCTAAAGATTTGTAAACAATAACTTATACAACATAATTAATTTCCATTATATGTATTTTTAATTTAATGAGCTAATGCTAGAAAAATATATTTAATCATCATCATTTATCATCACAATTATATTTTGCAATAATATTATTCGACAGCACCAAGGTTAAATTAATAAATAAGCTACAATAAAACTGTCGTTCAATCTGATTACATTAGAATTATTTGTAGACCTATATGTGACGATGAAAAATACATAAATAAAGTCAAATTATATAACATGGTTATTTGTGTGGGTTAGTCGTCTCACAATGTATACATCGGTAAATATACCCAAATAAAATTACCAAATACATTTATAAAAACACACATGTCGATCGAAGCAATATATGCCCACTCGCTTTGAAGATCCACCCTATTCTAAACTGCTATTGAGATTGTAATGTATACATAAACTTTAAAAATTTCAACAGGTTCATAAAAGTTTATAATTGTCTGTAAGCTTCTCATTATTTTCTATCTCATGGAAAATGTTGTCTGTAATCCGCCCACAAGCTCAAAGAAGTATGTGTAGACAAATTTATTCAATCTTATTCTATTACACTTGAATTGATGGAAATATTCCTAAACATTATATTATTTGGACAAGATTGTATCCCTTCCGTTTATCCATTACTAATACCACTCAATAACAATGATAACACCATTCAATGTATTTTGCAGGCATAAACCATAACTCCTGTGGAAACCGGATGGTCACAGGACAAAATACCCAGTGAAAAAAGGTTCTAGATAAATATGAGAATAGGTATGATTGAAGTACTCTGCGCGTGATAAAATGGCTGACAGGTTCTAGGCCGGCGGTAGGCGGCCTGCCTCGGCCGCTGTAGCGCCGCTCACTCCCGGCCCCTCCCATCAACTTCCCCCCTAGTCGGCGAGCAACGCGCGCGTATTACACAGATAGCGACCAACTATTTAAAATAACTTGAATTAGATAGACTATGGGTGTCAAGCTAATATACATGAGTGGTGTAATGAAGGTAATAAATACTGTCGAAAAGTAAGACCTGCAATAAGTAACTGAGCTTAGACCTGAGACAAGAAAGATCTATTCTATTGATGCAATGTTTTATGTTTGGGTATAGAGGTTTAAATCTCGATGTGAATTATTAAGGATGTCCTACCCATTCACCCCTACGCATATCGATGTTAACAAATTAACAACTTCGAATTATTACTTCCAATCTTGGGTAAAATTCATAATAAAAAAGAACGATAATAAATTATTGAAAGTAATAAAAATAATGATACTAATTTATTTCTACTACTGGTTTTACTAAATATAGTAATTATAAAATGAGAACGATAAAACTAGATAGTAAAAAGCAATGAGTCAAATTATTGTAAATAATAAAGATGATTGTATCATAGTCGAATGGGTCTCGGGATATTTTGCCGCGTCAAGAGTAAACATTATTCTCACTTCGACGTTTCGTCACCTCTGTGGGTTACATATTCACGAGAACTCAGGGGTGACGAAACGTCGATGTACTATAAAATGTTTACAAGCGTGACGCGGCAAAACATTCCGAAATGTTAATATTTTTCATTCATAAACGGGCCGCGAAAGTTTCAAATGTATGGAATAATGAAGATAGTTGCATTTAATAATTTTACGAAAATTATTTATAATATTAGTAGAAGTAAAAATAATAGTTGACGTGAACTAAAAATTACCTACCAAGAAACATTAAAATCTGCTTGATGATGATGATAAATTTGTGACGTTATTCACAATTGGCTACTTGTTATCAAATCACACGATCGCATTTCACTGTATGTTAGTCTGCACACTTAAGCATCCCTTGCAACATATTCAATTTGTTTAACAAGCAAACTTAATAATTGTCAGGAATAAACAGTTGTTACGTTGCTACATAGACACTGTTCACTATTTTTCCCTTTTCCTACAACGCTCGTATAATCACACGTAATTACAATATTTTTGACACATAGCAGACACCTCGGTGTAAGTTACTATGCATGGAAATAGCACACGCGAGCTGCTAAGAACTCTAAACTCACTTCGCCGTCACACCTATACCCGCAGAGTGCAGACTACAACATCCACTCTTGACAGTGATACTGGATCAACTACCTAAATACAGGCTTATCCAGAATGAGCAACAAACTTTCTCTTCTTTTCAATGACCAAACCCTCAACCCTCAACCCCCACACACTAAAAAACGGACGCGAACACCCTTACTTAGAGGTAAATAAGAAACTTTCCAATTTACAAAAAAAAAGATGGTCTTTGTTGGCTATTAGAATTGTAAACGGAGTTTCATCTTTTTTGTGGGGATTTTAGTAAGGAACAGGGCATGGACTCATGTAAGTCTTCTTCATATTCATGATTTGATTTCGATAAGTCGTGCATTTGTTCGCTTGTAGCTACTTGGCACATTGCTATGTGTTTGCAGGGAGCTAGCGGCCACGATGGAACTATTTTAAAAGGCGTTATTTATATCTTGGGAAGTATGTTTTGTGTAGTAGGCCTAGTCGAGGCCCATAGTGCAATCTGGCACGAGAATCGGCCCTTCCATTGGCATTCTTAGCCAATATCTCTATGTCCCATGTATTTGATTTTTGTCAGCTAAGTCTTTTCAAGTAGTAAACAAAATTTTCATGTTTTCCCAATACCAACCATCTTTAATAAAAATTCTGAAACCCCTCACATACTTCAACGAAAGTTTTATAATGGCATGCCACGTCTCCACACTATTGTAATAATTCAAATCAAATAGGGTCACTGGACTGACCACCAAATTACATATTTCATGCAGTTTGCTCTATAGCCCAGTTTTCTTATAGTCCTGGAACTGAAATTGTGTGTTGTCTAAATTCTAATATATAGAGATAATAATTCTACCTGCTACCACGAAAAAAGAAAAACTAATTTTTTCCTTCTGTCCGACTGGTATATGAACCATGGGGCTGACACAAATCCCTCTGCAGTACTTGATCGAATCATCTATTGTTTTCAATAGTTTAGATCAAACACCAGACCGATAAATGGGAAACGTGAACTAATAACTAATGAGCCTGCCCTAATCTAACCCCCCCCCCCCTTCCCGACCACAACCCCAGTGGCTATTGACACCTACAGTCTATACACACCAACAAACATTATACATGTATAGCTGACGAAATTTATTGCCGTATAGGGGATTATTCGTATGCGCTGCCTTTGCGAGTAAACTGCATGGCGACAGTCGACAGTCATTGGACATTACGTGTAGGCCCTGCCCTAATTGCAAAAACTCGGGTTCATTCTGTATGCGATCAAAATTATAAAATTGTTTAAAACGTCATCGAAATGATTGGTTTTGACTTTATTTATGAGCGCAAAACAAAATAAAACTCACACAATATAACTTCCAAATTCAATATTACACTTACTTGTTAAACAGAAGAAAATAAAATGTATAGAAAGAATATAGTATACAATATAGAAATAAAATAAAATATATAATAATTAATTTACTCCATTTGAATCGAGTTTGTTATTCAACTCTTTTATTTGATTATTGTTTTAGACTCTCAAAATTAAAAACTGGTGGCATGTTTTTTAGAGGATTTTGATTTTTGAAATGGTTATTCTATTTATTTGTTTTCGTTAAATGTGTTGATTTGAATAGAATAGGCCTATTATTTAATTCATTCATAGACTTATCATATTCATACATTTGTTTATGTCCCATAAATTTGAGGAATTATTATGAACACATAAATTATTTTATATGTTTATTTAATTATATCGCCCCCCACTAATAAAACTAATACATTTACCCTACCTTGCAAGTCATAAATATTGTCCAAATCAATACCAGGATATACATAAACTAACTGAACTAAATTTCATCAAATTTATAAATCTTTTCACCCAAGTGTTAAAAATAATAAATTCTGATTTTCCTCCCAAGTTTACCCGTTTGCGTGGTTAAGTTGCTTTCATCAATTGCGTGAATTGTTTGTGTGCCGCTATCATGTTAGCTGCTACAATGATGAATGCACGCGTTAGTGAAGTGGGGGAGCCACTATCAATCATACTTCTGACGGACACGTTATGAATACAAGGATATTATACAAGCCAATGCTTTATTTATCTAACGTTTGATATCATTCTTAGGTTTATTTTAGACTCACTGAAAATGAAGTAGGCCCTACTAGGAATATTCACACTCTGTACAAGGAAGGCTATTTTCTAACTAGATAATACACACAATATTAAAAATCAACTATAATTTCATTGTCGATTTTTTAGTATTTATTTGATGTACAATGATTCAGGCAAGCCCATTATATGTCAATGTTATACTCTACAAATATTATGGGTTTACTTGGTAGACCAAATGGAAAAATATGGGCTCATGCACTACATAATATAATAATACAGCCAAATACTAAAACCATTTAACAAACTTTTCAGATATTGGTATGTTAATTTTCAAACGCAATGGTTAGTATGTACGTTAGCACACGGAATCTTGTATAGCCTACCTTGTACAAGTATATAAAATGTCCAGAAACAACATAAAATAAACAAAATGATGTGTTGAACGAAAATAATTGTTGTGGATACCACATAAAATATAATAAACGCAAGTAAAACACACGGAAAGACACAGAAGGTGGTGTTGTTGAGCCAAGGCTTGGCGGCGAGTGCGGAGAGTTTAGTCCAAGATGGCTGCCGTGGATCGATTGGAGGCTGGCTCTAGTCGTTGGGCGGTGACTCAGCCAACAACCGCCGGGAAACCGTCCCGTCCGATGGCGGACAAAATCACCCGTAGCACTCTGCTGCTTAGTTGGCTTGCAGGTTTACTCCGCTTGCAATTATGGACTTTTAGTGGGTGCTATAATTCAGGTGTTGATATTTATTTTATACAAAACTTTCTCTTTAGCTTGCCATTTTTTTTATTTTTTAACCCGCAATAAATAAGATGGCCAGGGAATAATAATCAAAAAACATCGATTCAAAATTATAACTAAAAAATAGTACAAAAAATAATAATAATAAAAATGGAAACTATAATAATAATAATAATAATAATTAATCATGATATCTAGAAGTGTCCGTATATCGGGCCGCGAAAGTCTCCAATACTTCAACGATAATAATAAAAATACAAATAGTGCTATAGGCCAATATTTGCATGGGATTTTTTTATACGTTATCGCAATCGTCAGGTGTTGTGTAAATTATTTATTATTCTACTAGTAGTTTATTTTGTTAATTATTTTTCATTTACACAAAAGATTTTAGACATCGACCAAACATTTATTGGGGTAAAATTTTATCAATTGTATTGAATTTGCGAATTCGGAATTCTTCCCAAACACATTTAAATATATTCATAAAATTTCCAATATTGTAGTATCAAATTTTATATGTTGACCAAAATAGCATAGAATGACAAAAATCTGTCCAGTATGCACTGCCTCGAATATATCTCCCTCATTATATATATCTATTGCTCGTATACCTAATGCAGTTCGATAAATCTGTATACATCTATTTGATAAGGCATATTGCCTCACTATTCGAAACCAATCCATACCAGTTATGGGGGTATAGAGAATATCGTCACATCATTAGAGCAGGCTCTGATTTACAAGAGCAGCTTGACAAGGCCAAGATCTACTCTCATAAGATTGGACTTGAACCCTTTGAGAAGTATTGATGTTGCCCTCGCGTAGAATGGGAGAAAATGTTTGATAAATAGGTTAGTAATGGCAATGGGTTTAATATTTTATTGATCTTGCGAGCGTGGTCCCCTCAGCGGTGTGCTTTATGACCGGGCAGCTCCGATAGCACGAGCTACGCTGCTGCCTGGTCTTCCTTGCTTGCCTTCCCAAGTCTTCGGACCATTTTAGGGTTAAGGACCTCTGCCGAGCCCATTTCATGTTACACTCGTTTTTCCAGCCAGTTCTTCGGAATCGGGGAGCGATCTTAGACCTGATCGAAAATATACCCATTATGAAATGCAAATAATTAATACACGATATTATTAATGGTAGAAGCAGTTAAATGTCATGTTGTTTTGAGGATTTTGAAAGCCTTGCTATTAGACATTTCGTGGCTTTTATCCAAATCACGTGACAATGTTTCCCACAAGCTTCGAGTTTGTCGGTTGATTTTATTAAATACACTTGTTTTGCCCGCGGTCAAGGAATATCTTGTAAGCTATACCGAAAGATAATCGCTAACACGAAGTAATTCTATGGGTAGGTGTAGGAAACGTAAGAATTTAACAATCAAAATCGTATACATAATAAGGTAGGCCCTTGTACACTATACATCCCAGCGAAGTACGATTCTTTCTGATATCATGGTTACAATAATGAATTATCTCTATATGGCCAGATTCACAACCAAAAAGGATAGTATCATAGTAATAACAACAACAGGACAAATCTATGCAAATGGTGACTTTAGGCTATTACACTACAAGCGACCACGAATCACATTATGTCCATTCTTTCCTGTCACCTACGATTTCTTTTTATGTCACCTCTCTAATCGTGGTTTTAAATAAAACGTGTTTTTGATCGCAACCTTGAAAACAAAGTTATTTTTACATGAATTAATAAGTTTATAAGCCTACATCTGCAGTAACCAGTTTGAATGGCTCGTACCACGAAAATAATTCCGTTTTCTATTAGTGTAACATTGGCATATAACACATCTCTCCGGGCAGTGTCTAAGAGATAAAATAAATGTATTTGCTACAAAGAGAAGGATTTACAAGGTGACATGTATATAGGAGTTATGATCTGTGAGTAGCCCTACCTGCATGGCAGGCTGTCTCCTACGTGCATGCTAACATTTGACTGTATTAACATAACAAACCTTAGAGCTTAAACATTCGATAGTGTACTGTACAGACTTGTAGTTCTGTGGCTGTGTCTGAAAGGGAGATGTTTTCGGAAAGGCTGGTATTCGTTTGCCCCCCAATGGGGTAATATCGCAGCAAGCTCGTCGAACTGGCTTGGGCTTGGGGTCGTGCAGTGCCGATTAGAGACCTTCTTACACGAACCAACCAACCCTTATGCACTCGCAGTGGAAAACTCAAACAAAACGGTTCGTTTTGCTACAAGTTCCTTTACTTTAAGATGTGAACAAGAGAAACACTGACATTTCGAGACGGGAATCGCGCGATTCGGCACTGGTTCGCGGTGAGTAGATTTGATAGCTCGTAAAGTACTATTTGGGCGGGTTATATTGTCCCATTCACCCCCAAGCAGATATAGGCAATACGATATGGGAAGAATGAGGCATAATAACATAACCACACTCTTGAAATGTGACTGGAACAAGCCTAGAGCATAAATGTGGTGAGTGGAGTGGTTACAAAGTCATTATACGTTGTGATTGGAACTAACCGACCGTATTGGCTACATTTTAGGTTTTGCGTATTCGGATTCTTGTTATATACCACTAACAATAATAATTTCTCCTCGGAAGAAATTTGCTGTTAATCTTATTGAAACATGTAGATTTTGTTTGTACCGGATCACCTGTAACTCGCCAAGGCATAATCTATACAAACAAACAGAAATTTGAAACCAACAGTATTACATCCTTGGTTGATCCCGTGGCTAGATTTTCTCCTAACCACACATATCATTACCCAGCAAACAAGAAGTAAGTTTCGCGTGAGTCGGGGCCTCGGCCAGCGAGTAATTAAAACTGGAGGAGAGAATGATGAACGGCCAAATGAAACGAATGAATGGAAGCATGTCTCATGCCTTATCTTCTAATTCTCCCATTATTTCAGTGCCAGTTAACATTTGTGTGACGCTTCATAAGCCTGTACTAAATTTAATTTATTGCCCGATGTAGAACTATTGGTCTTTGGAACTGTCAGCCATGGGCTTTACTTGTGGAATGGATTCCACTGGAATACTGTACTGTTATATACTGTTCGCTCACTTTCCCCCCCCCAACCCCCTCCATCCCTTTCTGATGCCTGGTAAGTTCTTGGTCATTCTGTGTTTTCTGAAAGCAAGCCCACGAGTATTTCATTTATAATTTCATCCACGTTCGGTTGCGTCGCCCCCTCCCCTCTACTCCACCGTCTTTGCTTCCTGTATAGAGATTTCTGAATTTTCATTCTGACAAAACAACATATTTTTTCTGCTCTTTGGTCTTCTTTCTATATTCTGACACACAGTACAGAAAATTTTGGTTTCGATTTCCAATTAGCGTAGTATAGTGGTTTACGCATTTTTTCAGTGAAAACCTACATCAGATTAAAACAAGTGCATAATCTACTATAGTAGGACTAGTAACCCAGCTGTTTTAGTTAATAACCCCGATATATTACAACTGTAAAATACAATACAATCAAGAAGCAAACATTGTTACGAATAAGCCAAACATCTAGGTTCGTTTCTTAAATCTATGTGAAGGTATATTATGTATGCTTCCAATCTTAAATACAAAAACTATGATAATATTTCGTAACAATTTTTCTCACAATTTGCCTTCCATCAGTTGACTAAGGCATTGTGAGAAGAGTTATAGTAGGGAATCACCATGGCTATTTTAAAGGACATAATCCCAGCATAATATATTAGTTCCAATATTTATTTTTATGGTTGATCATGCCATATTCGTACCTAAATGACCATTTTAGCAATGACCAATCTGTTGCACTTATACAATCGGTATTGCCAAATTTGTAATGCCACATTAATTTTTGTCGAGGCCCGAATAACTGTCAATTACATGCGATAAGCACGGTATAAGCTCAAAACCAAAAATACCACTATAAAGTGTATATAAGCCGAAATAACTAAGTCGGTCTTTACCAAAATATTAAAGAAAGATGTAATTTTGTTTATGAACTCTTGAATGTAGAAGAACAATAATTAGTAAATTAATAATGTCCCATCTCCATAAATGATGTAATTTAAACAATCGTAAAGCAGAAACGTCACATTAATTTACATAACATCAAGTTTTCAGTACAGTCATAAAACTTTAGCGCAGTTTTTATGTCTTACGAGTAACCATATAAAAACTCTGTACTACAAGTATTTCAATGTAATACAAGGCAGACAAATTGTAAATAAAACGCCGTTGATATTTTTATTGTTGGAATGGAGAGACGTAACGAAGCCGCAGATGAAACTCTAAGAAACCTCAACCTTCTTTACCCCTCTTGGGTCCCATCCTAGTTTACCCCCCAAAATCAATACTAAGATTCTCTGCAGCCCTGCATTCTCCACAAGCCGGAAGAAAAATACTTAAACACAACATTACACCGTAAGCATGAGCCTTGCCAACACCTTTGTGCAGGCGGGCCAACATGTCAGCACTTTGCAATAGGTCAACGTGCTGGGAAGATGAAATAGTGCACCGATATATTGGAGTATGCATACACAAGTTCAAGCTGTTATTCAGAGTATGAGGACTCAGGGTTTGTTTTGGTATGCACACTGAAATGTAAAATTCCAACAATTCGTGAAATTTGTATTTTTTACAGTTTTATTCACTCTCTAAAACAAACGCCTGGCGTACACTTCGCACGTTATACTCACAAAATATCACGTGCTGGCTATTTGGCGGCTTCCACACTTTTTATTTTCTCTTTTTCTACCGATATAGCCGGATAATCACGTTTCTTTTATTAGTGTGTATAGTATACTCTCATAGTAAAACATTTGTTTGCATTGAACGGCAACAAGTTATTAATTTTGTTATCATTGTTTAATAATGATGGGTGATCAAGAGATTTCTAATTGAAGATTAGCTCAATTTGCTGAAGATTTTAATTACGATCCAGACCAAGCCTGTACAGTTTTTTTTGTATGATTTCTTCATTAGCTGCCTTCTGCCAGTGGTGCATGAAACCTGCGGAATTCTTCGAGTAACCATTGAGAGCACTCGAGAGTTATAATTACAAACTCGTGTCGCTCTGCCTTGTTCTTCCCCCTTTCCTCTGTTCCCCCTCTTTCCCCGCAACTCCACAGTTCCCATGCCTATGCCCCTAATGAAGTGATCAAGCGCAATTCGTTGCTATATAAGTATAACCATGAATTCATTCTTCTCGCTGTTACTTTAAGTATATATGAACGTACTAATAACACTTACCATAAAAGGTTTTCCCTGCACTGCCACTCAAACTCACTTTGTCTGTCTTGTAATTTTTATTATTTTATTAATGTCAGCATTATTAACATTACAGCTATATGTCGTTCAAAACATTTTACCGTGCCGGTTATTTATTAAGCATTATACATAATAATGTAATATTATGATTCCGGGCCTCGAAAGCCATGCAAAATTGTTATGATGATTATCAATTCACATTTGAGGCTTTCGCGGCCTGTCAAAAACGAAATAAACATTGAATCGTAAAAAGTATCAACGGTAAAATGTTTCGTTCACAGGATTGTAATGTTATATTAATTTACAAATATATTGATAAATAATTATAAATACGGACAAAAAATAATATTTCAAGGAATGAAAATCTGTTTACTATTCTACATTTCGTAATTTTTTCAGTGTTTCTTTTCCACTTGGTATTTCCGAGAACGATGTTCAAATCTTTCCCCTCGGACTCCGACCAATTATTCCTATTATTCCTTGGTTCAGTTCGAGCGCATTATTATTCCATCGTGCCTATGGGCAAGTGGTCATTGATATGTTTAGCGTTGAGTGATGGACTTGGAAGCGTGCATATACTCAAGTCGGCGTGGGCGACGTATTAACTTCGCTATAAACCACGAAAACGCTACCGCTTTGACGACCATACAGAGTTATCGTTTATTGAATATTTATCAGCGTTTTGCATAGTGTCTTGAAGAATTTTTCAATTCAAAAATATTTCAAGTGGAATAATTTAAATAGGATCGAATGATTCATAGTACTCTTACTTATTTTTTATACCTACTTATTTTTAACACATACTACTATTTGCGTTTTATTGTACATAACTGTTTTACGGACATATTATTGCCTTATGAACCTTGCCCTGTTTTCATTCAAAATTGTTTTGTGAATGAATAATAATATAAACTTATTGTACATTTCTACGATTTTCGTTTCTCTATACCTTTCTATTCAATTCAATAATGTAGATAATCTTTTCCAGCTATTTAATTTTCCAACCACATAGTTTGTTTCCACTGATTTATTATAAATATTCATGTACGTAGTGGAAGCTCCATTAATCAGTGTTAAGTCTTGATTTAGAGGCGTCCTAGCCCACGCCTATAATACAAAAAACTCTCGAACCCAATTGCGCTGTTCGAGTGAGCGGGGCGCCCTGTGGTGATACAGAAGTCCACACATACGCACGAACATTCCGAACAATGAAACAAGTTTACGATAATTGTGGACGATATAGATAGAAGATGTGAATTTCGTGTATGGGCCCATAGTTTGCAGACACAAACAAGAAATCTTTCCTTCACATTCTTGAATTTAATTTATTCTGTATTGTAGCTCTACTTGAGTGCAAATATTATGAATCTTATTATTTAGGCATTTTTGTGTCTTCTCGAGATAGTATTCGTGATTCTGTGGCGCTTTTGGATTCAAGTTTAACAGTCACTTGCTACCATGGATGGAATTCTCAGCTGTGACTAAAATATCTGGAGAAGGTCGTTCTCGAGGATTCGTTTGTTTATGTTGGTGTCGAGATCTGAGACTAAAACTTCGCAGCACTTTGTAACTAGAACTCGAAAAATACACTTCGTAGGATACTGGTACTTACTACCTGTTGTTAGGTATACAGCGCCCTCAGACGAACCAAAAAAGTTCGGTTATTAGATATTAAGAATTGCCCAAAGGCAATTTTGGAGTTTTGAAGACTCTGTGCAATCATGTATGCCCTATACCTGACGCCTGTCTGTGTGAAACGTCGGAATGGCACGGGATGGCCCTCGAGGTAAAGTGGGGGGATGGGGGGGGGGGCGAACCTACATCAAAACCTCATCGGTAGGATTTGATCAATTTTGTTGTAATCTTAGACCTGGAAATCAGTCTTCAAGAGAGACAGACATTCACCAACCTGGTTCAAATAGATGTGGTAGATACATCGGCCTTCTCAGTATAGGCTTGTGCATAAGGTTGTGCACATGGATCTGAAAATGGCCGGATTTGAGACATGAAAACTTGAACAATAGGTGAGTAGATGTTGACAACTGCTTAACTGATACAGATTTCAGATAACATCTGACAGTAAAGATAATATTGAAATACTCATGAAACTTCCAAACGCAAGAAACTTTTGATCGTTTTTTAAACGCTGTGACTTCGATAATATCACGCATTGCATAATACTCAAAGATTTATTTTAAATTAAGTTTTCTTCTTGTTTCTTTTTTGCCATATAAAGCATTTATATTCTATTCATCTTCTTTTGCATGCATGCTGCATACAGTTAAATTGCTGCGAAATCAATTTATTCGTTACCCTAAAAATTGCTATTTTATATTACTATCACGACTAACTAAAATACACATGTGGTATTTCTTATAATGAAACTAATATAGTAACATTATACAGTATATTGCTATTCGTATTCTACTGATTTCTACGTGTGCGTACCCTATTATTTTAGATTTGTAATACGTTCATTGCAAATACATTGTTTTGGTGGAGGTGCCATGCCGCATACCAAGTTGACAGCGGACCTATATTTACTAAAGAATAAAATCTACCAAAACGTTCTAGCTATATTTTTCAAGTGAGGTATATTATATGTACGTTTCAAAAACCTTAGATTGCCCATAACTATAGCATTAATGAAGTAACACCTGAATTACAGTGTGCGCAATACTTCGTAAGCCCTGCTGGGTTGGGGGTGAGTCTGATATTAGAGTCAGAAGGTTATGTGACCCCACCATTGTAATGCCACTAAGGCTTAGGGCGCGGAGGGTGGGGATGGGGCTTAGGGGTAGCGTAGGCCAAGGGGTGGTCAAAATGAGGTCACTCAGATAGGATGGGATGGGGCTGAATGCCAACCTACAATGTTAATTGATTAATACTAATGCCACGCTGTTATAAATGTCAGTCGACAACTCGCTACCCTTAAAAAGGAGAGTTGTTAATGGAGAAGTGACAGTTGTAATATACGTAGAAATGTATCCGTTGTTGGACTACAGAAAACGTGTCGCTTGCATTTATCCGTCCCTATGCAATACAATCGTGTGTTTTCCCATTATATTCAATTTGTGCAGTTTATAATAATATGTTAGTATATTCTAGCTACAGGATGCAGTGGCGCCATCGTTGCAAAATGGAGGTCCCCACAAGCCAGTGGCGTTGTCAATGCTAAATTTCACGATTGACCTGTCCATTGTCGGATGTTATTATTTTATAGTATAAAGTATAACTGCGTAGTATAACTGCGGTGTTTCGGTAAAGTGGTAAACGTACAATTTATGAAATTGTTCAGGATGGCTCAAAGTAGTTGACTTACCAGCAACCACTCTTCCAAAACAACATTTTAGCAAAGAAGCAAAACACGCTCTTATGTATCGGGGAAGTCAACATAGTTATATCGCTGTATGTTGTAACTTATAATCAAGTGTGCTTGCACGGAATCGCACAAGTGTTCTAGAGATTGAAAAGCAAAAGTACTACACCTCTTTAATTACTTAAAAACTAAGGTTTTTATTTACTTAGCTCGTTTTCGATAAATTGTGGATTTTACGACGTTTCCACAACACCACTCAAGATAACACATCGGTGCTAAATCAGTAAACATGAATTTTTACAGCACTTTCAAGTGATGTAATTTAGTTATGACCAACATTTGAATGTGTGAAAAGTCCATTTTAAACTTAATTCAGTTAAACCTAAATGACATCCATTTATAAAGTACATAAGGGTGACAAGAAATACTTCTAAGTGTGATATTTCCGATTGATCGTGATATTTTTCTTTGGTCTAACCCTTTCTGCTGCTATAGGTACCCTACACATTTTGAGCCATGCTTTAGGTCACCCCCGCATACTCTGGCCCGAATGTTATGCATAATGAGAATTAGAAGACTCCAGTCTTTTGAAGTAAATTGGGCAACCTTCAACTCGTTTGCCTTTCTTTTGGGAACTGTAGCAATGAAAATATCATTATAGAGGATGTTTTACACTGTATTTTAAAGTTACGAATCTACATTAAATTAAAAGTTAATAACGACGACATAAGCAACAACAATAATAATACTTATCAACATCCTGGCATATTTTCTTGATGTTTTCGTTATATTTTTATCTAACTACTGGTCTCTCCTGGATATTGTAATAAAATTTTGTATTATAACATTCGTATAGAAACTTCAAACGCTTAATAACGTGTTAACAAAATGGAGACGAACCATTAAGACGCCATCTTGGAAAATATGCAATTGTTCTATGTGATTCTTTAACATCATTTTAAATCATTTTTTATATTTTTAATTATTAATTAATTATAAATTATGTTCGTGTTTTCAGTGACTACGTTGATCCGCCATCTAAACCATGTTCGTATATATCATGCTATAACTCATACCGGCTCGGCGATTTGACGTAACATGCTTCTTTTGTGAATATAAAAGTTTATATTACGTTGGGCATTCTACAAAGATTTACCGCGATTCACATACCCACGATGTTATTGAATAAGATTCGTTTTAAAATGTAATATAAAAAAAACTTAATTTTTTCTCTAATTCAAGCTCCAGAAACATTAGAACACAATACCCTACGTATTATAAATTGTAGTTTTATTGTTATGATTTGATTCTACACATGTCTTTCTAAGCTTTGTAAATTACTCTATTTATTTTTCGATATTGGTTATAGTTATTATTTCTGAATAACGTATTAAACTTTCTGAACATTACTCATCGATCTGATATATACACTGATATATGCCACTATATTTAAAAACAAAATTAAAATACGTTTAAAAATTATATGTTTAAATATTTGCGTTTAATTTCGATAAATGAATAATATAAACATTAATGAGCCGTAAGGTATTTTATAGTCATTATCATGCTTCATTGATAATCATATTATACTTTGATATTTGTATTGTTCATAAAGAATGTTCCGGGCATTCGTGCTATACTTCATTTCTCTTGCTGGTAATGTAACACGTTACATCATGAGTCAAGTGTAAATGCCGTAGTATGTGTAGTGGTGTAGCAGTGTAGCGGCGCTACTGTGTTAGGGTAGGTTCCTATAGGGGTAATTTCACCCTGGCCACCCCCGCTTCTCGAGATGAAGCTTTTTGGTATGCAGCGGAATTTGTTTAAGCCCTAGCGTTTTAAATCACGTTCCAACAAAAGCTCGACACAACCTGCAACCAACAATGTCTGGCTGCACTAGGTGATATTTCAAAGACCACTTTCTCCAGTACTTCTGCCTGGCTTAAGGTTAATTAATGGAGTTAATGAGAATACCAGGGGGTGCGCATACAGACCTAGGGGAGACCACTATACGTTATCAAACCGAACCCCGGGTGGGATTCAAAAACAACAACTTATTGTTGGCTTAGAGAAGCATCAACCGTAGTTTATGTTTTACGAATTATCTAAAACACAATCAACAACTCGGTTTATAACGTTTCTCTCTAACATACCTGTAATGTGTAGGTCTAGCTCTCCATTTTGTTCGGTGCTAATGTATTAAATAGTCTACATGACGCGATCATATCGTGCCCGTGTAAGAGTACAATGTTACTGAGGAAACTCATTGCTCGTAATAAACCAGAGTCGTTTAAAGTATATAAACCTTTTATTATATATTGTTATTTAGTAGTAACAATAAATGTCCATGACCGGAACCAAAACTCGGAAATACGAACTCAACAAACTGATGTTGCTGACATTTTAAGTTCCTGTTTGTTGACCTGATACAAATCGTGAATATCAGTGATATATAATGAAGACGACTTGACAATTACAAACATAACATGTTACAAACATGTTTTTTTTTAAAGTCACGTCCTATTGCTTTGGTCGCACTATGATGGCAATGCAAACATATGACCCGTTTCACACCTTTTTTAATCTTTATCTTTATTATATCTGTGATTATTTTGAATGTAAATATTGAATTATAAATGTTACACCTGAATACATTGTGACCGTTAATGGTTGAACGATTTCATGTAAGGCGAATGCAAAGTAGAGTACATTAATCGCACTTGGACTATATAGGAGTAAGTATGCTATATGTAATACGTGTAGTTGTCCCTGAATAATTCCTATGTAAAGTATCTGTTTTCGTTTTTGTCTTTTTAACAGATATTCGTTATTTGAAGATAGTTTGATCACTGTCCTTCGAATCTTTAAATGCAATTTCATCACATTTTTATTGTCGTCAAGTTTGTTTTTTTGCTCAAATCCTGTTCACATTCTTGTATACGTAATGATGTAAGTTAAATATTGTTCTATTGAAATTCATTTTAAATTGTTAGGTGTTGAAAGTAATCTTAAGATTGTTTTTTTTTATTTTGATCAAACTGGAGATATATAGATCGTTACTGTCAATGCATCGATGCACATCCATATAAAATTGCAATCCTACTTTTTGTCGTACTTGATAATATATATAGAAGGCTGTGAAATCACACACACATCATGGTGATGTGCACTCGAGTCCAGAGCAAAGTGACAGTATACCAGTAATGAATGCGTCCATTCCATTTATTGACGGTTGAGAGCTCTCGAACTCTGTCCATATCCAAGATATCCATTTAAAGTTATCACTCAATCCAACTACTTACTTAGTTTTGATTGGTTATCGATTTGTAACGCGTGCACTATTGAGAAATGAGAATGCATCACATCTTCCATATCACATGGTAACCAAGTCTAAACCTTGAACCCAAACCGCTGAACCAAATCAGACCGAGTCCCCTATCCAACCAACACACGACTATTTACTTACGACGATCAGTTAATCATTCTCTATCTTGTCTGTCCTGTATTTCCGGACTCCTACACACATGTGAGGACAACACTTAAAATTATTACACAGACAGACATTCGCGACGATAGTACTTACATTTACCTGTCGCTGTTAGGCGTTATCGCGTATTTGTATAGAAGCTTGAGGCATGAGCCATGTCAATGCGTTCTGTGACTGAATAACAATCACACATTCCAAATGTTTCGTATGCACTTGCACGTTCTACACAGTTCGGCGACTCTTATAAATTATGTTATTATTATTTTGGAGATAAATGGTCACTTATTGTATTTTCCGACGATCCAGGGTGCATTTTGCGTGCAAGCCCTCAATGAACACTTAAAATACGCAGAATCGTTTAATATTTAATGATTATTCACCCTTTTGCATATAGATGTGTGCATAACTGCATGCCCAATTATATAACAATAATTTAACCAAAAACATTCAAAGACGTGCTTTTTAACCACTGATATGACTAGTTTAATTAATTAAAACCTATTTTGGATTTGAGTGCCATACGGTGGCGTGAGGGGGGGGGGGGGGTGATGCATTTATAACATAAAATCGTCAATTATACACTACAAACATGATAAAATACATAAATATTACAACTCATGCTTCACTATAAAATTGAATGCTCATTACCAGCCACCCAATAATTGATCGTCTGAATCTTTGTCAGTAATGGTATGAAATCTTTCTCTGTCTATTTTATACTTGGTCATAAACTCGAACATTTCACTCGAATATGACATTTGCGATGTGATATGGTTTAGAATGTGCTAGGGTCCTGAATGTTAGTAAGTAGGGTATACAGCCACATTTGCGATGCGATATGGGGTCCTGGATGTTAGTAAGTAGGGTATTGCCACAATTGCGATGTGATATGGGGTCCCGGATGTTAGTAAGTATAGGGGCCACAATGCGATGGTATGGTCTGGACTGTTAATGATTAGATATATAGCCCCATTTGCTGAGTATTCCTGGACTCTAGTATAGCCGCATTGCTGATTGTTCCTGGACGCTAGTGTAGTGTATGGTATACCACCCACCGGATACTGTGGTAGCTCGCGGTGGTGTAATTTCCCGAGAAATCTCGAGAGCCGAGACGACGGTGAGCAGTGAGAAGAATAGGAGATACGTGATCTGATACAGGAATAAGATGGGGGAAACGCGCAGAGAGGGATGGAGATATGACTGTGAGGAAATATATTTTATTAATATCATAGGGAGGCTTTATGGTCTTCTCGCTATACGACTGCCTATGTTGAGCCGATGTGATGACGAACTCGACCATATACCATATGACCCATGGCTTGGATTAAGGACGTTTAGGGAATATAGAGATGAAGTTATAAAAAAGATGAATTTTCCAATTTAAATCGCAATATGTATACAACATATGTTGAGGGTCAAGGGAAATGTGTCGAGTAAGATTACTGATGTACTATGCAATTTGTTTATTTGGCTATATTATTTAGTCTACATTAACATATGATGTTTGGTAGTGCCATGTTTACAAATTTGCTGTATACGGAACACATTGTGACTCAAATTTTGACCATGTTGGTAGTCGGCAATGGCAACATATACGAAAACTTAAATTTTCACATAGGCTATAGCTCCACTGTTGGGGCAATTTGTCACTGTCCATACTTTTTTCTAATAGCATAGCTAATTGAGATCATTGTCTCTGGGCTATTTTTTAGGAATCGATTCCAGTATTAACCTAACTGTGGAAACTCTTTGAATTAAGGAAACTTCAGTCTAAATTGAACTGACGGTCTCCCGAAGAACAACCTTGTGTTTTAACGATGAGCCATTTCTATTGGTGGCTCAAGACATTATTATGTACACGCCTAGGGCACTCGTATATGCATTGAACACATCCCATTCCCAGGTAAAACATTACTTTAAAGAATTCTCGCTGTAGGGTGTATTCTACACATAGCATACCCGGTCGGTGTAGTCCTCTTCAGGTGACTTTCTATCTGTGTAATTGGGGTACTTGGATAATTGGGAAGAAATATCCTAGAGGTATTAGCTGTTGAAGTTAATCCCAGCATTCGCTTATAACTTACCTTTAGTCAGGGTTGCCGGTGGCTCAAATAAAACTTGCTACCTTCCGAATTAATGTATCAGCATATAGTGAGTGACCTCTGAGATATCCCTATTGGTGACCTAGGTCAAAGATGTCAATAAAATAAATTGTAAGAAAATCGCAATATGACTCAAACAACACAAAATTAATTTTTAGTTCTTCTTCAACGTCGTATAGTTTTATCATTATGTTCATTTGTCCTCTTTGACAGTAAGACGTCTTATGTCGATTGTAGAAGAAAGCTTAGCCAACTGCAGTGTCAACTTGGACGTTAACATTGCCATTCCATGGGCGTCATTCCCTTCCAAGCCACATTCATGTACCGAACAATTGAATGTACTATGTGCAAGATACTTGTTAAATAGTAATTCCTCAAGATTTGTGTTTATATCAATGTATCACTTTGGCCGACACTGAGGTAATTCGAGCCGAAGATATATTACATATACTGAAGTGCGTAGGCTTAGCTTCAAGTCTAGACGATACTTTAGGGACGCGAACCAAGGTTTCTTACTTCAACTTGTAAGTGCTTGGCCTAAGAACTTGAACATTTCCTATTCACACATTGTAAAATTAATTCAATTGGTAATTTGCCAAATTTAAAGAGACAATAATTTAGATTTGTAATGCCACATGTCAGAATATTTATTTATTTAAAAGGAAAGCTTGATCTGAGCATGTCGGATTGATGTGACAGAAATAGGCGTTGATGCGAGAAATATTCAATGTCGGGCTCAAATTAAAGAAAACACTAATATTATAGAAAATCATACTTAGAAGTATAAATAGGCTTCTCTGTCAATAACTCTACAAACTCCCATATTTCTGGTGTAATAAAAGAGCTAAAAATATATAACAGTTTGTTTCAATAAGATAAGATAACGCATTACACCTAAATTTTATGAAGGGTACGAATTAAAATATAAAACTAAAATCATATCTCAATCTCATAGTTTCTACGTATCCGCTCTCCCATAGTTAAAATATTAAACACATCCACCATCAAGTAAAAAGTGCTACTCATTTAAGATAAGTTTTAGATAAGCGAAGCGGAGTGGAGTATTGAATTGAGATAGAAAGGGTATAGAGTACAGCTTTTGATAGCTTCTTGTGATTACATGACCTTAAAAGAGCATCTTATAATAATTATGTGAACAGTCAAAATAAATGCTTCTAAATTATATTTCTTTCGCTAATGACAGGAAGTTTGATAATAGCTAACATGTGCAAAGGAATTCAAGTTCTTCTGCTGAAATATTATACAGACAGTGAATTTATTATGTGATCAGTTAATGATAGAGATAATTCGTCATCTTCCCAAACAAATGCCTTATTATTATAGTAAGTTTTAATCTCAATTAAGGGCCAAGCTCAACGCACTGATTTCGGTCGTTTTAATTATTAATTTAAATTCTGGTTTTCAGAACACCCACTGATATTTTGTTTGCGATCATTTAGTATTTATACACCCTGCATAGCATTTCTTAGTAGAATGCTGGTTACCTTTATCAATGAAACTTGGCAAGCCTTGACAATAATTATCCATCTGTTTTGCGTAGGCTGTAATAATATCCCCTTTTATATCTAATTGGGCATTTTGTTTTCAGAAGAAAAAAATAATGAGAATCCTACAATTTTCATTAACAATATCTAGCAATCACGAATTCACAACGGTTATTTATTCTGATATTATTAACTGGTTCTACCTCATCCGCTAAATGTTTCGTGATCTTGTCTTGTGCTAAAATGGAGCTGTTATTATTATTATAGGCCGATTACTAAGTCAAGTTCACACGTCGAAATTTGCCTCAATCCTCCCCCCCCCCCCCAACACCTTCTCCACATTATTGTACCGAGCAAAATTTAAATTGGCCAAAACAAAGTTCTAAGACGCAAATTTTATCCCATTGTACAAGGTTTGGTAGATTTCGAACGAACCGGTCTTTTATTTTCGTGTGTGGCTGAAATCTTGGATCCCATGTCTCGTTCAAGACGTTGCATAATGAAACGTTGTATCGTGTGAAACCGGCTTAAGAGAGGCACGTCAGTGTTACTAATACAGACATTATCGTGCGCGAGCGAAGTGAACAATGCACAACACACTAGTACGCCTTCTGCCTAGAGTTTTGTCAGTTTCACTCAAATTTGGGAATGAAGGAGCACAATCTTCACAGATCTAACAGTACCGTGAATGGTATGATCACGTCTTTCATGCACCAAACGTAATTACATGCAATTTATTTTCAAGAATATACCAATTCCATACATAATGTGTGCAGGAATTCTGTAAAGTCTCCATTTCTAAATATAATTTAGAAACACGTATAAGAACAGTCATGGGTCACCAAATATATGTGATTTTGAAGCAATACATCGCAGTCATTTAAAAGTACAGTTTTCTTTCTTACAATTTACTTGGATATTTAATAAGTTTGAACAGTGGTACGTAACATTCGTCCTAACGTTTGTTATTTTATAGGTTTAAAATTGAATAGGGGAAAAAATAACAAAGACAAACTCTTTAACAGCTATTTACCGATCAAGAATTATTGATATGCAGTTGTTTGAAATTCACGACATAGAATGTTGTATAATTTCAAAATAATTGTTACTGAACAGCACAATATCGTTTAAATAATCTGCTTTAAAAATGATTTCATTCGAAAAATAAAAATTGTGAAATCTGTAAGTATATACAAACGTTTTAAAGGACATGATCGTCGTCTCATCAACCCAGTAAACACAACACCACTCAGAGAGGTGTTTATTTTTGTCACGAGCTCACATAGGCAGTCCCCACACATTGCTAGCAAAATGTGAGGTGAATGTGACTGAATTAAATATTCCATGCAAAAATGCAACACTTTGAGACCTTTCTATTAGCACACAGAGTCAACCCAATGTGAGCAATTTTTTTCTGCTCTCAGAGTATTATCAGATCTGTCACCATATACAAACGTTTAAAAAAATGGTCGTCTCATCAACTCTTGTCCAACAATTGCAACCACATCCTGTATTTAGCTGTGACCATGAAGTTTGGTTGAAAAACTCTAGTTGACATTGTCGGCGGTGGGGATCGAACACGTGGCCCTCTCAACGCAGGCTTTGTTGACATTCTTCTTTGCGCGTGCTGCAGTAGGCCTACTTCTACGGTAACATTCTGCAAACGTCACGATCAGGCCACCCATGAGACAAAGAATAAATCATTTCGTTTAGTTGGCATGATTTGGTTTGGAAATTGACAAAGAAGCAACAGAAAACTACTAATGTGATCTTTGGTGTCCTTGAGGTTTATCAATTCCCATAGCAAACTTAGATTTTCTTGAATGAGGCTTGCCTTGTTTATTGACCACTATAGCTGGAAACCTTTACCTATAAGTCGTTTCTTTGCTTAATGCTTACACGGTAAATTATGATCAGTGATCTCCAATACATTTATACATGAATCTCAACAGCAACAATATGTTACAACTACAATAACAATTTAGAACATAAACATCACACCAATTTATAATAATACATATAATTAAACAAATAATAATATACTCAAAACGCATATGACTGTGCACACATATACCCATCCGTAACTTATAAAAAACTCTTTTGTAACAAATACAACATAATGACAAAGAGATACATGGTAACAATACCCATAACTTTCTTCATAATGAAATCAACATATTACAATATTTGTTTGAAATTAATTGAATATACATTTTGCATGGCAAATTGGATTTGAAGAACCTGTTGCAAAATTAAAATGGTATATCTTTTGATTGGCGGTTATGAAGAAAATTACTAATGTAATGGTCCCTGGAGTTTTATTTATTTGTTCATGTATTCAATATATTTATTTATTTGTTCATGTATCAACGTCTATCCTGATCAGTTATAAAATCTGACTTACTAAGTAAGACAAACAAAATACGTAAAACTAAGTATAGACATTGTGTATACATGAGGATGAGGAAGACTGATTTCGATGATTCTAAAAGATAATGGCGTTGAAAGATAGGTATGAATCAAATGAGATATGTGTATGAATATGTGATTTTACATCTGCCAAATAAATTCGACAAAAATTGTGGATCGTACTTCTTTACAAAATACCTGTATTCTTGCTGTATTCTGTCTATGTCTATATTATAGTGAAATATTTTAAATCAATTGTTTGTTTGTGTTAAAATCGATGTATTCATTGAGCGTTACTACGAACAACACTTCGAAAATAAACATCATTAAATTTTGCTTAATTACATACGTTATTTACCTAGAATTTTCAACAACATACCTATCGTACGAAATTCGCGACATTTTGATATTCCATTGAAGAATCTAAAACACTTAGTGTAAATTACGCTAAGAGTTAGTACATCGCTTGAAAACATAAAGTGCGCCAAGCGTGGGCGACTGCACACGAAATGTGTTCATTCACGTAATACCGTCCTGAAATACGTCATTCAACACGAGTGACTGAAATAAACCGATGCTCAACTACACTCTTCACCAAAGTTTTTAAGTGTTGTTACTACCGAACTAATGTTACTAACTACAATCACACTCAAGTTGAAAATGCATTCTTATTGTATTAAATCGTGTTTTCGTTCTAGAGTAGATTTTTAATTTGTGTGTTAAAACTTGATCCCGGTTTTCGAAGTGCATTTTTTCACTGATTTTTTTTGCTTCATTACATGCAGAAAGAGACCGTCCAAAAATTATTTTTGAATCCCAGTGTTTTGTAATTGTATTTAAAATTGTATTTAAATCTCTACAAAAATATTGGAAACCATTTCAAGAATAGGCCTAATGATGATAGTAGTGACTTTGATAAAAACGATCATAATTGCAGTTGATTGTAAGAATAATTCCCAGTCAATATAAATGCCAGACATTATCGATGAATTAAAACAAGTTCGCGCCCTTTTCAATCGCGTTGTCTGTCGCCATTAGAACTTGTGATATTGTCAACTTAGGAAGCCGCCAATCGGATAGTGACTTTTTGTCCAAATACCCAGCGATCAAAACAGCCAATGTCTGCAGCAATAAGCTCCAATAATTGCAAGTCGCAAGTCAGGAAAAAGTCAACATGTTACGATTTCGTCTTGGTTTTTGCAGCATTCGTTATAAGTGGAGATATTTTCGCGAACATAATAAAATACTGACTGTTGTCAATTGAACGTTTGTATTTGATTTTTCGAACCGGTTCGGCCTATAAGGGGCCTGCAGTCTAGCATGCTTCTTGCTCTTGCCACTAATGAGATGGTATGAATACAGACAGACAGACAGGCGAAAACTAGAGAATTTCGATTTCTTTAGAAATATAGTCACTTTGAATGAAAATTCGCTTCCTTGATATTAGGTCGTGTCTGTACACTTCCATCTATACACACCTGAAAGATTTTACAAGCAGATGATGTTTTACAAGCATGCTTTCATTGCTCTTTAGGGAGCATTAATCTTGTTTGTTTTATACCTTAGTATCGTTATTCTGTCATGATTTTAATACTTAGTTTTAGTCCCTGCCCTACCCTACATATATCGTCCTGATTGCATTGACACTAAGTTATGCCATTGCATGGATACGATTATCCTTCTTGACTAATGTATTACAGCTTTGTGTTGTGCAGCTTATGGGATCGAGAATCTGAAACCAATATATATATAGCTCAACTCTAGTGCACAAGGTTTTAATTCAGGAGGTCGTCGACCAACTTCGCCCAACAGCAATCCTGACTGAAGGTTTTTTCTATGATTCCCTCAATTTAAAGTCGAATTCTGAGATTATATCAATAAAACAGTCTTTCCACATGTCTCACCAAATATCCTCTCACGAGATAAATATGAGTAATTTGTCTCGGGGCTTCCTATCTTACGGACAATTGTAATGATTTGTCTGTTCTTAGTAATGCAATTATTAATTTGACCGTTCGTGTTGTATAATATATCTCGTATTTTACCAGGCGTCATTGATTTGATACTGAAAAATGAACAGGGTGTTATTTAATAATAAATTGTCATGCTATATCCCTACCTTGCTTATGTTACTTCGACGAACATAACCACACTCTTAAACATGCAAATAGTTACAGAATACGAGATATTGCGCTTTGATATGCATCTATACACAAATACATTACATTATTTAAAGTTGATTGCAGGTATGGGAAGAAATTAAAATTATAAGTATTATCCCCATCCAATGGCGCTGAAAATTTAACGAAAAACGGTCAATGATCGTGCTTAGATTTTCGATTTTTATCCTTCTCTCCGCAACAATTTGACAATCAACCGTGTCGCAAAAGAGGGATATTTTATCATCTTTTTCGACATGCCACCTTCCATACTTGGAACACCGAATTTTGTATTCTCTCGTTTTCGTCACCGTCAATTTGATTATTATTGATTGTTAACCATTTCGCATTGAAATGTAATATTTAAAATATCTGACGGAATCAAATGATAACATTGACCAATCAATTCACGAACAAGATATTTAAAATTAATAATTTGAACGCTGTTGTTCAGGATCTAGATTCTAGACTGTTGAAAATTAATATATGAATCAAATAAACTAATCACTGCACTGAGCGCCATGGAGGTTACGGTAGGCCGATATAATGGACTAACACTGTTCGTCGGTTCATTTGAGATATAACGTTTCTATGTCCCCTTAAAACCACTTATCAAAGATGCACTTCATATACTGAGCCCACAGTGCGCCCTTGTTTATAGGGTATCGCTCTACTTCCAAGGAATTACAAGGACTACTGGTTCCAAACACCACTCCATGCAACATCAAGGACTCAAAGTCACAGCTACCGGATTTAAGTCTAAATATAGCTCTGCAAAGATACATATTTAAGATTAAAAATTAATAATAAAAATCAATTATTATTTATTGATTTAATAACAGTGACACCTTCATGTCTAATGCTGTAAAATAGTGACTGTTATTCAATCAGGTAACTAACCATAATTTAATAACTTGTTGACGTTTTAGAATATATAATACGCCTAATTAAAGTAGACTTTCCTATTGAAGCTACAAGAACATGATTAGTTGATTTTTATCGAATCAGATGAGGGATTTAATTTTTGAAAATGGGAAATGACTCTGTTTATAAGTGCTTTTTTGCCATATGCCTACCCTGAGATTTCCCAGTGTACAAACTACACGGTTTGCCGGAACGAAACAGCGTACATCCATCTATTTCACCCCCACTATCAACCTTGCCTTGAGGTTTAAATATCTAAGAATAGAAGAAGAGAATTAACCTGATGCAAAATTAACTAACCCTATTATCATAAGAACTTATCTATTACTTAGCCTATGCCCCCACCCAGGTGTCAAATTTTAACATTTGGTATACATTTGCATTACAATCAAGTGTTATTGCTCAAGTTTTAATGTCTCTATCAAGCATCAGGACATTGCATCAAGCATCAAGACATTGCAATGTCGTAATGTGTTTGCTTATGTCATAAATTTGAAGCGAAATAACCGTATTAAATTTACACTTTATTTTAGGTTTGCCCAAAGCAAATTATATAAAGACTCATTTGTATTAATTTACACTATGCGAGACTATAATTAAGGACATCGTCGGATGTATACCCGCCACCGGCAATCCCGAATGAAGATTTCCCCAAGGCTTTCTATACAGTCAATAGGCTAATTCTTGAATCGAATCTTATGAAAAAGCCCTTGGTCATTTCCCTCCCAACTATCCCACAATCCAATACATTTTGGTTAATTAAAAAGTTGGCCCTGGATGAGTATGTGTATCAGGAAACAAATGTGTATTTATTTATATCATTGCATCAGAGCAATAATCCCTCCATTAGTGCGTATAAAATACATGATAAATATAATACAACAAACAATAATCATCATAGCCGACAAATTATTAAGTAAAATATGAAACACAAAAGTAAAATCTAGTATATAGAAGAGGTGTGGATGTGAAAAGACTAATAAAAATGAACTTGTGAGTGCATAAAATTTTACAATATTTTGAGAGTTAGTCAATATCATGAGGATTTAACGAATTGAAGGAGGGTTTCAATCTGTTGGTCGGTAAATGGTAAGTATTTGGGTTATGATCGTTTGAAAAGTATTATGACTCTGATTTATTTCACATATGGAAGTCATCTCACCTGCACCTCCCATAACCTATTAACAGATGTATTCTCAGTCTCGAAGCCTCCTGCAGTAAGTGCTCTTGCCGAGGTGCTCTGTGTGTACTTGCCCGTGCAACTCCAACTAGTCAACACAACTGTCACTTTTTCTCTCGGCTTTTCTTACCACTCTCCTCTTGATCCGACACAATGCCTCTTCGTTATCCCAACATGGCTGCATGCTCTTTTCAGGTCACGTTATACGTATACCGCGAAGCTTTTTTATTAATTCATATCATTAGAAAATATGGAATTTTCGGGATCATTTAGGAACATGTTGATTATGAATAACGATTGTCTTAAATTACATGTTGCAAATATGGATAATTTTCAGAGGATAACGGCGTACATGCATATTTTAATGTCGCCCTTGTAAATTTCGTTTTTGATTTGTCCCGAGCGGACTAAATCTGCAAATATTTGAATTTCAAATTAATTATCATCCTTTGTTTTATTACATTTTTACTACAAAAATTATTATCATGGCTTATAAAACTAGGAGACAGGGCTTCGCTAAGTTTGTGCCTGCGTACCTCAAGGTTCCATTTTGGGACCGATCTTGTACTTACATTTTTTATCAAACTTGTGAAAAAAGTGTGTGAACACTATTATGACAATTATGAGGTATGCTGAAGTCACTGTTTAGGCCTAATGTTTTTCTCACATAAAGATTAAAAGTACAATGTTTAGTTGATGCATCTAAAGAAAAACTTCGCACAGTTATTGTTACTGTAGACGGCTTCACAATAATTTTTGTTATATATGCTGTAAAAAAAACAATCACTGTCCATAATTTTCGTGCCGGGGTCAGTGTAGGCTACAACCTCATAACATAATTATTTACTGTCGTAAGATGTTTGCTTGTGAGTTTGTAGAGGAGAAACTGCCAAGTTTATGTTCTTATCTAGATGTTGCATTCGCTATACTGTGAAATTCGAGTTTTGTTAATAATTGATGCTAATCAATCATACATAAACGAAAGCAAATTCATTATTTGTATAAAAATCTTAAATATTTAAGCGATCCCTCTACATATTATAGGACACTAACTCACAGATATAGCCAATAAACAAGAAATTGTAGTTTTCCATACATTTGTGCCGCCAAGCATTGTGTTGAGTGAGTACGTTGGGTGGATAGTGGATACGCATCGCTATGTGCAAGGGTATTAGAATGAACCATGCGTTATTAAAATACACCCGATTGGACATAAACCTGTCGAAACAGAACAAGTACATCATTATATTTAATCGAAGCATCTCGATGATCTAGGAAACGTTACCGACATCAGTTTATCTGTACACGTGGTCACCTGAGAGTTCAGACGGACGGCAAAATTCCACGTGTGTATCCTGTATCTTATATGTATATCCTCAATGTTTTATGATAGATACATATCAAATACATGTTCAAGGTAAAGAATCAGTACTTTTATAGAGTAGCTAAACCTACCACAAACTTTTGAAAACAACTTTTGATGATGACTAATAGCAGAGGTGAACTTACTACGCCTTCATTCACTTCATTTCCATTGTTGCGTATTTACTTAATATTAAAATTGTCATCATTTGTAAGTATATATATATATATTAAATGTTGTTACAGTATTGACAATCCCAACAAGGTTCTATCAGGAACTTCCTATCCCATCATTAATTACTATAGTAGATACGAAGCATTTGGTTGCCTGTGACAAATTATGTTTCAGCTTGTTTATAAGGAGGTTTTTAAAATAGTATAGTTAAAAGTCGTCGGAAAACTGGTATTGAGTGTGTTGAACCAAACATTAACGAACAATACATAAGGACTAAAAACTAATAAATGATCACATAGATTTCTCCCCTGTTAACATATGCATGTTATAGGCCCATTAAATCGGCGAGCTATTCATGCGCATTCAGCAAACCTTTTCGACCTGGGAAAACGCAATCTATGTAAATAAAAGTTTTTACTGGTGAGTTATGTGCAACTGTGAACAACACGATTCTAGAACGGTTCAACATGAAATAAAAGTTTAACTTTGTGTTGGTGTTGGAGGCGATTCACCCAGCCAATTAGCTACTACTTCACCTTGTTAATCAACTTGGCGGTTTTTATCACTTGATTCGGGAGCTAGAGAAGAAGATGAAGAACGCTCAACGTTCTATCACTGAACTAGCTTCTCTTCTCTTCCACATATGGCGAGGCTTGTTAGAGTGGGAACATTTTGGGAAATCATCATGGTAATCGGGTTAAAAGACTTTAGATTGCCATAAACCAGGGCTCACTGGCGGCTGCCGACCGCCAATGAATTTCGTCGCGACTGCCAAATGATACGTGATAAGGAGACATATTTCTAAATGATTAGCTACTTTTAATCCACTTGAATGTTTAGGTCCGCACTTTAGTGTAGCTTCTTTGTTATTTCTTACGTTGATGTGAGGAAGATAATTCATTATTAATTGCTTGGTCACCCATGTGTATTATACTTTAATTTAAAACTGTATGCAATTAATTTATCTAGCACGTCAATATAATAATGCTGCCCGCCCCGCAAATGCATCACACGCCACACCCACTGCCATCCATCACGTGGTGTAACTTGTTGCACTAAATTGCTAAGTGGAATATTAATTTTAGTTGACTGGCCATAATTAAAATTGTTCATATCTTTGGTGAATTACAATTCTACCACCTTCGCCAATCAAGGTTTTAATTATCTAGATTGGTTTTGACCGTTCCGTTCAGCCTTTATACACGCGCGATTCTACTCCCGAGGTCGCCAGTTCGATGCTCACCACCGGCCATCCTGATTGAAGTATGTTACCAGGTTTTCTTGCTCAAAAGTAGAATACTTAGATCTATAAAATTACCATTGGGCATCAGCTCCCATCTAACCTCATCGAACTAGACCAGATGTGTTCTCCTCACACGAAACATGTTATTTGTATTTATCGTACGGTCGTACATCAATATTTGGAGAAAACATACACTAACTTGGTCTATCAGAAAACGAAACGATACGATATACGAAAAAAATAATAATGACGAAGGAGTAAATTTAAAAAAAAATGTTCAATAATAATAAAATTAAGGTTGAACATCAACACACTGTCATTCATGTTTGTGAAAATGGGTTTGAAGTTGACATCTAACCACCAAATGAATCCGTGTAGACGAATATTTGGTGTTTTTTTCTCTGGTCGTTGCCTTTAGTGGCCACTCATCTAGTTAATGCAATCCTTGCCTGTGTTTCAGCTCGCATTATCTGTCGGTCAGTTAATCCCGCATTGTTGTCGGTGGTGTTTTGTTAGTAGGGCCGTCCGTCAGGCGTATACGCGCGCACCACACCACAGCACAGCACACCGTGCACACTGAATTATCACCCAGGTCAGGGGGATTGGAGGTGCAAGATAATCAGACCCACTGTGAGGTAGAACATTTCCCTTGGTTGTACCAGAATAGACGTGTAGCCACATCACTAGCATCGAGGGGAGGGGTGTTCGACAGGCGGGTTGGGGCTGTCTTGTCACACGTCGGCGCGTTGGGAGGGAGTGTCACACTCAGTCAGACGCCGCGTTATGAGCGTGTCACACATGTCCTTGCGCCCGGCGCGTTGGGAGGGAGTGTCACACTCAGTCAGACGCCGCGTTATGAGCGTGTGTCACACATAGAAATAGAATAACAAGGCGTTGAGGATGCCCTTGCGCCCCCCCCCCCCCCTCTCATAAAAATTTAACCCTAAAACAGGTCGAGACTATTTTTCTCAATTATAACATAACATTTATTCGCTTGTCATCACTTACCATCATCAGTGGCATAAAGGTGTTATCTTTGCCAACCAACTAAATATGGGCCTAATTGAAATATATATTCCGGTCTGTTTCCGTTGAATTATGGTAGATAGCAAAAAAAATCCTCATTAAAAGCCGACGTTTCGGAGACGAAAACTAGAAAGACTGGTGCTAGTCTCTTCGAAACGTCGGATTTTAACAGGTTTAACATCAAAGAACGGAAATAGCCCTGAATACATTTCCAACAAGATTGAACTGTTGTAACGGATTTAATTCAAAAACAACTCTTGTTCAATCCGCACAGATAAGACATGCAGTAAATGTCTAATTAAGTCATTGTTTAATACCCTTCAAATGTATGTTCTAGTAATATGAGCACGGTTATTGCAACGAGACACGCATTCTGTGTCCTATGCGTCGTCCATGTGCAGTGCGCACGGTACCACACACAAATACAACGTGCATGTAGTCGTGCACCGAAAACCAAAAACAATTAATGGGGTATACACGGCCGGTTTTATTTATTGCACAGTTTTTAGAGTGGGTGGGGAGGAGGTACACTATAGTCAATAAACTCCCTACTGGTTACCACTACTTTATGCACTCCCCACATTGCCCCAACCAACCTATTGTTTATTAACTAAATTAGATATCGCTTTTAGAACCTGTTAATGTGTCGTAAATATCAGCTCGATAATTATTGGACTGTCAATGAGGAGTGTTTATATAAATAATAAAGCTCATTATTGCTAGGAATGATGTACTAGGTGAGTACTTATAGCAAGTTATTGTTAGGCTGGTCTCACACCCATGGTCTATGGCTGCATCGTTGCACGTGCTTCATCATTTTAGTACGAAATTATCGTTGTTTGAGTTGTTATTACTTTCGCTATCACAATCATCATTGTAACAACTTACAATTACGAGGAGAAGGTGTATTGAGCACGGAGGCTGGCCACTATGACTTATCTAAATTATGAGGATTTGGCATTAATGGTGGTATGATAATAAATATGATTCTTTATAATAATTATACGTATGAGTGTCTTTAGTAAACGATATATCAGGATACCTAACGGTTGACGTTGTAGATTACAAACTATAAGTAGTAAGGTGGTGTTTACAAAACAGACGCCGCCAATATGGTGTGTGCTAAACTGCTAATGCACTGAAGCTGAAGGAAATACTTTGTAATATTGAAATATAGTTTTATGAACAATAATTCACATCCATATTTATTTGTTGTGTGGCAGATGAATTTTCCAAAGCCGATTCCCCAATAGTTTAACATTATTGTTATCATGTCATACAACAAAGAATCAAAAACTCGTAGAAGTACAAATATGGATTAACGTACAAATATGTATACACTTTCAAATCAACCGAACCTAGCACCAACAAGAAAGCGCGTCCTCCTCAATCGTTCAAAATACAAGGCTTCGAGGTCATGACTTGTAAAATTGTTAAGACGGCATTTGAGTCATTTAGAATAGAATAACGGTGAATTCTTGTTTGGGTCTGCTTCGCACCCCTACGCCGACGATTTGCAAGGGTAGGCAATAACATTTTAGAAAGTTAGCTAACGCAACGGTGGTACTTTTTACAATGCTAGGATTGAAGAGAAAAAGAGCAAAAGTCTTTGAAAAGGATTTTTTTATTTGAGAGAAAGCTTGTGGACAAAGCGCGCTGGGCACCCAACGGTCAGAACAAGCTACGAAACTCTATAATATTCTATCTTTCGGGGGTAATAAATAACGAACCCCCACCCTGTGGAAGGGGTTTTTAAAACCATCCCGAAATGGTTTGGATGTTTAAAATGTTGAACAACATTGCATTGTCAACGAATCAGTGACAAAAAAAGTTAAAGAAAGTTAAAATTTTAAGGTTGTTTTTTGTAGTGAGACGCATGGAGGTTTTTGGGCCAGGACAGCTCGTTGCCACTTTCTAATGTAACGGTATCTGCGATGGTGACAATGGGGGGTTGGGGAGGGGGTGTACAAGAAACAGCGCAATACTTCTAAAGGTATTCGCAACGAGATCAATTGAGACGAGTGGTGGCTTGGATGTTTTGCGTAGGAGATGGAAATATCGTGTAAGAATAAGAGGCAAGATGGAAGGAGAAGGAAGTTTCTAACCGTAAATAACACCCACAAGTTTCAGCTCGGTGAATCAATATAAGTTAGGTTTCAACTCACCACTAGACTAAAAGAGCTCCATCTGAGATACTTGAATCCATGTGGCTCGCGCAAGGTTGTGGGTTCGGGGAGGGGGGGGGGGGCTTTCAATACGTGCATTTTGAAAATAATTTGGTCACTAAAAATAACCCCAAGATAACTCAATCAAATACTTTATTTGATATATTATTTGTGTGATACAATATTTTTTATTAATACATATTATATATTATTATATATTTTATTTATTTTGAAATCAAATATTTTGTATCTAAATACATTTCCGGGCAAACAAGAAATAAAATCACAATAAAAATATAAACTCTCCTCTTACATGTTTCACTTCCGGCTCTTGGAATTCTTCCCAAATGGTACGTATAAAATGTAACGCCAAGTACTATGTACCCAACCACTTGTTCGAACCATTCTCAAGAAGAATTCCTCTAAACACATCGGCTCCAATCGTCAACGAAATTTTGATTAAACAATTACCCCACGCTACTAAAGTAAACACCGATAAAAAAATCTCGTTTCATAAACTTCTTCGTATCTTTTCGAGACCATGCATAAACTTATTTATGTTTTAATATTTGTTTATCTTAGCACTATTTCTACTGCGTTGAATATTTTGTTGCATAAGTTTAAGCAGTTTGTTGATGAAGATAAAACACAGCACAGCTCTGGCTCTGGTGTGTGTGATACCTTTTGTTTCGTATAGGGTATGGAAGATTCTACGACATTATGTTTTGTGATAATCGCTTCATCAATGGATCATCTTTCCCTCTGTCTATCTATAGTGATGGTCATGTGACCGGCACACTTTTGTATACAGTGCTGCATAGCCATATAAGATCGAATATAAACAACTACTAGAGGCATATGGCTGAGGGCTGACACAATAACACTTAGTATGCGAGAGATATATTTCTGTTTAGATCATCTTTAGCTCGAAAACAAAGCCATGCTTTCAGTAAAGACAATACAGAAAAAGCCAGTCATCAGAAATAGACGATCTAACTAAAATATTGCCATTCTTGCATGAGATAGGGGATTGTTATCGGGAAATTACACAACAAAAGGAGTACACTGTTAATTTCTTATGTTGCCATAATAAGTTGTGATTGTCATTTATGGTATGAAAGTATACACAGTGGTGTGTACAGAGGTGAGCATGCGCGTAGCCCGCCATACTGTTTGCCGGTGTTTTGTGGCTGTGGCGAGGATGAATTATGGAATTAAGTTCTGGCTTGTTGAGTTAGTGCAATTGTTCATAACCGCACTCATATCTTACATTCCCAAGAAACATGCAACGTCTAACAACACTAGACTTACACATGGAGAATCGCCTGCACTGGCGACCAAATGCAACCACTTTTTACAATTAGGTCGAAACTAGTTGCATGCAAGGTGCAGTTCTAGTAATGAGACAGACAGGTGACATCAAACAGACAGAACAAAAGCGTAATAATGAACTTATTATAAGGTTTAATTATTTCATTTCCGTCAATCATGGTAACAGTTGCTTAATTTGAAACTAAAAGTAGAAGGAGCTGGAATCCGCGTTTCTTATATGTGGTGCTGAAAGCATAAGGCATTTTCAACTTTTTGCGCGATTGGGTTCATAAAATATACATTGCAGGCTTCTAGAAATGGGCTTTGGTAAAACCTTCATGGCATATATGCGACACGAGTTTTTTACTACTTCTTCTACTCTCTACACGAACCCGCATTACAGTCTGTGTATGCACTTAAAGCTCATACTTAACTAATTGTAATTGTCAACGACGCATAATTAAACGTTGTCGATCATTTCAAACAGCTTGCATAATGTATTGAACAAATTCTTTTACACTTTACAGATGAAGCATATATATCATCAAATTCTACCAATCTGCATTGTACAAGTTTTTTATGTTTAATTAATCGACTCATAAAAGGAATTACAACATTTCATTTAAGCACGTACGAATAACAACTTATACAGATGTCCGAATCTTGCCACAATCCAAATAGGATCAAAAATAGAGGGTTCTATTAGATGCTTATGATGAAGTGCAAAGAAAACAATACATTATATTCTAACAATTTTCAATTTGTTTTAAAACACCCAAACACCCAGGTTGAACGAAAGGCTCCCGAGTCCCGACCTTAACTCTTTTAATTAATTTATTAATGAGACGTGAAGCCCTTCTGGCCACTTGTTTTTCTAAGCGACTGTGAGCCCCTAGTCGGGGGTGAAACCCATAAAATCGTAAATAGTGTTCATCTCGGATGGTGCTTCACATCATTGCGACGCCCGAAGCACCGGAGATCTACCTTTCTGCATTCTTTTCCATATAATTCACACATTTCAACCCCAAGGGCGTAAGCACGGTACAGTCGCCGCCGAGAATAGTGAAATAGGTACACGACCAACCCCTATTATATATACAAGGAAAACCAGGAATGACGTAATACAATGAAACATCATACATAAAATTATGTTTTAACATAAGCTTGAAGCTTATTTATTCTTGCTTCGATTTATTTCCGATCTTCTTTAAAACTTCATGGATGTGTTTTAGTGAATATATACGCATAAAATATTAAGCATCAAACAACATACAAATAATTATGATTTTGTATTTGAAATTAGAATATTTTAATTGACTTATTTCGGTTATTGTACATAATCTTGTTGTTTTATTGTTATCTATGGCAATACTGAACTATAGGATATGCATGAAATGCAACAATAGTGTTTTTCAAAACAAGTTTCTAAATCGCATTAAAAGCATATTTATTGAAACAATAAATTAAAAATAACACAGTTATTTTATTCTTCAAGTGTTGGACCTCTTTGTTTTATCGTATCAGTGATTTATACTAGCTTCGCATGTTCAAGGGTCAAATTTGGCATCTAAATTAAGTGTTATCAACAAAGTTTGAGATAAGACACGCGTTTCTACTGTGATATTGAAGTGTTCTCAGTATTCAGCGAATAAATCCACAAACTATACACAATGTAATAAATCAACTCAGAAGACTTTTGTTATCTCATATTAAACTTCTATCAATCATGCACTCGCGTCAGTTCCCTGTCAATCTCGAGAAGTACCATATAACTCAATCATGCATCCATCTGAAACTTATTGTAAGTGAACTTACCTCACTCCGCACAATTACACCCCCTTGCAAAAACAACATCATGAAACATTTTGCATGATATAATTATTGTTTATTAACATTTTGAACTTTCGCGGCCCTAGTTGTGGGTTATTTCGCCGCGTCGCGAGTAAACATACCCACAGAGGTATAACGAAACGTCGAGGTACGTACGATGTTTACTCGCGATTCGGCGTAATAACCCGAAACTCGTACACCTTTGATTTAATCATTTTTATTGTTATATTTTGTGTCGAGTGTCGACCAATGAATTAACGGTGTTTATTTTCTCTTTTTCCAGGTGAGTTGAGTGATTGCTGTTCTGACTTCGTGACGCGAGCAGGCCGCGTAAGTTGGTAGGTCTAGACTAGATGGGGTTTCTGATTCGAAGTTACCCTTTAGTGACAGCCAATGGGTACTAACACCGGTTGTAGAAGAGTAGAAGGGGTATTTCCAGTTTTGGGACTTACATTCTCGAGTGAAATTTTTACCTACTCTTTATGCCTATTGCCCAGTGTTTTTGAGCTCGAATTCAATTTTGCATTTTTCGAAAATATAATGTTAAAGATGGTCTTGTCATCAATGGATCTAAATTGAAAAGTAAACTATATCGTTATGTCCACACATGATTCGCATAGTGTTCAGTTTCGTGTAGCTACCTAAATACAACCGACGACGCATAATTTTCTTTTGTATAGGCCCTACATTATTTCGTTCGAGATAGCGAAGTCAATCAGAGATTCAAGGAAACGCACGTTCAACGACCACAATGCTTTATAGTCGTACGCTTCTCCACCACTGAGCATGTTTAGCAGTAAATAACACAGGGAAAACGTTAAGGGGTGACAGCGCCGTTCCTGAAGATCCCATCAACAGATAGTGATGGAGGCTCTTACAGATAAAAAGAGTATTATTTGATTGGTGAAGTCGCTACTTTATTTGCACTATTTGATCGATAAACGCACATTTGAGGTGTTACGCATATACTCTATCCCCATCCAAATTCAACATAACGTTATTTCTTATTTTTTGGTTATCTTTTCTGCGGTAGTTGGCAAACTCATTCTTTCCCCCACTCGCATAAAAAACTCCTCGGTATATTTCCTCTAGAAATTCCTCCACTTGGTTTATATCGTGCATCCCTCTTCCAAGCGCCATGCTGACCCTTCTTTCTCGCGCATTGCAAGACTCCCCCCTCCCCTCTCCGCCCCCCCCCCACCCCCACCCCCACCTCCACCACCCCCGCCCCTAACGCAAACAACTGACGCTCACTATCGAACGGAAATCGCACTCGGCGCAGCCACCGGCGATGCTTTGAACTAGGTATTACTCCCCCTCTAGCGCCCATAAAATACTCAAAACAAACCATTCTTTCCATACATGAAAATGCTGTGTGGACGAAACCTATCCGCACGCCGTCTTCGCACGAAACTAATAATATTTGATAAATCTCATATCAGCTTTTTCTGTTTAATAAAATACGTGGAAAGGAAACTTGAACGAATTGGAATTAAACATGGAAGAATAAAGTTTTGTTGGACCTGCAGCAAATTTCGTATCTCGTTCCACATAATTCCAAATATAGCCCTCGGTAAAAGGTCAACATTATTTCACTTGTTGATGCATATCTTCTCAAAACTCTTTTAAAACGGATATCCGCGAAACTCTTTCTACATTATTTTCTTCGATCGGAACAAACAGAATTTTACCAACATAAAAACAAATCTTAAAATTATCATTTCTTGTGAAGTCCATTTTGGTGTCATCCCCACAATATGAGAATGCCTAGACGTGATAGCACAAGAATTAGCACCCATCACAATATTGTGTGCAAGAGAAAATCAATGAATAAATAATATTTTTGGAATAGTGATGTTAAAAAAAAAATAATTGAAAAAAAAATACTAACCTAATCTGGCAAATACGCCTAGCAAATATCCAAGTGTCGGTATGAATGGAAACTTCGCTCGCTCACAATGAGAAAGCGACCGGCTGATCGAGAAAACGATCACCCCCAACCCCTGACGACGTCGTCCCCTCTTCTACTGTGAAGTCTGCCGTGATATTACTTCAAATTGCCGTCCCCCGTCTCCGTCCTCCTACCCGCTACGCTCTCTTAGACGCCCCGACGCGACCCGACCAAGAACTCGACTAATACCTCCTGTGTAGCCTGATAAAATTTGCCATGAATAATGTTCATATAATCATAAATAATCGTGTTCACTGTTCACACTGTAGTCGGCAACAATAGGGGAGGTGGGAGTAAATTGGGAAAGTAAGTGCTCTTATTGGAATCGCGGTTGGGACCAGATCCACACTGAAATTTGGGGGGCACGTGTCACGTCTAAAATCGAAATTTGTATATTGTCACAACTTTTAAAATTTTAGGGAATCGAATGTCAAAATTTGCCTTGTTTAACTTCTGGTAATCTAACTTAGAAATTCCAATAACGTGGGCCGAGTACCAATGAAGTCGTGAACATACATTATTGTTCGCTAATTCTTTTGGGTTTTGAGTGATCCCAAATAATTTTGCTTCGTAAGGATAATAACGTGTTGTTCTTATTTTATTTCAAAACAATGTGTTAAATAAATTGCTTGAAAGTTAAAACTCGCACAGAAACTCATGTTCTTTCATGTAAGTTACTTAATTTTTATTACCTTTTTTATTTTGTATTATTTTTGTAAGATGTACAAATGGAAGCATACAATTTATTTTTGGTTTAATTTTCCTAATCAGGCGAAATGTACGCATCAGCTATTTATAGCAGAATACTTGAAGTGCTTCCACACCTAGAATTCGTCTCTTTTGCAGCCAATTCTTTGTTGATACATTGGATATCTTAAAATTAATCAATATCTTCAAAACATAAAAAACGAAGAAATTCGATTTTGTAAGTTTTCCTTTCTGTGTATTTAATCTCCCCACTCGAATTACGTATTTTCCGAGTTTGGACCAGTTTGTTTGCAAACTTTTTTAGATCACATTATCCGTCATTATATTTGCTTTATTCGCAAAGTTTAAATAGAGTTTCCCACAAATTATTGTTTTATCTGTACCTCCCGACCGACATTAGAAATGAGAATCCTTGGAGAAGTGTCACTTATCTGGCAGTGGTGACTGGTGACTGGTGACTGGTGAACGTCGCTTCACAACTGTTGCTGTAATGAGACAAACCGAGAGCTTCACTCCACCTGAGTGTCCTGTCCCTAGTGAGCTTTTATACGCACGACCCATAGAGCACCAACACTGCCGATTTTCATCAAGCTCCCGACTCTTTTCGGCATCAACTTTACGGTCTAAATGATCCTTCATGGAATTTTAAGAGTGTACTTGCGGCCCCCCTATATACGTTAGGGGGACCTTTGATCCCAGCTTGGAGGCGGGCTTCCACCCCCAACACTTCTGCTACCCCCGCCGACAGCATTCCACAGCTGATGTGCAACTGGTAGTAATAAACAACGCCCCTTACACCTCCCTGCAAGGAATGGAATACCAAGTGCAGCGAACACACATGAACCATCACGCCACATTCGTCTTTAACTCATTTCATAAGGGGGTATACAAATGAAAAGCAAAAGTGAAAAACCATATCTAAGATGTCTACGTTGAAATTACTTGGAAATGTGATTATCCGCCTCCCGACCTACCCCCCGCGTTCATAAGTGGATTCTCGCTGGAAATGTGTGTTCTGAGGGGTTAGGAGGGTAGAGGAGCATCAGGGTGCATAATTTTCCCCGCTATATTCTCCGAGAAGGGAATCGAATATTGGCTATACTTCTCTCTCAATTTTGAAAATCTTGCTTCAAGTATACGAGTTGGCGCACGACTCTGATTCGGGAGGTCCCTGCTTGAAATCCCGACGATATCGGCAATCCTAAGTAAAGATTTTTTCCGAGGTTTCAAGGGATTGGTAAACAACCCTAGGACATCCCTTCACAATTGTCCTATCCGCCACATACCTACCTAGTTATAAGACACTTGAAGAGGGGCATGAATTGCACCCTGGGCAGGCTTTCCACAAAAAATATTATATACGATATTATAAATAATTATAAATAATAATGCTGTTATGAACTTACCAGCGTCTTTTTCAGACCCTCACAATCATTTTCGTGTTTTATGCCTTTTTGAAAACTTATACCCTATCTTAGTCATAATTAATAAAAACTTTATTTAATTTAATTGCAGTATAATTTCTATTCTCAATCTTTTGACGCTGGAACCATTCCGATTGGTATTTCATGAAAGTTTAATTTAAAACGTTCAAGTTGAGAACATTCACGAGTTTGCTGTAAACGCAACGTTTTACATTTATTATTTCGTATAATGCGCTAACTCGGTTAATTATTTCTGATTTGGATTATTGAAAGAAGCCTTCACAAGCAATAAGGGTTAAGCGTGGCAATGAGTATACCCACCCCTATTCTTGAACCTCTAACGTAATTTAGAAGGGGTTAAATACTGAAATGTGTAAAGCAAGATGATTGTGTTAAATGTATTAAATATGTTAACAACTTAAATGAATTCATTGTAATATGTGAGTTGCGAGGGGCTTATCGTCGGCACCTAGGGTTGAAGTAGCCACAATAGTCACGCAAGTTGAAGAATTGTGGCTCACGCCTGCGTCCATGCACGCTATAATAGTTCCACTTTTTATTAAAATTACCTTACCTTCGAGGACCGAGCAATGTGCGGTGCGCTTTAAGTCGAAGGAGGCGACTATCGAGGAGGAAGTTCTGTTTTTGTACGAGGGTGCAGGCAGCAGCACAGCACACTATCGAGCTTTGGGTTTACGGTAAAGCTCCCTGAAACCGCGAGGCTCAAACTTTTGGCAAGAAACCTCTGCATAAACTTACCCAAAGAAATAACCACCGCATTTGTGTTTCCCGAAATACTCTTCGGGATCCTTGCTAAACCCGGTTGCACACCTCGCCTCTCGCTCCAGGCACTTTAGTTGGGAGCTACAGGACCTAGATTTGTGGCTTTGTGCTTTACCTTGTACGCGAGTGCGAGTACGTGGATGTGCGTATCTTAGGGGCTCAGCTATACATCATTGAATACATTCCTCTCTTTCTAGTTCTCGAATACATACGTACCGAACTCTTTTGTGTAGTGACGTCGTTTCGTTCTTACCTTTTTTTAAAACCAAAAGATATGCAAAGACTTACGCAATTGTCTTTCCCCGTTTTCCGGGATAAGAATGAAGAAGACTGAAGAGCTTTAGGTTACTGATTGAATAGTCTTTCATTTCGTTTTATACCGCACAAACTTCAGTCCTTCCATCAATGTTTCAAAATTTAACTTTTTGTCCATAATCCGGATTTAAAAGAAGGTTTCCCGTATAGGAATGTTTCTTCCCGATAGTCGTACTGGTAACACTTGGTCCTCTATGCCAGGCTATGTGAGTGTCGAGGCATACGTAGGGAGAAGAGAGAAGAGAAAACGAAACACACACGTACACTCAAATCCTCAAGTCGCAACTCGGCTTCGAAAGTTGAGACTTGCTTCTCGAAAACTTGGATAAAATGAAATCCCTTAAGTGAGCTAGGGGATGATCTTTGTTTCCTCTTTCGTATTCTGTTTTCAAAGTTTGCGATACTGTTGAAAACCTTTAGTTTAGAAGAGAGAGAGAGGCATTGGATATTTAGAAACGCATTATACCATACGAGAGACACTGAGCTGAAGACTCTGGGTTCGATTCTTGCATCGACTAGATTATTACGAGCTGTACATCAAAGGTAACTGAGATTATGACCCACACATTTGTTGCATAATACACAGCGGCAGCGCGACTTACGGTAAAGACTGACTTAATTTTTAGTTTTCACCACTAATTCACCGCTATTGGACAAAACAAAGACAAAATTTTCATAATATACCTCTGAATTAGCATTGTTCCCTGCAAGTGCTTTATGGTATCCTATATAGTTCGAGATTATTCGATCATCATCAGAAGGGAAAAGAAACACCTCTTTCAACAAAAAAATTTACTTATTGCATCGACAATTTACCACCTTTGTGTATGCAAAAAAAATGGCTTTACTATTTTCACCACTAATGTCTGTCTGGATATAAATATATTTTTTTAATCCATGATGTGTTTGTGGTATAGGTACCTGATGCAATCTTAACATAATAAAACTATTCATCTCTTTCTGTACATCCACAACGAACCTGTATTTTTAATGTAGACCCCAAGTCCTGACGTATCGATAACATTACAAATATCACTGTATGATTGTAATAATTTATATCAAAATTAAAATATTCATAAAACCTTTCAAAATATCATGAAAATAAAAACAGCAAAAAATAAAGTAAGCGACAATACAAACTCATTCCAATCAAGTTGTAGGTTAATTAACTTTAAAATAAAACTGTACTTCATCAAATCAGAAGGAACTGTGGGGTAGCTTATATAAATATAAATAACTTGTTAATGCCATTATTGTCTGTTAAGGTTGGAAGTGTGGATTGTATAAGATTATTGCCCCTGCTGATTTCTTTATATCTATAATGTCCTCTGTAAGAAAATGTTAATAATTAATTAGTAAATTTATTTATTATTGTAAATAATTTAACCTGCAAATAATTATCTTGTGTAAATTTATAATTGTGCTGATTGTTCGATTTAATTAGTCATTGTGTGCAAACATTTTTTCCTTAATGCATGTATATAATCATCGGTTTTTGCATTAAATAAACGTTAGCAATGCACTTTCCTACGGTAAAATGTATTCCGTAAAACAATGTTTAATAGAGAATTTATAAAAAACAAGTGCCAATTAATTGTCTATTATAAACAATTATCAACAAATGTTTTTTTAGTAGGCTGGAATTAAATCGTGGTGTAAGGCACAACAATGGCGTAGCCCCCCCCCCCCCTCTTCGCCACAATCGCCACTCACCACTCACCAAACTCGTTTCTTATAACTTGTAATGTGTATTTGAGAAATGGTAATCAGCTCTTGCAGTTGTGACTTGGCCTTTCTGAATGGCGTAGAACAGTCGCTGTTTGAGAGCGTAAATATTACACTTGTCCCATGTAAAAGTTTTGTTCGAGTATGCATACAGCAGGTGCACTGTGAACAGAAAAATTACGTACATTTTTTTATTATTATCTTGCTCATTTTTAATTGCATTAATTCTTCTTATATGCAACGCGAATTTAAATATGAATTGATGATACAAGTGTAGACACTTCTTGTCATGCCAACTGTTATATTATTCTTGTTTTTTCTTTTTCATTACAAACTGTCAGTGGTTGGGACTTGGAATCTCTCGTTTAGGCCAGCACCGTATGACGGAACATTGTACCAACATGGAAAAAAGCTTGTGTTATAATCTTATCGATATTTTCATAATTTATTAGCAAGGCTGGAATATTAGGATTGCTGCATTTCATAGTTCTATTGCGCATTATTTCAAAATTGGTTGTGATCAGTTACTTTTCTAATGAGAATCACTCGTATTTTGGTCGGATTTTTGGTATATTACATAAAAATAGTAAATACATAAACCGTTCCATTTAAATGATTTTCTATTAATGTGAACACTACAGTATGCAAATAATATACTTACACGAACTAAGCCAGAATAAGTTTCTCAGTGAGATTAAAAACAAACTATTTTCAATATATGGCAAAGCCATTATTGATCTTCATTAATAAAAGATGTATTTCATTAGCCGTATACAATTATTAGAATACTAAGTAAATATTAATTGATTTGTGTAAACAAGTGAGAAAAGTAGAAGAGTAAGTCTATTAGTTTGATGGATATACTATACTAGTTATTATATCAAAATATTATGTTCTTCAATGTCGAAACTACCTCTAGATTTACTTCGCATAAAATCCACTCGCTCTACGGCCTATTTCAATTTCTGGGGCGTTTTACGTTTTAATAAGTAAAGCGTTAATCTCAATAAATTAGTCGACAGATTCGTAGCAATTAACAACTAGTTTATCGTCCATAAAACGATATTTTTTAATCGGACTTGTTAATTTACAACTTTATTTAGGCACTTTGAGTCAGCTGCCCCAAACTCTCATTCCCTCTTGCCTCTATGAAGACATCCGAGCGTTCGTCCATTTACCTTTTAAGTTTTAACAAGCTGTTTATTGCTATTGTCTTCTAAAGCGGTCTAGCGAATGGATCGTCCTGGCTAGTTTGTTTAAGAACCATTACATTTTTAATGAGTATGGCCTAACACCAGCATAGAATCCTATTGGCTAGATTATCTTCTGATGTAATCCTTGTTTACTAAATAGTGATTGGTTCGGGTAAACATGTAGTGAGCTCGCTCGCCTTATGAGCGGTCTACCTCTGATGGCCTAGGGGCCCCCAGGTCTGATGGCATGAGATCGGAGCGAGCATGAAGACATCACTATGTGACAAGGTCTCCATGCGCTTCGGGCCCCTCACAAGAGACTCACTGTATATAATTACGTTGATCAAAAACTAATTTCAAATGCAAAACACAGGATTAACAATTCCCGACATCCATCGGGCGCCAGAGTTTCGTTCTTTTGTAAGTAGGGGCATGAGTTGCGTTGACTCGAGTGCATGTGCTCGATCAATCACCCTCGGCCATGTGCGCGCTGCATCCACTCCCTGATTCCCACTTTTACCGATATTGTACAGATTAATTAACATCAATGATTACATATTCCCATTAATTAGAATTTTATGATTACTCGACTGAAACACAAATACACATTGATTGTTTAGATTTTAGTTTTACTTTCCTTGGATTGTTTAGTCATATCAACGTGGTTGGTCCACACTCCAATCTTGGTTTGATCAAGGATGTAGGTGTTTGTCAATGACATCATCCTCCCATTATCACTATGACAAGACAACCGTTGCTAAAATTATACTAACATATAATTAATGTTTACCATTCATTGATGTTATGTATCAACAGTTTAAACGAAGGTTAGGAATTTTTGTCATATATAGACTCGAATTGTAAAAAAATAGAGACGAAAACTCTAAACAATTCCAGCTGAGTAAATTCAGCATGGTAGTCGCTTTGAGATTATTCTGGTGAAATGACTATTTTCAGAACTCGAGCAATTCTATAGTGGATGGATTATTGTAATAATTATTGTTATTTGTGAATCATTATGAAAATTATTTATAAACATAAAAATCCTTGCAAAATTTGTCCCTAAGCGTGTCTACCAAAAATAACGTATAACGACGTAGTAATATGTAGACAAACAATGTTTTGATGCAACATTTCCCCAACCCCATAGAGATGGGAATTTTGGCCCGAACGGCCCGAAAGCCCGGGCCGGGCCGCTTAACGTATTTATTTTCAGGCGTCGGGCCGGGCCGGGCCCGTAACATTAAATTTCGGGCCGGGCCGGTTCGTGCCAGTTCGGGCTCTCGGGCCGATTCGGGCTTTCGGGCTAGTAACAACGATATATAGTATACTAGTTGAACTAATAAAGACCAACATAATAGACAATCTGTTGTCTAAAATGACGTCGGCAGAGCCTCTGCCGAGTCTAAAAATCCTCATGATTTTTATAGTCTTCGTAATAACCAGTCTTCTGGGCTGACTATCGGGCCGATTTTTGTGCCGTTCAGACTTTCGGGCCGGGCCAAGATCATCACCTTTCGGGCCGGGTTCGGGCCGGGCCGCCGTTTTTGCAAAAATTCGCATCTCTAGTAGTCGACGTTTACACACGAGATTCTAATTCGGCAAGTCACCGGTTCGATAACATTCAGCGGAAATCTCAACTGAAAATTTTCTAAGGGTTATCTCAGTCAATAGAGGCAATTGCTGCTATTGAACCCTAAAATATCCCTTACCATACCTAGACAATCACCTGAACAGGGGTAAGTTGTATCTAGAACAATTCATAGCTAACACTTTAATTTTCCATACTGGATTATTGAAATGTCGTGCTTATTTTATGATAAAAATAATGAGTTAGAAATATTTAGAAAAATCCTTTTTAATGTCCTCTTGGAAGAAAATTGCATAATATAAGTGATTATCCTTATAATATGAACAATGCATAACTGATCAAGACAGTGATGATTACGCCCATGTTTATAGTTAACGTGAACGCATTTAAACAATGGCATGTAGGCCAGCCCACTGAACAATTAACTATTATATTTTTCTCAAGGACACATGTGGTATAGAATAATCCCCTTCACTGATGATAATACGATGAAATACGATATTTGATGGATAAAATATAATATATTACGTTTTATATTTTCCATAAAACAATCCTTGCAATTTCTGTCGTACAAGAAAAAACTATTAACTCTTTATTAATCAGGATAATCTGAAGAGGCAATCAAACCGTTTACCACCAGAATGATAGTCCTGCATGCTCCACTATAGTCGGTATGGTTTTAGTTGTGTAAGCAGATATCAAGAAACTTTAATCAAGATCCTTATTTGCCACTGGTTAGAAAATCCAATGCTAACCTATTGTATTCATGGGAATAAATTAGATTGGAAAATAAGCCAATCCAATTGAGATGTCTAATGATGTTCCGCATAGAGCAGTCCTATAGACAAATAGCAATCCCACATAGTTTTCATGCGATATTTACATAATAGAAACATACAGGGCAATAATAATTATTCAATGGTGCTAATAATATACAAATTGTTATTAATTCATGCTAATGTTGCTGGATACAATACTGGCGAATAAACTATTGGACAATTCCACGTGAACTATTGGAATATGATTTCAACGTGGCATTACGTAAATCCAATAAGAGTTGCTTTGCTTTTGCATCTTAAATTTGAAATCAAGATTAAGAATGTAAAAATTTAAGACTTTCGTGAAGTCTCAACTTATTATTATTTATTTATTTGATATGTTTTATAGAGTTCATGAACAGAATATATCATAGACTTGCAGCCAGATAGAATAGTTTCACACACACACGTTTCTCTTCTATTCCTTGGCAAAATCTGCTTCCCCGATCGAGGTGAGCTCCGCCGATCCCCTGTTATTAGAAGCAAACGTTTTCATTTTTATTTTTAAAGGTAGTTAAATATGCGTAGAAAAAGATGGAAGCTTAGTCGACCAATCCAGCAATTTCATGACAGGTAAAACTGCATTTTTATCATGGCCGGGACCACACACCACGCTGCTATGAGTGAGGTTGGTTGAAGCTGAGAGCGGTCAGAAGGATTGGCGGAAGTGATTTTACCCAGGGAGGGAACTTTATCAGCAACTTCACGAAGTATGATACAGCTTCCCCACCCCCTTATACTTGCCCCCTCACACACATATCGTTAATTATAACAACCTACATTCCAGCTAGTGGATAATGATGTTTTAGATCTGTAGTTTTACCGGGAGGATTTGTTTCAGCATCAATATTAATATATATCTACCGTAATATCTGCACATATGAAAGTTATTTATACTTTTGACCTTTACTTCGGTGTCAAACGTAGCGGAAATGTAATATTTCATCACGCTTCATAAAAATTATGTGGTATTTAATTTATGAGGCGGTTAAATACGATCGTTGTATGGTCTTATGAAGGCTTCATTTGTGTTTTAATTTATCTTTTGATGCCAATTATAGCACAATGTTATCGTTTGCTAAGTTACAACAGCGTCCCAGCGTTTGTGTTCGTATAACCAAACTGAGTTTTAATTAATACCTCGCCATAGTGTGTTGGAATATATTGTTGATTTACTACTAAATGCGTTATAGTTTTCGCTAATTCTATCGTTTTGTTCGGACATGGATGAATGGAAGAACTGGAGTATCGGGTATCGGTGATTGGACGTGGATTTATGAAGAGATATGAGACAGAGTGAAACTATAACGCATGTGATGATTATCTATATAGTTCTTGTCAGGCTGGTGCTGATTTTGACGATGTGTTCCAGGTGCATGGTAACCTATAGGAGGATTTAAAATGAGGTACTACTTTAAATTATCCTTGCTGCAAACACCCCCTTAACCCCTCAAATGTTTCAAAGTAAGTGTACGTATTGTATTTGCTCGTAAAAGTTATTTTCTCTCAATATTAATACAGGTACAATTCATTGTGTTCCAAACACGATTCGACAAACGTTAATAAAATCAAACAATAATGAAAGTAAAAACATTACTACCAAATAAGTCGAATGGAACTCCGCTCGCCCATCAACATTGTCTTGTTCTGTTTAGTGTATCCACCCGTCTGGTTTTCTGGCTCCCTCTCGAGTCGACGCATCCTTATTATAAGTTTAGCGTCTGAGCGTTGTAGCGTGGTAAAGTAAGGCGAAGTGTGCCTCATGGGGCTGAATTGGCGCTCGAGTGCTTTGAAAGGAGCGGAAAGCTATTTTCCCAAGCCTCAGATCGGGTTTCCTAGACCGAGGAAAATGGTCATCGAAATCGTTATTACATCGTAAACTGATCACGTATCCCAAGCGATTGCTGCTGTAAAAATCCGTGCCCAATCACCTAAGATCAACCCACTCTGCGGCCTTGTCTCACGGCTTTGCAAAGTGATTGCGTGAGTAAATTACTACTTTGCAGGGTGCTAGCTGCATATATCCTCATTTCACCACTTGCCGAGCTAACAAAATGAAGACTAGTGCATTACTACGAGCGATAAAAAAATGTAGACACAAAATGATACATCCTTTCTATTTATTTGACACATAATTATAATAATAATGATTATTATTAGTATCATCATTTAATTATTAGTAGTATTCTTATAGCAAATACTTACTTACACAAATGATATTATAAACTTCGTAAAATTTGACGTAATGTAAATTATTTTCGTGTGTAAACATTTTGTAATGTTCTATCTTTGCAGCAATTTACATTTACATTATGGCGTTTACGAACCCCAAACATGGCTGCCGAGCCACATCGATATAAAAGATATATTAAAGCAACAAAATGATACATTTGAAATAATAAATTACTTAGGGCTACGAAATCTTAAATTTAATGAATATAAAAGAAGCATGTTTGTTCAAATTGTATGTAAAACCAAACTGTACCTTACAATGAGTTGTGTTGCTGTTAAGAAGCGCAGCTGCGGCGGTACAAGTGCATGTTAGTCGTTCATTTCATACAATGAGTTATAAGGGAATCATAATGATGCAACATTAATCGATGCATGTTTGTCTTCGTTTGCAGATTGCGGGTTTCTGCGATTGTACTAGTTTAAGCTTTTTCTCTACCTGGAATAATTTTGGACTTTCTGATCGACCATGATTTGTTTATTTTTATTTTAGAACTCATGATAGGGATTTTAGAGTGCATAAGCTTCGGTACACATGACCTTGATTCGACGTTATCACCCTTATCACTGCGTTGCCATCTGCAATTGTCTGGGTTAGATTAGATGTTTCCTTGAATTATAATTATCAGAATAAAACTCCCCCCCCCCTTTACTTTTAAATAAAACATAACACAATTAGCAATTATATATTTTGCTCTAAAGTGGCAGATTATGGACGAGTAAAGACGGAAGAGTTATCATCTGATAGCAACATCCGCAGTTATAGAGTTTCAAAGATCAAATCCGACAGTATCAACGTTTTAATTTTACACTTAGTGTAATTATTTACATTTCTACCATTATAATTACCACTTAAAAGGGTTATTCTGTTTGCTCTTAAACAATTATTTCTTGTTGAAACTCATCAGTCATTGCACGATTCGGTCTACCGACAATGCTGCGCTGGATATTTGCCGTTTACTAAAAAAGAAAGAAAGCTTTAATTTCCACCATATTCTTTTATGTAGGGCTAGTCAAAATTGCTTTACCATCCATTAAAAAACAAACAACAAACAATCCCAGCTGGAGTATGAAGCAATTCTCGTCTCTGAATGCAATGTCATCAAACAATACATTCCGCGTGTGATTGTGATCTATTCTCTTTTTGTACGACGTCCGTATAGTCGCCCTGCGTCTCCACGTGACGCCGCAGGGCCCATAAACATCACCGCCGCTCACTGTATTTGCATGTGAAGGGGGAGGGGGTTTCATGTTTGCGGTCCAGAAATTTATCGTGGCCAGTAGCTCAAATGATTTATTGAGAAAACCGAATAACACATCTATCTTTGGCCTATATAAACACCCAACCTGCATGTAAGCCCTGGTAACTGAGCGTTAATATAGGTAACTTTACCCAGGGCATTGGACCTAGAATTACACGAGTAGGATTTTATAGCCCTATTAGGCTATTCATAATCATAGTCGATCTCTAGTCTGCCTAATTTCCCCTTGAAAACATGCGATAAAAATATTTTTCAAAGAACCAGGAGACCTATTAAGTACTTCCTTGTTTTGAGACGTAGGCCTACACGTATACTTAAAACTGAAATAAATATTTCGTTAACTTTCACGATAAACCACGACAAGGTCGTAAGAATTTTCTATTTTACAGCATGTAATTTTGTCCCGGGTCACCAACAACATCTGGACAGTAAAGAGTGTGTACCCCACATTCATTCAAGTCCCATTGTTGTTTTGATCTGTCCGTCTGACATGTCAATCTTCAGCCAATCAATCATGTCAATCTTCATGTCTTCGTCTTCAGGAAGTTCGTGCGAGTGACAATGTTACTTACACTCCGTAATGAAGTCACCAGAACAAATGAGACATTCCTATCCCAGAAGTACTGCGAGTTCAGTAACTCTTGCTCAGAGGTGTTCAGAATCTAGTAACAAACAAGATATGGGAATAACCAACAAAAGGAGAGAAGCTTATCTAAAAACACCGTTTATTCTGACGTAGAATTATATATTTGGTGGAGGTGCCGGGTACGGGGTAAGATGAAAATCTAAGACCCCCGGCTAACCAAAAATTGTTTTCTGCCATCTTTTTTGAAGGGCAATGCCAACAAATATCCGCGTGATAATCTGAGAGCATGTTCGGTTTTTATCGTAAGACGCGACACACGCACAGACGGACGGACAAACGCGTACGATTCGTTAGGGTAATATTGTTCATCGAGGAAAAACATATTTACAACATTTCTCGATTTGGTTAGTCGGGAAACACTCCCGTAGGAGTATTTGTTTTTATTTACTACCATTCAGAAATCCTGATGGTCTAGTGGTTAAGACGCCTGTCTGGGAGATCCGTGGTTCGATTCCCGGTTGGGGCGGACTTTTTTTAAATTTCTGAATTGTAGTAAATAATATATTTACAACAGTTATGAAATCGTCTGTATGTAGACATCATCTGGAGTATGCAAACATCATCTGGAGTATGCAATCGTTTTACGCGGTATTTCGTAGCATTGAGAAGAAACCAGACCGGTGAATAATGGTAGTTACTGAAATATTGCCTGGAATGATAGCACGTGGCATTGCGATAGGGCGCCACTGACGTTGGGGGAAGAACGAAGAAACTAAGCCTGCTTTATCTAGACAGACATTTTTAAATTGTCTGCCATTGTTTATATCATACATTTATATATTTTACTTTTCCACTTGGGTAGGTTTACCAGTTTAGTTTATTGCCCGAATAACAACCCTTATAGATTAGGGGTTAGCAAATTATTGCCAATCGGCGAGATGTAGACATCCACATGTCTTCGCGATGGCCAACAACACATTTCTAACAATTTATGGTATGCTTTCCAATGATACGAAATTTTCTTGTTAGTTTTTAGTACATTAGGTTTTAATCTTGTAAAAGATAAATTCCGAGTTGTGTTTGGTGGCGTATTATTTATTGGAAGAGGCTTTTAGTTTTATCAAAATTGTGAAACGAGAGATTTCCATCTCGTTATTTACTTTTCGAGCATTCATCGAGTCTTATGCTATAATGAATTGTGTTCATATATAAAACGTGAGTTTTTGACCTCGTACTGCAGTCATATTATAATAATATAAGAGCAAGTCACGGAGAAATGCGACCCGTGCTTCAGAACAGTCGAAGCTGCATCGCGATATCGAGGGTGTTTTGGACAGAGACTTTGAGATACTTAGCCCGCGGAAAACGGGTTAAGTCAATTGTGAACAAGCTTTATTTGCAATTTGAGTCAAAACTTTGGATTTGGAAACTGTAAAGAAACCATAAATTCCATGTGTTCGAAATACTCCTGTGTTATCACTGGGCAAGGAAAGGATGTGTGTGACATAATTCAGTATATGGGATATCTATACGTTTAAACGTACCGTACTTCATTGAGTAATGCCGTATTCTGGAATTAAAACCCCCTTTTGCATGAACATTTCGTAGCTTCTTTTGCGTCTGCTTTATGTATCCACTCTCCAAGACGCTCGAATATCCTATTCTTGATCAATTTCTTTCCTCCCTTTCTTCCGCCCTACGTAAATCTTGCCATATTTTCCCACCAAAGTGTCACATATCCTTAGATTTATGCACCGTTCTTAATTGGTAGAGGAACTTAAGGGGGTGGGGTACGAGTCGTAGAAACACCCGAGACAAATCATCCCCTTCCTCTGTGTGCGCAAGTCACAACCCCTTGAAGGACATTACTCAAAGACGCACGCACCCTCCGCATCCCCTTACAAGGTAAATGCAATTTAACTTAGCATTCACTGAGATACACGGGCATTGTTTCGGCCCGAAATTCATTGGTTTTAAATCAATTCCGGCCAAGGCAGACTATCGTTCTCGAAGCCTGTTGGCAAGCGCTCGAATGAGTACATGTTCTAGCGAACTACAATAAAACTAGTAAGAGAAGTGTTCATATCAATCGAGTGCTGTACCTTCCCTAAACCCCTCTCTCTAGTTGTCTTTGATGTATGCATAAACGCATTCGCACCATCTTTTCGCATTTCCCGTTTTTATTACCGCGTTTTTATTGTACGCTCGTTTAGCTGTTGCGTTTTATGGGGATTTCTCAATCTTAAGCTAGGAACATCTCGATTCTGACTGTCTACAAAAACCACTGAGGAGTAGACACTATATTCTATATTCTTATAGAGGGGAATATGTACAAATAAAATACGAAAGTGTAGTAGGTTTCGGAAGAAGGGTGCACTTGCACTGCTTATAGTTCATGCACCTTACACCAAGTGCAGTAATGTATATAGAGGGGTGCACTTGCACCGCCTGTATTCGTGCACCTTACACCAAGTGTAGTAGTGTAGGGAGAAGGGTGCACTTGCACCGCCTGCATTCGTGCACCTTACACCAAGTGTATAGTGGGGGTAGAGAGAATGACATGGGAGGGTACAGTGCAGAATTTCATAACTCTATTCTAAATAAAAGTTCGGATAGTGCACTGGAAATGTTTTATGCAAATATTCAGTGGTTTTATTTCACGAGAAGTATATTTCATCGCTGACATCTTCCGGTCCAAGTTTGAACAACAGTCGGCCTATATATTCAATCGGTTCATTGCTCTAGATCGAAAACATGCATTTTGGCGGATGTTGCAGTGTTGCAGAAACTCATTGTTACTTTATAAATTTGCCCTTTTTAGGAAAATAAGTTATGTTTTCTGTATCACTAACGTGGAAATTTTTCACGGCAAATTCATCTTGTCACTTCGTCGTTCGTATGATATATTTTTCATCAATCACCACTTATCCTATTCCCACACGTGAGCATTACACAACCATGTTTTTGAGAAGCGATAGCCTTCATTATATTAAAAATATATTTTCAAATTTCCTGTTTATGCATACATAGAACTCTACATCTAAGTGATTCACAAATTTCGACTTATAGTGAGCGATGTACATTACATTTTCCATCAAGCAATTGCCAGAATTTAAATTAAACTAAACTAAATTTATTGGCGTGATACCAATCTCTTGTGGCTTTTGGAATTAAACTTTGATTCTCTGCTCTTCATACGTAAGATAGTGTTTTGTAATAATTTATTGCAAGTGCATTCATAAGGTAAAATGCACTCGATCTATATTATGTAACGTGGTTGATATCCGTTCAATGCAAGCGACTGCATGTCTGACTGTACTCTGATAATCCTCCTCTGACCTTAACGCGTCTGCTTTGCGCCCTGTAGAACTAAACTAACTGGTTTTATGTCCCTCTAGATTGGTTCCAACAATTAGATTAGCTTTTAACCCAGGATTCGGGAAGTTTTACTGTGCGGCTAAGCTAATTGGCTGTAATTCGCTTTACGAGGTATTCAAAACGAAGTAAGTTGTGCTGTTGTGCTAGCTTGACGCTAGCGACCCCTAAAACTACTTAGACGTCTGCATGGGCGAGGGTTTACATCACTTATTACAACGAGTTTGATTGGATCGCCATGTTTATGCGTCGCAAGTCTTAGAGTGATTTGTTACATGATTATTGGAGTTAGTATTTGTGTTACCCTCCAATGGGGAGAGCACTAACATATAATATTCAATAAAATCTCACTATTGTTGATTAAATCAATGATCATCTTTGCCTATCAAAATTAATTTTTCGTTGTAAATTAAAATACAACTTCGTTGCAAGTAGTGATAATTTACTTCTTGATTTCTCTCATTGTTTATGATTACATGGTGAATTTATTACTTACACAATTACGTACATAATAGGAGCACGCATTGTATGGAGATCTTATTTATTATTTTGTGTTATTTATTTTGAATTGTATTCCTTGTCTCTCATTATTAGTTGTATTCGGTAAGTTTTTAATAAGAGCTATCCAGTGAGAAATTTTATCGTATGTGTTGAGATTGCGTGTGTGGTGATGTATGCCCTGTAAAATATGCCATCCCGAATAAAACGCACGTTTTTTTAATTACAAAAAGTAGACCTGTACAAATGTTTAATTAACAATATGTTTGGATTTACGATCGGTGTAAAGGTATTGTGGGCAACAAGGGAACATGCACAGACACACACACGCTATTTCAGTCCTGGTGAGTCTATAGTCACAGTGATCACAACAGTGCGCTATGCACGAGCCAGATTGTTCACACTTTATCACCTCTTCCAATGGGAACATTAATTTTTATAGAATTGACTATTGCACTTGAATTAAGTAAAGTGATCATTACTAATTACTTTGAAGTTTGAACATACAATAATTTTGATTTTAATTTATTTATGTTTTGGACTTGGCATGTAGAAACCCATAATATATCGTTAATACTATTTATTGGTTCACTCAAATACAGCATTGCTGCCATTTTACATTATGGTGTAGACAAAAATAAGTTTAAAAGCATATAAAAATATACACTGTTAAAACGGGATGTAATTTACAGCACAAAACATTAAGTTATGCTGTTAAATACATCACTCGTGCAGTAGTTTGCGAACGCAGCACAAAGTGCTTGTAATTTTCAAATCAACCAATCACGTTCAGAACATATACTCCTACTTTGCTGTTAATCTAACAGCATTCAATAAGACGTAAAAAAACATCAATTAACCGCATTAAAACATTGGCCGTCCTGTAATTACAGCATGCGTGTGTGCTTTCTACATGACGTTCTGTTTATTTTCATCTCTAGTACACCGAAATAACAGCTGCACTGGTCATGTAAATATACTCCTAAAAACAGCGTCAAACATTGACCGTGCTGTAAATTAACAGCACGCCGTGTGATGCATAACTACATTATGTACTGTATATTTACATGTCTAGTGAAGTGAAATAACAGTTGCACCGCTCCAAACTTGGCTGACGAAACTCGCTCTGATTCTCACAGGTCCTGTTGGTGTATATGGTTTAATGACATGCTTTGTAATTCTTTCTCCAGGTGGTCCAGGTTCGAGCCTCGGTTGGCGCGGGTTTTTTCTACTCACGAAATTAATATGCAATGTTAACCTTCCTCTGGGCTGTTTAATGGTGTATGTCTTCCTTACAGATTCACTCTGCATCACTATCTAATTAATCAAATATAATTAATAACAATTTTATTTTGCCAGCTGTGAATTCACTTCACTTGAAATGATGTTAATTTACAGAATGGTCCTGTATGAAAACTGTACTAAAAGATGCAAATTTACATCACTTCTTATGATGTTAATTAACAGTAAAGTCCTATTCGCAAACTGCACAATAAGATGTGTATTTACAGCACTTGCTATGATGTTAATTCATAGCAACGGCCTGTGAGTGAACTGGAACAAACAGTGATTTTACATCACTAATTTTGATGTCAAAAAACTTTCTTTCGCGCTGTACATTTACATCATATACAATGATGTAAATTTGCAGCACAAAGTGCTGGCAGCACATTTCCAGCACACTGTGCCGTAAATTTACACCATTGTATATGATGTAAATTTACATTTTTTCAATGTGACTTAACGTTCCATCGCAATGTATATTTACATCATATACAATGATGTAAGTCTACGGCACAATGTGCTGGAAATGTGCTGCCAGCACATTGTGCTGTAAATTTACATTATCTTTTTGGACAGTGTAAAACATATCAAATCCAAATATGTAAATTCAAAATATCAAAATTGACCGCAAAAGGGGTTTCACATACACTTCTGCCATCAAGTCAAAGTCATTTAAATCCCTGTAGTTTCTTCCATCAGTAGTTTCTAAAAGCTCTCCTCTTGATCTTTCATTCATGTCCTTTCTTTCGTATCCACTTCTTTGACATTGCTGTTAATATATTTCTCTTGCAAGTCTTGTTGCCCCTTATTGATTCTTTTGTTTCACGATGACCATTAAAATATATTGAAAATATTAAAAGTCAAAATAGTCAAAATTTATTTAATAAGGAGCAAATTATTGAAAAAAAAAATAATAACATGAAGCAAATATAATTTTCGTATTATTTGGGTTGCAGATAAATATTTAAATCAACATTTCTGTGATCTTTTGTTGTACAAGATAAAATGTGTACTGAAGAAGAGTATGGAGTAAGTTTGAATTGCTCACTGGAGTTGGGTGATGTATGTGTGGGAGAAGTTCCATCCTCTGTCTTGCTATTTGGTTGGTCTGGAGGCTGGAGGCGTTAGAGGGTGTGGGATACGAACGCGAGGGGTGCCAATACTGAGGGGAGGGAAAAGGCAACCATTCATGGAAAAAGTGCATTTATTTTAATTGCCTTAAAACCTCAATGGAGATATAAAAAGTTGATGTAGACTATCGTAAAGGGAGAGATAAGAGACATGAGACAGGCAAGGAAAAAAAGTGGGATAAGCAATAATACAAGGGGAATTTATTACTTAATTTAACTTACATGTACAATCCATATAGGGAAGAGGCGCACGTACGAACGGTGCATAGGGGATTGCTGGTGATATTACTTCATGATTGTTTTGCAGAAAAATTCTAACCACTCCCTCCTTTTCCCATGGTTCATAAGAAAGATAATGACGAGAGGAATATTATACACACTCCTAAGGGATGCATATAGATATTATATCAATTATATAAATGTATATCCATAATTTTTATGACGCGTACAATCTAGCACTTTATTCTTTTTACGTAATGGGTCTCTCACCCTATTCGAGTATTTGTGTTATTCACGGAATAGAGATCAGACGGTTAGTGCATTGTTTCATCTCTTTTACACGGAATATTTCACCACCGTTGGTATACTTTTATAAAGAATAGTAGATGGCCAAAACACACGATGTTTGTTTTCAATCTACACATCAATGAGCTCTATCTATAACCCTTATCGGGGCAAATGCAAATACTTCATTATAGGGTAAAATTTTACTTTTTATGTACTGTTAAGTAAAATATAATGATTTAAAGAATTTTATTTGCGTATACAAATGTTAATATTGAATTGTAAATTATAGACAAAAATGTATCTATAACACAATAAATAAATAATTTTTCGACGTTTTGAAATAAGCTTGATTTTGTTTTTGTGTTGTAGGCATAGAAATACACTGCTTGACTCTCAGATTTTTACTATCAACTACCTTTAATTACACGTAGGATGACGATTTATACATATTTCTAAAATATCCTTCCCAAAATGAATAGGTTAATTATAACATTTGCAGCAAAAATGTAATTTGTCTGCATGTGTGTACAAACAAAGGGATTCTGTTATTGGTTGATTGGAAACATGTGTAATACATCAAGCTTAATGAAAAACTTTGAAACCACACGTGTAGCTACACCCCTGCCTAATAAATGAGCTTCCTGCGCCAACTAGGCTGATAAAAGTGTGCAGGAAGTTTCAAACATTTTCTCGGGTGATTTTTTCAAATATCCATTCATCTTTGTCTTTCTGCTCCCAAATTCAGCCAATCCCATCCATCTTTGTTCCCGTGGGATTTCGAGCGTGCAGGGGAAGGACAAAATGGAGTCCTCAATATATCACCGAGTGGGACTCGGGAACCTACGCTACTGTCCTAATAAAGATGTATTTGCAGCAGACAATGAAGGCTGTTGTAGTACTGATTAGAGTTTGACATCCTCCTGGGTGGTAGATTGATCTCTTTCTGACTTGGTCTTAGTCATCACGCTTTGACTTGCTTCATAGACTCTTGGCACGTCTCACTACTGTTACAAGTAACTCTTCTAACTTACTACCAACAATAGTAAAAACTACGATGTAAACTACAATATATATACGTATAATATATCAGGTTTATTAGGGAAAAATGCTGGTTTGAAAAACTTTATTCGTACGAAGGTTATTTTGAGTCTTGTTTTGGAAATCATTCAAGAACATCCATATCAATTACATGGCCCAGGTATAATGCAACTTGTCTGCAGACAATATCTTTTACGAATACGAATGAAGAGTATTCGCACTTATTCAATTGTTGGTTCTTTAACTTTTGGTTTGCACATTCTAACTTTAACTTTACGTATCTCTGTGTGGAACAAATTAAAACAGTGCATTCAGAATAATTTTGAAAATTCGCATTCTATAGTTAATTTCGAATTCAATTCAAATGTCAAACTTTAATTTTGTTATCGGGTAGAATCCGCCACATGACATTGAAATGAGTTGTAAACGGTCCCTTGATATGTCCACTCACAATACAATTACATAAGTATTGTCTAGATAAGAGAGTACGTGAGGTGAGATTATGTACGATACATATGCTTACTATTATGAAAGTGAATACTTCCACACTCGTAACATATGGTTACCATTATACTCTAAGCAACGGTGGCTTGCATCTGGGCTTCACAGCTCAATCATTTCAGAACACAAACCTAACTAGGGACGGCACAGTAGACAGAATCTTACTTTATGATGATGGCTGGGTATCCTTCAATGCCGAAGATAATTGGGTTTTCTAACACATGATTCCAATTCCGCAAATAAGTTACCAAATCCTCAAGGACTCCCGCAAATCTATATCTTCCCCTCCTGACGTTCTCCCCCAATACTGACCCCTTGGGTGGTTGAATTTCCCGCCGGCTGTGTAAAACACCCCCCACAAACACGTTTGCCGGTGACATTTGTTACACATTTGTGGCCGAAAACATCCTATTACACAAGAAGAGGCGAGGCGGTAGCACTTTGGGAACTTTATGTGCTACTACACTGAAGTAACAAGTTGTAAAGTAATACAGGTATGTGTGTGGTGCGGTGCCGAGGTTCACAACTGACAACGATCACGTGTGTTCAATGGCGGTTCATAAAGTCCATCACTGAGTAGTATTAGCATCTCGTTGCGAGGGTTAGAGGGCTACAACCGACTCTACTTAGAGAAGACCTTTTACGTTTAACACGTGTTTCAGAAGGGTATTAACAAACTTTTACGACCAGCAAATCATTTCGATAGTATACTTACAATATTTTACAACAAAGCTCAACATTTTAAGAGTAGACCTATTCACACTTTTATCACCAATTCAGTAGAAACAAATACTAAATAAAAAAAAACAATAAAATTAATAATGTTTACTCGCGACGCGGCGAAATAACCCGAAATTCTTTCATTTAACTTTGGTTTATTATAAACGGGTCGCGAATGTTTGAAATGTGAATTAATAACCATATACTAATAGTTATAATAAATAATATAAATAATTAAATGATTTCGAGTGAATGTCGATTATCAAATGTGTTCATATTTTTTTTCATCGACCTCCGCATATAGCAACACTACGTATATATAAATGTTTAAAAGAATGAACGAAAAGCAAACGATCATATGCTTTGATGCGAAGTCATTGAAGTTAAAAGAGTTAAGTATGTCATTAAAATATGTAAAAAAAAAATCAACCCTACACGTACAAGTTTGCTGCGATTACTATCACACTATAATTACGACCATATAATAAGATCACAAATGGTTGTAACGGGAGAAATATAGTTTTAATCTTTTAATAATCATCTCTAGGTTAAACAAAACAAAATATTAAACGCGCGTTTTCGTAAAAAGGGCAAAAACATTTCCTGGCTTTTTTTGCAACAAATTTCCGGTCAGTGATAATTATTAGCATCGCAAATAGGCAAAGCGTACTAACTGTCAGCACGTTTTGTAAAAAGATATCTATACATCTCAAATGTCTCAAAAACAGATCATATCATAGTAAAATAAGCATTGACTACAATTATACGCCTAATATGTTCAGCGTTGAAGGTGCACGTTCGCAAGGCATTTGCGGAATATGTTTAGCAAAGTGGAAGAACTTTCTCTTACCAGACGTATTTTCCTCACAGTGGACGTATTTTTTTTATTTTTTTTACAGTTCACCGGCAAATCCAACAAAAAGGTTGAGAGATTCTTTAAAAAAACTGTGTTGTTGTCAATGAGATCAAGCAGAACGAATTTTAGAAAATCTCTTTGACAATGAAACCAACGGTTAAAAATATTTAAAATAACAACAACTCCTTTACAGCTTTTTCGCCCGCATCACAAAAGTGTCAAACCGTTCCCAAAGAAACAATTTCCGAAAGTTATGCTATGCCTGGGTAAATTTGTGTAACGATGGCGTGCAATGCTAAACTTATGATTTTCCGAAAATTATTTTTTTCATACACACTATAAAATAATATAAAACGCCAAAGAGAGATTTTAAATTTGAAACAGACTCCTCGATGTCACCCCCCCCCCTCCTAACCTCCCTTCCAGCGGTTCTATGTTCTGACCACGACAATAACATGAAATGGAAAACAAGCTGAACATATAGCAGAGAGCAAAACCTGTACACATAAACATGTAAAAACATCCATAGCAATTAGCTAGACCCTATTACAAGGCATTAGAAAATAAAAACTGCCATCCCTCGCAAACTGGAAGCCTAGAGCAAAGTGGATTGATTGTCTGACATGGGCGGGTATATTACTCATACCTCATTTCATGATGTACGCATGGCGACTACACATTTCTTATTGAATATCTTACAGTTTGTATTGTGAAGTAAGTAAACAGTGATCAAAGCTAGTACATTCGGTGTATGCAGGAAATCTATCTACAACAAAAATCAGAATTTAAAATTATAAAATAATATTGAGATCCAAATTTGACACTTGTATTTTGGAATAACCCTGTCAGTAGAATCCGACATTTTTGATAAAATAACAGCCATTGAAAAAATAACATCACCAAAAACCGTTTTCAGAAAGAATAATCATATAGTCGTGCATGTAGATATTACTTGAAATCTGAGTGCGACATTGACTTTGAGGGATACGATTTATAGGCAGTGCATTTGTTTCTGAAAGGTTTTTTTTATTTTAAAAGGCTTTGTTGCAATTTGTATGGGGGATACAGGAGGCAATGAACTAACTATATTTATGACCAGATCTAGTCATAAACATTATTTAATCACTGACCAATCTTTTAGAAATAAGTCATATGTAGAAGGGGCGTGTCCTTTTGGGTACGGGTTAAACGGTAGTCAGTAAACACAGTGCAATCCATCGATAGGCGCTAAGTATCGATGCCATGTGGTATTTGTTGATGTAGGCTTCACAGTCCTGACATGTGATATAAGTTTGTAATTGTAAAGTAAATAAATACACGGTCCAGGAATTCACCGAACTTAAGAAGGGTAGGCTTGTGTATGAGTAGCCCACCATGTGACAAACACAAAAAGTACCCACAAGAGCAAAACACAGCCAGGACAGGACAGGCCTGTAAGAAGATAAGTGGCTCCGTTCGACTCCCATTCCTCACTGGCCCCCTCCGCCCCCCCCCTCCCCCCCACCCGCCGCCTCTGCCCCCTAGCAACCTGGTCTGTCAAACGATGTTCCTTGATTTATCTCCAAGCAAACGTCCGGGCTTATATACCACAAGAGTTTCAAAAAGGGAGGTAAGATTACCCCAACACGTTTTTAAAAGCTGATATTTAGCTAGATTAGAAGATAAATTATAAAGTTGGTGTTCTCTTGCCACTTGATTCAGGCACCATGCTTTATTCACACTAATATACAGCAAGACACATCAGCATTCCCAAAACATTCTCTTGTAGATAAATATCAATACGCGATAAGAAAACCTTTGGCATCAGTTGAAACTATAAGAACTTCTGTCTTCAAATGTTACACTGCGAACAAATTGTCCTCCATTGTAAATTAATTGTCCTCCGTTGTAAATCCCCTTTTATAACACTGGATAGGACATACGTTGAATAAATAAACAACGCGTTGCCAGAAATACAGTTTAGCATTATTTTATAAAAAAAAAATACGATACCGCTGCAGCTTCTAGTGTTACAATTAAAGGTACCGTCGCCTCAAGTTTTCACTTAGGTAACATACCGGACACAGAAGTCTTGATTTGAATCCTCCATGGTTCGATACCCAACAATGATAATCCTGACTAAAATTGTCGGCCATATTTCTAACCTAACCTTACCTTACCCTTGAACCACGCTAAACATAGAGCCTATGTCTATGTGCACACTCACTATGTAGACAACAAGGATAATCGAGATCATGAGTGTCATCAAAGAATGATCGCTCTGCCAAATGCCCAAATTCTTCCATCGGATGTGAACTAATGGTGTTCTTAACTTTTGTGTTCGGCTAAACCAAAAAACTAAAAGATTAGTTCCAAGTTAAGGCTATTCCAGAGCACTCTTACCGATATTTTGAAAGTCAACGGAAAATGGCTAAAAGTTGGTTGGATGAAAGATGAACTTGAATAAAAAAGGAAAAAAAATAACTTTTTTTTGGACGTGACAAATCTCTATTTTGGCCATATATGCAAATTTTGGATCATTACGGAAATGAATGTTTTGGATGCAATATTTAATTTTTAGCTATGATTTTTTTTTAATTGCTTCAACACACCTTTGTCTCTGGACTGAGTATAAGGGAAAATAATTTTCTGAAATAATGTTCGATGTACGAATTTTTTTGTGACATGGTACAAAAAAGAGTTTTGAACCGGAACACGAAAAAAATCGTTCATCAAAAGTTATTTCATAAAATTAGTTTCCCTTGTACTCAGTCCAGAGACAATTAAAGTGTGTTGAAGCAATAAAAAAAAAATCATAGCTAAAAATTAAATATTGCATCTAAAACATTCATTTCCGTAATGACCCAAAATTTGCATATTTTGGCCAAAATAGAGCTTTTGTCTCGTCCAAAAAAAGTTATTTTTTTTCCTTTTTTATTCAAGTTCATCTTTCATACAACCAACTTTTAGCCATTTTCCGTTGACTTTCAAAATATCGGTAAGAGTGCTTTGGAATAGCCTTAAATCATTAACACCAGCTTGGGTAGAGTTAGTTAAAACTGAAGAAGATTTGTTCAATATTATTTATATATCGTTAAGAATTAACTATGAATTCATTAATTTGCACAAAAAGTAAATTATCAGCCCATGTCACTCCAGCAGATTTTCAACATTGCTTCAAGAACAATTAAGCCGTAGTGTGTTTAAATTTGTGCTATACAATAACATTATTATGTGTGTGTGTTTTGAACTTAGTAGACATCAAATTTCAAAATCATTTCCGAATTTGAAAGGTAAAACGAATGGTAGATCTAGAAACTCGGGTGTGGCGAAGGATAAAGTGGGAACCGGAGTAAGCTTCGTTAGCATCACAGGAAACATCACAATTTGTATAAACACCAAAAAACACGACGTAATGTGTCATAGTGATATAGCTTTTTGACTATTTTCCCCTAAAGCAAGATGGCCGCTGGCGCAGACTGAGCGCAGGCGCTCATTGGATCGAGCAGCGCCCGTTGGGAGTTGTGGTACTAGGAGGAACTGACAAACCACGAGTCTGATTTATTGCGCTCACACTCCGGCTTTTAGCTTGCCAGAATGTCGAAGATTCATTTACCAGATGTTGGCAAACAAGACCAAAATGCATCTCAAATGGGTACACGAATATTCTGTTTAAAAAAGTGTAGTAATACATTGTGACAGAAATAGATTTAATTTAAACCGTGATGTCTGCCTGCGTTATGTCTCGAATTGAAAATATAACTGCATCCATGGCTTAAGTATCTTGAATCATTTGATCAATGTCAAACTAGGCGAGTTCATGTTTTCTTTCGTCAACATCTTACACCCATCATACTTATATTTTATAAATAAGACAGTTTGAATGTACTTGAAATATAAGAAATATCCTGCATATGTAGCACTGTGTTGTAAAATGTATATTTTATTATTACTACATTGTTGATTGTGCTGTCTTGAAAATGTAAGATGATATACATATTTTTTTAACATGGAGATGTGTAGTCTAATCAACAGTCAAGATCATTTGCACAAATTATTCAAAGTTATTATTTACGATCGATAAGTCATTATTAAAATCCGCGTTTCTATGTTGTTGATACATCGTGTTGAAAATAATGTTCCAAACATTCCCTCTACACACAGAATTGATTGGTTCATGTTCATAGCATACCGTACCAAACCAATCGAAACTAGACCGTCGCTTTGCACTTGTTTTTCGTTTAAATTTAATTAAATGACTGAACATGTTTTGTTAGTGGTTCTGTAGACTTTTAAATTCGTGAATAATGAATAACCCGTTTCGGTTATATTTAAAACAGTGACTGAAGAAGAGGTTTTCTAATTCACTTCTTAAAAGTACACGAACAGGCCTTTTTTAAAGACAATACTTTTCTTTTTTTTATGAAACGAAGCACTTTTTGTTTGGAACACAGACGAAACTTTGCAAAGCAGTTTCGAAATAATTACACTTGGAAATTTCGGCCGCCGCACATCAAAAAGTGGCGTTGAAAAGATAAATTGAATCACCTTCCAATACGATTAAATGTTCGCTCATATTTTGTGTTATAAACTCCATGTATAATATTTTGAAAAATCATATCACAGTTGAACATCTGCAATAATCGATGTATTTATTTTCAAATTATATTAAAATTTTATATTTTTGTTTATATTTTTAATTTGTATAGAAACTTAAAATTTCACACTGATTCATACCACATTCATAACTGATTGATTTTGATATAATAAATAAGGCTATATATTAGATATAGGTTAGATAACACCAATAACGTGGTGTAAAAACAAAATGAGCGAAGCTTGAATATGAGTGAAGTGATGCATGCATCTGTCATCGAACAGACAACCGCATTATTTCTTTATTTATCAATTTATATATTTTTTATTTATCTATTTATTCATTCATTCATTTACATCGTCAATTATTAATCATATTATAACACTGATTTACATATTTTGAAAATGTGTACGTTTCCTACAATATAATATACAGGTCAATAAGAATGCTTACTAATAAATGCTTAACAAATTCGTGATTAGGCCAAACTGAAGATTATAGTGTTTCCTATAGAGTAACTTTATGCCCTTGTTGTAGTCAGTCCAGGTGATGGCCACTGTTGAAACTTGAAAGTATAGTCTTAAATTCTTATGCTCTATCACTTGAATGGTTGTAAGTGTGCATCTGCTGTGAAATATATTAGCCATGCCCCCAAATGACTTCATTTCACCCCACTGTCTTCGAGGCAACATTTTAGGAATTTAGCGATCTCTTAGAATGTTAATTGGCATTTGACTGGACACAATAAGAACATTGTGTTGTAGAATGCTGTTTAAATGCCGATTGACCGTTGCACACAGTAAAAAATGTTGTTTTGTGTGTGCATTTTTCATTGCTTTTCTCGTTTTTACATGCTATAAATTTCCACAAAACATCTCCTTAAAGGAAATCTAGCCCAATAAGGGGTGAATTTTCATGGCGGGCACTACGCCATGAAGTACACTCAATGACAAAATTCAAAGAGTCGTGACACGAAATCTACTAGAATTTAGAAAACTGAGTAAATAGTTGTATTCTCAAACTTAGTGGTTAAGTGAAGCAATACAGATCCGTTTTATTATTATGTACATGAGATATAATCACATTATTTCACGTATATGTGCGTACACAATCACAATAAAATCAAACGCTTGCTTGTTGAGTCGGCTTCAAGCCTTCGCTCATCCCAGTGAACTATGAACCATCGAAAGTTTAAAACAATGAAGTTAATTACGTACGATTGGTATCATTTCTTCCTGGGGCATATTAGATTACAGAATCACATGATACGTGATTCCAGCGGCTCTGAATTAAATTGGAAATAAAAAAATATGTGAGTCTTCTTGCTGCAAAGCGGCACATACCCTTTGGTTGAGGCTGTTAAATCTCTGTATTAATCATGTGATTGCTTCCATAGAACATATTCTTTCTGTGACTACCTAGGCAGTGGCACCATGTTGATATGTAATATATGGCTTCTCCTAGATCTCTAAAGTGACAGCGCGCCATCAGAGAACGTTGAAATGCCTTTATCTCGGGCACTATATACACACTATATAATCATCCATTTGAAATCAATCCAGAACAACTTGCCTAAAGGATGAAATAATACGACAACAATCCTCGGCCATCAAACGATACATTCCCTAGGCAATAATTATAAGACACCTTTAGTGGGACATGCTTTAGATTTCAAACTTAATTGATGTAGATCGAGTAAGTTATTTCACATCAAAACAATCTATAGTGTTTCGAGCTATTTTCGCTTTGAAATATCTCCTCGTTAGCTCGCTCAGCTGTCTCGTGAAAACACGTATTATTGTTTTTATATTTAGAAAATACAATGCTATTTCTGGTTTGACAGTAATGTAATCTACCATATAAAGAAAATTGAAAAGCTTCCAAAGTCTAACATCGGTTTTTGTTATGAAGGCTTGGTTTTAATAGGACGGGACGGGATTCGAACGGAATGCCGCAGGATATAGGGTACGTGGAGTCGGAATCTCTTAGAGTTATTACTGTTCGGTTGTAGCAAGTGCACGCTAGCTAGCTCTTCTTCTTCTTCACAATGGGATATTGAGACTAGCTTCACTAAACTGCAAAACTCGACAAAATGAATCTTCTTTCCTAAATCTATACATTTATCAAAATGTGATATAATTAAATTGTATAGTACAACTTAAAACATGACCAAATAAAATCATGTAGTTTGATATTGTTGCAAAGCTTGGCAAAACGAATCCCCTTTACTAATTCCTAAATCTATACATTTATCAAAATGTGATATAATTAAATCGTGTATAGTACAACTTAAAACATGACCAAATAAAATCATCTAGTTTGATAGTGTTGTATACGTTTTCCGGATTAGTTGAACTAATAAAGACATTCTTACATTGCTTTTTGAACAGCATTGTAATACAGTGGTTGTAAGTTGGCTTGATTGTTATGGAACAAATAAAAAATCCAACATTAAAAGCTTTAGGAAACCGTCTCTATGAATTGAAAACGGACCCCTTGAGTCTCTCACTATAACTGTCACATTCTTTACGCATTAGTAATTATTGGTGTGTATATATATTGTAGTAGGCGACTATGACGCTGTTATGATAGTATTATAGACAAAAATTAAAAAAAAAACAGTTGAGACACTTCTTTATTTCGGTTTATAATACCATTATATATATATATATATATATTATATGTATATATTATATTATATATATATATATATATATTATATATATATATATATATATAAGCACGCATACGGGAGTACCGAAAAGAGGGAGCGAAGCTAATTAATCAACATATCGTTGAAGAACACACAAATAAAATAAACCGTTCTTCACAGTAAAAATAAAGTTTTGGTGGAGGTGCCGGGTATGTAGCCCCGTCCCCTAATCCCAAAGTTCACCAAAACATTCTGTGTATTCGTTGTTGGAGGACAATATCAACAACAACCGCATTTCAATCGAAGGTTGTGTTCCGTTAACAGAGTACAACTATTTATTTAAAATGTTCTTCTTACGTTAAATAGAAAATCATAACAATATATAATCTCAATATGTGTGTAGTGCAAATTCTCTGGCGTTGCCGACTGACTTTGTGATTCTACAGGGACCTCTAGTCCATGTTTTACAAATGACATACGTCTTGAAATTCATGTTTGCCATGGGTGGAATGATTTCTGCTCAGCCTGAAAACCATTAACAATCTCACACTTATTGTTGCTTTATTGCATTTTGCCAGATTAATCAGAATTTTCTAAAAGAACGTTAACCATCAATATCAACGTGCTATCTGGTAGCAAAACAACGCAGTTTATATGAATTTGATAATATTAAAATTATCTCTGGTGAGTAAATAAAAGAAAGAAAACAAGCCATAAATTTATTGAGTCAAAGTTGGAAGTTTTCTGTCGTGCTTTCACGTCGAGATTGGGGCTTAAGTTCTGGGCAGGTCCCCGTAGAAACCAAAGAAGAGCCATCGAAGCGAGCGTTTGCTTGTCAAAACTTATCTTACGAAATAATGAAAAATGGGTTCGATTTCGGCTTTTGAAAGAGACATAAATTTAACCGTTGAATTAGGAAGCCGGTAGGTAGGCCAATACTAAAGGTGGATTGGGGTACTATTTGAATGGGAGGTTGTGAAGGTCGGATTGGTCCATATATATTGTTGTTTGGGGGGAGTGTGAATTAGCTAAACAATGAACGAACAAAAGCACTCAAAGGCCCTTTATAATCCATCTGCCATGCTGCAGTCCAATCTTTCTCACATATGGTCTTGTGGCGGTGTCAGACCCTTTGACAAACTATTGTGCAAAATGGCCTCTTCCAAACTATGATCATCCAATAACACCTAAGGTCTAATTTTGAACACCTTCAAACACATGTATAGGGGCTACCCATATCAAACTTTGACAGCTATTTTAACACTTTAAACTGTTAGAAATGAAATTGCTGAAATGGTTCTAAAATCTAAAACTATAGCCATTCTTCAAAGGGCATGTCTGTACGATTGACTGAGTGCCCATATGGCCCACAAAGGCCGTTTGTATTTCCGTTACAGACGATTACAGACACTTAGCTGCTTTATGCCAATCTTCCCATGTTTCCCTAGGCACCTTCAGAAACTATTGTACACATCACACGAGCTCGCGTCTTTATCATGTGAGATAGTAAGATGGGCTCCCAGGAACCACTACACGGTAGCCGAGCCGTTGTAGATACTATATACCTGACGCACTTGAGTGGTTACTTACAAAGGTATTTTTGATCTGGAAAATAAAATCCATCATCCTCAACATTTACCTTTCCTAATGTTGTGTCGTAAAGATAAATCATAAAATGGTCGGAATATATCTCATATGTGTAAGTAAACAGAAATACGAATTCTAAAATATTCAGCATTTCTTATAAAATACCACATGTATATTTTTGATCAATTCTTTATCAGATGTAACATAATTGTGTTGGTTGGAATATGTGCACACATGGGCCCTGCTCCGTAACACAGGTTGCTATAGGTTGTTTACCTCTTGTCTCAATGCACAAAGACTTTTCTTCACTTTAAAAAAGACAGTCTATTAACAGAAAATATTATTTCGTATAGTATAAGCTTTAGAGACACATGGATTAATGACCTGCTTCCCTCACTCTTGAGGTAGAAGGAAATCATAGTTCATTAATATTTATAACATTACCATAATATGTTTTTATTTTTATTGCCGAAATAGTCAATTTAAAAAATAATGAATTCATGTTTATTTCTGAAGTACCTATTGGCAGGCCTGCTGTGTTTTATTAATCTAGATTCACCTATAATATGTCGTATAATGTTAAATGACGACCTCTATCGTAATGGGTTTACAAGTTTTTAAAATTAAATTTGATAAACATTAAATAAATAAACTCAATGACGGTGTATGGCTCCCCTCTTGTAACAAAAAAAACATGCCACTTTTCAAACTGTATTGCTTAATCAAGGAATCTAACATGACAGGTACACTAAACCCTCTCATGGTTCCAAAACAATAAATCAACTACGTTATGATACAAATTAATGGCGAGTATTATTTATAATGTTTTTTATCTTAAATTTTTATCGAACATATTGTTTATCCTATAAATTTGCCTTATCTTTACTCAGCATACGTTTTAATATCCAATGCGATTAAATGACTGCCCGATTCACAGATTCTCCCAAGCCAAATGGAATTGATCCCATCAAATTTATTTAAAGAAAAATTATAATTCTACTTAGTTGGCAACTGTTGACAAACTTGCTGTGAAGGTTTCTCTTTATAATTACCATCAATAATGAAACCTTCGAGTAGCCTCCGTCGTTTGGGCTCTTACGTAAGTACATAATTGACTGACCTAATTCTGCGTTTTAGTTCATAAAAGCTAAAATAAAACATAAATTTAAAGATGAATAATATTTGCGGTGTGTATGTTATGTTTGCTTTGCACTTAATTTACTCCGCCAAGAAGAGTTAGTGTATTCGTCGGCTGAAGTAAATGATCAATCAAGTCCTAGCAACACCTGGTAGCTTTAGCTACAACAGATGCAAAATATCTACACACGGTTTTAGTCAGCATCGGAATTACTCTTCCGTGACACAGCGAAGACCCAACAAGTTACATTTATAGACTACCAAACAGAAGAAGAGTAGCCCTATCACTTAACGCTTCCTTCCTCGCAATAAACAAGGTTTATTTCGAACACGCGGAGACAAACACAATTATTTTCTTCCACCATACTACCTGCTTACGTTATACCCTACAGATCGAGCATCATCGGTTAAAATTATTCATATCGCCTCGAGGTAAAATCTCTCAGCAGATTATATATTACATCTAATTAAGATAAGAGATCTTGCTTACGAAATTAGAATATTTTATAAAGAGCACCATTTCAGCCAATAGGAACTAGGTTTTTCCAATTACACTTAGTAATTTTTCAGGTGGTTTTTGAGCGATCTCGAATGACTTAATTAAGTTACAAGCTACGAACATCAAGTCCCGCCCATGGACAAGGCTCATGCTTCGAGATTCGCAGACGTGACCAACTAACAATGAGTAATTATAGTACTTAATTTAAGTACTTTTCCTTAACCTTCATTACATTCACTGCCTCGCGAGCGATTTAAATCGTAAAGTGGTGAATTTGTTTAGTGTATAGACAGTGTGGGAATTAATATTAATTTGATCAATTCTCCAAATAGACTTCTCCATTCAATTGTCATATTAACACAATCGACGGACTGTTTATTGGTTTATCTTTTGCTCGGAAGCCATTGGAAGTTAAACATCGACCCAACACTCATAACTTCACCGAAACTCTCGGCCACTGTTGTTATATGTTTCGAATAAAAAATGTTGTCGTTTTGGCTGTGTGTGTACAACCACTACTAGTTCGGCGGCCTTGGAGCAACCTCCGCCCATATCCCTCACCATGTCTTGTGCCTCTCACACAATTCATCTCTCACGTCGGCCTCTCTCGCTCTCTCGCGCCGACTACTTCTGGCTTTGTTCAACTCATATGTGGTAATGTTCCTCTGTCTTTGGTCTACCAGTGATAAATAAATGTAGTAAAACTTGTCAGCCAATAAGAAGGCGCCTGAATTAATGGCGTTGGAACGAACTGTTTCTACTATACCTTCCTTTATATTGCATGCCAATGCAATCACCGAAGAGTGGGCAACCCAATTCCAATTAATGAGGAATATTTTTTTCGAGTAGGTACTTCAGAAGAAATAATTCGCAAAATCCCACTTGTTCGTTCTGATACAAGTAACTGGCGAATTTTTTATTTATAATACTTATCATACACCTGTGACAGTCACCTTCATTAACAATCTGACCAAATATTTGGCAATTTGAATTAAGAAACAGGTGAATTTTAACCGATCAATTAATTATTTTATCACAAGATTTTAAAAATGTATTTAAACAGTACCTGTTGAAGAACTACCACCTAAATTAACATTGAAATGATTTCTATATGATATACATGTTGCTGCTTAGTCAATTCATAAAGGATGAACGTACACTTTAAAAAATACGTTTGCACTTTATCTGACGTATATTGTTAAAAACATGAAACAACCGAACCACCAATCTGCAAAAAAAAAATAGTTAGTAGTAAATTTTGAATAAATAGGCATACCTACTTTTGAGAAGTTGATAATTCATTTATGAAATGCTTGTAGGTCTTACCAGTGGCACACACATTGTGTTCATGTGCATATATCGTGTTGTGTTGCAAATTATTGGGGTTAAAACTTGAAAACATAATTGCTGAAACAAAATAATTAGGTCTGTTTATAAGAGGTCTATCGCTGTATGCGCTTTTAATGACTGGAGAAAACTTCAGGAAAAAATTGGTCAGGATTGCCAGTGGCGGGATTCGGACCTGTGACCTCCAAAATCAAAGCCTACCCCTGTCAGGTCAAGATCGTAAACTTGAAGCAAGACTGATGTTGAATGAGCTCAGCCCAACTTTTTTACGATACTAAATGTCCGTTCAAAAATCGTTTGATCTCCAAATCCAGCAAATTTCACAATCATCCTGACCACTTTTTCAACTCCAATTTTCACCAAAAATGTTTTTAACTTTAAGAGGTTGTTTGAAAATGATATTCTCATGGTGCGATCAGAGAAAATATCAATATTTTAATTAGGGTTTTCCAACACAATCTTTGGTAACAACAAAAAAACTGTTTTGGGACCTATTTACGGTCAATTACTGTCAAAATTTAGCAAAATTTTGGAAATATACTCTGATCACTCCAAACATACATTATAACTTGTCACTACTGCAAACCCCAACCCCATAGGACATTCCTTAGAACTTCAAAGAGTCTCGAATATAGCTCTCCAATCCGCATGAAAACCTGATTTGTCCATCCCATCCAACAATCTTAAAACTAGTGATTTAAAAGAAACCTTTCATTTCGTTGTATTAATATGGATGACGTAATGTTTCAGGTGCGAATGGTCTGAGGCGTAGAGGAAGACAGACATATACGCGATATCAAACCCTGGAACTCGAGAAAGAATTCCACACAAACCACTACCTCACACGGCGTCGGCGCATAGAGATGGCCCATGCACTTTGCCTCACCGAAAGACAAATTAAGATTTGGTTCCAAAATAGACGGATGAAATTGAAGAAGGAAATACAAGCGATTAAGGAGCTAAACGAACAGGAAAAACAGGCGCAAGCGCAGAAGGCAGCGGCAGTAGCAGCGGCGCAGGTTGCAGCGCAACAGGATCAGCAAAATTAGGCGCGGCAGTCGTTATGGAGTCAACTATACTAAGGTAGGAACAAGTCAATTTATTACGATGTGTAGTATAGAGATAAGCTGTGTTCCCATTTTGATTTCAACATTCCTCAAGAATTTTTCATTTTTATAATAAAATAGGTTTGTATAATTACTTGTATAATTTAGCCTTTATCAAAATGTGTATGGAGCATTTTAAATGCAGACACCTTGTGTTTTCATATTCTTCTTCTATAGGCTAATCATGTGTCTTACAATCTCACATTTGACTTCTCGACAAAAAACTACTTGATTTTTAATGAGATTGTAATCAAAGTTAATGAACTAGATTTGTGTCTTGGAGCACTTAGACGTGCACTTGCCGTAAGAATGTTAACACTAGCGGTCATATTGGGAGAATTCGATCCCAAATGTACGGTTTTCGAAAGTGTCTTAAGAGCGACATTGACGAAGAAAATGTTAAGATACATTACCGAATCCATTGATTATTTGAAAACGTTGCAACATTGATTGCGTATAGGTGAAATTTTAATCATCGCATATTGTTCGAATTTCTGAACTTCCATTTCGTACAACGCTTGTAATTAAAACTTACAGCGCGGATACGTATTTAACCTCGCTATTTCGAAGGCAGGTATACTACAGTTTATGTTCAGTTAACTTTCATGAATGTTTATAACGCTACATGAAAAGAATTTGTTAATTTGGATAATAATAATCTTTCCGATTTTAAGGCAATTTAAATTATTAACTGCTAATGGAGTAAATTGTGATACGCTAAATGATTTTGGTAGTAGCCTATTATAATCAGTAGAGCAACGTCAAGTATCTTGGATCTGAACCTTGTATGCAAAGTTCTAAATATGCGATGAAATTGGCTGCAATATTTTTGGCAATTTCTAGAACATTTTCATCAATACTTTATTATTTGCTTTAATAATTATGATTTCGTAAAATTTGCAAGGATAAACTGAATACGTTTGCTCTCTATACCTTGTAAATATATACATATCTGTGTGTTTTTTAAAGCAACTGCCCTTTACACTGGGTTAATTTACTCCACTCGTGCCGAAGCAAATCATTCTATACGAAACATTCCAGAAAGTAGATTTAAAATGTTAGGCAACAATGTGTGTTTGGGGCATATTCTAAGCCTTGTGATATCTCGAAGGTCGTAGAATGTGTATGTTTATCAGCGTTGAATGCATGGTTTAGACCGAACTGGGAGTTGTACCCCCAGGTGTTCTGCAGGGTTCAGCCAAGTGTACTCTCACATTCAAGCATCTCAAATCAGGTATGAATTTCGAATTTAATGTTAACCGACAAGTTAACTTTGAATTTTGTTTTTAATTTTTAGATTCCTTTATTCCTTGATATATAATCTAAGCAACAATTTTAATCGCTCGTAAAAAAAAATTATAACGTCACAGCGAACAAAACGTTTATTTTGATTTATGCCACCCTATGTTTTTAATTAAAAAACAAACAAACTGTTAACTGCGAAATAATTATTCAATAAACAATATTAACCTTGACAACTGACAGGTTTGAAAATTATATGCACCAAGTAAGCAGGGCAGATAACCTGTCGGAGTTGAAATATGGTTGAATTATTAAACGTACCGTACATTTTTATACATTTTACTTTCAAAAAACAACTAATAGTCAAAAAGCGCATTCTAGTACAAATTAAACTCTGCCTCAAATCCATTCGTTTGTGAAGTCCATTATAGGTTGTAAGGTTGCATAATTCTATTACCTATAGATGTGAGTTGATTTTAAATTAAGATTAGGCGTTAGAAGAAAGTTGCCTAAACATTGAAATGAAATGCGAAATATGAGCATGTGTTCAAAGTGCAAGTTAATAATTCATTTGATTGTAACAATGATTGCTGTCATAACCGATGAATTATCACATGGTTTATTAATGCCACTACTCTAGTCATTTGTGCTTGATACAGCAATTATTTGTGCAGAAAGGATAATTGATTCGCAATGGGTCCACATACAGCTTACATGAAGGACACAAATGTAGATAAGAACTGTGTGATTGCCTTCGATAATGACATGACGAGACAGTCAGGCAGTACATGAGCTAAGTACATGCACTTGTCTCCACAATAATGAGTCTGCTACACAACTATACTAGAATATTTCCATCAAAAAAACAACATAACATATATTTCATAAACTTGAGCAGGCTGCATTGCTTCGTCTGTTATTATACGAACACAAATTTAACTAATTTGATATTCCCACGTATATTTGCAGAAAAATTATGTACACTTTGTCGTATAAACAAGATGGCATAACAACTTTGATATGCCATTAAAAAGGGATTTGTGTAAGCAAATATATATAAGGAGAGGTTTACCCTTATTCATAATATGAATACTTATACTAGATAAATTCCTGTAAAATACTCATTACTAATATCTTGTAAGTCACTTAAAAATGTCGAGTACGTCATGGTCCTATGGTTCCATACGTCTCTCTCATGCTTATGACAAGACACCGTGGACCGTTCGTCGATACAATAATCACGTGGAAACCGCTAATAATCACAGGTTTCATTCAAGCGTTGGTGGATGAGAATTAACAAGGGTTGAAACCTTCTTATACAATCGACTTTTACTATTCAACTCACATACGACTTCTTCGATTTTCCAAGTCTTTTAGAAAGAGGATACGTCTCTTGCAATTGAAAATTGTTTTACATATATTCGAAAATGAAACTAAAATTGGTATTGGTAGTTCACATGGTATTCTGATTGGACGTACCGAAACAATGCTTGGTGCCGCTGTTATACAAGGTGCATGGTCGGTCTGTCAGAAGTAAACGTGACTACCCAAGCCTTGCCATGTCTGCTATGAAGACATCAGATGGATGGGATAATAGTCGTGCGTCGATCAGAACCTATCATTACAGATTCCTCCAATCAGAGTTGCACACAGCGGAAAGCTGCCTTTATTAAGATATCACAAAGTACACGCCCCTTCAACTTATTAAGATTTAAAAACAAAAACGAAAAATATAAATATTTACTAAAAAAAACTTGAAATACTTGATTCGAGCATGGGACATTTTTCTTGTTTTCCGTTCAGGTGAAACAGTTCCGCCGATTAATTGGCAAGATTTTTGTCCTGCAAGTTACTTCGCGGTCTATGAATTGTTGCATATTATCAGGAGATAACTTGCCTTCATCGGACGTCTAGAAGTGTTTACAACGTGCCTATTACTCACACCTGATCACATTCGATAGCAAAATATTGGAAGTGGTGTTAAAAAGCATTAAGCATTTCTGCTATAGGATCAATTTATTCCAATTCAATACCAATTCATGACGCTTGTAACATTCATTCATTCATTCATTCCATATCTACAGTTCAAAGAAACTATGGCCTTCTTCAAGACAGTTATATGAAAGAAGGAGTTAGTAGCTCTTTACTGTGATAAGCAACGAGGTTAACGCCGACGATTAGCGTACTTCTTGAAACTTCAAGTCGAAGCTAATTTTTTGCCATCACTGTTGCGTTATTTATCTGATTTATTTAAGCTCAGAACAGGACAGCCCTAGAATTGTATAGCGCAATACGAAATACTGCACATTAAAATGTTAGGTGGAATATTTGAAACGCACGTGATAAAGAAAAATGTGTACATTATAAATATTATCCACTATAGCCCTACTTTAATGGAGCTATAGTCATTATCGTAGAATTTCCCCCCGTTGTCAGTTATAGTAGAGCGGCCCATGGGTTTAACGAATGGATTTTAATGACTATACCAACGTTGTTTACAGGGTTTTCATACGTTTTTTATGTTCGCCATCTTAAAATATATATCATGAATAGTCAAACACAAAACATTAGTGAACGCACAAATTAAAAATCCACTGCCCCGCCATCTTGTAAAAAAAATTTAAAAAATAGCTAATTTCTTCAGCTATGAGCTACAACTGTACGTGTTCGATTAGTGTATTTAGATGTTATCAACATTGAATAGTTAAGTAAAAAACTATTAATTTCATATGGGGCAATATAGACAAACTTTTACTACCGAGTTGTTGGGTCGTTGGGTCGATTTAACGACTGAATTTGTGTGTTTTCAAACGAGGGAAGTATTGTCAAAGTTGGTATCTTTAATATAGGCTCTTAATTTTAGCATCAATTTGGACAGTCTGTTTTGTGGTCACCAGCTTTAATAAAACTATTATATCTTAATTATACTAGACAAATAGTTTCAAAAGATGACAATCTTTTATAGTTTTAGTTTTCAATAGTGAAGGTAATCCTTTCAGTAGCAGCTGGCTGACACCTTGTCTAGTACAAAACCACTTTATCAAACGTTGCTTCAACCTATGTTATTAAATTTTTGACGTGATATAGTGACTAGATTACGCTGCACTAATCAAAAATTGGTCTTACTAGACAAGAGCAAGGTACAAGCAAGGAATGATCTAGAAGAAAACTCCCCTGGGGCACATCTCGTCAGGGAACCTTAGTCGACATGCTTTACCATCTTGGATGTATTCTCATCGGAGGATTATCTGAGGTGAAGTCAGAAGTGGTATAGTACATGGGTATTCTCTCTTTTAGACGGGTATCGACTACGCTGACCGAATGTATTTTTAAATAATACTTTATTGAACATATTGGTGTAATATTGGTACAAACAACAAAATAAATAGATATAGAAATCCATGAGAAATTCAATATATAGTAAAGAAATAAAATATCATGTTGGTTGAGTAGGGCAGTGTGGCACATTGGGGAAAACTCGAAACAATAAAACCCACTGATTCTTGCACTCACAACACATCAAATACACTGTAAAAACACAAAAAATCAAATAGCACTGAGTTAAAAATAATATTTCGTTGAGAACTTTTTAAGAGAACACTTTTCTTTATAATAAATGTTTTTGGGGAGCTTATTTTTATATCTATATGGTTGAGTAAGGTAACTGTATTGGCCAAGGCTTGGTACCAGACTATTTTAACTATTGTTTTTTACTACCAATATAAAAGTTTACGGTTAGATTAAAAACAAAGTCGAAGATGGTTGGCAAATGGAATAGATCCGAATGTAGTCATCTAATTTGTAAATAGTAATTTAATGTTTTATAAATTCATACTTGTTCAGACGTCATGTTTTAATTTGAGTCTGTGTTGTATTGTAAATAATAATACGACATTGCGCCCAAAAGATTTCAGATAGCGTCACTCTACAAAATGTCAAAAATGAAATAAAAAGATCATAAAACTATAACTTCCCTAGGAACAGAAGTAAAAAAGTAAGAACTGTCATTTTCAAGTTTCGGAAAACTACATTTGATAATAGAGTGTGCACTTATAATAATATGTAGACAATTATTAGAATTGAATATAATATAGTACCCGAAATCGTATTGTTATGTCATTTCTCACAATCATCTGGTGAAAATCAAACATCCTTGATACGTCCGGAATCACTAGCTTGCATAACAATCGCATCTACACTTCAATTTTATAAGATATATCGCAATATTGACGATTTCGATTTTGTGTTTCCCTGTCTGGGATATTTACCCGTGCACACTATGTAATTGTTAGTTAATTTTGTTTCCATACACAAATGGTAAGGGGTGTAATTTGAGAATATACCAAAATTGTCATCTACTCCTTGAAAATACAAAAACCTTTATTCTTAAGTAAACATGAATTGAACAATTGCACATGATGTGTCTGCAAAGTGTATGAATATTCTATGTCCTATTTGCGCATTTGTTTTTGTCCACTTCCTGTTTGAATGCAACTGAGTCTACCCATGCGAATCCCTACTAAATCGTTCGATTGCACTTGTACTTTATAGCGGCAATAAAATCGAGAGAGCTGTGGCTGTAGCAAGGGCGATGTTTTTATTACTCCCTTAACAACTACCCTGGACAAATCTCGAGGCGCCTAAGGCAATCATGAAGCAATTGCTTTTATTACTACATGCTTCAACCTTACTTCCTATAGCGCCATGCTCTGGCCTTCCTTCCTCGATGCCTCTTTGTTTTGAGGGATAAACGGGAGAACCAGGGACACTTAATGAACTGTTATTTTGATAATGCTTCCCCGTTTGTTTTATGTGTAACAGTGCACGGTGTAACGCGGAACTAAAGGGTGGATGGTGGGGCGTGAGGCGTGGGGCGTCGATGTCATAGTACAATAAAACATGACAGGTTGTAATGCAATTTGTCAAGATTATGATAAATGATTTTTGTCACTTGATTTCCATAAGTTGTGGGTCACACTGCGATGCTTTATGTAGAAAGAATTGTTTCAACTGTGGAAGTTCTTATTATTCTTTGAAGATTGTAAAATTATGCCAGAAGACGCTGCCAGATGAAATTTGATCTTAGGCGTTGTTAAAGCCAATACACAACATGCAACGTACTCTCCATACTCTTAAAACATATTATGGCGCCATTTTATTTCTGACTAAGTCTAGCATGATGGTTACTTCACAAAAATGGCCCTGCATGCGTAACATTATTTATTTATAGAAGTTACTTATGAAATATATATTAATGGTGATCCTGCAACAATATTTAAAAAATTACTTTTTCAACATTTGATTTTTATAAGCTTCAATGCGGCCATTTTAGACGCGTGGATTGGAAATAATCTACTTTCACGCCAAGTAAACTGATGAAATAGTATAATGACAGTATTATCCCGTTTTGTTTTCATTAACTGCACGGTTTGCTTTCATTAGTAAAATTTTCTTTTCTTTTCATTCTCAAAACCTACTATGTATTAGTGAATATTGTGTCATACTATGACGAGAGTGTCTATGCTTCTCAAACCAGCGCTTTTTTGGTCGTACAATATTATATTTTTACTATATTTATTTATTTATTTATTTATTTATTTATTTATTTATTTATTTATTTATTTATTTATTTATTTATTTATTTATTTATTTATTTGCTAATATATATTTCTGGTTAATAGAGCAAGTGTATAATTGCATTCAATGCAATTCTTACAAGGCCAAATGCCAAACGATCTTAGTTATAAATTTGTGCAATGTGAACGTTGTTTCGCCTAGGCCGGCACTAAATACCAAAACTGCAAACATACACGTACCATTACTTACTAACATAATATATTTAGTTATCGAATTTACTTGTATTAACAATGCTTGGACGAGTTGCACATTGAAGCGCACAGACAGACATACGACGCCAATCTCCACTTTTGATTATTCAAAGCAGAGCTCAGATATACCTGTGTGTGTTGTAGTAACATAATCTTTTCATTATAAATTATAAATCCCTACCGTTTGTTTTCTTGAAAAGTTCTGCAAGCAGGCAGTGCATATTATCACAATCATTTCAAAACAAACTAGGAATCTAAAATAATTTTAAGTATTGAGGTAAAGCCTTCATTTGTTTTGACCAAATCCATACTCATTTTGATCACACACAGAGACTGAATAATGAATGGTTCATCAATGAATGATATGAAGTACAGGTATAGCAACGACACATTACCATAGCAATTCGATATGCTACCAGTTTTTGTTTCTATGCGTCTCTATTATTAAAATGATGCTGTTCTAGAAATGAAACGTTGATGTATAAGATTAGGACAATTACCAACATCCTTGCCATATTCGGGATTCGAACCCACGTCCCTTGATTTAACACGCTTTCGACAATCTCACCAACCTGTAATGAACACCAGCTTTAGACGTATCGAATCGTCTCAATCACTGATAGTGATGCAAAGTACCAAAACTGATTGTACTAACTGCAAAGAAACGCTTCATCTCGTATAAGGCAACACAACTTATAATTTTAGTGCCGCCTTTATAGTTTATGTTTGGTTCATTTACTCACGATGCACTGTAGAAACCATTTGATTGTTTATACTTTCTACTAGGCTGCCTTGCAAACGCTTTTTTAGTCGCGTTGATGGATGAGCTTTTTTTGTTATTTTTTAGTTTGCGTGGGATATCTTTACTTTTGCAAGTGCTTTTTGAACGCATCGTAGGTGATTGTTGTCAAGTTTCTAATGTTGCTTGACAATTGTTATTATATGCCTCAAAAAACTCATATTAAAACCTTTATATCTATGGATTCTGGCCTATTTTTTCGACTTTTTCTTTCAAAAGGTACTACATCACCATTACCTTAATGTCCGTGTGAAATATAAACGTTGCAGTCCCACCCTTTTGGTCAGAATCGGTCCAAATGTCACGAAAATATCGCACTAAAAATCGAAAAAAGTCGTAAAAGTACTATTCATGAGAAATATTTCTTCGATTGTACCCAAAAAAGTGGCAGGTCTTAGTTCAGAAATTTCGAAGGTCCCCTCCAATTTTCATCAAGATCGCATATGCCGTTATTGCCCGTTAGCGTGCGAACAAACAGACAGATAAAAACACAAACATAGGAGCTAAATTTTTTGAGGGGTCAGTGAAATTGAAGTCTTCGCTTCGCTCATCCAATAAAGTGTACAGAATACTTCTTAACTGAAATCAAACATTCGAGGCAATCGTCATTATAATGCTATAAAATTCTATAACCAAATGTAACGAAGTCAATATAAAAAAATCACCCTACAGAAAAACCCGGCACCTCCACCAAATCCCGATTCAAAACTATTCCCGGCGTCAAGTTTAGATTTCACCCGCATAAGATAATAATTAGTAATTGTTAGCATTTAGGTCTACGCCAGCCCAATATTGACAATTAACACATAACCAACCATGACTTATTTAGAAAATGTGTTTGATATTTTCTTGATATTAATATTTGATAAAAGAAAGGAATTATTCAATGACAAAGAGTTACAACATGTTCAACCTTAACTGGAACCGACAAACAACACAAAACACTTGTACTAGCACCCCCATGACATAGCCATTCAGAATAAATAAAAAGAGGTTTACCCGGCACCCCCACCAAAACCCTATCTCGTACCCGGCACCCCCACCAAATCTCTAAATTCAGTGGCTATACTGCGATGTATAATTAATAACATACTAAAAATTACTTATTTTGCAACTTCTTTATTCGTTCTTTCAGTGTAACTTATTATATTTTAATCGCCGTGTGCGGCAGGTCTGGTACTGTAAGAATTACACGTACATATTTATTTATATGTTATAAGTTACGAATGTTAACGCATAGTACGATTTATTTTCTGTATTGTTTTTGCAATACATATTGAAAAGCGATGATACTTTACTGAGACGATAACTTTAATGCAGTGTATAAGTTTCGAACTCCAAGTGAAGAATAATGCCATACTGCATTTATTTGCGTAATATTTATTAATAAGATTTTATTGTGTGTTTTCGTATTGAGATGTCGCATACAAAACCGTACGCGGATGTGTTGAATGATCATTATATTATTTTTCCTATAGAATATGTGTAGGTGAATGTGAATGTGAATGTGTGCTAAGTTTGATAAAGATGCAATGGCTGAACGATTACCATGTTTTTCTCGCCTACAGAAACAGTTACGTGTCGTTAAGATTACTTGAACGTGTGCTTTTCGAGACACGAGATTCTGACGCTATGAGTATGACTAGAAATTCGTGAGACAAAGTCGGGATATTTCTTTAGAAACCAACCAACCATTTTCGTGTAGTCTGGATTATTTTGTTATAAATAATTCATATTTTAGTTTCATCGATAAAAATACGATTACAAAACAAGTATTACGATTGCTTCATGGGCGTAACAATTTATTCATTTGCTTATATAAACACTAATACCCACCCACCTATAAAGTATCCGTTGTCTGATTTTTGTGAGCACATTTATAATTTCTTGTGAATTTGGTAGGAATATTTGGAATTTGTCGTTATCAATTTTGAAATAAATGCAAGATTTGAAGGAGTTCGCTACAAAATCCAACTTCCCTATCTAAGCGTGATACATATGGGGTGACAGAAGACACCCGGTTTCTGAGTAGGGGACTGTATCTGTCTACATGTCCTACCCGACAAACGATCATAAATACATCGGAGGGGGTTAACGCACACATCAATTAACGTCCAATTGTAAATAGTAATACTGTATAGACCATGGTTTTAGTTAGACCAATGGCAGCATTGCAGGGGAAAGGGGTGTGGGGGGGACTGTTTGATATGTACACAGACGCAGATAGGCCTAAGTCGAGGTCGTTAATTAGAATTAGTGGTGATTTCACCGAATATTGACCCTAGCAGGGAAAGGAATTGATACATTTTTAGCTTTTACGTGCTATAGATAGTGTTCATTTCCTCAAAACTTTATTGTTAACTCAAATTTTGGAATCATAATCATCCATTGCTACATTTAACAAAATCTTCATACAGCAATAAAAAAAGCATGTATCATTTATTTTGTTTACAATAATCAATCAGTTTGAATATGATCTTAATTTTTATTTTATTTTTTTACCATAAGCACCGTCTACCAACCTATTTTCGTCTACCTAAACGAAAAACATTAACCAAGGAAGTCAAATTCTTAGGTTTACGGATAAATTTACAAATATACAAGTAATTTGTTGAACGTAGATATGCATTATTATGACATCGACCGTAAGAATGTGTACATATTTTAGGAGTTGTTTCTATCCGTACAGGCATCTTTCACTCCCTCGTTATGCATATACTTGCATTCATGAGTGGTGGGGTTTAAATTTAATGAGGGGAAAACATGTACTATAAGTGTTATTCACAATTCACAATGACTTATAAGAAGCGTGAAAAATTATGCAACGTACGAAAAAATGTATTTGCAGTTTAATCGTAATATAGTCCACAGATGTCAAAAGACGTTGACAATGGTTCGGGCAAGGTTAAAGTAAACAAATGAAATAATTGGTCGGTCCCGGGGTCTGATTGTCATTGGCATAATAAAGAAAAGATTCGTACCGGAATAAAGAAAGATATACGGTTCATTGAACTTCTCCGTACTATATAAGTACATGTTTGCGAATGTAAACTTCGCCTATGCAACCAAATGTTTCAACATTAAACAAATTTTTAACGTTAAAAGTGAATTTGAACGACGCTTTTAGCAGACATTAAAGGGCTTTCAATTAAGAAGCCTTTATTACGGGCACCGGTCACTGAAGTGAGAAACCCTCCTTTTCGTCCTAAGACAATTTCATTCTAGGTTGTTTTCATGATCGGTGAATCAAGGTAGTCGAGACCACCCAGCCAGCACTATTGTCGTCGTCCAAGGTCAAATCACACACGTCATTGAGCCACTATCAGCAATATGTGTGCTAACTTATGCCGATGAAAAGGTGTGGGAATCTGACGTACATGCCGACCGATCAGGATACACAATATATAGTTGTACACTTCGCACTGTCCAATGAGACACAGAATGTGACCTGACTCAAGACAAATGTGCGCTAGCAGAATTGATAAGCGCGGTGTATTTGTGTTCACAATTTTCGTGGATAATTTGTAGTTATTTTTTAATGTGCACATTAAACGAAGACAGGTACATTGTTTAGGGTTTATGGTTCTCCACCTTCTATCTCGTTTACAAATAACTTATCAGTATATTACTAGTTTGTATTCTTGATTTTGACGATCTATAATTTGATTTGATTGATTTGAATTTGATGATTTGATTTATAATCACACCACACGTCACATAGGCATCGTTAGTAAATATGTTACTTACGTGTACATGATACTAACAACAAATGTACGACAAATACTGTACCTATACATTTTACAAAAATATTTACACAAAACAAAAATAATCTATATCGAGAATACGTGCCAAGACAGTCAACAATCTACTATAGAACTTAACGTAACACTAATTCATATTGCGGTTGTTGTCTGAGGCACAACAATGTAAGAAAATTAGTTCCATGGGACAGCTTATCACTTACACATAGATCCTTAGCTTTACGCGAATATATAAATAATTTACATTTTACAACAAATTCGCGGATTTCCTCATTGATGAATACACACAAGAGATCGTGATTAGTCCATGATCTATAATCTATATGGTCGGACAGGGCTTCTCTTATACAACACAATTACTCTAATCTTACTTTTTTCTGGTATGTGGAAAGAAAAAGAAAAACGCGTTTATGATCACTGATCAGCGGCCATATTTGGGTGATAAGTTCATTGCGCAATAGAACATGCAGTTTTTAAGGGTAAATACGCTTTTTGTTCGACGTAATGATTTACATCATGTTTCGGCGAGTTTACACTTTAATTTATGTTCAATTCATGCATTACTGTATTGTTCGTGTCTATTTTCGTGGAACTAAAAGAACAGAGTCGGCAATTTTAGCGCATTATGATAATGAAATCCCTGTAAGTAGATGATATAATTGCATTGATAGGTGACAAAAAGGAGAATTTTCTGTGCCATTTCTTGTGTTGATAATTTATTATGTACAATTTACTTTTAGCAGCGCGATAGTCTTAACCCAAAGATATCACTACAATAATGAGTTTCATGTTCCGGGTAAATTGCCAAAATTGATAAGCTTGGTAATATGTCTTTGTCCATACATATAGAAAACCCTCTCCTAAAAACAGTTGCTAAAATAGATAATATAATATATAATGCATTTGCGGTATAAATACTAGTTGATATTGAATCCAGTGGTTTCTGCGCGAGCCAACCATGGGTGAATTAAGATAATTGTGAAGGAAAAGTTTATGAGGAGAGAATTACGTTGGCCCGGCCGGAAAGGGTGGGGTTGGGTGGGGGTGGTTGGAGATAATTGTTTCGCTCTCGGAGAAGAAGCCAGATTTGGAGGTGGAGGAAATCCAAAGGGTTGTGTGCGAGCAAAACAATAACAATAAGATGATAATGATAGTACCGCATTGGCAGCAAAGACTGAGTTAATGCATGTATACGATTTACAATGCAAGGACCAAACATGCTTTAATAGACGTGACAATTTTCTGAAAACAGATGAAACAGCTTGCAAGTTGTAAGTGTTAATCCACAAATATTTGTTTTTCAATAAAATGATAGGTAATTTAGTTTTCACCCAACCCGTTGCCATTGTGGAAATCGGCTCGAAACGACTTAGCTGTAATATTTCAAGATGAAAGCCAAGCCAGGTTCTTCCACTGATTCCATTCTCGAGCAATAAGCCTTACTTACCACCAAAGACTAAAGAGGGATATGGTATTAGCTTGTAAGATATCGCTTCTGATATATGGATCCAATTAGTGAGAGCTAATAAATATTACACTTGTTTGAGAATGATAAGATTAGCTTTCTACTTGGTCCTCGCCTCCCCCACCTGAAGTTCTTTAGGATGCCTTGAGGGAGGCATACAGTGAGCTGACTGTTTGCAAATCAAATAATATCCTTTGAATTAATGAACAATATCGGTGTGTATGAATAAGTGGTACAAACCTGCTAAGGAAACAAGTTAAGGCACCAAACTCATCATTCATAAATTTTAATCAGGTTATTGTCTCACACAATTCGTATGTTTGCGCCAAATTCATCATTCGTAAATTTGTATCAGGGTATCATTTCAGACAATTCAATTGTATTTGCACCAAATTCATCATTCATAAAATATGTTAATCATGATATCGTTTCTGACAACTCTGTTGTGTTTGCACCAAATTCATCATTCATAAATTTTAATCGGGTATCGTTTCAAACAATACTAGTGTGTTTGCACCAAATTCATCATTTGTAAATTTTAATCAAGGTTTGTCTCAGACAGTTCGAATGTGTTTCTTACTAACATTATTTTCGCTTCACAGATTTCACAGCATTTCGCTGTTTGCATTTCTTATAAATATTTTGTCCAATTTTTGTACATTTATTATTTTCATGAAAATTTTTGAAAAATATGGTGAATACATAAATGATTGTATTTATGTTTATGTTTCAAAATTAGTAAGCAATTGTGTTTGATCTTTTAGTGGGCGCGATTTTCGAGTATATTTCCAGTGCTGCCATCTAGTACCAGTAAATAGAATCGTTTCTCCAATACCCCCACTTCCTATCATCGTACTGCGGTGGGGGAAAGCGAAGAGGGAATTGGAATCGCTCCTCTTTACAACCATTTCCGTTTTACAAGTAGAGAAAATAACCGTAAAATGGGTTCTTACGTGGTGAAAATTGCACCTTAGAAACATAAAACTCTTCTGAATTTCCCCATTGGGACATGACATCCTTTACAATGTTTAGGCTTTGAAAAATTGACATTATGTTCAATTTTATGTATCAATCCGCGAGTGAGTTCTTAGTAGTTCATGAACCTTGCGATAGGTGGCGCGCGCGTCGACTTGATCGTGGAGGCACAGACAGCGCGCTCTTCGTGGACATTTACGAACTAAATGACGCACGTATTCAAGTACTGCCTCGTAAAACTAAGTTCATACTTCATTTCATTTAGTTTATATGGTTATGGACGCGCCAATGTTTTTTCTTCATGAAAAGCAACTTTAGCTACTTTATCGAAAACAAAGGTTTATTTAAAAACACTGAACAATATTTAAAATTTTGCTAACCGAGATCTCTCTCTTGTTCTCAAATTTACAAGGTATTATTGTACTATATATCATCAACTAAAGATAAGAAGAATTGTTACTATATTAACATGCAATAATTAAATATATTTTAAAAAACACTATACTTATAATAATAATTAAAAAAATAATAATAAAATAATATTATGATGCTTGGGGTAAAATTATAATAGTACTTGTTATTTGTTTATGATTAACGATTTATTATTATAACTCAAATAGTGTTCTTGTTTGAATTTTTTTCTCATTAAAGATGTGCGAAATTACATATTTTAAACGGTGGTGAATCATATATCTATTAATGATAATCCTATTATTATATTATATATATTAGGCCTATTATTTTAAGCCACGTGTGTAGCTTTGTGAACAACGATGTCAAATTATTTTAAAACATAATTGCTTGAAATATTATTATTAATAATAATATATGAAATAAAATGTGTTGTGTTGTGTTTGTGTTTATATATGTACATATAACTGACCGGTGCGTTCTCAATGTTTGTTCTATGCGCCCCACTAATATGGTGTGTATTACAAAGTATGTACAATTAAATTTTTTTTATTATTATTGAATGATAGCAATTGTCATAAAAGTATGCCCCGATTGGGGATCGAACCCAGAACCTCTCGATACCTCAATTGGTAGAGCTATGGCGCGGTAAGCCAGAGGTTTTGGGTTCGATACCCAGTCGGGGCATACTTTTATGACAGTTGCTTCATTCAATAATAATGTCCTCAAAGCGGGCTTATGCTTAAAAGCCTTATATTTATTATTATCATCATCATCATCATTTTTACTATAAACATAATTTTTTATGTCAAGGGGTTATTATTTATGCTATCCTACAATGCGACTACAATGCCTTGTCTTAAGAGTCACCAATTTTTCGTTAATATTTTCTGTTTGGTTAAGTGCAATAAATTCTACACTTGTGCATATGCCATATTTGGTATACTTGACAAAGATCTCTTCATGGAATCTGTTCTATGATATGTTCTCAACTATGACAAATATAACATAATTATTGTTTTATCTGGCTTCCTTGATCTTTTAAATATTTTATAAAATGTGGTTTTCATAAAGTGAACACGGAAAAATTGTGTAATTTACTTGTTTTCTAATTTTCGATTTTTGAAATGCTTTTATGGTATTTTTCAATTGCAAATTTTACCTCGAATTACATTATTTATATGATTAATTAATAATAATTATGAATTTACAAAGTGATTATGAATATAGTATTGAATGAAAAGAAGCGTAATGAAGTTTGAATTTTATATGTTAAAAAAACGAATAAATTGTTTTTACAAAAATAAAAAAGTAAGAATCATCACCAAATTGACGAGTTGTACAAATTATAAAACGCAATTTTCCTTGAAGACCATAACTGTGCATTGTTACACATGCACGTGCTGATTATAAATCAAATATCGGCCTACTCATTTCGTTAGTACTCTTACATTCATTGACTAGTAATAATAAATAACCATTTACAGATATTCTTGTACGTGATAACACCTCCCCCGTTGAGAAAATCGTTTCAACGCTCTTCAAATTAACATTTTATGATCTTTCGTATCACCCATTGCTTTCTAATGGTCTGAGTTACAGTTGACTGTAATTGCCTAGCGGTGATAATGTGGAACATGTAGTGAGAAGGTTTGAGAGTCGTGGCAGAGAGCGCGGGGCATGCGTAGAATAGGCGGGCTTTTAATAATGGCGTCTGAAGTGAAGTTTTATGCTTTGTTTTGATGTTTGAACACTGGCGCTCTCGTACTACTACGCGGCTCCCGATGTCGCGTGCCTCCGTTTTATTTTATTGCTGGAACTACTTTCTTTATTTTACAACCCAACATTAAAAGTTAAAACCGTAATAATAGTAAAATAAATTCTGCACGTTTTCAAATCTACTACTGTACTGCTTTTATATGCACAGCTGACTTGAAACGAGAAAACATAAACCCGTTTTCAAGGTCGACAAAATGGCAGGTCTAAAAGGGGAGTTAACAAACCCATAAAAACAAAATAGCTTTGAGTACAATCACTGCATATGCATAATAGTTCCTGTTACAATCTTGACGCGTAAACTATACAATACACAAACATTTACATGTAGCGTAAGTAAATACTATACACGTATTTGAAGCTTTGCCAGTAGTTGGTTTTATAATATCTACAATACTAATTAATCATCATGTTAAGATCATTACCATTATAATAATCACATTATTAAGATAGTGTGATACTCTGATAGTTACAACATTTTATAAAAACAACAACAACAATAACAACAAAAATAATAAAAATAATAATACTTATAATAATAATAATAATAATAATAATAATAATAATAATAATAAATAAAATAAAAATAAAATAAAATAATAAATTATATCAATAATAATAACATGATTTACAAAAAAAACAATTGAATGTATATACAAAGAACATATAATAATAATAATAATAATAATAAATAATAATAATAATAATAATAATTTAGTACATTATTTTAATTACACATTTACAATATACAAGCCACACAAGCGGCTTAACTGTGGGGATAAAATGCATAGACAATACAATAAAATTAACCAAGACTCCAGACTTCGTGATTGATATAAGTACGGCATACGGAAAAAAACAAACAACAACAACAACAACAAACATACAGAAAAATTGAACAAATAATACAATGAAAATAACATTTAAACGACTACACATCCCACTCACATGCAACATCGGATTCATTAAACAAAAACTCTTTTAAATCATTCGTGGCCCTACTTATTTTTTCTATATTTCGTAAATCTTTGGGGATTTTATTAATACTAAAAGTCACACCGTATTTAGGGCTAATGGTCGTTTCCATACTTATTATTGTAATGAGGTATCTTCAAATACTCTGCCTCCCTGGCGCGAGTATTTACGTTTTGGTTTACAATTTCTTTACACGAGTTTTAATAATAAAATTTACCTTGTAATTATTTGTAGGTGAAGAGTACATTTACAGGAAAAACTTTTTTTTATATATACATCATTAGTTGTACATGCACCATTTTTCTTATAAGAGAATATTAAACGCACCATTCTATTGTGCAACGAAATAAAATATTTGAAAATTTGAAAATGAAGCATTGCTTCATGCAAGCAGGGCATATATGATTTGACGGACTCAGCAAGTGCTATATATTCTGTTCCAAGTAAAGTATAAGGAAGTACATACTTTACTTTACAAATGATAAATACGTGATCTAAGCCTTCTACTCATTCCTTTTATGTGTACATCCCAGCTGAAATTTTGGTCTATCACCACCCCAAAATATTCATGACTGTAAACAGATTCTATTTTATTATCGCATTTAACAACAACAACAACAACAACAACAACAACAACAACAACAACAACAATAAATAATAATAATAATAATAATAATAATAATAATAATAATAATAATAATAATAATAATAATAATAATAATAATAATAATAATAATAATTTAAATTTAATTTTTTAATTCAAGTAAAAGCCAATTTAGAACAATATGAGCATACAAACCTCCCACTAAGCCAAATGGCTTATCAGTGGGTCACAGAATTGTTAATGATGTAGGGCCTAAATAAACCACATCACATTCGTAGCGTAAGGATTAATACAATAAACAAAAACAAAAACATTAAAAAAAATTAAATGAATATACGGTACCTACATAGGTGATCAGTTACAAAACTTAAATACAACAACCCTTTACAAAAACATACTTGAAGAGATCACTAATTATAAATTAAAAATATTGACTTAGGGCTTTACTACACAGATTCGTTTTCAACCACAAAAAATATCTAGAAAATAGGCTTAAAATGAAAATAAAAATAATAAAAATAATTATAATAGTAATTATAATAATAAAATAATAATAAAAATAACTACCCATTATGTTATGTTCTTACCGATGAATAAAAGAGATAACAATAAAAATAATAATAACTATAATAAGAATAAACATAAATTATAATAGTATAGGCCTAAAGATAATATTTGTATGTAGCCATAAATGGTGACAAGACAATAAATAATAATTTTAAAAAAAACTAATAAGGCTAGAAGAATGTATATAGGCCTAGCCATTTTTAATCTACAATAAAAAGTAACTTAATATTATATAACTTCTATCGTTGTTACTATATTCATATTGCTATTAATGTTGTGTTTATCATTATTTCCAACTTACCATCCCTATTAATTAGCTATCGGGCGTTTTTTGAGATATTGAGAAAATTTAATTTAATTATTAGAAAAAACTACCTTTTTTAATACAACAATGTTTATGTGGACAACATATTTTAATCACGTGATACAATAGGTTTTATGATGTTTACAGGTTAATATACATATTTTAAAACAACCGTTTGTTATCCATTTACTTGTTTATTTTCTGTTATTGGGAAGAAACCAAAATGGTAAAATATTATGTGATAATTCACATAGATGCACTGACAGCTTAACATTTGGATTGATAATTCCGTATTTGCATACGATTAAGAAATTAGAAAAACCCCATGGCAATAACGGCAAATAATAATCACGATTATATTTAATTTAATTCAAGTTTGTATTCCAACAACATTACACCATAATATCTCATATAACACCTAATAATAAAAATGCTTATATAAAAACTCTCCTCTTCAAATACCGGTTCTCTGTATCTGCGAGCATAAAAAGTATATTTAAATGAATAAAATAATAAATAATTAAAATATCACATGAAATAAAAGCAATTATTTTTCAAAATAATGATAATTATCATCATAAGTTGGTTATTTCTACTTGCAAATGTTGTGGGTACGTTCCCTTTCGGGGCGATCTTTTAGACACATTGCTAACACGACACAAACAACAATATAAAATACTAGTATTACAACAATCAATCTTCTCTTTACTACCCATCAGAGCCGTTTATTAGGCTGTATTTTAATACAGGGTCTACTTTATGAACTTGGTGGATTTGCTGTTGGTTATTGATTTATTTGCTAGTGCTCAGAGCAGTCTTGAATAAGAGTTGTCACTCCGCGTGTCTCCACGTAATTAAGCCTCCCTACTCAAAAGGGAAGCTTCTTTCTATGCCAATCCGTACTGGGTCAAACAAATTATCTCTCCAGTATACCATAAAAATGTCATTGGTCACTGTTATAAAAGTAAATTTACCACCAACCAATTTGTTCTGTTACTAATTTCCCTCAAGACAAACGCCCAGTGTTTAAACTAGTAATAAATAAGTGAAACGAGTTAGCCAACATAAAACTAACACAACATAAATATTTGAATCACGCCCCCGAAACAATTATACGGCTACCAACTTTCAAGTCATTCCTAATCTATAGAGTAACAGAACCCGTTTTGATGCACTTTAATTGCTGGTTAACATGTCATTAAGGTGTAGGCCTAAATGAGTTTGAAATTACAGGGGCGTTTTAATGGCAATCAAGTTATGTTGTGGAGTAGTTCAGACTATACAGTAGCCAAGGGGTGTGAGTGTGACAGAAATGTCGTAAAAGCCACTGTTTATTTAACCTACTCTCGTGACCTACCGCAACATAGTAAAAGTGAATGAAATGGCCTAGTAGTAAAGCAGTTTAATGGTTAGTTTAGTCTGAGGAATTGAGCCATAAAAGTCTTGTCGGACTGTTACTACGTCTGTGTGTGTGGTTAACTTAAGGTTTATTACCTATTATATTCAAGATATGCGGGCCGTTTAAAAGGCTATAAAAATAGCTACAAAAACGTTTAGCACGTCGTAAAGCCTGGTGCCTCGCCTACTACGGATTTCCATTGAAAGGCGTTCTACCGTAGCCTCACTCCATCTGCTTGAATGCCGAGTAGTCTTAAGACAACACTTGACTCATAACAGCTAGTGTTCTCGATCCATTACGCCATGTCGACTGATGTTTTGAAGCGAGTGCGCGGACTGTGCCTGCGCCGTGCACTCCTAACTTCTACATCGACCTTACTAGAATTATTAGCAAACTTTTGTTTTTCAAAATACATCAAATTAAAATGGCGTTGAATTCAAAACCCCTAAATTGTGTTAAAGAACATTCCATTTCCCTTAATTTTATTTTAAGCTGTAACACACATTTCAGCATACGTGTTGTTTAGCTGTATGTTATTGCCTCCTAATAAATCTGTCATCCTCTATGTGACAGCTATAACTCTTCAATGTCATTTAAAGCTCAATAAGTAGTCGTATCGTAAAAGGTAATAAGTATACTTAACTACTGTGTAAGTGCTTTTTATCTCTTCATCTACATTCATACCTACCATCACAGCCAGCTATCTTCTTTGTATTATTGTATTCCGCCATATCCCCTCTATACGTGATACACGAAAACTCTGATGTTATTTATTAGTTTATGAAAACAATAGTCTGGCTAATTATTATGCAATCGCCGTAGCCAACGAATTCGTGAAGCTGGGAGATGAGAGCCATACATCGTCTGGGGCGCCAACGAATCTACCTAGTTCCTTGAACACTATCATTCTTCCTGTTGGACATTCATTCTTATCAATTCATGCCCGTTGACCAATATATGTAGGCTACAATAAGGATTCATCCTCAAATCAATGTATCCAAACAGCAGGACACTGAATTAAAAATCTTCAGGCAACGTCTCAAATGTAGCCTTTTGAACTATCAACGTATGTCCGAAACTAGCCATTCTTATCAACAGATTACTGATGTGTTTATATTTATTAATTTAACGTTTATCCTATTCAGTTATAAAACCTGATTTACAATGGAGGACAAGTTATGTTTTTAGTAACATGCTCTCGAGTCAGTTGTCACCATTTCTTTCAAATGAGCAATGAGCAGGCGTGATTTGATGTTCGGCTCGTTCATTGTCCATGCAGCCATAAATCATTACACCTGAATACAACTGGAATAATTGATAGTAAAGGACATCTTCTGTACTCTCATATTTTTATTTATTTTTATTTCATTATTTATCGTAACAGAAAATGCGTACTTATTTGGGTGCTTTTGACCATTTTGACGGATTCTATGTTCTAAAAAATTGAATTTATATTTGTTAATTTTCTATAAACAATTAATGGAAATGTGCTATAATAGATGCCTTCATACTTCATTTTTAAACAATTATGTAAAATTACTGATATGACAAAAATTGGCTGAGAAATTTGAATGCGCGTGAAATGAGCATGCCTGCATCCTCTTAATGCCTACGAACTCAATTAATATTTTATTGCCTATAAGGTTTTTCAAGCTATCAACTTACTGCATTGTAATATTTAAATTATATACCGGCACTTGCACCTTGTGGGGATCTTCAACTAATGTCCTACATGTTATTTCAATTGTTGAGAATAATTATGAAAATGCAACATCTAAACATTATGATACAAAACATGAACCAACGTGATAATATATAGTTAATGGCAAAGAACACGGTTTGAAGTTGGGGCTTCCCCCCCCCCCCCAACAAGTCAGTTGGCGTTCATTGAGTATATAGCACCACCGACCGATAGCTTATGCTTGTAGCACTACACTTCCGTGTCACCCACGCATACCATTTGCACCACATTTTTTAAGTTTATATTCAAATGAGATAAATCATAAATCATTTTTTTCTTTAAATGTACGATATTCTTTTAATTAATCATGAAATTCGAACCTAGGTACAAAATAATGAGAACAATATAAGACTTTAGACATAGTTCAAAGAAATAATCGTTACATATTCATAATATCAATAATAAGTTATAACAACTACTGCTAACACAAATAATACGCATTGGCTGTATTACGACACATGGCTTGTACTATCCCCAGTACCACGACACGTGGCTTGTACTATCCCCAGTACCACGACACGTGGCTTGTACTATCCCCGGTACCACGACACGTGGCTTGTACTATCCCCGGTACCACGACACGTGGCTTGTAATATATTCCACTACCACTATACCTGGCTTGTACTATCCCCAGTACCACGACACGTGGCTTGTAATATATCCACTACCACTATACCTGGCTTGTACTATCCCCAGTACCACGACACGTGGCTTGTACTATCCCCAGTACCACGACACGTGGCTTGTATTATATCCAGCACCACAGCAAGAGACAGGCGGACTAAAACACATGACAAACGTTTGCACCTAAATTAACAATGTTTTGTGCCACCTTGAATTATTATTCTAGTTTTTTGTTCGTGTTACAAGAGTTGCAGAGTTTAAAATTATGAACTGTTAATTTAGAATTCGCGACCTTAATTTTAAATTCCCCCACTCGCTTCCCCGCTGTCCCCTCCCCCCTCATATATTCGCATCTGAACAAAGGGCCACGTGACCAGAGCTGGGTGATCAATACAGGGAAAATGCCCGCAAAGACTGGAGTGAGAAACAGCTATAATAAATCCTGCCAGAGAGAAAGAGATAAGGTTCATAAGAAAAGGGCGTACGTACCTACATTTAACAAGAGTTTAGAATATAATAGTAGCACACTAGACTATAGAAAAATAGTTAAACGCCATGCGCAAAAAAATGTTTTCGAACAACATGCATAATATTGGAGATTAATAATGGTTTGTTGATAAACTGAAATTAATTTGCATGGTATTTTCGTTGATTAGGTTATTTAATTGAGTGTGAGATGTGGAATGCTTGCCCTACTCAATTCCAGTCTATGGATATTACATCTGTGCTAATTAATAGGATCATTAAGATTTAAGTAGCAGTCATATAACGCGTAGGTCTCGGTCTGAGTCTCACTCAAGGACATATTATTCTGTTGACAAGAGGAGTAAAGCTGGCGATGATCGTATGAAGTATATTCTCCGACGAACTCAGTATGGCACAGCTCGGTGTGAGAGAGGGACTTGAAGGTGGAGGGTTTCGGGTTCGACACCCAGACTCGTGACATGCGCTGGGGTTGGGCACTTGAATTAGTACTTGGGAACTTTAATCACCCTTTATGGGCAACGCACATATTATTTCTGATAAAGTAACGTGCACATCAGGTAGGAAGATCATTGCATATGATCGTTTTTCTATTGTATAGAGTTTCAATGTTGAATGTATTGCTTGTAACGTGATAAAATTCATGTGATTATGTTGAGAAGGTATAACATTATGATTTGATAATATTAAAGCGATTTCATCAGGACATTAAACAAAACGTTCAAAATGTCTAAGTATAACAAATAATCGACTTGGCGAAATGTTCCGATCAAATCATTTCAATGTTATTATTCCGGGCCGCGAAAGTCGTAAATTTGAAATTATGATTTAACTTAAAGTTTGCATTTCGTGGTTGATAATATTGTAATAAAATAAAATATTACGTTGCAGGATGGATATTTATTATTTTCAGATGGAAATTCGGGCTTCACGAAGCAATTAAAATATTGTAAAATAAAATGCCTGGTTTGGGGAATTTTAAGCCCCCTTTTTAAATGTTATGTTACACGGTTCAGATAAAATTGAAATTTATGCAATATGACAGGATTAGCATAATAATGAAAAATGATTAGTACGGAGTAGAGACAAAATGTAGAAATGGGGGTCTCGGGTTAAACATTATGTCAATGCTAAAATATCTGGTCTTTTGGCAAAGAAATTAGAGTTAATTCCAACCATAAATTATTTTAAAAAAATACGTGCTGTGTTTAGTATTGAAATAATATTAAATATTAGTATGTAGAGTTTCTGGATAGAATTTCGTACCATTAATTTTAACTTGTCCTTGTGACATTGATTTTTGTTTTTGAGGTGAAGAACAATAATAAGAAATATAATGAAGAAATCTTTATGACTCTCCAATAAGTTACACGGGTTTTTAAAATCATGTTCCCCTAGAAACCAGTTTTTTTACTCTGTTGTTTATCCATCAATGACATTTATAATATTATATATAGGCCTGCACTGCATGTAAATCACATTATGAACTTAATTATTTTATTTTGATTAAGTAATACAAAAACTAATAAGTTTAGAAATACCAATGATTAGAATATGCCTCTTGTATATACCACCACTAAATGCAATTAAATGCAGAGGTAAATGAAGAACTATGCAAATAACACGAAAGATAAAAAAAAAACGTAAATGACAAAGTAGTTTTGCATCTTGACTTTCTTCGTAAAAGAACTTTTCGTTGTCTACTTCAGAAACATTGAATTTAATACATATTTGATTTCTTATGTCACAAAAAATCCAACTTTTTTTTAAATGTTCCATTGTAAATAATTCCCTGTTTAGAGTACCTAAAGATAATAAATAATGTTAGACCCTTAATGTAAATATGCCTTTTTTTAAGTGACTGGGTGGATATACTCTTAAATACGCATTTATTTATATATGTGTTTGGGATTATGGCATTTTGCCTTTGGGATAACCTAAGCATAATATGGCGCGATTTGGAATTTGTTGAAAAAAATGTACTGACATAATACACGTATTTGTTGAGTTTTTTCAATATCTTTGTGCTCACGATATGAACTTCCGTTTGACATTTAATTTCGTTGATTTTACAAGGTCTACAATGAATATTATGAAATAATATATTTATCTTGTGAAGAGCATGCTAACCCTTTAGGGTGTAGGGCCTACCTACCTCCAAGGTGATGGAAGTGACGCCTATGCAGTGGCCTACACCCCCATTGCATCTTAGCTCGGATCAAAGACCGCTATAATGTTAGATACCATTGATCATTCCGTCAGGTCGTCCTCTGTAATAGAAACCAATGCTACCTACAGAGTATGTCTTCGGGATTAGGAATACATAAATAATACACACTTTCAATGCTTCCTAAACCTCGGTGCATAGAGTTTGGAAGTCCACGATCATCCAACAGTATTCTCATGTGTGAAATTGCCCATGAGTCTCGACTATATCAACAACTTTTTGTGCTCGGAACGTTTTTTTGTTGGGTTTCGGGAGGGGGCAATCAAGTTGTTCTAGGCCCTCCCTTTCCTTACGTCACCTTTACCTTCTTACAAAAGGATTGGAGCCTGCTTTGTTGCCAAGTCTCCACCCAGCTGTGCGCTGGGAAGTCAAATGCTAGGTTTGCCAGTGACGGAGACTTGAAGCCACATGAAAAACTTCACCCAGACGACGACAAATTTCACGCACACTGAATCACAATTAATTCAAATTTAAGAATAGTGTTTGCTCGCTGTATTTGGATGGACCGAACATAACATTCCATAATTTTACCCAAATTTGTTCTTCGTCACTTATGATTTGATATGCTCTTGAAGTGAAAAGTTTTAGCATCATATAGCAACAGTCAAGTCATGAAGCTGCCTGCGGTGAAGGCCGTTTGCCCTGTGAAATATGTAGCGTGGAAGTTTGGAAGCAATATAAAACGTGCGAGGTTTGGAAAAGACTTTGCGAACTTCGGTGTTATACTTTGGAAGACGCTGGAGTCGGCCGTATGAGGACAGAGCTTGAGTAATGGCCCAATTGTTCTATAGGAAAGAAATTAAGAAATTAAATAAACAAATTATGATTTCTCGCCTCATAGCACACTGAACTTTGCCTAAGTTCAAAAGTAAAGGCTACTTGTTCGTGCAATTAAGTGATAGTATTAAAATTATATTTTTACTTTCAACGAAAGTAGTGTAAGCATGAAAGTAACATATGGTTTCAAATTAATCATGTATAAGACATGCAGATTGTATTAATGCAACCACAACTAACAAAATGCCAACGCAAATGTGAATGTTAAGAGAATGTGTGTATACACGTCCTGCATTGCTATATTATGAGTTTTTCTAAAGTTTGTGACTTAAACTTAGCGATATTAGCAATATTATATAGGCAGTGGTTGTTATGAACATATGCTTTAGGTAGTCATTCAGAGTACAAAACGATAATAGACACTAAGATAAAACATTAATTTAGAAGTGGACCTATATATTATATCATCAACAAATTATGATGATTATGAAGTGTTTATATTCCCATGAGAGAGAATATAACTGGAAATTCCTGGAGCACTTATAGTTCTAAGCAAATTCCCATGTCTATCATATATGCACGCAAAACCTTAAAAACACTTTATTCCTATTTTTGGGCGCTACAGTTGCATGCCCTTATAAGCTTGTAATAGTCGCAAATAAATAATGGACATATTTTATAACTTTTATATTGGCCTAAGCATATACCCTACACACACAGTACAGTACTTATAAGTACTTAATTAAATGCATGTTTATTAAAATGTATGGAAAATATAAATATAAAATTGGAAACGTTCTGGGAAATCCTTCCCGAGTTACTATATTCAGTTTCTTTCGTTAACCTCAATCCTCAAAACCAAAACAGTTCGCATTTAATTTGTATCGTATATGTTTGTACATACACGCTTATTGTGTTTCTTGCGGATGTATGTAGCCACTTTAATACACTGCAAACAAACCCGCTTTGAAAAGCTCTGCTAAAGTATTTCCCAAAGCTTCCCATGTGGAGCCACTGAGGTTAGCTCGTTGTTGAATCTTATTCGAAAAGTTGGCCCGGCCTGCATTCTCAAGACTCGTCGTAATTAGTCGGGGGGCCAAGGGGCGTGTATCCATGCATTGGAGGCTGACTAAAAGAGAAATTAAGTAGCCTTTGTGACCAACGCGATTATGATAATTTACGACATTATTCATTTTTCTTAATTTGAATAGATATCTGAGCGCAAGTTATATATACTTTTTGTGTACCGGACATGGGTTTCGTGTAGAATGTATAATGCACGTTGGAATATACTTACTTAAATTGGATTATAATGGAGGAGACTAGGGAAAACTAAAGAATTATCGACAATATGTCAGATCAACACTAATGGTATAAATTTGGTTTTTGGTTTATGCATTTCATAACTTATTTATTTATTACATTTTATAGCTCTTACAGGTACCTCTTGTCTTCACTCACGAATGTTAACCTATTGGTTATATTTAGTTATAGTTATGTGTAATTCACAAATAATTATTTAAATATTTTAAATATATAAACGGGATTCATGTTTACATTTTTATTTGGCTTGTCTTGGAAATAAGTCAAATTTACTCTATATTTTCTTGACAAATAAATTAAACACCTATATACAAGATAAATTAATAACAAATCAATCTCGAATTGTCGTCTTAAAATCATCTAAGTAAACAATTGTTTCACATTCAAACTTGTCGTCGAACAATAAAAAAGAACAAATAATATTTTTTATCGTTTTATATAAAAATAACGTTTCCCCCCGTTGAACTTCCTTCAACTACTGTTACGCACTAACATCCAATAAAGAAATATTCCTTCATATAAAGCAGACCTATATCTCTACGCCACGCTGCATGCGAGACAACTTTGTAGCATTCCGTTACTTGGTAAAACTTCGTAATCTCCTATACTAGAGATGGCTTGGAAATTATTTGCATATCAAGTAGCCAGTTGTTTATGACAGTTAAAAATGGCGACAGCAAGAGGCGTTTTCTAAGTTTTATTACTCCCCGAGGAGTCGTACATAACATAACTTAAGTTTCATTATTCGTTTTTAAACCCCACCAGTGCACATCTCAATCAGCTAATAATAATACAGAAGCAGCCGCAGCGGCAATATTGCGTCAGTTGTACGGGGTTGAATCATGCAGCGTCGCAAGTACTGTATATGTAGGAGGACCGACATATTACACAGACTTTCTGGTATTCTGCCCACCAAGAACTGTCAAGTCACGATTCGGTTACCTATCTGCCAATACTCCAATAATATTAATTATATCACTGATTACTAGAGAATGAATGTCCCCTTCCCCTATATACGCATCACTTTTTTGTCTGCCATGTCTGTACGTACGTGCGTGTATCACGTCTCACGATATAAAACCTAACAGACCTCCGATCTACATGAGATTTTTGTTGACATTTTCCTTCAGCAAGGACGATTCAGTGTGTTTTGGCGACCCTTGTGGTCAAGAGGGAGGGATTATCTCATTTTTAAATTGGCGATTTTTTGTACCCGGCGCCTCCACCAAACTCTACAATCTGTTGGTTGAGAAGCTTTGCTCCCTATTTTCAGTGCTCCCTCACCCGTAATTGTGCAAATAATAATGGCAGCAATGCTCACAATAATTACTGCTATCAGGTATACTAATACTTATACTATAATACCAATATTGGCTACCAACCTTGTATTCATAAAATACTCGTAAAGCTTCTAACATTTTTGGTGGTGTATATTGGGTAAAAAAAACATAAATTTACATTTTTAATATCAATTTGACCCGCACAGTGTTTGTTATGCGTGACAAAGCTCAAATTCTCAATGACGACACAGGTTTTGGGGAATTTTACAAACATGTATTTTTGTATTTGATTATTTATTTATTGTATGTAAATTCAATTACTTCGTTTAAACTGGTGTGCAAAGTAGAACAATATCATAAAGCTGTCGTGTCGAAAGTTATAAAAAAAGTGGTCTATTTAACCAGCTTTTCTCTAAAAGAAGGTAAAATACTGAAAGGTTTGCTACAAAGTTCTATCGAGGTAAAATGTTTTGTTCGATTTGTGTCAAAGTTCTTGGCCATGTCTGTGAAGTATATAAACTAAGACCTGTTGTGCTACTAGCGTGTTCTATAGCCCGTCAAGACAATTAAAACAAGTAGATTGAGTTGGAGGGAAATTCCCACAGCCATTCTCGAAAATTCCCCACACACCCTCACTACTTGAGAAAAAAGTAAATTGGGTTTTCGGAAAAAACAAGTTGAAGTGGGGGGTCACGGGTAATGCTTTTACGAGCATCTTGGGTAATATAAAGAAAATGAAAAACACTGTCTCCATGCACGTTTACACGAGGAGCTCGACGCCGCCGATTCTTTCTATTTGTCCCCCACCCCCTCCCACCACCCGTCCCACCCCCACAATTCTTTCAGACTTATTGTATCTCAGTGGTGGCCAAACCGATTAGGCCAACATAGAAACTTCATACTTATGTCAAGGATAGTCTATTCTTCAAACTTTATCAGTCAAACTTCCTAATTCTTTGGCCACCATAGTACAAACAATAATATTTCTCCAACATTTCTTACATAACTATAATGCTTCCCTAAATGATAGGCGTTTGATTGGTGAGAAACTGTTGTGCCGATAGTAATTGCTTGTATCCCACACTGAACCGTCTGGATATGTAGAAGTGAAACCCCAACAATTTTAGCAGGGTGATAAGCGCCAGAACTACAACAACTTTTACATTCATAGTCACACAATAGGTAACTTAATATTACCACAGTTGACTCACATTCGCAGGATAAGACACATTTAAACCTTATATAATAGTATTTACAAGTGGAAAACGAAAATACGGACTTCTCTGTCCCATGGACGAGGATATAATAAAGTCTTCTGTATATACATATAAAATAATATGATGAATGCGAATAAGTAAAATAACGCAAATTAAAAATTAATCTGGCAACAATAATGTTCTACTATAGTTATGCATTCAGCAAATCCAAGGTGCGACACAATTCGTAGAGTTGATAGTACAAACTTAGGATAATTTGGAGATTTTTTTCGGTATACACTTTCACTCACTGCAAAATTAGATTCTACCTTGACCAAGCTAACTTATATAATTGTACTTCTCGCTCTCTGTTATTTTAAATTCGCAATTTAATTATGTATACTTAACGTTGTAACAAATAATTACATACGACGTGAGGTGTTTAACTATAACTTGCATTATTGTACTCTACAATATCAATTTCACGCACGGGAGTGTTCCACTGCTGATTGAAGTCTTGAAATAATTGTTTGGTGAATTCCTCTGAAATACACGTCGTTTGTTTAAATCTAAAATTGAGGTTTAACGAAATTCCACTAGGATGTTTGAGGGTACCCTGATAATTCGTGCCCAAATGTGTTCATCAATTTTTTTTTATTATTATTATAAATGTAAAATGTCACCATATTTTATGCATATTTATCCCTCAGCTGTGTCATGTCAATTATTGTTCATCACACATATCTTATGCAAGTTGTAATTGTTTTCCGATATTTTATACACGTCATATAGCAGTTACACACTTGCCCGTTAGATGGCTCCACGTCGGGTCTTCTTTATAGTTAGTATTTTTCCCGCTAGAAGTAGTTACCGTAGATCGTGCGCCATGTTTGCACACCCCTTACCCTCGACTCAACGGTTATTTGTTTCTTGCTGTCCAATCTAAGAGAATAACAGGGACGGATTTGATTGCGAGGTGATAACTCACTCAGCCAGCAGCCATTGGGGCTTTAGGTTCCAGATGAAGACTTCAAACTGATGCTGCTGCACTTGGTGCATGCATGGACCCGTTGCAGATTGATTACTATACTTATTGAAGCCACGTTCGGTTGAGAAACGAGTAGAGATTTGGCACTAGTCTACTTACTACTCCACTCCCACGGCGGTAATACTTACGTTGGATTGCGTACTTAAAATACACTTTATTTTTAAAAGAGTGATTATTTTTGTAGGTATACAGCGTACACCGTGGATAAATTGTAAAATTAAAATATATAAAATAACTCTGGAAATGTACATGAATGTAAAAACGCTACACTTGCAAATAAGAACCCTGGCGGATTTATGACTACGTTGAAGGCAAAAAATATTTATTAATTTTGAGAAGAATTTAATGATTTTAACATCAATGTTAAACAGGTTCAATCTATTATAAAATGACATTTATACGTAGTTTAATGTACTTTATGGTGATTGTTGAAAGAATCAAACATTTTTCCTGAACAATCGTGATTTCAGAATAATTATTATATGCAATATCATTCATTAATTCATTCATTAATTTCCTATAAGTATTATAGGTTGCATTATATTCTTATGTTTTTCTTATTTTGTAGATAAGCTTATAACGGGGGATATTAGGTCCACCAACCAGAGACAATGACGATATTATTCAAGTGGTTTCCAACATTTACAGCATATCATTGACAAATTAGCTATTTTTTAAAAGTTAGAATTGCTCAGTTCATCAAAGTAGCATTGCTCACTTTCCAATTCCCTATTGTACTCCCTTCTCGTGACTTACTATTCTGCCCGCACAAGATTAAGTTATTAATCTTGCAATTACAGGGATGCATAAATAGATAGTGAAGAAAGCTGTAGCCAATGCACGATAGCCTGCAAAAAACTGTTGCCTGTGTGCTAATTGGTAGGCATTGTATGTAAGTAGATTGCCAAGATACAAGGTCGTAAGAACGACCTGTCGCCTGTATAGTCTCGAGCTGTGGGAGCAAGACATCTTCGGCCACTTCTCGCTTGGCTCGGCTTAGATATTCCGTTATAATTCTCGTACACTCAATTAGAATATTTATCAGCTGACGAATGTTACCATCTATTTACGTATCAGACATTGCAACTTATACGAATAACGTAATGCATGCTCTTTGGGCAATTTTCAGGTACGCACGTTCGTGCAGTACTTTATTTTTTAATTAATAATTTGATTAGTTGGCATAGTAAAATTTGTATACAGTTATCTTTATTTTATTTATCTAGTTGACATCTATCATTCAGCTATAAAAACAATTATAATTTGAATGGTCAGCCAAATCAAAGTTTAATTCCAGAAATGCACTGTATTATTTTTATACAATTATCTTTATTTTATTTCATCTATAGTTGACGTCTATCATTCAGCCATAAAATCTATTTTACAAACAAATTTGTGTGTGGTATACATTCTGTACTAACAAAATAATTAGTGGTGAGATGGCATGCAATATTTGAACATACTAAATATTTTACCACAAATCGTCCGAATATCACCTGTTATAGTTACATCAATCCGTAAAATGCATGATATTATAGACAAATTGAAGAAAAGTAGGCCTACTAAAGTGTATCATTGTTCTTCATCACCATTATTTCCCTGTTAATTGAGTTACTCTCGACGTTTCGATGGCCACGTTGTTGTCATTATTCAAAAGAAAGCTGCCAACGATACGTCTTGACCCATCACCCACACCGATTTCATATTAAATTAATGTTATACATTTAAAGATTTGCAGAAATTATCAACTTATTTTCTTTAATTCTCCATGTTTCATGATGCCAGTTCATGACTGATATTATAATTGGTAACCTGTCTCATCCAAAGTTCAGCTATTTTCTTTCCTGCCTTTATACTAGCGTGGTAATTTAATGTAGTGTAATTTAATTTCCTATTCAGTCCATTGAGATACACATGGTACACATATTGGATTTTATATACATAACAATACAAATAAAACACATACCACATAATATCAATTACAAACACATACAAATGATTATTATTGTTATTATTATTATTGTAAATGCACCGACAAATAATTGCAAAGATGTGGTTGAAAATACTACGTTTTCTCAAGCAAGTACTTTTTAATGTGTGTTTATTTGTGTTTTGTATTTTTATGGGAAATTATTGTGATTCTGTTATATAATGATTGTTTGAAGGACGGAATGAAAATATTATCTATATTTCTTGTGTGCTGAGCATGAATGTTCGAGTTTGTGGCTTGTGCAACCATGTTCATGTAGGATTCGAACTGAGCTTAAAGCTTCATACATAATAGCGGCCACTTTGCCTTTCGAGTGTTGTTTGAATGCAATTCTCCATCACTTGACGCTTATATTTCCAAAGGACATAACGTCGGTTGATAACATCTCCCAGAAATGATGTGTCGGGTTTAAACTGGCCGCAATGGTCTGAGGGTCAGTAATGGTTATTATCCGCTAATTTCCTGTTCCAACCCCCTCCTCCTACTATCTTAACGACCCTGGCGCCCCTGGTGTTATACCTCTCACAGGTTGCCAATAAACCGACGCGGAATTTATAGAGTGGAAAAAACGAGCGTATTACAAATTCACATTCAACCAGAGAATATACTACTGTTCATGAAAAATATGATATCGTGTTAAGCGGCGAAGGCTCACCCTTCACATGTTTGTGTTGTTTGAAAGCGTTGACCTCTCGTTTTTTGTATAGTACTGGCCGCTCAAAATTGAGACTATGCATAACAGAGTAAGGAATAACAAAAGAGAAGCCGACATGGAAAATCAAAAGAAAAATATATCCAATTAGCACGTGAGTAATAATCGTAGATTTAGTGGGTTCGGCGCAATGGTCATTAGTCATAGAGTAGGAGAGATGACCCGCCATTATAGTGCTCCCTGGTGCACATATCCAAATCACACTACGTTGTCACGTAGTTACCTAATAGAATCAAGCTTAATGTACTACCTGCTTGCATCAACCGCATTTACACGATCTATGTTTATCGTTTCCTTACATTCCCTACAAGTTAATTGATTTATCAAAAATCTAATTACACTAATTAACCTTGGTTGTACTTATTGGCGTCATCAATAAATCTATGAGCAGATTTCTTCTTCTTATTTGAGATACTTCTTAAGATTTCCAGTGTCTAAATTGTGTTAAAGGCTGGGGCAGCGAACACATGATTTATTGTCTATACTTTAACTTTATACTCTATAATTCTGATGGTTGTGGTTTTGGTTCCTGCCACCGGCAAACCCTAGCTGAGATTGAGTTCTCAACCTCGACAGGTACCGAGTTTACAACAGATTTTATAAGTAACTTCCAAAATAGTGTGACTGGCAAGAATACAAAAGAAGCAGCTTGTAGTTGTTTATTTTATTTATTTATTTATTTATTTATCGACTATCCCTAAGGTTACATAAATGCACACAATAAGTAACAGTAATGAAATACATTTTTACATTGTAATATGACAACAATGTAGGGCCTATGTAGTGAACAAAGTTCAACGTGATTCCTAATGTTCATTAAAAAAAGTGAACCACTATTAATAAATCTACTAACTATATTAAAGGAGTGATCAGGGACAACAAAACACTATGTGCATATTTAAAACTTTTTTTCAAGATAAAGGATATTAGTTATGAATCAACACATCAACATTGAGAAATTCTTTAGTTTTCATGTTTCTTACAAATTGTGATATGCTTAAGAAGTAGGTTGTAGATCTTAATATATTATTCAATTGTCTTGTAGGTTGTATTGTGTTGTTTAGTTGATTGCAGCTTTCGGTAAGACTTTAATTCAATTCAATGTAATGGTGTGCCGTACAATTCAGCAGTTCATCACTGCCGTAGCAACGTTTTGCACACCACAACAGCTGTATTTCAATAATATAATCACACAAGCTAGACAAAAAAAACAGGCAAGTGCGATATATGCTAGCAAGTTGTAGTAAAACGCCTGTTTAATTTGATAATGTACAAGACTAATTGAATTATAACAAGATGTAGTATCCAGATACAGATATCTGTTTTTCTACTTCAAAATTGAAGTGATGTTGATAGTTGTTTATATAACACATGTCTGGTATACGTCCAGCGGCTACGTCGAGAGACTATAACGCCATTGATTGTCGCTTGCTGAAGCCACTGGTTTTTGCATTACTATTTGTTAATCGTCGAAACAAACACATGGATTCGCAATAATGTGTGAACCGATCAAAAGTGGTTGCAACACACACACACACATTTGTAACTAATGCATTTCTCTCTCTCCAAACCATGCTACTTGCACCTACATGATTCTATTATGGTCGCGGTCATTATTTAACTAAGAGATCGTCCATAAGACTGACCACGCACTGAATAAACAACCTTCGTTAATAAAGTTTTTTCATTCTCCAAACCGGAATCGGTGGCGAGTCATTTAGTTGAAAACCGGCCTCCCATGCGCGAAAGTTGCCGTCCGCTCACTGCTTTAGAGTTTAGACCAGCTTTGAAATATTATCTAGTTTCATAAGAGTATTTTCCTTAATTCAGATGGATTGGTCTTTGGCAAATAAGTAACACTAACACTAATTGTATTGGTTTTAAGAATCAGATGAGGTGATTAACAAGATAAAATACAACAAGCGATAATTTGCAATGGGATTTTTATTACCTTGCGTAAAGCCATTAATGTCATTCCAATAGAAAAAGATTATTGAGACATCGTCGAGTGACCTTGGATATACAGACCGTGTTGTCTGGATTGTGGACAGTGGACAGTGCTACCACTACCACCCTCGGAAAGATTTATACAATTGAATACTCCTTCCTCAATTACCGTCACTGCGGCCAGATTGAATGGCTCGTTTTGCAGCACTCGGATTGTGCAGCGTGCATTTTTGATACGCATCATATGAATACATCAAATTCACACGTATGAAGTAGGATATTTATGTTTGTAGCTATAACCGTATATCAAGGCGCCAGACCAGCTATAGGAGACCTGGGTTTGAGGCCATTTTGGAATAAGTTTTGACTTTTGGATGTGCATCCGGTCAGGGATGTATCCATTACATTGCTGCAAATTGTATTATTAAGCCTCATTTGTAAATGAGTTTTTTTATGGTATATAATATGATAAGCGTTAAATATAAATTAATAGTAGAAATAAAATAAATAATCCCTATTACTATTATACGATTCATATTGTAGCACAATTATAAATTTTCAACCAAAAATATTCCTATTATTAGTGTTATTTGACACAAATGTAATATGTATTTATCCAGTGTCCTATAGTTTACTATTTGAAGTTGCCAGAAACTACATACGAATAACATTTAATTTAATTTTTCATTGCAATTGTCTAGCCCTGGACTAGAACGTGAAACGCGTAAAACATTTAATGTGAAATGATGCAGCTTTCTCATCTTGTCTTGGTCTTATAAGGAAGCTGAGACCAAATGCAAATATTCGTCAATAATTTAATTTATTATGCATTCTGTGACATTTGTTTCCAGTTTCATTTCCGTTCACGACGTAACTTACTATTGTAAACAGTAATTCATTTCGTGTGTAAAATACATTCGTTTTCCCAGCTAAGGTGCGGGTATTAAAAGCTAATGCAATTCAAGCGCATCAATTTGCGAATCCGACGTGGCATTATATTATCATTGTTTGAACAGTAAGTACCTTACTACGGCAGCACAAGGAAGACGGATAAGTTATTGGGTAATTTCGCCTAGCCTGAAATGTAATGCATCCAATTAAAGTTGCTGTTTGCTCATCTCCGAGTTTCGCTTATCCCGTGATGTTAAGCCTAATTATTACTACTACTACAGTCACACGTAAGGAAATCAAGAACCAGTATTTCAGTCCTCTAGGCACATTACTCCACACTGTTGGCTATTAATCGAGCACAAAATATAGTCTTCTATTACGGATCGATTTACCAGATGTTTGTTGTTTTGTATACCGGTACTGTTTGGGTAAAATTGACTTAACTTCATATGCAATTCTTTATAGTAAATGAAATATTGTGCGACAATGGCTTTTAATATTCCCCATATTATTTACGTAATATTAACATTTTCTATTATAATAAGTTTTATAAAATTTAGCATTATACATTCTTCAAGAAAACACACAATACATAGGATCACATGGCGTGGAACTGCATAGGTCCAGGACAGCGTTTTCAAGCCTACATTTCTTTTTTGTATACGGTTTTATTGGATTCATATTTATAGCTATGCAGCAGTTTTGTAGATGTCTGTTTGTATTCTTCTTTAATCCAATTTTAAATTAAAGTTTGTTTTATTCCTTCATGTTTTTGTTGTTCTACCATAACTAGGGTTTGAAACGAGCGACGCAATCATAATCAATTCGTCCACCTTCCATATATAATACAGGGGAGATTTTGAAAGTCCACGGTAAGGGCGGCATCCAACACCACCCTCAACCCTTTATGCCACAAATCGATAAAGTACCCTACGAAGTTTAAGTTTCAGCAAAGGATTAGAAACCCTCCATTCTTTTCAAGTGGCTCGCGCAATTTCTTTACCGTTTGCCGATTTGCCGATAGTTACCAGGGAAGTGAAAACTGAAAACAGCCACGATGCTTCTTGAAGTGAAACGTCTCTTTAATTGTTATAATGTGAGTCTTAGAGGTAGTTGAGGGGTTGAATAGCAAAATGTAATATACAACTGAAATAATTACTTCCTTCATAATGAATAGGCCTATGTCTTCAACAACAACAATTTCTATAATAAATAAAAGTTATATAAATAATATGTTATTATTGGCGATTTCTTTCAGGTTTCCGTTTGCTTATAAGTTTTAATTTACCAACGTTTTTGACAAATCTACCTGTCCATTATGACGGTAAAAATACTATGAAAGTAAAACGAAGAGTAAACTAGCAGCACTAAGAAAGAATATAAAATACAAAAGTCACTGCAACTAGACATTACGCATTATACATTGCATTACGTTGGAGATCTTTGAGATGACCTCGGTATAGGCGTTTTGCATGTGGAGCTTCCGGTTTAGGTTGATAAATTAAAAGTAATTTGTACAAGGTAACCAGTACGAAATCATTATGACATACTAAATCAGTGAAAACCTACTTAATAAATAACACAAACTTGTCAGGGTTAAAAGCCAAAGAACGACTTCTAACCTATAGTAATTGCGTTGAATGATAACTTTCCAAGTCATTTAAACAACATTGTTTCAGTCAAAGGCGACGTAAATTCCAAAAGGGTGTTCTATAATCTTGATAGTGAACACACGACGTCGATCTATCATAAAGCATAACTGCATTTTGAATATAAGTGTTGATACTAAGCTTATCATTTATTGCTGGTCATAAAGACCACAATGCGTGTTATTTGTATATATTATTGTTCATTAAATTGCATTTTTAGTTTTTACTCATTTCCTTATTTTATTTCTTGCCAGGTGTTATAGGAAACGCTGATGCCTCAGTAACTTCATCAGCTTGAATGAGGGAGGTGTATTTTCTCTCTCTCCCCCTCCCTCCCTCTCATGCCGGGATATTTATAGCGGCTTTAAGGGGTTTGAATTCTCCTACAAATCCTGATGAATGGTCAACTGGAGGCTTAAGGAAACCTTTAACACAGCGAAGACTTCTTGTCATATATATATTTGCATCTTGTTATATTTTATCTTAATATTTAAACCTTCCTCTCGATTACAGCAAAGCGTTTGGTAATGTTTATCTTGCGAACGGGGATATCTTATTTTGATGTTTGCTCGGTGGAAATGCCTGCTAAAACTCAAGACACCGGTGATTCACCATGGTAATACAGCCTTTGCAAAGATTATAGTCATTTGTTATTTTAAAATGTTTGTTTGTTAACACTAGGTATTAGGGTAAACGATATACGAGCTTGAATCCAAGATGGTTGACTTTCAACGCTACGACTAAATATACATCGTTATACCATCAAGTTAGGTACCTTAGCTTCAACTCAAATACGAATATTTTGCGATTTATTTTCTTTCACTCAGTTTTTGAGGTATACATGGACTGTTGGCTAAATTGAGCTTATATTTATTGCTATCAGGTAGTGTAATTGTTTCTATTGATCTAATATTCCTAAACATACAGAAGCTATTAAAGAACGTTCACTCATCTTATGACTACAATGCATCCGAAATTGAGAGGAATTATTAAAGACTGTGCAATTGTATCTATTGATACAAGTAGAGTTAGTATTTATATATACACCTAAGTACACATAGTTTGTGTTTATATAATACACCCAAGTATACACATAGTTTGTGTTTATATAATACACCCAAGTATACACATAGTTTGTGTTTATACAATACACCGAAGTAATACTTAAACTATTAAGAATTAAACTATTAAGAATTGTGCACCAATGTGTATTTATATAATCTTTAAAGACACTATTAGAAATTTCGTTTGATTTTAATGTACCAAGGGAGGGGTACAGTACACACATTCTATAGAGGACTGTGCACTTGCCATATCTTGTATATTTCCTGGCTGACTGAATATCGCTCCTGAAGGAATGTATAGGCTACGTGCGGTGACCGACCAAGAGTTAGCTGCATGGCATCGATGACTTGGGGCCGAGGTCTTGGCAACTCTTTCCATGTTTTGCATAACCTGGCATCTTCGATTTAGTTAATTTTCGTCTCATTTGAATTTCCAATTTTTAAATGTTCTCTCTAGTCGGGGTCCCCGGCCTGTATGATGCGTGTCCAGGCTGGCTCTGACGTGATCGCCGTTGGGGATTAATATACAAGAATGTTGTTAAATGAGCCAGTGCCTAATTTACTTTCTTCTTCTTCTTCTTCTCCTAGGTAGGAGGCTACAGAAGCTTGTACCTCCCATATAATCAATATTTCCTTTTTTATTGTCCCTAATAGTAGAGCTTTGATGCCATTTAGACAGAATACATGATTTAATATTTATTACCAAATATAGTTTAATTACATGATAATGGTTTGATTTCACAACTTCACTAATAAGTCAAACGTGAAATCAGTTCACTGCAAACATAGAATTTGACATTTTGGTATACCCTACAGTGTTGCCGTTTTTTGTGATTACAAATATCTTCTCAATTAGTCTCGTTGCATAACTAGAGATCGAACCCATTTATATTAAATCATCGTCAATAGGAGATAGTATCCAATGCAAGTAACAGTTGAAAGTATAAATCTACCTGTGAGTTTCATTGGCAAGCGTGATGTTTTCTGTTCGTGTAGTAGGCTGATTTGCTGGGTCACAGTGTGTGTAAGGTAGGTTTTCTTGCGTCAGTTCGAAATGATTAACCGTTGTACCTAAAGGTATCCGAAGGCCGAGTTCTGCTTGAAATTTGAATGGACCAATCAGAGATCAGCTCGTTAAGTATGGCGACCGAAAATTTAAGATGTTCTTCTCTTCGTGTGTATGCTTTAAACATGCCTAGCCTACAGCAAGACCCACGTACAAAATATACGTTCACCACAAAAACAGATTATTAAAATCAGTGTTGTTAGATTATCTATGTTAAGCAGTATTTCTACAGACCGGGGGTTTGGGTGGGTTACCATTCAGTAAATGTCGCTAAAACTCAAGACATAACTAAAATTCTAATTTATTCTGCTCTAGAACTGGCCAGGTATTTTTAAACTTGAACTATCTGTTTGTGGAAAGGATATTGTCGCTTATGTTATTTCGGCATATTTTCGTACGTACGTTACAATGTACAACATAATTTAGAATTAAATATATATTTACCAAAAAGGCGGATTAGTTTTGAAATATTATCAAAGTCTACACAAATAGCGTCAGCTTTGCTAGATGGCAGATATAATTAATTAGGTAAATAACTAATTCGCGTGCGTAAAGACCAGAGGTGAAAACGCAAATTCCGCTCGGACTCGGTATCATTATTTACACACAACACAATGCAATCCCGTGTGTATTCTCGCTATTACTTTTACCTTCAGGCATCGAATTCCTTATGATTAAATGAGTAAGACTTATGTTTAGAATTATTTTTTACATTGGTTATGGGTATCGCTTTAAATGTGATTTAATTTTACTCGAATGCACAACATAAATCAATTTGTGCTTGTGATTGGTTCAGGTTGCCGTGAGTGTGCTGTTTGTTTAGTAACAAGGCTCATCTGTCCTGCTGTATGTTTTGTAACACGATTGTGATGTGCTGTTACGCGATGCTTGTATTTTAACACAGTTTGTACTTCTTTACCGTCCTGTGTATTTTGTTACGATTATATGCGGTGATGTGTGTTTTGTCTCCATATTGTTTTGTGCTGTTTGCTGTATAACTCGGCTTTATTGTGCTGTTTGTTTTGTAACTCTGCTGTCCTGGTGCAGTTTGTTTTGATAGACCACTGTCCCTATTGTTTGTAATGTGTCTGGACTGTCGTTTGCTGTTTCCTCAATGGTTGGAGTGTAATACTAATATACAGTTTGTTTTGCGTTCAGACTGTGAGGTTTGATTTTTAACACAATTGTCCTATCCTGTTAGATTGTTTGTATCTATGCCGCCCTAAGCTCCATACTCCATACTGTCCTGGGCTGTTTGTTTATGTCCATACTGTTCTGTGATCCTAATTGTGTGGTCATACTGTCCTGTACTGTAAGTTGTGTGGCCATACTGTCCTGTATCTTAGTTGTGTGGCCATACTGTTCTGTGAACTTAGTTGTGTGGCCAAACTGTCCTATAATGTTAGTTGTGTGGCCATACTATCCTATAATGTTAGTTGTGTGGCCATACTGTCCTGTACTGTTAGTTTCGTGTCCATACATGTACTGTGGAACAGTGATATGCTTTTTTAACACGACTGAACTGTGTTGTGTGTTTGTTTTGTAGCACGGTTACAGACATACGGCACTTCTAGCTTTTAACAAGGTAGTACTGTAATGTTATTTTGTAACACAGTAGTACTGTACTGTCAGTTGGTTTTACGGTTGTCCTGTGCTACTAGTTTCCAACCAGACTGTACCGTGTGAGGTATCGAGTAAGGGCGGAGACTTCCGAAAGATTTGTCTGTAGAACATCTTAATTTTGAAAGTTTTGACGTAGCCATAACTCTCTGATCGTGTCTTGTCTTGTGTGGAGTTGCAAGTACCCATGCTAACTGGTCATGTGAACGCTGCCCGGAGCCCTGCTATAAAGTATGATGCCCGCTTCCTTCCATCCCTGATTGGAGCTACTATTCATCATGCCCGAACACAAACACTTCACATTACCGACTGACGGTGGAGCCAGGCCACGACGAACTCGCTAGCACCGGTGCTTACCTGTTGAGATTCGCTTTTCGAGGGACTAACTAGAAGTGATCTGGTTTTTTGGATTGATAATGTTTGATTGATTGACTTATCACGACAATTCTGCATTTCGAAGCGAACTCGAGCAGGGCGTTTAGTCAGTCTACATTCCTAAGAAATATCTTTATGTTATGCGGACTAAAACAAATTGTTGTTGTTTAATTTAAAAGTTAAAATTTTTAACTTATTATTATTATTATTATTATTATTATTATTATTATTATTATTATTATTATTATTATTATTATTAGTATAATTCATACAAGTGCTTCTATAGATCATAATGACACCCCTCATCATTATGAATCTAAACCAAATATATCAATGGAAATGTACAAGAGTGCTGTGAGAGGAAATACGGATTGAAGTATTGTAACATTTTGTGATTTCTTCTGAAATATAAACGATCACACTGAACGAAAGAAAATAATTGTATGCATGCCCACAACGCACACATTGCATGCTTAATTATTTTGTACTTTTGGAAAATATTGCACATGGTAATATAATGAGAGTAACGATAAAAGTAATGTTAAACGTGCTTACCAAAGTAACCGGTAGTAAGTTACTTGTTTTTGGGCGAATTTTGGTCTTCTCATCCCCATCTTCGTTCACCTACAACACACTGAGAAATGATTTTAAATTCCTTGAACATTTTCTTGACATTTGTGAAAGCTACGAACAAAATACCTGCAAATGTTTTGTCGATTTTTTTTACTGCGGAGCATTGAACTTTCTGTCATTGCACTCAGATTTTTTTTTTTTAGGTTTTATGACCAGGTTAGGTAACGTTATTTTTTACTTACCTGCCCTTACAATTACGCAGAAGACCTTGGTGCGTTCCACCGAACGAAGTTTGCTCATTCCGTGTTGGAAAGCAGCTGCAAAGCACACTCTGCCATTCTGAGGAAAGAAACGTGAATAGAATTTTAATTTTGACCCAAAAGTGCAAACGTTGACACTGTAGAAGTATATTGTGAGTTGTAAGCCATCTTAGTATAGCGGAAGTAATCTGAAAGATATTAGTTCGATTCTCACCTCTATTGTTTGTTTTTTTCAAATTGAACACAATGTGTATACTGAGCTAACATTTTACATTATACCCAGCTTCCTAAAGACACAGATCTCCTTCATCGTACCCAGGCAAGTGAAGGGTTAGTTAAGCTCTGGTCGGGTGAAAATGTTGAATTTTATAATAATTAAAATAATATCACACGATAAACACTTTTTTGCGCCAACATAAAAAGACGAGTGGACACAGTGAGGCATGAATGCGTTGCAGACTATCGATCCAATGTACGAGAAAAAAATTATAATATTTCACGCGGTGAAGTTTGTGAAAATGCTGTAAGTGAATGGGGCGCAGGGAAGGAGTGTAGGGATCTGTGCTGTGCGGGCAGAAGGTATGCTTCGACGGCGTCATATGGATGAGCATGCTCCCTGGATTACCCTCATAGACCTATCACAATCACAATAGATGTTACTGTTTCACAAATCACAGGGGAATGGTTTTGTAAATGTTTTGCAAGAAAATATAATCATAACAATAACATAAACGTGAATGTACACGGATATGTATATGCGCGCGCGCACACGTACACGTACACACATATACATGAACGCGCACACGCGTGCACTCATACCATCACTCAAAAATAATTAAACAAACGCGCATATACTCGCACATATAAACCGGAGTGTGTGCACTCAATAGAGCATGCACATTTACACACAAGATCACAATACATACATACCACTCACAAAAACGCCCATACACGCACATACAGACAAGTACGAACGTGGATAAAATGTTTTCAACATGTAGGGTACAAGCTACACGCGCGCACTCGCACAAGCACATACACACGCGCACTCACTCCTCTTTGTCGGCTTGTTTTGTTCACCACTTTGTTCAACCCCCGAGTGTAAGTTTCGAGAGTCGCGGATGGGAATGACAGAGAGTTATGGAAGAAGAAAGGAAGGAAGGAAAAATATGAAAATCTTTGGAATGGAAAAGGGAACGGTGGGACAGGGCGTGTGACAATCGTTGGGAGGGGGTGGGGTGGGGGGGGGGGGGATCACTACGCCTTGGACACACTAGAAAAACAATCTTATCTTTGAACAGCACCGCCATGACCCCTACTCCGACTATGTTCACGCGTGCCTCACCAGTTACCACTTCCACCACCACCAACTATACTATACCACTAACATTAACATTCAAAACGTGTGCGTTGCATTCTGGTAGTGAAGTTACTTCTTTAATGTTTAGTGTGTACATACTTTTGAATGCAATTAAATCTAGACAATTCTTGTAGGATGTAATTGTCACGGGTGTTGATTACCATCATGTTGACATGCACGTCTCTTCTTTGAAACAATAATATCATTCTGAAATCTTAAAAACATTATTGCACTGTGTTTAAAAACGGCATTGTCTCCTAGATTCTGGTTGCAAGAAACTAGAACACTTTCCTACAGCAAAGTGTCGCATATTTTAATGTTATGTTGAAAATAATTAAGGTATCCTCTGATGTCGTTACGAGGGGCCGAGATTTGAGGTTTTTCTCATCCTAATTGGGACTGGTTGCGAAATTTAGAGTCTCGAGGAGACTAACAGTGTAACTTGGGATTCTAGGGATGGTGACTGTAATGGTTCACAATGAACCAACCAGTGGGCTATGTCACCGTTTACGAGGAAAAAAAAAAATTATACCAAAAGTCCAACAGTGTAACATGGGGTTCTACTGAGGGTGCCGTGGTGATAATAAACAAACAGCCATTAATTGGCTCTAGGTCTCGCCGTTTACGAGAAAATTACGAAAATAGAAAGTATAGACAAGGAGCCCAACAGTGTACTATGTGATTCCAAGGATGGTGCCGTTGTGATCACAAAAACCTAGTATTTAGATTTAGCTGTGACCGTTTTCGAGAAGGGTTCGAGTCCCAACTGCGATAGATTGTATACCTCACTTGCTTCTAGATTTAAATAATATCCGTTTTTCATTCCTTGTAACCTATTGGTGGGGTTATAGCGAAAGGTCAGTGTTCGATTCTGATAGGAAACCCTCAAACCAATTTTGTTATTTAAAATTGGCAATAGCGACTTAATAGTTGGGCACGATTCTCCCTCCGGTGAAGCTAGTATCAACAAGGCCTATTCAGAACAACTTAATTCAATGTATTATGTGCTTTATTGCTAGAACGGTTCCAAAGTTTCACACCTAATCCAAGTATTGATGAATTTTAAGTCCATTTCAGAGTAACTGTTAACAGTTTTCTACCTGAAGCGGGATTCGAACCGGGGTGTAATGGAATATCTTTACCCCCGGCGGGACATTACTACTCTACGAGTTCGCTCGAGGCTCCTACCCTAACCAACCCCCTAACCTAACCGGTTTCCCCGCAAAGTGTGGGAAGTAGTAATGACCGGCTTTGGGTAAGAATATACTATCACACCTGTCCAAGATATTTCCTCACGTGTAAGATTCTGTTTTCTGACGTTCTCTTGTCTCTTTGTTGCAGGTGAGTGGTCTTGACTCCAGCATGGGGCGAGCTCTTCTGTGGGGGAGACTTTATCGAGTGACCAAGTGTACCGTAGTCGTAAGTAGTCTTAACTACATAGTTTCCGAGTGCAAGTGCAGTGTGCATCCAATGGATTGGAGTTAGAGACATCAAGACGTCAACTCACCCTTCATACATTGCGTGAATCATACTTCATTCTTTGGTAGTTCTTGGCCTTTCCTTGTTGATCGACGACATGCGAAAAATGTGCTTGTAGAATATTAAAAATAATCTACAACGGATTTATATTTTTGTGCTACGGATGAAGTTAACATATTCAATGATGCCAAATTTGGAAAATATATTCGGAGCCCAAATTTGTCGAGACGTTAATTATTTTTCAAAATTTTTATAAGAACCTTCGTTTCTTTCCTAGAAGTAAGTCTCCAATGTGACCAAAAGTTATTAATATCATCTACGAAAAGTACTTCGTGCTAAGCATTCTGGTGGCGGGCCTTAAGAGGCGAGAGTACGGAAGATTTATTGCGAAACGTACGGTGAACACAGGCCTGCTGCTTAGCCAGCGGAAGATCTTGATGTTGTGATAAATAGATTTGAAACTCAGGCACATAATTTAAACCAGTGTGAATAGAAACATTGGCAGGCTCTATGTTCTCATATTTCTAGCAAGTACCCATGTTGGTACCCCGCTGTGACAACCTTACCTCAACCACTATATGCAAATAAAGGGCATATTATTATACTCAATAACTTCCACAAAGATTATCATGCAGTCGGCGTTTGCCTTCTTGGCAGCTTTATGCTAAATATGTCGTGATTTTTGACTTGAAAAAACTACCTGATATTAAGAAACATTTCCAGTAGATGTTTTTACATTTATATTTAATGGGTGGAATGGTGTTGAGTGGAAGGGTTGGAGATAAATCAATATTCCTTCACGACTTATTTTCAATAAAAAAAAACTCCCAAGCTGAAAATTGGCAGAACGGTTTTTCGATTTTCGATATAAATCTGTATGCCTACTAAGGATATAAAGCTTTTATAACATACGCTATTTTGATAGCATACCAAAATACCGATACAACTGGCTTACAGCAGACCGAGTATGGAATAGCGATACGATGGTATACACCGTGTATATAGCTGGTACGAAATACCAAAAATATTGCTAAAAACCTTATACTGACCGCGATGAAATACATTTACTTGTCTTTTCCCCCTTAACCGAGTATATTTTAACACCGATACGATTGGTGTATACACCTTACGGGCGGTGTGTGAAATACCAATAAGACCTTACGGGATGGGTAATGAAATACCAATAAGACCTTACAGGATGGGTAATGAAATACCAATAAGACCTTACAGGATGGGTTATGAAATACCAATATGATTGGGACGCCTCATGGAAAGAAGGGGTATGATATACCTCCACGATTCGCATTACACCTTAGAACGGGTATGAAATACCTTCGATTGGCATAGTCCTACACAGACAGACACCTTATTGCGGCGTCTAGAAAAGAGGCACGGACAACTGCGTTTAAATTCATGATGGATGAGCGTGCATGTTAAAATGAAATGAATTTCAGTATGAAATGTATCGATAATTTATAACTGTTATGAAGCAATCTCCCGGCGGGAAAAGCGTCTGAGTTATGAGTGCCTGGTCTTGCATGACGTGTGGCGAGGAACGACTCAATCCTAGAGTGGTTGCAGAATCCACGTGGGTATGTATCCACACATCGGTTCAGAGAGAGCCGCGCCAAACTTGGATTTCGACTTTGTATCAAATTCGATTGTGTTTTGAATGTACCATAGTTTCTTTGGCGGATTGTCTTTTCTAGCGTCCTTATTATGTGGGTTTGGAATTGTAAGAAACATTCAACAATCAACGAATTGAGTTTAAAAGAATTATAGAAATGACCTTAATTTTAGAATAAATGTAAATAAAAAATTAAATAAGGCAGGTTGAACTAAATTTTACTAAGATACATTGTTTGTTAAAAATATAGATTTGCACGTCACATATTTGCATGAAACACATTAAATGTAAAGAAAACCTTTCAGGTATAATGATGTTTCAGTTACAATTAATTTGATGAATTAGCTTTACTTCCACTAAGAGAGAGATTATATTTTTAAAAATCATAAATTTGTCTCTTTTGACTTCTGAATATCTTTAAAAGCCAAAAATAATTATTTGACACACTTTCAACAAAAATATTAATTTAAGTAAAACGTGTGTCTTTAAAAATGGATAGTTAAAACTGGGTCCCCTAGATTCAAAAGCGGCTATGTCCATCAGCGAAAAAAATACAAGTGTTTCCCATATCAGCCTAGATATTTGGATTTGGCCGGTTTTGAACCTAACTGGATAGCAAGGTCGCATCTTACAAAATAATTTTTTTTTTGTTTTCACTGATGGACAAAGCCGGTTTTGAATCTAGGGGCCTCAACTCCTTAACATAAAAAATACCCTTCTGCGTACCCTTAAAAGCTGCATTTGAAATTGATTAAACACAAAGTGTAAACAATGTATGCACAATAGCAAATTTACTAACAACATCACATGTCCCGTTTGTAGAAAGTATGAATACTCATACCCAACATCATACTTCCTCCCTCGCCCTGCACGCGGTTATAACGGATACTAACATCCAGTGAGTGGTTTGTGTTTTCTCTCTGCTTCACCACCTCTCGATTGTCTTAGCGGCGAAGAGCGTGGCTGCGTTTTAATGTTTTATACATCCATCCCTTCTCCCATTCCCCACTAATTACACCGCAAACAGCATAATTAACGTAATTAAGAAAGCCGATGTAATTGATAACCCCTCAACTTCTCAGACACACTTTAGGAACCATACTTTGGCAAACTTTCCAAATTTTAATAGACAAATGTGAGTTTAATAGTAAGCCGTATTTTAGGTTGAGAAACATTACCCACAAAAGAAACACATCATGTTGGTAAATCATTTCTTAAAATTTCTTTTTAACGTTTTCTTTGGAGTTTAGACGAGTCTTACGTTTGCTGCAGCAGTAAAGTCTACCATGTATTTTAATTAAACGAAGTCATATTTCAGAGTATCTACTGACTGCAATTCATGTTTACAAACTCTCCGAAGTCTGAAGCTCGATTCTACCCAAATACTATTCTGACGGGGGGGTTTCCTACTCATAAAGTAAAAGATGGAACACTTCCCAACCGTCCCAACTTTGACTACTCCTTATACATACCATCACAGATGTCAAAATCTAACAATAATCTAAACGTGAATCTTTAAGTATACTCTTGCACAGTTGCACTGATAATGATCAGGATTCTTTGGCAGGTGATATATCACACATTTCATCATTAACTCCAACAATCTTACACATTTGCTTGCTAGTTGTTATTTATGTTATCGAATGTTATCTGATATACATTGATAGGCCTTGAGTTTTTTCAAACGATCGGGAGACACCAGTTCGATTATATCCCTCCCCCCCCCATCCCTTCCAAAAGTGTTCCTCATCCACAGACGTGTGTGGATTCAGTCCGATTCTTTAGTTCATGGTCATTCCCTCCCAATTTTCTCACACAATGTAATGTAGTTGATAACCTGTAGACAGATTTCCTCGAAAAATTAATATTTGTTATATGTATTTATTATATAACATTTTGTACCCATCTTGGAAATTAGGTTGGGTTGATGTCGATAATTATCAAATTGTCGATTCAAGTATAGGCATATGTGAATTCTTGCGCCATCAATGTTGCCTATGCCTGGTACTATGATTTGAACCCAAGTACCTTGTTCTAAGTCTAGGAAATGTCACAATCCTACACTATAGAATATAGATTGTTATCGTTTTGTACGAAAATATCCCGGGTCAAAACGATCCCCATGTCATTATATCCCAAGCGAATATATGGCGATAAGATTCCTCAGTGTGTAGCAGTATGTACATATTTCCCTGGGATTCTAATGGCCAACTGAGATAGGAGTGAAACGCCTTAGGGATTTTATGATAGTTTGCATAGCTACCCAGCATCTGAAATCCCCTTGAAAACGAGTTTTAAAACACTGCCTGATAGGCTTACGATTATTATATATGTTGGCAAGGGGACTGCCCAAATGACGTTGTATAATGAGTTCTTATTTGCTGCATCTTGATACGTTAAGCGTTCCGGAATTCATACCTTAGGCTACTATGAGGAAATGATTGAACTATTGGATTTATAAATATTGGCATGTAACCCAATTTGTGTAGATGCAACACATTACTAAGTGTGTTTACCAATATGCACTCATATTTAAAATACCAATAAGAATCTTGCTCAGACAACCGAGGTCGTAGGTTCTTCTCCAGCGAGCGGAAATCCTGACTGATGGTATTTTCCAAAGTGTTCCTTTGACGAATGACGAATACTATACGTGAAATGTTTTGCAAAACAATTCATTTTCTCCAGTCTTATTTGTTTCCGTTTTGCAAATCATTTTGTGGCAGTTTTTTTCCCACTCTAGCTTATGTTTTATTAACACTATTCTAGGGCCTATTAACAATAATCATTTAGGTGTAATTTTATAAATTATTGATTTCTCATTTATTTGTATTTGTTACAAAATTGGTATAAAAAAAGAATATGTCTATCAACACGATGTTTTTAAATGTTTTCTTATTCATTTTTTTTTACACAATTGCTAAAATATGTATTTATTTGTTTTTCGTCTATCCTATTCAGTTATATAATAGAGATATAGTTTAATTACAAGACGATATGAAATGTTTTATTATCACATTTGAATAAATTTGGAGACTAAAAGTTTCCAAATAATTCCCCTTTTCATACAAGAAACAATCCTACACATCCGTATCCGCGCTTTCTCTGCTGAAGTTCTCCAGTCTTCTAAATTAAAAACGTTCAACTTTGCCCCTATCTAGAGGTGTGCAATATTTCTTATTTCTTGTTTCCAATGGTGGTAGTGTGGTATGAGCCATCACTCTTCCTTCACACTCTCACGTTACCTCACTCCGGAAGGAAGAACGGAACGGAGGAGAAAAATGTGACCTTCGTGCAAATTCAATTAACCCCTTGATAGAGCTCGAACACGCCACAACCTGGGAGTTGTGGGGGGAGGTGGGGGGGGGGGCTCACCCCGAGCATTGTGTGAGGCGGAACTCGTAATGGGGGGTGGGTTTCTTGATGTGTGGGGGAGGATGATGGCTTGACACACCACTGCCATAGAAAACCACTGCCCAGCTCAGATTTTGGCCAAGAAACAAAGAAAACACGGGAACAAACTGAAAGTGATTTCTTGGGTAATCTTATAGGCAGGATAAACTACTTCAATGCGGTGAGAGTGCGAGATATTAGGAGTTGAACTCTTATTTAGATAGTATAGCTAGAACTGATTTATTGATTCAAGTACTTAAAATAGGGTAACTTAATTCAGTTCCCCAATTTTATTAAAATTAATTAAACATTGCACACATTTTTGTGTAGCAAACAACATGTAAAGATTTTCTTTTCTTATCGTTGTATTTATAAATATCTCGTTTATAAAGTGATTTAATATGACTTTCGAAACATGTTCAAAAAATCGTTACGATAATAACAAGATTTAATTATGTAATGATGTTAGCATATTTTAAACTTCGATCTTAAATTATCATTATTTGGTTTTAATAACATTCTCTCTACGACATATTACTATATTGCAGGTGTATGAATGAAAAATTAAAAATGATTTAAGCATGTGATTTAAATTCAGAAATTTGTAAAAAGTATTTGACATTTTACCAATTGATAAATTACCGTAAAATATGTCGAAATTTAAAGTTGAAAGCAAAGTAAAATGTCACGTTATCGCAATGCATTTTATAAAGTGATTCGCGATCTCAGCTTTAGTACAACAAATTACGATGTCATTAAAAATAAGTAATGATTGATTATTATTATTTTAAACGGAACTGTTATTAAACATACAATTTTTATACTCAATATTCGATATAAAAGTACATTTTTAAATCTTTAAAAGTTTTTGCTACAAACTCCGTATGAAAGTAACGCAAAAGAAGCGCCAGAGAAATACATTTTATCTTCGTTATAATTTATTTTTCTTCTCCTGACCTTACCATCTCACCGCTATAAAGCCTTAGGACATAAACTCTACAGATGACACTAAATAATAAAGTGTGTTTCTCCTCGCTTTGAGGTGTAGTTATCTCCGGGGGAGGGGGGCTATCAAATTGTTTGGGGTAGGTTTCTAGATAATAATATCAAGAGTTTTATTTTCCGGTAGCAAGCCTAAACGATCGTAACTGATGTATATCAACTATTACATCACCGCGTAATAGCTTGTGAAATACATCCACCAATAAAGCCGAATATTTCTTGCGTACAGTGTGGTGAAAACGATTGCCACCATCTTGTCTTGTCACATTCGCTGACATGATGGGATATAATGCGTAGGTGCTTGTACAATTTATTTTGAAATCATACTGCAGGTTATAATGGGTTTTTACTTTCGTTCACGATATAAAGGGACATCGTGTTCAAATATGTATTATTTGTTCATCATCTCACAACACCATTATGATTGAAAATATTTTTAGTTATAACATTCACTAATTTACGATTAGTGAATTGAATTTTGAAATGAATTTTGAAACGTACCTACACTAAATTTTTGGAAGCATGTTACCAAAAGAGTTTTGACTAAATTACTAATAATTCATTATCTGTTTGTCAATAAAGTAAAACAGGTGTAAAAAAAAACATCGAAATTTGGACAAAATGTAATTAAAAATTTATTAAAAATTCTATAATAGTACTTTTCTAAACATTATCTGAAATTTTCATCAAGCACGGGTATGGGAGAACCTATGATCTGGAGCGAAGCTATTTTATCGCCAGATCGCCGTAGAAGAATAAAAAATAATAATACGTATTTTCCAACGTTAAAATCTTGATTTTGGTGGAGGTGCCGGGTAGAAACAGACAAAATTTAAAAAAAAACATTTTGACCTGGAATTCAATTCTCGTTGTTGGTGCAGGTGCGGGTATGTTTTCAAGTTTGGGTGACTCTAGCCCTGCTTCACCCGAATTCCAGGGTCACCAAAAACATTCTGTATGATTTATTTTGAAGAGCAATTTTAACAAAAAAAAACGTATGTCAATCGGAAGTCGTGTTTAGTGACGTGACATGCGCACAGTTGAAAGACGGACGGACGGACAGAAAAGTGGTGCATATGAGTTTTGTTTCTTATAATAAGAAAGTTTTGATCATTTTGCTTTTGCTTAAAAAGCTCTTAAAAAATTAGTCCTGCTAGTTAGGACTTAACATTGTTGACAGTCTACGCTTACATGGTTTATGTGAGTATCCTTATATGACAACTGTGCAATGCCTCCTATTATACAAGTGCATACGGACTGCAGGAAAGTTACTTACTAAATTATAAGTGACTACTTACATACTTGGAGGTTTATGAGGTGTAAGAAATACTTTATGTTTTAGCACCTTGCGATTGGTAACACATTCGCCACGCAATGGAAGGGGGAAGGTTATCTATGAGGATTACTTATTGTTGCATACAGCATGCAAAACTTCCATAAAAGTTTATCACAGAACATAAGATGTTGATCAGAGCACTTATCATAAGCCTTCTTCTTCTGAACCTAATTGCATAATGTTTATACATTCTACCAACCCACCACCCACCTACCCATGAATATACGTAACCGAAAGTTTATTGTGAAAATGTGTAGTGAACCCGTAGCCAAGGTCACAGGCGATCTTTTCTACGGCAGTAGATGTTGTTTGTTGCAATATTTGTGGGGCAAGTGTCCCCGATCATTGCCCTTATCATTTATCAGGCTAGAAGTAGACGATGGGGCCATAAACATCGTAGCCGTGCTTTCGAAACTGCTACGTGGTGGAAAGAGGGGGATGTCATGTTTTTTCATGAAACTGTTTCGTGAAAGACCGTTCTTGTTGAGAATAGCTGTTATAAAGTTTGGACGTATTGGTTTTTCTATTGTATACTAAGTTATATAGCAAACAAAACTTACGTGTCAATTATTAGTTGTTCGGGGGAAATAGAAGTTTGGAAAACTCTCTGGAGAATTCAAAACATAGGCTAGCTTGGAAAACATATCGCTTGTCGGGTTTGGATGCAAAATGGGCTACAATGATGAGAGTTATTTAACTTTAGTTTAACTTTTGAAATGGATACTTTATTAATATAACCGAATACAAGGGGCGAAGAAAAGGGCGTACCGGCGAAAAGTGACCCATGCTTCGATGTAAACAATAACGCTCCGTGGTGCCTCATAACAGTAAGCAAAGCGTATGCTCACGACATCTGGGTTATCCCGCATAAGGCATAAATTGGTGTTATTATCCTTCATTCTCTCATCTATCACTACGTTATCGTCTCAAATACCACAATTGCAATAATTTTAGGAGGTTGATTAATAATAAAGTCAATCGATCCAATTCTGCAAAGCTGTTCGTGAACCTGTTTTTATTACCTCGGTCGTTGACGAACAATTTGAATTTATTATGGTTGTTGAATGGGTCATTCCAGTGTAATTTATATAGTGTTTTATCTGACTGAGTGACTGAGTGAATGACTGACTGACTGACTGACTGACTGACTGACTGACTGACTGACTGACTTGAATGCTGACTGATATGATATGACGATGACGTACATGATATGACTGACTAAAATGACTCACTGACTGACATTGTACGACTTTGAAGGATGATGACTGCACTGACTGACCGTCTGACTGCTACTGCACTGCATAGCACCACTGATGCTGACTTGACGCTGAGTGACTGATACTGAACACTGCTGACTGGACTGACTGACTGCACTGCTGACTACTGACTCCTGCTGACTGCCCGACTGACTGACTCACTGACTGAGACTGTGACTGACGCTGACTGCCTGACGATGACTGTCGACTGCCTCGACTGACAGACTGGGACTGACCTGACTGACTGACTGACTGCATAACCTGTCCACTGCTCACTGACCACTACAGATGGACTACCCGTCTACTTCTCGTATCAAACACTGTCACAACTGTTCATACTCACTCACAAGGATGGGCACACCGTCTACTTCCTAGCCTCGAGCACTGTCACGCTGCCTCAAGCATGTCGGGCTTACATCTTTCCGCCTATGCACTGTCCACTCCTCACGCAGGATGTATCTCTTTCCATCAACTGCCGCCCCTCTTAAACACCCGTATTCCTGCTCAACTTGTCCACCTCCTCACTCCACCAGGATGGGCTACGCGTCTACTTCCTCGCATCAACCTGTCCACCTCCTCACTCCACCAGGATGGGCTACCCCGTCTACTTCCTCGCATCAACCTGTCCACCTCCTCTCTCCACCAGGATGGGCTACCCCGTCTACTTCCTAGCCTCGACAGCAGCAGGGGCGACGCGGCCATGCAAGCAATATGTCGGGCTTATAATTTGTCCGCCCTATGCAGAAATCCAGCTCACGTACGCGATATTGCGTTACACAAATCATCCGCCCCTACATTTTAAACTTAGCCCGGTATAAATCCTCTTTGGGATGAAGGATTGCGTGGTGGATGCTGGATAGACCCTCACCTACCTCTATTGCTATAATGTACCGGTGGCAGAATTGGTACGGAACTTTCGAATGGATTTCGTTTGGTCGCGACGAGGCTAGACTCCGTAGGTTCTATTTCCTAGGCGTCGTAAAGAAACTTTGTACAAGAAACTCATCCTTTTCGAGTTTGCAAGGTTTTTAGTCGTTTATTCATTGTATCTCCTTCCCCCTATCAATATAAATTTATCGAGATAAAAAGTTTTTTTTTCCATTCCACTTTAGCCGTCTTGTTCTTTTTGGTGGGCGTGTAGTTTCGACGGACGCTGACGCCGTAGCACTCTGCACGCTGACACAAGACACTGACGTTGATGCTACACGCTGACACAAGACACTGACGTTGATGCTACACGCTGACACCACACGTTGACTCCAGACCTGACACAAGACGCTGACGTTGATGCTACACGCTGACACAAGACGCTGACGTTGATGCTACACGCTGACACAAGACACTGACGTTGATGCTACAAGTTGACACCTCATATTGGCAAGACGCTAACACAATACGCTGACATTGACATAAAACAATGATGTTGACGTAAAACGCTGACATTAATATAACATGCTTAACGTTGACACTACAACGATGTCCCTAGGTGGGTTAACTGTTAATGTAGTATTATTTAGATTGTGGGCTGAGTGTTTCTGAAACTCAATGCCTTGTATCGCGTTTCGTCTCTCTGTTCTCGCAGCTATGTTGACCGGTTACCCCCCCCCCCCCCCCCTAAAAACCAGAGGGGAAGAAAGTTGCACGTTCTTCTGAACAATTCCCAAATATCTCGTAAATATCGGTTATTCTCCTCTTGTCTGGTGTGATACGATACACACCTTCTCCTACAGCCGCAGCTAAAAACATATTTCGTAAGGGGAAAATATCAACGCGTCAAACTCACTGTACAACTGCTCGAAATAATTTTGTTTGCAGATAACGTAATAAATCGGAAAATATTAGGATTTTCTTTTTTAAGATGACTGCATAATATTTGTGAACGATTGATGAGTAACCTATTTGAAACTTTTTGTGGAACTTTTCCTGCTTCCAGTTGTCATCCGGTTGATATGAAATTTTGCGTTATTGTCAAGCAAGGATATGGTCACTCTTCTATAGTCAAATATTACTAAACATATTGTGCATTACGATCAGATAAATTCCGAAATTTACCATTTTTTATGATTCTACAAAAATCCAAAATCCTAAAAATATATTTAAGTTATTTACATTTTTTGTAATCGTTTCAAAAAAATTGCCTCTATAGAAAACTGTATATATACATGACCAGAACATATGGGCAAAGGCTGGTAACAATCTGATGAAAGCTGGCTTTAGGAAAAGTTCCAGAAAAAAATTACTGGTATTGATTTGTTTCTAATATGTGTTATGATTTGTATTTTTTGTTTGTATTATTTATTTTGTTTCTATCTATTTAATAATCTTGACTTTTTCATTGCATAATATTTTCGAGCTTTGAGATTTTTAGTTGTCGGTAAAATCTACATCGTACATATCCTTCAATTAACAAATATATTGTTTAGTACCTTTCATTGAATTTTGTGATGTCCAAATCTTTAATCTCTTTAATTCCCGGTTATCATCTCAAATATCGAATTGTCTGGACTCAAACCTACGACCTCTCCAATAGGTTCCGTTTCACATCACTCGCCTGCCGCACACTACCTTGTATTCTCGTATACGTATTTAAATATTCTACACATAAGTTACACATTTTGTCTGAGTGGCCATGCATTTTAAGTCGGAAAGCCTAGTTGGACTCATCTTCTATGCACAACTGGGAAGCATGCTTACATAACACGAAGCCAGCTGAAGAACAATAGAGGATCAAACATGCCGCAAGGAATAGTGTGATTCACCCCTTCTATGTACAATCCACATCCTTATTGCAGTCGCACAACTAAAAAGTGTTTGGTTCATAAGTATGCCTTTACCCAGAAAAACGAGCGATTTTTATTTTAAATACTCGTTTAATCATCTTTCGAATTCGTTTTATCAATCGGTTGCATTATTTTCATATATATCTCTGTAAAATGTATGCAAATTAAATTAAAATGTGGGTGATGCTTTATTTTATATTGTGTGTACACACACATATTTATGAGTATGGTATGAAATATACTAAATAATCACACGTATTATCTGCTAGAGATGGATTTTAAATAATTTCATGATCAAACACTCATTATATGCCGGCAATTTGGTCAAAGCAATTTGAGTTAACATCATGATTGATTATATTGCACTACATTTTCTTATATTTTTATTTATAAAAGTTTTATAAGTCTTCCCAATATGTAGCTATAGTTTCAGGTTTACTGTTAAACAAAATTAAAATTTACAGAATATCTCATGCGTAACACGAGAAATTATCATTCAAAAGGTAGACACTTCGACACGGTGCTCCCTATAATCCTTACTGAAAGTTAAATGCTGTAAATGAATCTTATAATTGTCCTTGGTATTCCTCATTATCCTCAAACGTTACACTCGTTAACCCGAAGAGGGGCAAAAGTTGACCATGGACAGGTTTCTTACAGAAAATTAAAAATATGTACTCGTCTTGTCGGTAACGGGGAATGATATTATGTTGTGTTGTGTGGACGAGCGCATATATCTGATGTGAGGAGCGCAGTGAACTCTCAGATTGTCGGTAACAGAGAATGATATGGCAGCTGTGAAATATTGGACGAGCAATGCGGGTGAGCATGTCGTAATTCTCCGGCTAAAGCCTCTTAAACTCTTAAAGAAGCCAACCTCTAAAGCCCTGAAAGATGAAGGGGGCTGACCTAGCGTCTCACTTCCTGAAATAGGACGCATTCGAACTGATGATGACGCCACTTTGCGATTTTTCTCTCTGTATTTTGTTATTAACTGTTAATTTTTTCTGTCTTCAGTGTTAATCAATGAAAGCCAAAGCATTCAACACATTTAATTATTGTTGCCAAAAATATAAAGTTAACAAGCTATAAAAACTGAATCAAAAATGCATTCCTTCTATTGATATTAAAAGTGGCAATTCGTAAGCACGATTAAGTTTTAAGGTGCGAATATTTTATATTTTTATAAGTAAGTTTTAGTAAATCGAAGGGCAAAATTTACATGAACAATACATATAAAGAAATGATGTACTAATAGTATATTATTTTAACAGTGTACATGCAGTTGATCTCTTTGGAAATATGGAACGAAAGTACATATTTTAAATTTGCTATCTCAAACCAAATATATAATGTTTTTATATATTTTTCACTTGTTCATTTACTTCTACGATAGGTACCAATTTCATAATACATAGCTAAAATATATTATTTTGATATAATAAATATGCTTTAAAAATATGGCATCCTGTTAGATGATTTTCATAACTTGTTTTCTCTGCAGTAATAATGAAATTAATAGTATGATATTTTTAAATAAATTTTAAGAATTAAAATAATGATTAAAAATATATTAAGTATTTTAAACATCGTTCATACTTGTTATTAGTAAGATAAGATGAGTTCCTGTTATCAAACCGAACCAAGTTGGGTAAAACTACTGATTATCATTAAATCAATGTTATTGTATAGCTACCGGTTACAGCTATAGTTAGGTGTTCTGCCGCACTGCTGCACTTTACCACATCAAGTTAAATTCTCATTCGCATTTAGTTCAAATAAGACCAGATGGAAATGGAAACGTAACTTATGTTAGGGTTTACATTTTGTAATCGGGTACTTTTAAAGGCTTTTCGTAAAAGGGTGAAATAAATAACTCAGGTCCATAGAAAGCCCCAGAGTCTGAGGCAGCGCACTAGTTTCATTTAAAACGAAATGCAATCTTTACATAATGCTACGTCCTTTTAATTTCTATCGGAAATGTTCCACGAAATAAATCTTTCACCTTATTTTCGTATAGGTTTCTTTTTTTATATTTATTTGTGACTTTATTTATTTGACTTGGAAGTCTTTCCTTCCGTTTTCTTGAATCAACATCCGGAGCTAGGAACCCGACGCGAAAAAACGAAGAAAAGAAGATCGAAAAGAGACTTAGTTCAGCAGAAAATTTCGTCTAATCTCGATCAATTTATTTTCTGTGGGCATCGTATCTTTGTGTATCTGACCTCTGTTTTTCTTTCTCTGTGAGGGACTGCCGCCAATTCTTGCTATCTGTATGAAGACTCCTTCCCACTCTCAGGCGCCCTATACAGATGGCTGCTCCTACGCCATTAAGGGTGTCATTTCCAAATAGGCTGCTTGTTTAATGTGATCTCGTTGTTAATTTATTCGGAGGAACAGCTTCAGGACAATTACAAGAAAATGTGCATCCCGCGTTCCTGCCAACACGTTCATATTGTTTTAATATTTATTTAGACAACAATTAATAAGATGGGGGATCGAATTCGATTCGTTTTAAGATAAATCTCAGAGTCAATATGGGCGTTATTTAAGGGATACGATAGGTTTCTAATTGGCATGTTGAAACGGAGGAAAATTTACAAGAAAATTGTGACAAGCCAAGATTTAAATGGACATAAAACTAGCAGTTAAAAACACTTCCGTTCTCAGTAAATATAGGAGTAGGATTTTTAGCAATGACAAAAAGACAGTATAATCGTTGCTATATATTACTAGTGCGAGAGGCGCTTCGGTTCAACCAATCCTACAGTTAGATCGTCTCGCAGATAGGAACTTGAGGCTATAACTTACAAAATGCCTTAAAGTTACGCTTCAAAATAATTGAAGTCGCAAAATCGCACCAAATTCAAAGATAAACAAAGTTCACGGAAAAATTGTTCCCTGAAGGGCTGATTTATAGTGGATTTAAAAGCAGCCAACGTCGAGGAAAAAATGCCAGGCTTTAAAACAAACCGAAATGGAGGAAGGAAGCCGGGCCGAGAACGGAAGACACAAATGGCTATCATCACTGCTACTTAAACCAAGCCGGGTATAGCGGCTACCTTTTCATCACTGCTGCGTACTTGAGACAAACACCACTATTGTCATCACGGCACCTTATCATCGCTGTAGACTCACACAAATTATTAGAAAGTTCATTGCCATCGTTTTTAATTTGTAAACTGGGAGATTTTATACTTTTGTAAACCAGCACAGATTATTTGCGGTTCAGTTGCAAGATTAAAATACGATTTTTTGCACGGGGTAAAATATTCTTTAATCTTACATTCAAAATTTCTATTTGACAAATAATAATTGGTCGTTTTTGTTATTTTTTATATTTATTTGTATTGTTAAAATATTCCTTTGTTCAACCATAGTTTGAAAAAGACACTCGACTATATTGTCAAAATATTACGATTAAAAAAGTATTTCTTATAAAAGAACAGTGTATGTCCAATAATTATCTTTTAAAACTATTTACTCTTTTAAAGATTTTTTCCGACTGCAAGTATGATGACAAGAACATTTATCATTTAAGATTAAGAATTTTATCATCATCATGAAAATAAATAATATTTATATCAAAATAATAATAATAATTTTTATTTTTAATCCAGGACATCGAAATGTGTTCTTCTTTTGAAATCTGTCTGGATAATGCATTTAATTTCCCAACGTTTCGACGACGTTTATAATTGTCAAGCAGGCAGGTCCGAAATCCAAGTGGAAAGTTGACTGGAATCGATCTGAGTAGTTCTGCCCACCGAGTGGGTGGATACACTAACCACTAAGCTCTGGCTTAAATTCCGTCTTACCAGTGGGTTGACTCCGCAATGTGACAGGGCTACTCGTAGTACACAGCTGTGGTAGACCCAACCAAAGAAAGTGATCAATACTAGTAGGCCCATACATGTGTGTGATTGCGAATACCTCTCTACTCTTCGTTGCCATGGGAATAAATCTTGCCATTTCTAATTGGCTTCCGTACGTTCCCCTAGCGCCTTCGTTTATCCCTTCTCTCTTCTCTCTTCTCCTCTCTCTATATCGCCATCCCCGAGTTACCGCCGATACAACTGTGGGCCTAAGCTAAAGCTAAAGCTAGCGTCGGTGCCGGGGTGGGAAGGGGGAGGGTATGTAAATGATTGGGGTAAACTGAGATGGATTGGAGCAGTTTACTTGGTGGATCGAAAAATTCAAAGAATCTTTTAAAAATAAAAGACGGACTTTTCCTACTAATACGATGGCCGGTATCATCTATAATCACCTGTACAGGGAGAGGATTTGATGAGAGGGATAAACTATCAGGTCACATGCGAAGCACGATCGTGGAGGGGCAGACAATTTGCTACATACTAGTCCCGACAAGTATTGTAATCGCTTCGAACCAAGATAATATTTTAATGCGGTGAGATCTCCACGGATGTGAGTGTAATACGTCGTATAATCATACTGTTTATGTACTCTTGACTCTTCATTAAAAACCATCTCTGTGTTTTGTTTGTAAATACTAAATAGCAGGCTTACAAACAGGAAATTTTAAACAAAACTTGAATGTGGAAGATATAATTTTCTTCAATTACATACTTGTAGGGATGTATCTCAGTGGAATGTGATTTTAATTAAACGAAATTTAATAATATTTAAAAAAAATATTTGCACAATGAAATCAAAGTGGTAATTAAAATTTATATCTATATCAATATACAGTAATCGAAATTTGTTGTACCTACCTATTATGCATAACATAACTAGCATAACATTTTAAAATTTATATCACATTTTCATCATCCAGATCTCCTATTACTTATTAATCAAGTTTATGAATTCAAAGTTGCAAATTTATTATAATCTGCATCCAGATTTGCGAAGTGTCTTAACAATTGAAATATCTCTCCACTGATTGTCATGCCGTTCTTGCAGTTGGCTATTTCTCGACTAATTCTCTGCAACGTTAAATTTATCGAATCATTCTAGATCCAATGTACTACAATCTCATCAAATGCAATCAAATTGTGTACCGATAATCGAATGAAAGTGAAGTCCAGTGACTCTTCCATAATTTCGCTATCTAGCAATAGCATGAGTCTCTGTTTTGGACCAACATAACATCTCCATCTTCCATGCAAGACATGCCCACTGCCGGTATACGTAGTAATCTGTCTATACTTACTAAGGGGCGTGATGCCTCCAAGGCAGGAGGAAGATGGACGACCGGTCGCGGTATGACAGCCGCGTCCATGACTTGCATTTTCCAATTAATCGCTAATATATTCATCACTTCTTGATATTTTAAATGTATGTTTTATTATTAATTTGTGTAGAATATTAAATAAATAAATCATTAAACTGTTTTTACATCAACCGTTTCACACCAGGATACATGCAATAGGTTGGATATTAAAAAAAAACTATATGTATGTTCTATATCCATAAAATATCAAGTATATTGTGCAAAAGGCAAGAGCTTTTAGATGCAGACTTCCTTTGTAATGCTATCGTCAGCGTCATATTTGAATGACCATCGACCATGACTACCAATAGTAAAAACTGTTGCTACGCTGATTAGGAAGGTGCAGATATGGATTTTATTTCTACATGATTATCATTATAATCTTTGATGTAATTACTTACTTTCATTGTCATCGTAAATATAACTTGATTTGAATAATTTTTAAATAACGTGTGTTTACACTTAAATTCGGTGAGGTTTGGACATATTAACAAGTAGCCTACTATAATTTAATATCAAATGTCAATAACTTTGTCCTTCGTTAGTAAATACATAATAATAATCATAGTAAAACACTAATACAAAATCCCAACACAATATGAATTAATAAGTGATAAATTGTTTAATTTAATCAATATAAAGTAATAATCTATAAGAATATTATTTTTCCTATAATTAAAGTTTACAAATTGTTACAATAGTCAATAACATCAATGGAAAACAACTTGAACTTGAAGAAAATCTATAACAAAATGTGCTTGTTTTGCCTTAATTAAACGATCTGGGGCCAGGGCAGGTATTCGTAGCAACAAATTTACTGAAAGAAACAGACAAAGCGTTGATATGTTGTTTTGTCAGATACTGAAAAATATTTATACAAAAAGTGCCCTAGAATCATAAATTTTCATCACACGTAAAATTTGTCGTAAAATTAAAAAAAAAACTTTAAATGTTCATTTGTAATATTTCCGTGAATTGGTATAGTTGCATAAGTTTTTGGAGGTTCGAACTCACCTTGTTTTACCATGTGAGTATGTGACCATGTCCATGAATTCTTGCCCATTGAATTTCTGGATTCTTCGAGTGATAAAAAATGTCCGGCTGTTCTTTTTGCTTCCTCTTATAGAAAACGTATCGCGCAGGAATGTTTTCTAAACCTCCAAGGTCAGTTTTAGATGTAAAATATACCTCGTATAGGTGGACCTACCTGTTTCAAATTGTCAATACCTGTCATTGAAGCTATTGTGACGAAGGTAGGACTACCTTTCCGACAATGTCCTAGCAATTTATGCAGATATTTGTTTTTTACTAAATTGCGTCATATTTCGCACCGCGAACCAAGAATATGATAGAACGGAGTTCTGCCGACATAAAACCAAACCAAAGTAATCGTTATACTAAATAGTTGTATATTTCCGAACACAAAATATATAATAACAAGCAGTGTATAAGTTCCCTTTGCCAATCCCATGCACCTGCCATTCGGTATCTCACTTCTCACCATGCCACTTAAAAAGTGGCCTTATATCGATAATTTATTTAGTGGTCTTACATTGCTCATTTACTTCTTTAATTGTCACTTTGTATTATATATCGATCATATCTCCACTTACAAAGTGACATTTTTTCAATGCACATTTATTACTTTGCCACTTTGCATTATATCGATCATTTTACCACTTACCAAGTGGCCTTATAATTTTGCTTATTTATTACTTTGCCACTTTGCATTAGATCACAAAGTGGCAGTATATCTCTCATTTATTACTTTGCCACTTTTCATCACGTGTTTTTGCTTAATAAGATGGAAACGCCTTCTCGAAACGTCTGTTCCGTCCCTGCCCTCGCCTTAGATTTCTCAAACCACACTCGTTGCAATTAAGAAATGTTTGTTAGTGGTTTAGTCATATTGGGGGTTGCATTAAAAAGAGGGGCTGTTACTCAATCTTACCCCACAACCAGTTAGGCTCTAGGGGCCCATTTCGTGTGGGTAACTATTCTTGATGGAAGTTTTTATATTTTGTATTTAAATTATGGCGTGAAACGGTTTGCACACAACTTCGAAACCTTCTCTCGTACTGGTGTAAATTTAATAACTTGCGTACCCTTAGGAGTTCGCGTTCATTCGGATAACCAACTTGGCATCAGAAAAATGACTTTAATTAAAGTAAATGATTAACATATCCGCAGCTATCATTTTAAAATGTTTCGACACATTAGACCTTTATAACCGCGTTGGGCCTATCATCATTCCCTCAACCCTCGGTTGTTCTTGCAAAGGTCAGCGAAGCGATTATCCCCCCCCTCCACCCCCCCCCCACCACCACCACCTTCACAACCACCACCATAACCACCAATACCTATTCTCAACTCCCTTCATAAATTCAACTTCTCCTTTGTTTTTATGAATAAGTTTTTCAAGAAAGGGGGACAATTTTGAATTGATTAATTCAAAAAAACTTAATTCAATACTCAGGAACGGACTTCTTTGTTTGTCCTATGTGACGATGTTTCTTAAACCGTGGTCCCTAACTCACGCTGTAACATCACGGGGACCGCTTGATTAACAAAAAATGTCCTGCTAAAGCGGACGACATATCTGTCCACCTATTTGTTGAAATGAAGACAGACCCCTATAGGTATTTCCCAGCAAACAGCCTTTACCTCTCCCTCTTTTGCTAGCAGCCTATATCTTTTTTTATAATTTTCTTATTTTTCTTACTCTAGACTACTACAATAACTCATTGTTTTTTTCCGCGCGTGCAAGATATGTTCTTCTACAAAAGATATATTTCCTAATTTTCGCTATTTTTTCTCCAAAACACGTTTGAAACATTATTCTTCCCAGCGCACAATATCCCGCCATTACTTATTTCCAGATGTATTCGTCGAGTTCTAGTATAAGAACTCCAGCCATCCTCCCACGTGACATCGTTCAAGATTATTACAACAAAACATAGTTTATGGCCAGCCTGAAATGCAATCGTATGTCAATATTGTGCTTTGCGAATAACACATTTCTTATATGCTGAGGCCGTTATACAGCAATATATTTATTGGCTATTTGGATGAGTGCGTCCGAGGAGTTCCGGCAGTCGTGCATTATAGCCTAGTTCCGCGTAGTTCGGTGGGCACTGTAGTTGATTACCCCGGTGCGTAGTGCATCTCATTATCACCATGTAGTGCTCTACGTAAGTGTAGTAGTTTTACTGCACTACGTCGGTGAGAAGTCGATTACTTTTATATAGTCATTGACGTCCTTGTAGTATAACTTACGTTTTGTAGTAAATTACACCGGTGTAGTTAATTTCCCATACAGAACTTGAAGATTACATGCATGTAATGATTACCGTCCTTATAATTTGTAGTACGTAGTACGTACATTACTTAACTATTTTACGTCCTTGTAGTTTGTGGTACATTACTTACATTTTGTAGTAAATTACGCCGTACATAACTTACATGTAATGAATTACGCCGGTGTAGTTAATTTCTCCGGTGTGTAGCCGATTACATGCATGTAATGATTACCGTCCTTATAATTTGTAGTACGTACATTACTTACACTTACTGAAAAGCCAGTGTAGCTTTAATTACCTTAACTATTTTACGTCTATACTCCTATACGTAGTTAATTTCTCCGGTATGTAGTCGATTACATGCATGTAATTATGTGCGTCATATAATTTGTAGTACCTTACTTACATGTTGTAAATTATGCCGGTGTACAGTAAATTTATTTTAAGTAGTTACTTTTATGAAGTTCCTATAAGGCTTTTGCATTAAGTCTGTGTAGTTCATAAGACGGGTGTACCGCATTAGTCCGTGTATAGTTCCTAAAGGCCGTTTTAGTGCGTGTAGTAAAATATCAGAGTAGGTAGTTCATTACTTCCAAGTAGTGCACACACTCCCGGTAGTTCTGGCAGTGCATCCTCGGTGATATGTTTGATCTTCGGAGGATATTGATCAGATTACGGCGGCCATGGACAGTAACAGCTGGCCAATGGAGAAAAGCTGAAGGGTGCGAACTTATTGGGCGTCGCGCGTGTCGTGATGGGGGGTGGGGAGAGAAGTGGTTGAAATGGCGCTTCTTGGTCCATAATGAAGGTCGTTTTGGGCAAGGTAAGGGACTGATGTCATTACTTCTGACGCGAGAAAGCAAGAAAGATCCCTGTATGTTACTCGGTCTCATAGAATCGTCGCCCCTTTGCGTGAATGTGTGCTTGCGTGCGTGCGTGTAATTGCAAGACATACGTGTTCTTTTATTTGCACATGCAAGAATTTGAAGGGACTAAAACAACGAATACTTCAATTTAGTTTTTGAAGTTCTAGCTCCCCTTAAGCATCATTCTTCTGCCCGTCCGTCTGTGTGCGATGTATCACGTTTCACGATAAATCCGAACATGATCTTCAAATGACATGCGCTTTTTAATTGACAATGCTCTTCAAGGAAACAATGTTTAATATGAATCTGGGGGCAGCGGGCGTGACTAGCCTTCAGAAAGCCGGAATATTTTGTACTCGGCGCCTCCACCAAGGGTTGGTAAATGTTGGAACAAGAGTGGTATACTAACTGGAAGGTTCGTTCCCTATTTTGGGTATAGACTTCTCCCGTACCCGCATTTTGATTTTGTTGCCATTCAGCTATTTTCCATTGAATCCACGTCTGATTTGTGCTATATACCTGTCATGTAGTGTAATAACGCATTTAATTTTGTGAATACTAAACTTTGACAAGCAAAGGAACGGGAGTACTCCAAATAAGTAGTAAATCTACCTACTCAACAGATTATCGAAGAAGAACACGAAAATATCTTTCTTTGAAGTCTTTGGTGGAGGTGCCGAGTACGAGAATATACTCTAAACCAAATTTGATTGGATATTCCTTAACGTCTCATATTAATGCACGAAGGCTATTCGAGACGATGAGTGGTGATAGATGAGGACGAATGATGAATTTGAAGGGAGGAGAGGAAACCCAGTACAGGCACGTAGCCTACGCCTTTCGAAAAGTACCAACTACCAAGGGGACCAACGACGTTACGTCCCATTCGAAAGGAGGGTGTAACCTTGACAGTGATGTAGGTTCCTCCACTAACCCGGACTGCCGAGCAGACGTCGAGGAGAACGAAGCCGTTACACTAGCTCTCGAACCCTCCATCTTCCCTAACCAGCGGTATACGTGTGTTTCAGGGCAGAGCGTTCACCCACTCCCTCTGACCACGCCCGAAGTTGCTTGTCTGCTAAACCGCTGGCAAAACAAAAGCCCAGCCCCTTTAGTTCCACGGCCACACAATATACTCTATATTATTCTCGTTTCAGGGCAATGTAAAATAAATGCCAATCGGAGATCGTTCGGTTTTTTCCGTGATACGTGAAACACACACGTTAATGTAAGTTGATAAGTTTTATAAGATGATGCCGCCTGTTTAAGTTTGCTCGATAATAAGATGGAATTTAAATAATAGATAAAACTTCATTTTGTAAATTTTCACGAATGTTCTCTTCAGAATAAGAAAACATTCGTTCTATTATTGTAATATACCAAAAGCGTATTTTGGAAGGTAAAAGGGAAAAAACAACTTTTTTGAATTTACATTTAATTTGGAATACAAAAGCACTCTGTTCAACGATAATATTTTGTTTGACTTATTCCTAACAATTTTTTGTAAATACATTATTAACTGGTCGGGAAATTTTGCCACGTTGAATATAATTTAATTGTATTGACGTTTTAGACCATCCGTGTGGGCTATCCTCAGAAAACAAGTAATTAAATCTTAGAAACAACATCAAAATGGTAGATGTTTCTAAACTGCGTTATCATGCGATTTTTATTTAACTCTCTCCAAGTCTTCATTTTTAAAACTCGATTTGTGCCCATCTTTCTCACTGTGTTGTACCACCCCTGAGTAGTTGTGGTTGTGAATGGCATGGCGGAGCTACCAGGGCATAGCAAGGACCTCGCACCCTCCACCACCCCTCCCATTCGAGAGCTCACCCTTCCAACTAGGGAAGAAAAGTTGAAACAAATTTCAAATGTGTTTATAATTACCAGGTATACATTATTTTCAAGTGCGTTTTGTTAAAGTAGCCCCAAGAAAAGTTGTTACAAATTATTATAATCAACAGACAATCTTTGCAGGTGTCTTTCAATTGTTTTTATTAATATCCCTGGGGCGTGAGTTGAGCCATTCTTGTTGCCCAGTGCTCTTATTCGTATTAAATACTAGAAATCGTTTTATCAAATGAAACCTTTTCACTTACACGTTTGACTGAAGGTGCATTTTATCTGTGACAGTCTTTATGCCTATAGCCTATGTCATATGATGTCAAATGTTCTCATGCAGAGTCGATTATAAATGGTCAACCTTGCACTCTGGCCATCTCGAATTGTGTACCTAATTCAAAAGAAAGTATAAGGGTATAAATTTGCTATAGTTACACCTACATTTTTTTTTCTTGAGTTCCAGTAATTTGTCTGTTTCCAATCTAAGAGCTAGTGGTATCTCACATCTCTAGCATGAATATAATGCTTATTTTGAGCCCTTTTAACAAGATTTTAACGTAATGATTTTGGTGACACTGAGGGTCAGGGAACGGGGCTGGCGCCGTCCAAAGGGGTTAGTACCCGGCACCTCCACCAAGTACAGCGTAATCCTAGAGGATACTTTGTTTAATTATAGTAGGCTTCGCTTCCGTGCATGCTTGTCAAAAATACTTGTAGCCTATTTGCTTAGACCCCCGCATTCATCTAATTATACAAGAGGCAACAATCCATGTAACAATAACCAACCTCCCCCTCAGACAACAACATACATACATTTTACATGCGTTCTCGATGTTCCATTCTGGCAAGGGGGCTCTTCCCTTTTTTTGACACCCTTCAAGAAGATAAAACACAGTTTATAATAACTTCTGTAGAGTGAGATGAGATTTTGTACTTAACATTTTATTGTTCTGGCTATACTTGTTGGATTAGCCGATCCCAACTCCTCGATTCATGATACAGGGTTTATAAAATAAAAATTACAATGGTATAAAGTACAGATACTGATGTCTTGTCAGTTGACACTCAATAGAATTTTACAAACAATTATACAGTAAATGGCAGTTTCTGATGTGAGTTATTAGACGGTGACTAATCTCAGAAGAGACAAAATCCAGTAAATTACATAAAGTTATTTCGTTCAGTTGGCACACAATATAAAATCAGAAATTAAACGTCTTATAATGACTTCTTGTGTTTAAATTAATATGTTATTATATTTAGAACAGTCAACCATCTATCTTTACTGATCGTAGGGTACATGTGTGGTTGTCTAGAACAATGTTACGTTGCTTTTGCTGCATCACAACACATTTTTTCTTCTTGTTTATAATTTTGCGTAATTTCAACTCGAATGAAGCCAAACTACACAAATGTGGTAATGAGGTTTTGGAATTGTGAATTATGGCACAAAAACTCGCATTGTATAAGCTTCTATATGCATCCCATATATCAACTGTGTAATGCTAAGAGAGGTTTCATAATATGTGAAATAATAGCATTAAAGAACATGGAAGGACAGATCAGTTAAGGATTTAAAATGCATATACAATTGTTCTAATATGCAGAGTTGTTAACAACATTATTATTTTGAATTCTAAACGATAAAATATTCGTATGCATTGTTGTGACTACCCATTTTCTTTCGCTCTTTTTAAATAATCATTAAAATAGACATTGTGTATATATTTGAACGCTTCTAGGTTGGTAACATTTATGTGAGTTGGTTGGCGGGTTACGGTCCGTTGTGTTGGTACCTACTCTACTTTGTGATTCTCGATTAATCTCGAGGACTAAAATCTAACTTATAAAATTAATGTATAAAATGTTGTAATTTGACAGCGAAAATTCGAAAGAAAAATAAATAACATTACAAAACTAACATTAAACGACAAAATATAAAATCTAAATTTTAAATCAATTCATTTTGTCAATACATGACTAAATAATGTATTATTTTTGCTGTCCTAGAACACCTGCCAAACTCTGCAGTGGCGACGTTGTTTTGAACTGTAAGCTGGGGATATATTATACCAAGTATATTTCAACGTTCAATAGTGGTGGAGGTGCCACGTATGTGAATATTTAATCTTTCTGGGGGTCTCAACTTTATATGTGACCCTTGCTCAAGGCCAAAGCAAAAAAACTTCTTGACAATCGAAGGTCATTTTTTTTATCTTGAGACGTCATGATGATACATACAGGGGAGTTTCACACTCTAAAATAGATCCGGATTAGAAATTGTTGGGGAGTCTTTAAAGATTCGATTTCTCCTCTCTTGAACGTGCACCAGCCTTCAAACCAGAGCTCATTGGATTTCACTCTTCAGTCTAAGAATATTTGTCCTTGCCTGTTCAACTCTTTCCATCTAATTTGAGAATGTTATATGGCCTTGCGCGATGTGTTACTACATCTACTATACCTAAACGATGTGTTTTTGTTTTTATTTTTACCTCCGGATAAAATTCCTCGGTATCAATTTAGTGCACGCGAAATTGCACATAAAACACGTGTGCTCATTACGCGGGGAGTGCAGTTTGCACTTGTCTGCACAACACTAAATTAAATTGTACATTCAGTCTCAAAACGCTCGTCACATTCACGGTATGGTAGTGCCCTGACTACCATGGGTACTATTAAGTCCTATTAATCCACCACTTGAATGAATGATTTTTTCTTGCGAAAAAATAACATTGATTATATTTGTTATTTATTTTTTAATTATGTTTTAAAATTTTTTTTATGAATTAGCTGCAAACAGCATTTTCTGCCATTTTGAAGTGACCAGTATAACAAGATGATTAACAACGAAGCAGGCTATTTTCTAATCTAGCTGTGATAATAAGCAAACCACATAGTAACTGAAGTATCCAAAATAGGGACCGAAAGCTTTCTGACTTCACCACGCTTATTATCCTGTCAAACCCCGTTGGTGGAGGTGCCGGGCACATAAAATATGAAGCTTCCTTGCCCCTTACCCCCCGGGCATAAAAACAACCTCTATGAATTCTTATTTGAAGGGCTTTGTCAACAAAATAAACCGCATGCCAATCGTAAGTCATCGTCGCACTGAACCATCAACATAAGGTTTAATTACAGACAGTGATAATTTCTTTCAGTTTCGGCGCGGTATGAGAAATCGTGTCGGTGGCGGTTTGGTACTTTATAACATAATTATTGAAATAAATATTGTGATTCTAAAGGAAAAACCGGGTGAAGATAATAATCAATCCATACCTCATTCATTATATTGGTTCCATACTGCTAGGATCCTCACCAAACCGTATGAGCCAACATCGCAAACATGAGAAACCGCGATTAATCTTATGTTCGTGCTTGCCCTGTGATTATTTCTGTCAGTTGATCTCCGATATGAAAAATGATGTCTTGTATTTCAATTTCCAACAATTCATTTTTCAAATTGTCAATACATCAATATAACAGATGGAAATTCGCATGCGACGAGAGTTTTTAGATTACTCGTTAAAACTGAAAATGCATTTGAAAGACAAACAATCCACCTGTACGATTATGTGCTGGGTATTAACTTTGTAGATGAGTATAGTAGTAGCTCACACTCACACGTGTATTATACGGCTGGCCCCAGCCCTCTAGCTATGCAAATACACGTAATAAATCTCAAATGTGACACCAGAACGCGCTTTCAGAAACATTTCCAGTTGTGGAGGGAGATGAACAATATAAATAAACCAAATAGGCATATCACTTGTTCATTTCGAAAGAGTCATTCGTGAAAAACGAACCGTATGGTTTTAGAAACGTATATCACCACTTGATGTAAGCACTGCATATTTTGTTGCTCTAGTCAGGCCTATACAGTAAGTGTGCCCTTCCTACCCTACCCCTAAGTATAAGAGGGTAATATACAAGATATAAAAAGTGCATTTTTTAAATCGTTGAAAATGATATAAATTAGTAACTAGACAATTTAATAACATTAAAAATGCCATTGATCCATTTAGTAACTAACACCTGATTGTGCAAGGTTATTTCGGGAGTTGATTAATTCCGTCCTCAGAACGCAAGGGTGGTTATTGTGACTGAAGACGGAAACATATCTTAATACGAAAAATCTAATTGAGGTTGTCTTGAGATGTATAAGTTTACTTACTGCCTGACATCTAAGACAATGTTGCACTAAGTAAAAAATACCAAAATATAATCTTGTTACGCATCAAATTTCCAAATTACTATCTTTTCATTCTACTTTGTGATTGTCACAGTGCACCCATTAGTTGACAGTAACGCCCAGCTTCTAATTAACATATTTCCTGGTTCTAATGTGAACCCTTATAGAGGTTGTTGAAATTCGATGAACTTTTCTCACCTCTTAACAGGGTACACCATGGCATGCATAGCTACGAGGCACATTTTTAATTGTAGGTTATATCGTGCACTAAAATCAACCTATAATTTGGTTTGGTAGACAATAAATAACAAACACACACTAATTGAAAAATAATTAGTATTCATTCATCAACTAAGCTACCGTGTGTCGGTTACTTGAGTTAATTTTCCTATCATTTACAGCAAAACAAAGATCAAAAAGGGGGAGAAAACGGAAATTTTTCAAGTGCAAAATAGTTTTTAAAATAATACTAAACAATGGTTCATGTTAATAGAAAACTATAACGTATAGTACAATATTAACCGTTATAGAGTAAAATATACGTTACACAAAATCTCTCTTGAATTAAACTATAAATTTTTAAAAGACTTGTTTTTTAAGAATGCAATGTCAAAAAACGTTTACTCTAACTGGGGCTCGAACCAATATGATCCATGTGCTACTGTGATTTGCGTGTGTGAACTGTTTTTCTTTGTAGGACTAGTCTTTGTGTGCGACTGTGCACGTTTGTTTATGAAAAAATCACATGTGTGATATTCCTATTTTAGTCCTACTTCGACATTTGGCGCAAGGCGCGTATAGTCCAGTCTTATATGCCATGAATCTTGTAGATCTTAGAGCGAAAAAGACCAGAGATTTTGTTACGAATGCGCGCATTGATACAAGAGATGAAAATACTTTGGCTCGCAATCAATTCATGTTACATCCACAACGTAGCTTTGGAATATTTCCTGGTATTTCTTTTTGGGGTTTTTGTTTTTCCTATTTGTTAAGTTGGCAGACTAGACTTCCGTTTCGCTAAAATCTCATTTTTCTTCTTTAGATAAGCTCTAGATTTTCAAATGAATCTTGAACCTGGTTGTGGCTGAAGGAAACTTGTTATGAAAACCACTCGCTGAATACGAGCAAGCTCTGGTATATATTTAACGATAGATTCACAACTCGATAAATTAAACTAAGTGCAATTGAAGTCTCAAAAAGTAAAACGAATCTAAACCTTTAATAATTAATGATATCTATTTTCACTAAAATAAATAAATTTATCCAAGGTAACCCGTTCAACAACTTATTGGTAGTGAATGAGAATTTTTAAAAGCTATTTAACTCGTACAACCTTTAGCATTCGTATTTTGAACGATGAAACCCATTAAAAAAGCTTCAGTCAGGATTGTTGTTGTTCTGGAACGACAGTCACCCTCCAGAATTAGTCTCACGTGTAATGAACAACGTATCTTCAAAATAATCACTCCTGAAACCTGGATAATGTCATGAAATTGAACGTACAGTGACCTAGCAGAATACCATTGGTTTTATGTTAAAAAAAACGAAAAACAAACAAAGCAATATAAAAGTATTTTCAAATTAAAATAATATATGTAATGAAATATATAATTACTTTTGCTCGGCAAAGTTTTGTAGTGCTTATCACTCATGAGAATGGCGAGTATTCAAACAATATTACCACACCGCTTATAAAGTTCGCCATTATTGCTCCATTTATGTTAAATAAATAATAAAATGGATTTCGTGAGATAACAAAAATCTGATATACATCACTGATACTGATAGTTTAGTAGACCACTGATTATGTGTATATAATGTTTGGGATGCCAAAAGCTCTTTACATTGGATAGACTACCTTTCAAGCAGTAGGTAAAAACTGTTATAAAGGATTCAACTAGAAAATTCAATGGAGCTTAAAGCTGATAAACTATATGGAGTCTGATTGGCGAAGGGAACGAATATTTCAACCCACGATGGAGATACTATTTTGTTTGTTTCTAGTTTATAAAATGTTAGAATGCGTATCTAGAGCGACGTTTTTGTAATACTTAATGTACCGATAACAACCTCGAAAGATAAATATTATACTCTTACACTCCGAGTAACAAAAACTGACTCGAACTCTATACATGTTTGCAAACTGCTTGCAGCGTTTTACGAGTTTCTGAGCTTCTCAAACTAATGACAGCCACACCTTGCGTTATAATATATTCAATCACTCATCTCAATGTGGCTGAGTGATTTGAAATTAAGCTTCTTGAACTTACTAGAATTATACTTTTATAAACATGATACATTTTCCCCAATCTAAATCAAATCATAAAACTATGCATTACAGCTTGACTCATGTTAAGTCAAACAAGCGTATGGATATAGAATGTCGAAGAAGGACACACAAATTAAAATATTTTGGTGTAGTTGCCGGGTTAAAAAGTTGTCCCTTGTAGATTGAGAAACCCCGCCCCTGACTTCAATGGTCACCAAAACATTCTCTATCGTCATTGTTGAATGGGAATGTCAACAAACAACGCTTAATAATCGGTGGTATCCTTGACATACGCACAGACAGACTGAACAGTAATGCTAGGGAGCTTTTCTCCCCAATTAACATTTTATTGTGTAAAGTAATAGTCATGAGGCGTGTGTAGGAAAATTATAAATTCGTTATACCTATGATACATATTCTACGTGATTTTCCTTCTCTATAATCAAATCGAGAATCAAGTTTAACGTGCACTTATATAACTGAATCTTTTTATACTTCTATGCCATTGTTTTTCTGTTTTCATTAAATATTCGATCATTGTATTTTACTTTACTTTCATAACATATGTTCATCGTCTTGTAAAGTGGAACCCCCATATTTAAATCAACGATCGTTTTAGCTGAGCTGCAGTGGTTTTATTAATTGCAACTCACACTGACCTCTATACAATACGATGTGCCGTGTTACGACTTGTTTACGACATTGGTTTACTCCTGACAGTTATTGAATGTTTTCCCAACTCGACCCGCAGTCCATTGATGAATCGTGGTTGGCTCCTGTTTTTGAGCATATTTTCCAACATTTGCTTTATGACGTGGAAAAAAACACGAAAAATGGAATGTATAAAATCCGTAGAAATCAAAGAACGACCACATCTTCAAACATCTTGAGAACTCTTCTGTATATAGTAGAATCCATGACTTAAATGCATCATGGCCTTTACATTATAAGGTGCCTTTTACAAATCAACCAATATTATATTCATTTGGCTACTACTATCGGACTGTAAGATAATTTTTTCAACTTTATTCGCATAAAGTGCCAGCTAAATACTTTTTCAGCATACCTTCTATTGATCGACCATCCGCCATAATTGTTTTAATATTGTATCATCGATTGTTTTGCTATCTCATCAGTTAGTATTTCTGATCCATCATCTATTTTAGCCAGGCACGTTCCAGGGCATAGCAAAAAGCTTAGTACTTTAGTGTAGATGCTTTCTAACTATACACTACGACTTGAATTTAGTTATGGAATACCTAATGGGTTACTTAATTGCTGTTGTCTATTGAGATTTAGAGATGACAGCAGCATGGTTGACTAGGTATCTTAGCATGGCTCCGGTAAAAGTGAGTTACACCACGGAAGCTGAGAAGATATGGTTTCAAGAGATGGAGTGGCGAGCATGGCATGTATTGGGGTTGGTCTTGTGTGGAACTTTCTTTCTGTTAGACACAGTGGCGTGCTTATAGAGCGCGCTCGCTACGCCACTGCAATCAGACAAGCATGTTCAAGTAAGTTGAACAGATTATCGTTGAATGTGTTGTTTCTCTATAGAATAATATGTCTTACTAGAGTGTGTATCTATCACTATAGCTTTTAGATCTAGTTATTAACATGTAGACCGTGACATTTTTGTTAATCATTGATCTTTGTTTTGTGAAGGTGATAAAAATGTATCTTTACTAACTTTCATTCTAAACCTTGGTATTCCAAGAAAAGAATACGTACACATGCTATACTATTGTCGGGTAATCGTAGATTTGATTTTTCATTTTTAAACACATCAACACAATTAATAAATATTTAATGTTGTATAACTTTTTAACACAAGCACTCTGCACTCATCAATACCACACTTGAGTGTGATCCCAAACACTTTCTAGTTTGTAATAGTGTTTTAATACATTTAGGCTGAACATTTTTGCGAAAAACATTAAAAAGAGTTCAAATTTAAATACTTGAAAAACTTTAAAATAATATATGTTCAAGAAGTTTTTTAAAATAAAAATACTTTGAAGCGTTAAATTCCTCTAGCATCAGGGTTTGAAATCCGCAGGTCATTCGCATCAATTCAGATCACTCGTAATTCTGAAGTCTTTTAGAAAATCTTTCTATCCAAATCCTTGATGAAATATACAGGACGGCAGACCGAAAGAGGTCGCTAATGCGTAACGCATGAGACTATGATTCGGGAGGTCGTCGGATCGATACCCACCACAGGCAATCCCAACTGAAAAGGATTTCAATATATAGGGTGAAAGTTGGAATTGAGTACTCTATAATAGCCCTTTAGCAACCCCTCCTACTATCTTCACTCCACTTACCTGACCTACTTAATTCGTAAAGAAGGACATAAAGACTTCCTTGGCAGATTTCCATCGATGAATTTCAATAAAATTTCATCACATCCACAGAAAAAACACATCGTTATTAGTGAAACTGTATGTGGCGTAGAAGTGTTTGTTGGCAGTAAGATTTGTTTGATTTTGTTTGACACGTTGGTAAAAATCATTTCACACAACACAACACAACTCTTAAAAAAATTGTTTGTATAATTGGGGTGTGTAAGGGTGTTTGTAAATATTAAAACAAATCATATTTAGTATTAATTAAAGTGGCAGTACAGTGTGTACGGCTACAGTATCTTGTGAAATAATATAGATTCCTTGATTTGTTGCGGGCGTATTCAGCACAAACCATCTACATTGACACAAACATAGCCTTTTCACGTTTCTGAAATAATTATAATTATTGTTAGGTTTTGAGAGAAACGCTCACCTATAGTTGGTACTGTGATTGAAAATAGACTTCTTAGTTATCAGTTTAATAGTACTCAATTGAAAAGGCATTTAACAATTAATTTATTTTGATAGCTACGTTCGTTAGGTGTCAGGCAAATGAACGCTGTCCGCGCAGCTATTGAACACAATGTTTACAGCTGGCTGTACGGAAGTTCTGTACACGATTGCGACAATCTTGTTGCATTTTAATAAAATACACGTTATACATTACAGATATACACCCTCTGCTTTGTAACACACTAGTTCTACCACTGCGTTCGTGTTTTACCCAAGTCAGAAGTATTAAGAAGGTGCTTAATTTTAATTTACGTAGAGCTTTCAACAATGCTTATTAATATCTACTAACGTGCTCTCAATAATTTACTACAAAATACAACATTATTGACAATAATTGCAAAATTAACCACTACTTCAATACTAATTTTGAAATCAATTTTATAATGAAATAATACTTATTCAATCAATTTTCGATAAAAATGTGTTTGTTCTTTTGTTTCAGATAAATTCGTCCCAAAGTGAGAAGTGCAAAGATTGAAGAGTTGTATTAAATGTGCAAAAACAATACTCGAAGAAATTTATAAACTGTATACCATGAAGAGGATTCAAGGAATCGCTTAAAACATTTTGTGTTTTAGTATTTATACGAAACTTAAAAAAATCTGGGATCTGTGCAAAGCTATGTATAATACTATTTGATATTAATTATTGTATAGTCCATGCTTGACATAAAATAATTTGTCATCATTGCATTAAAAGAGCGGATGAGTGCGAGCCACTGGCGTTGCGTAAACACGCCGGTAAACAGTAGGCATTTTGTGTTCAACTCAAAATAGAACATTTCCTATAGTTAATTTTAATTTATAAGATAGGTGTAAATATTAAGAAGTTTAAAGATGTCGACAGTAAACATTTGGTAATCTAATCTAGACCTAGGATTTCAATTCATTACGTAAAAGGAATTATGTGCCATTTAGATACCTAAAATCTAATTTTACATCATTTATGGACGACCTGTAATTAGGGTTGGAAATCTACTTGGAACGATTATTGTGTCTTTAAAATATGATTCGTTCGATATCAATTAGTTTAAAACTCCAAACATGAAGTAGAGATATCGGAACGAAACATTACAATACTAACGAATTTCAAAAACGAAGTATTTTCTCTAAATCCAATGAAACGAATACAAAATTGTCAGCAGCTCGAAGTTAAATTACAACTTTCGTAAAATCGGTCACAATAACTTACCCAAAATACACTTGTAGAGTCCCCTTTTGATTTCCACCCCTCTTTATAAAATGGTCAACTAACCTTTTAAAATGTATAGGTCTACTTGTAATTTTTTGTGTGATATCATTACCCTAAATATAATTAAAACTCTAGTAAAAGCGCATTCACTTGATAGCCCCGACGTAAAGTAATATTGTAGTGTTTGATGAAAAATTGTTTGAGCAAGAGGAGAAATAGGCCTAGTCCAAAAGTGGTGTTGTTAGTTGTTCTAAATATTATCTTTCTAGAAATTTTCTAGTGAGAAAATTTCATATTTAGTTCTGCTATCAAGTTGAATGTGCTTACAGTGTGCAGACTGGAAAGCCATATACTCTCATGTGTAACCAAATTATTACTAATGTTGAAGGTGCATTGAAATAAGCCATCAGTTATATCGCCAGACTAGGGTATGTAACTGAACAAGCTGTGCGCAGGTTAATCAAAGTTAAGAATGATCATTATAATTACATTTGTGGAACGAGTCAGAATTCACATGACTCTCAAGACCTAGTGAAGACAGGAGATGCAAATACACTACACTATTATGAATGTTATTTCTATTTTCCTAACGCTTGAACCATGAGAAAGTAAAGACAACGTAAGCGACGTTGATTCTGTTCTCATAGAAATCACTGATTTTTCGTTGCTTGTTAATCAAGCATGAAAGGGTAGTCAGGTGACCGTATGAGATCTGTCTGTATCCTTCTGTACATGTAATCCAACAGTTCCTGTTATGCTATCATTACGCAACAAACAGCACAGCATCATTGTTTGGCTACTATATTATCTAACATTATTCAAATTCAACATGCTTTTTGCACTTAATTCTCATGTGGGGTATTTCATTCTGTTCGAATTTTGATATTCTACATCTTGTTTTTCAAAATGTGGATACTTCTAGTCCATTAATTTTGATTTAGTTATCAATCCAGAACGTATTACATTAGTAAGCATCACAAAGGTCCAATAATGCCTAATTGCTTGGGGATAATAAGGCCTCGCAATTTGAGCTGCATGTATTTTGTTTTTCTCACTGTTGTTTGTTAAATCTGAGGGTACACCTTGCTATGTTGCTCGGCATTATTATACAGTCAACAAATATCTACCTTATTGTTTTGGTTTATTTGATAATTTTAAAACGCAATCTTTTGTTTTACATTGCTGCGTCATTATTTCACGCATAAGAAAGCACGACATGATTCGAAGCAATTCTACTGATGAATTACATTTGATGCAACATTCATGGGTTATGTATTCGTCCCAATAACTAGTATACGTAAAAATGCCAATGTATTAATTATTAAGAAGTAAATGTATGTAAAATGAATTTTCAATGTGCTGTATTTTTGGAAATACTTTTAATATACTATGTAATTTTTTAACTTTGTTTTGTGAAATAACAATCTTATGTTAGTGTTTATTTCTTTGTTGCTTAATGTTGCTCAAAGTATACCAATAAAACAAATTATTACTATCATAATTACTCTTTAATAATAGCGTGTATTGTCGTGTTTATAATAATTGTAACTTGATATTGTGTAATTTGTGATTGTTATTTATTTTAATAAAATGTCCATGATAAGTTTCACTTCTGGTGTTTTTAATTCAATAAAAATAATAATCTCTGACCACGATTCCCAACCCTTTTATAGTATTTTAAAGTTAAGATACCAATAGAAATTTAAGTTTTAGTCATACCTTCAAACAAACCATTAATCTAGAAAAAACATTTTATAGAATTTAGATTCAAATGGATGAGATTTTCATAAACTTTTTAATTTTAATTCTAACTACTTAGAGAAGAAACTTAATTTGCAATCACAGAATTAGCTCTTTCAATCCTTGCGAGGTATAAGCTTACAAGGGTGCTATATATTATTAAGGAGCTAGTCCCCAATGTGCGGTATATTGTGAACAACAATGTAGATATCTTCGATGATGAGTTTTGTTGCTTAACGTCTCTATTACGGCAATATCACTATTCGAGACGATGAGTTGTGATAGATGAGAGAGAAAGATAACTAAAAAAGAATCATGCCTATGCGGGATTCACACCCACGTCCTCTTAGTATCGGTCGGCCCAATCGTAGCTGCGTATTACTTACCACTTGTTACTTGCAATCAGGGAAGTAATATTCGTTTAGGGGGTGAATATCACTAGGTTATAGCACGTTGCTACTCACGTGAGTTTCAAGGTCACAGGCCGTCGATTAGATCCAAGCCACCTGCAATGCTAACTGAAGTTTTTATCCAAGCATTTTTCTTTTAAGTTTATAAACTGATGCCAGGAAATATTTTTAAATTTTATACTGTATTTTTTGAAGCAGTAATATGGTGATATCGGTATAACGATTATATAAACACATTTTTACTTGTTGGTTATACTGTCCGCGGTGGCACATGCGATAAGGGCGCTGGTCCGAAGCGTTTAATTGGCTCTACGAGGACGTGGGTTCGAGTCCCGCTTAAGGCATGGCTATTTTGTAATCGTCCTTCATCGTCATATATCACCACTCATCGTCTCGAACAGCATTAGTGCACTATATGAGAAGTTAAGCAACATAAATAAAAATCAATTTATTGATCAAGTATCATCAAAATAAGTGTTTTGGTGATAGCTTCACACCATTACATTCTACTGTATGGTTCGAACTAGAAAGGTGGTGGTCTTATAGGTAAATTAAAGTAATTGAAGTGCCATTGATAATATTTTACTGATATCATCAACATGATATTCCTGATAAGTCAAGCAGGTATTCCCAATCATTTATACCTCCAGGGTGACACACTCAACATGCGTGTCCAATCACACAAATTCCTGTGAAAAAAGGGGTAAATTGTAAAGTTCATTTGTAGAATCAGTTTCGAAACTACTGTCTAATGATAAGCATTGCAGACTGCATTCTAGAACACTGTAGTTATGACGTAAACTGCAATAATACGACTTCGACTTTGCACCTTCAGATTATCTCGAAGTAATTTGCCTCCTGATCATATGACCACAATCCGTCAGTCATTCGTCCGAGTGCTGCTCATCAAGTAGGACGTATTCGTGATTTGCTCCCGGTGTACCGTCCGTGGATATTTTGAGTGCGAAGTCCGTGAGGGTGTATACATCGAGTGCGTTCATCAAGAATGTGGCATCCAGACACCGCGGTCGGTAAGAGTTGGGCGTGCGAGGGCGTGTGAGAGTGATACTGATCCGCAGAACTCGGTTAACAATAAGTGTTTTAATTGTAGTGTTATAATTGGAATTACTATAGGTTGGAAACTGAGTAAACGTTATTAATTATTTTTTAAATTAATTTTTCTTAATTAATTAATAATGTAGGCCTAATTTGTGTTTATCTAAGCCAGCTTTACTTAGATAAATACGAACTACGTTCAAGAAATCAAATTAGATTTGATTAAATTAAAATCAAAACTTACATCGGAATTTATAAATGAGACGAGGCCTAATCGTTTGGAAGAGCAAGTAGCTTATTATTATTTAAATAACAAAACAACTTTCGTATGTATGCCCATTGTAGGGTACCACATCACTTTTTCCCTGCGTTTACTTTCTTTGCGTGAATATAACTCTAGGTTTTTTTGGATGTTGGAGTAATTGTAAGGGGAATGTACATTGTACAAGGCCATTTATACATCTCGGAAATGTTTTTAGAGAAGATTACCGGTGGCCCCTCTGTCGTTAGTTTTTATTTTTATAAAAACTGCTTAAAAACGGGGAAAAACGTGGTAGGCCTATATACAAACTAAAATCGTCAAAATACTTAATATTTGGAAAATGATCGAACCTAATGTTGTAGTGTGACAATACTACGAATTAAATAATTGCGATACTTAGGTGTATTGACTTAGCTCAACGAACAAACGAAACTGGTTTACAGTAACACGATATTATTATAACATTTTAATTAATTCAAAATGCGTGAACCAACGGAACTAAAGGGTCGTTGTTATATATCTACTTTTTGAAAGTATAAGGAACATTTTAATCCAAGGAATAACCAAGAAACTCTCGTTGTATTACAAGTTCAAAGTTGGCGTGAAACATATTGCTTGTGATAGCTGTCTGGATGTGGTTGAGTGAGGCAAAGACAGTGTACTTTGCACCTCGATTCAATGGAGAAGTGCACTTTTTGACGCGATGTGACTCATCATACGATGCACTACGCCGCCTGTTCGAGAATCGCTGCTGTTTGATGTCGCACAGCACTAGCTGGGGAGTGAGTGTAGGAGCTAAAGGTAAGCACGAGGGAGGCTTTGAATTGACGGTGGCAATATGCAATTATTGATCACACTAGAATATTTACCTGTAATGACTTACGTGATGTAAAACAAATTATTTTACTATGTAATAAACTCGAAGAACAAATATTTTATTGTTAAAAAAATATGTTAGGACTTGATGAATTTCTCCTTTTCTTTATGTCAGACGTTTTCGATGGCACATATGATAAGGGCGCTGGTCCGAAGCGTATGGTTCTACGAGGACGTGGGTTCGAACCCCATTTAAGGCATGAGTTTTTAGTAATCGTTATTCAATAACATCATTTTGAGAAAGACTTGTAAAGATTTTATGATTTCGTCTCATTTTATTGCACTTAGGCTATTCGAGACGATAAGTGGTGATAGATGTTTTACTTTTGAAGAAAAGTTGAAATATCCCTTACAAATGTAAAACAAGAACAGAGTAGTTATTCCTAAAATAATAAATTATCTTTCCCGTTGTTGTATGTTGTATGTTTACCGTCCACATAGTAGAGATGTTAGGTTTATTCCAAGTCATGCTTCAAGATATTCCTATTAGAGGATAAAATATATTTTCGATTTTGGTACTTTCACGACTTTTGTTTCACATTTTATGCGGTTAGCATTTAATTCCATTCAAATCGGGAGTTACACTTTAATAAGGTTGATTTGCCTTTGAAATGCTTTTGTGATCAGAAATGCCTTCTCATACACATTTTGGTCAACAAATTCCAATTAGTGATGTATACATTCACAGTTAAATTTGAACATGCACATTGATAATAAATAATCACAACCTAAAAAGCTTTCAACTGTAGTTGCGAGCACATTGATTGCGGAGTAATGTACAAATCCATATGCACTAATTAAATATCAGTACTGATGAATAATCTTTTAAAAGCTTTTAGAGATACTACATGCAAAGCTCAATTGCTAGATGCCACTAGTTCAATACCAGTCAACGACAAACTTTACTGATGAGTTTTGTAGCGGTTTTTTTCTGTCAAAAGACGATTGGCGAATGATAAAATTTTGTTTTATTAAATATCCCTTGAATTTTCCCGGGGTCCATTTTCACACCACTAAGGGATACCGAGTTTGTCACCTACAAGGGAAGAAGTTGTTCCTGCAGTGCGATCATGTAAGCTTGTAGAAATCGATTTCTATAGAAAGCTCATGAGCTCTCTATCGTTATCTCAATTCTGTGACAACTATTCTAAAGTCCGACCACGTAACTCGTGACATCACTTCTCTATAGACAACGATAACTACAGTGACAAATATTTAGCGTGAGCTAAGGAACTCGCGTTACGAGTTGTCACCTATAGAAAGCTCAAATTACAAATGGCGGACTTGTTTCATATCAATACCGCCTCAGCTCTTTTATATTTAATAACAATAAAATGATGCACTTTAGATGTTATTTGTTACACGTAGATCTCATAACAAGGTATGCAGAACAATAATAAACTATCTAGGTTCAATAACTTTACCAAATAATCTTCAAATTGCTCAGTTTGTCGTAGGCGGCATAGCCGTGGCCTAGGCTAGACCATACCATACTGTGCGTAAGCTTACCATGAAGGCTAGATTACAAGGACTCTAGTCCACCGTGTAGCCGGCATCCATACGGCCGTACGAAAATATGTAATTCATAAAAGACTATTTTAAATTTGCCTCCTCTTGGCACAGCTGTTGTGGCACAGCCTTCCGAGTTTCCAGCCGTCAGCCGTGTACATGTTGGCCTGCAAACCAACCTAACCTTTTTTACATTGGTGGGTGACAGTCCTGTCAAACACTGCGCTAGGGGCCTAGGGCCCAGGCGTAGTAAGTCCCTATTATTTTCTGTAGGGCCAATTACGACCAGTCATATCACAAGTGTTAGGCCTAGTCAATTTAAGCCCGGCAGGTAGGAGTAGTAGTATAGAATAGTACAGTAGAATAGAGGCTTTGATGCTTAGCCTAGATCGCAGGGCTCCTCTAACCTTACTTTTCGCATTAGTATTCGGTTCTAGGGCTTGGTGTAGGCTATGCCGACACACATAATGGATGGGTCTAGGGCCTACACAATGGCCTTTGACCCGCAGTTAATTTCATGTCATCCCTATGTAAGACCAGCTAGGTGCTGTTCTCATATTGCGATATATGCTTTGTGATGAATGCGATAGGATAGTGCATGTCATTTGTCAACCTGAGAAGGATTGGCCTAGCATAGGCTAGCCTAGCTAACTCATCACTTGTCTAAGCTAGTCTACAGTGCCCCTAGTCTGTAGGCCCTTATCTTGCTCGGAGAACTTATCCCAAGCCTTGCCCTACAGTTACATTAGTTCGACCAAACCCCAGGCCGTGAGCAAGGATCAAACTTCGGACCTGCACGCAAACCTTATGATCCACTACGGACAGCTATTCTCTGTTACCGGTACACATAAAAGAATCTCTACCTACTCAATCAACAAAACACTGAATCACGTACATGTACTTCAAGACCAATATGACAGACCCAGGTTCGATACCCGGCTGAGATAAATGATTTAATTTTTGAATTTATTTCCAACTATTTTAAATCTGAATACTTGGTTACTTAACTTGTACCTTCCATATTTAATGCTATACAAGGTACCGTAGGTGATTGGCAGAGAAACACTGAGTGAATGGTGCTAAAGAATGCAGCTTTCAACTTTTCAAGCACTATGTAGTTGTAATGTTTAATACTACGTGTAGTAACATTTCTTTAAAATATGTACCCACCTAGGCCTATGCACAATAAGTATAGACTTGACAGCTATCTACAGTAGACGGTACCTAGGTAGGCCTACTGTATTAGGTACTTATATTTTTGCTTGGATTTTTTTTAAAATATTATTGTATTAAAACAGAAACATTGTATTGATTTTAACAAAGACACTATTTGATTTTGTAGTACTAGTATGCCTGCAAGAGGTCCATGCTTATAAACTATAAAATATAAGCACAATTCTAGACCTCAAAATAGTAGCTAGTTATGTAGGCCTACCACATTTCTAATAAATCTGCATCATTGACATTTTTCTCCTACTTCCTCTACAACCATATTGATCTTCTTTTAGTATGACAACCACATTAATCAATAAGATATTAAAATATGTATTTGAAAACACCTCTCCCCTAGATTTAAAAATGTCAATTCTGTCCTTCACAACTCCTTCACAACGAGTGAAGCCAAAATTATATAAAGATGACATTTCTAACCAATTTAATTGTATTTCAGTAAAACACTACACAAAATTGTCTGTGTAGGGCCTAAATGATAATAAAAAAGAGGCATTATATTTATACAGTCTGAGGCACTTGTGTAGATGTGTTCATGTGACACACACACACATGCTAGGGCTAATTATTTTGAATTGTAAACAAAAATGCCTTGTTTCTGTAGAACTAGTTTCAACATTTCCCTTATAAAAAGTATAATAAGACAAGTTTTTATTTTACACTGTTATGCTTGCTACAGACCGAAATTGGAAAACAATTAGTGTAGTTTGTCTGAGAAAGTGCCATTACCCATACAAAAGCTGAATCCTGATATTTGAAAACAGTTTGACACCACTGGTAGCTGCTTATTTGTTAACTTAGGCCTACACTATCTGTGTTCACTTTGTCCTTCCTAGTATGCCTTCCCAAAAAGGTGGGCTAATAGAAACATGGCCAATCAACATATCTGCAAGGGAAGTCTTTTCTACAATGTTTGTAGGCTGTAAGGTATGGCAACTGTATTTTTGCCTTGGAAATCGAAGTATGAACTTTGCATACAAAACATAGGGTTGTGCAAGAAGGCCTACTGTCTTTCTACATCCAATTAAACAATTCCTACCTAATAATAATAAAGCTTTTCTCTGGATGGTCAGGGATTGTATAAATCTTGAAAAATCAGTTGGCTTGTAAATTATAATCAAGGCTACTATTATGCAATGAATTAATAAAAAATACACAGACATTTTATTATTTTTTTACTTTTTTTAATTTGTTATTTATAGTTATTATTTTTAGAATTATTATTATTATTATTATTATTATTATTATTATTATTATTATTATTATTATTATTAATAATAATAATTATTATTATTAATATATGGTTTTTAAGCATAAGCCCGCTTTAAGGACATAGTTATTGGTTCATGCCCCGACTTGGGTTCGAACCCCAGTCGGGGCAAACTTTTTCGACAACTGCTATGAATCAATAATAATAATTATTATTATTATTATTATATTTTAATCATTTTATTACGTAGGCTACGATATGAATTTACGTCATGTTGGTACGTATTTGAATTTACCGCTTTTTTCATATTTTCACTGCCTTGCAATGATTTTTATTTACGATTTAACGCTGTGTACATGGCTGTGAAGGTACGATAATTTATCGACGTACAATAATATGTACGTCGATAATTATTATCGTACGTCGATCAAGAAGTTTTCTAGTAGAAATCGCTTTCTATAGAGAACGTTAGCTATGTAGTTACGTGATCGCAAAAGTTATCTATTGTAGCTAGAGATAACGATAGAAATCGTTTTCTATCGTTATCTCTGGAGTTTTACATGATCGCACTGCCGGACAGGTTATCTTCAAAAAAAGTAATTAGCCTATTATTGAAGTTTGTGTGGCTTGTTGGTCTTGTTGTTAGCGTCTCTGCTTCCAATGCAGAAGGTCCAGGGTCCGATTCCCGCCCAAAGTCAGAAGTTTTTGATCTTCTGATTTGGACTTAAGTCCATCAGTTCTTGTCTTAGGAATTAGTAAACGGTGACTTTAAAGCCGTCCTAGCAACGAGGCACATAAGTCATTCAAAGCTGTTCTGAATCGGCCTTGTTGATTCTGGCGTTGATCCGCGGATGTTCTCACTGTCCATACCACTGATTGCCATATTTCCCTTTAAAAATATCAATCTTTGATTGGTTATCGCTTACTCGTCGATTGCGTCGGGGCCTACAGGGTTGGCTTGGTCGCTTTGGTTTAATGTCCCCCACTAATAATCAGTTATATGACAGAGTGGGTAGACTCTAAATACGAATTTATTCATTTATTTTATTTAAGTTTGCAACAAGCAATACACATTTAAACATTCAAGAATATCAAACAACAAAAATTGAAAATGCTCAGCTTATCTAAAATGTGCGTTGCTTATCTCTTTTAGCCACGTGCTTGCCCTTGAACTGTGTTACAATCTGTTCAGAGACGTTCTACCCCCCCCCCCTAACCCCCTGAATCAAAACGCACTTACTCACAGCATATTACAAGGACCCCCTTATAATAATTTCAAGCGAAGAAAAACATTTTTGCTCAATGTTGCAAATGTTTTTAAAAATGATTTCATTACACCTTATTGGTAATTTTAAAATTTTAAACGACTTGTTGCATGTTAAAAATCAAATAACATTGATAAATACTCCTATTTTATGCACAATACCACTTCTGCAGTCAATCGATGTGTATCAACAAGTCGTCAATAACTAATTTTACAAATTGGGTTGAATTAGTAACAAATGTATGATCGTTACCATTTAAAACTCCAATTTTTAAAAACATTACATTTAAGTAAGTGGGCTAAGTAAGTAAGTTAATATTAGTGATCAACTGCCCGTGAATGCGCCAGGAAATACTATTTTGATTAATAGAAAATGTATATGGTCACTCATGACAAATTAACATAGAATTTATAGGTTAATCAAATCATTATTAAATTGTCCGACATTTATAGATATCCTACTATTACTTTTAAAGCTATTTTTACTCCTTTTACCCGCAGTATTAATTCCTATTAGGCCTGTATTTTTTCTCAACCTCAAAATAACACATTTCCCTTTCATTTTATGTTTACAACAATTTACGTCTGTAGACCTATAACATACAACTTTCTAAATGTATTTAAACAAATAATTTTGTTAACATTTTTACTCATTTGTAATGATATGCAACACTATTTTGTAAAATTCTTGTTGGTGGTGAATGCAAATGGTATCATTATCAACGACTACAACAACATACCCATTCTTCGCCGATAGTGGAGCAACCGTATATACCCTCTTTGTACACAGTATACAGTACACGTGCATACCATGCGATACACAGAGCTAAAACTACGTACAATACATATTATAGTTCACTTATGAACTTGGGAGGATAGTTGACTTGAGTGTTATATGAAGTATGCTTGGAATACGAGTTGTGTTGCGGTTAAACTACTGGTAAATAGTAAAGTATTATTTCTTAATATAGTGCGGTTCCTAAGCCAACAATATTGCAAATAGTGATACTAGTATGAAAATTTGCATACTTACTAATTTGACTATAAGGAAATCAAAAATTGATGGCTCCAAGATGGAGTCTTATTATTTAACTATTAATTAATTAATTAAAATTAATTAGTTAATTTTATGATACGAATTTCAAAGTGTCAATAAATTAGTCATGTTTGGTATTAAACATAAGAATTTTTCACCTTTATAAAGAAAAAAAAAATACATTGAAAAAATATATTGTAATATACATATGATATAGTTAAATATGTTGATTTTGCTGATATTTTAGTTTTTGGACCAAAAGATCAACGTTTAAGTAAAATTCTTCTAACCAATGATATCACAGTGTTCACAAAAGAGCTGGTAACTATAATTAATATATCATTTTTCAATTTTCAATAATGGTAATTACAATATATTTAATACAAATTACAATATGGCGTAAAGATATCTAACTATGGTACAAAATATGATACCAACTAAAAAATTTAGCAATATTAAAGCTTTTGTTATGAGAAATTACAAAATAATTGGCTCCACGCCGAGTGTTTAGTATTTAAGTATTAATTGATTAATCAACATTAATTCGTTAATTAAGTCCAAAAATTTCAAAGTGAAGATAAATTTGTAATGTTTGGTATCAATTAAAAGCATTTTTCACCAACATTAATGAAAAAAATACGTTGAAAAAATATATTGAAATATATGTATGTTATAGTTAAATATGTTGATTTTGTGATTTTTTTTAGTTTTTGAACCAAAAGAACAAATTTTAAGTAAAATTTCTTCTTACCAATGATAACACAGTGTTCACAAAAGAACTGGTAACTATAATTAATTTATCATTTTTCAATTTTCAATAATAGTAATTTACAATATATTTTACACAAATAAACAAATTTTCTTCAATTGAAAAGTAACAGAAACATGTTGTGTGACGTAGCAAAATGCATCATTTGACTTTCTACAAAATCTTTATCAATCTTAAAGATTTTGTAATAATAATTTCGAAAATCACTGGCTCCAGGCTGAGTTTTGAGTATTTATCAATGAAATTTAAATTAATTACTTAATATGTGTCCAAAAATTTAAAAATGAAGATAAATTTGTCATGTTTAGTATTAAATAAAAGCTTTTGTCACCAGAATTAAGAAAAAAAGAAGAAATACATTTAACTTTTACGTTGATTTTTTGGTTCCAAAACTTTAAAATCCGCAAAATCAAAATATTTAACTATAACATATTTAGTTTCAATATATATTTTTAATGTATTTTTTTTCTTAGTATTGGTGAAAAATGCTTTCATTTGATACCATACATGACAAATTTATCTTCACTTTGAAACTTTTGGACACAATTAAGTAATTAATTTAATTAATCAATTCATAGTTAAATACTCAAAACTCAGCCTGGACCTTGTGATTTTCGAAATTCTTATTACAAAATATTTGAGCTTGATATAAACAAGTCAAATTATGCATTTTGATACGTCACACAACATGTTTCTGTTACTTTTTAATTTAAGAAAATTTGTTTATTTGTGTAAAATATATTGTAATTACTATTATTGAAAATTGAAAAGTGATCAATTAATTATAGTTACCAGTTCTTTTGTGAACACTTTGTTATCATTGGTAAGAAGAAATTTTACTTAAAATTTGATATTTTGGTTCAAAAACTAAAAAATCACAAAATCATCATATTTAACTATAACATACATATATTTCAATACATTTTTTCAATGTATTTTTTTTCTTAATGCTGGTAAAAAATGCTTTCAATTGATACCAAACACTACAAATTTATCTTTACTTTGAAATTTTTGGACTTAATTAACTAATTAATGTTGATTAATCATTTAATATTTAAATACTAAACACTCGGAGTGGAGCCAATTATTTTCGAATTTCTCATAACGAAAGCTTTAAGATTGCTAAATTTTTAAGTTAGTATCATATTTTGTACCATAGTTAGACATCTTTACGCCATATTGTAATTTGTATTAAATATATTGTAATTACTATTATTGAAATTTAAAAATGATGTATTAATTATAGTTACCAGCTCTTTTGTGAACACTGTGATATCATTGGTTAGAAGAAATTTTACTTAAACGTTGATCTTTTGGTTCAAAAACTAAAAAATCAGCAAAATCAACATATTTAACTATATCATATGTATATTACAATATATTTTTTCAATGTATTTTTTTTTCTTTATATAGGTGAAAAATGCTTTTGATTCATACCAAACATGACAAATTTATTGACACTTTGAAATTCGTATCATAAAATTTACTTATTAATTTTAATTAAATTATTAATAGTTAAATAATAAGACTCCATCGTGGAGCCATCAATTTTTTAATTCTATATAGTCAAATTAGTAAGTATGCAAATTTTCATACTAGTATCACTATTTGCAATATTGTTGGCTTAAGAACCGCACTAATATTCGAAGTCACTTGCACAATGAGTGTAAACGGTTGCTATTTGATTGCATTATTACAGAATTTTATTTAAAAATTGATTCTTGCCTCTAGTATGAAAACAGTGTTTCGTTATTGTATATTTGTCGGACTGTACGTACTATTTCAGTAAATGGGAAATATAATTCTAGACAATATTTCGATAGATTATCAACCATTTCCTCAGGTGTAATGACAGATTGACATACCAACAACAGTATCATCACATTTTAATGACAATGTGAACTTGACAGCAAAAAACATAGCTATACTCAAAACTGTTTTCAACATGATGAACCACATCCCTCGTACATCCACATGTACACACTTATAATACAGATACGAGGAAAGAGTTTAGAATATTGATAAATCCATCCCCGGGTAATTTCCGTAGTGTCGTTAATAGTTGACGTGTAATTTAACCACCCTCGGCCAAATCATAGCCGAACGGTGGGCAAGCCTCGTCGCTCCATATGTGTCCCGTATGCTTCGCTATGCACCATCCCTCATTGGTGTGCTAAACCCATGCTAACTTAATCCACCTCGGATTAGCCTCGTAATCATGTGACCGCAGCCCTTGTTTCCAATGACATCCACCCGCAATAATTACATTTTAGTTATTTAAGACGAGTTTCATGGTTGGCGTGCACGGCCACTGCACGGCTCTCAATTTACAGGCACGGATCGACCGTGCATGGTGTATAATACGTACGTATGCATGGCACGGAATTTTCAAGATTAAAAAGTGGATTTATTTATCATGTGACAACACACCTCTCATTTATCAAATGCTGGGTTTTCCTTCACTAAAATGTAAACTGTACATTGTATAGAAATGTGGAAATGTAGTTTTAGGAATATTGTTTACAACCTTGTTGCATCTAGGTTTACAAGTTATTAAACTGTTTACACCGATATTTAGCCGTATAAACATCCATTTATTTTTCTGTATTGCTCGATCACACTATTATTTTATTAAAATATTTCTAATCATAGTAGTTTTTCATTCGTTGTATCACAAGTGTTTTATTTATTTTACTCAAACTCGGATGTCATACTTTAGTGTTACACTTTTACACTCCCCTCATGTACGTAAGGTAAAATTTAGTTACCAACTAAAATTTGCGATCATTATTTTATTTACCAACAAGATAAAAATTAACAAAACAATCATTTCGTCTCATGTTTAACCACAAAACCTCTTAATTATTTAGCCCGAACGTGTTTAACTATTGAAGCAAATATTCCCGCATTAATATTATGTTGGTTTTTACTGGCTTGCTTGCGAGCGTGACCCGAAATCCTTGAAGCAAACTTCGTGGTCACTGGAGGAATCCTCTTCAAAAGTTAAGCATGAGAATAATGTAAATACCAGTGATAGTGTAGCCGCATATGGCTTCCTTCAAGACTCTTGTACCAACAACGACTGAAATGGTTCAGTTTTAGCGCAAGAGAGATGCTGTTAGGAGATAAACTTTCTGTTTCCTTTCTTAGGCAAAAATGTGTCCGCTATTGACCCGGCACCTCCACCAATCCTGTAATAAACGCCTTCATTTAATTCATTATTTTTCATTTATATGTCATGTAGCATGAGTGACGCACCTAATTTAGTTTTAAGCATAAAGTTATCTAACACTTGTGTGTTTAACGTATTATTTATTGAATTAACCGACTTGTGATAGGCCTAGTAGACTCGTTTTTGTGGAGCGTTATTTCCAAGAGTGTGTAAGTATTCATATTTGTTTATTGTTTAGCTTGATTTATTATGTCTGCTTGGTACAAGTTACTTCGTTCTCCAGGTGTGGGATAAACAGCATAGAGTGTTTTGCATATTTGATAGAAGAAGTTTATCTCTGTTCTTTTCTTTCTTTTCCCATCACCAACATCTGTCATCATCGATTAGTCATCAGCATTTCGTAATAAATCTTAATATATTATTAACATCTCAATTGAAAGAAAATGGTTGTTAAATTATGTAACTTGATAGGCAATACTTGTACGCTTTACTACAGAATATTAAACTTGAGAAATTTAAATTTAAAATGTTCCTCTGCAGACTTTCGAATTTCGAATTCTATCGCAGGAGCAAACAACCATATTGTTATATCCATTAGGTAATTCGTATATTCATAATAAATTCTGTGTTAATATTTTGTTCGTCCCTTGCGCTTGGCTCACGTATGGCTGTGGAAGGGATGGGGTTGATGAGAGAGGAGGGGTGGGAAGGGGGGGGGTGAGGGCGCCGTCAGGTCAACTGTTTTCTATTCCGCGGGCGTACCGAACCCAACACCCTCGCCATTTCCACCGCTATTCGTCACTCCCGGGGATCAAAACCGGATTGATAAAGAAAGATGGGCCCCTAATCAAAATTCATGACCTTAAAACGTATTCACAATATTAGGCAGTTCCCTGCGTTGCGTTGGGTTACCGGCACCAACAAAACCAAAACACCTATGAAAAAGCCGAACAACTTTATGACCATTTAATGGGTTGGGACTTTATTGTAAGGAGATTCATAATTTGCCATTGTTTCTTGCACTGTCAATACGTTCTTCAATTTGTCGGAGTATAAATTCCTCACATCAAATTTTATATAACGTTAGTATACCTAAATCCTCAGATTTTATATGAACAGTTTTAAGTAAAAATTTAAGATAAGTAGAAAAGTGACGAAGGAGAAATTTTTGGTAACAACCTATTTTGTTGGATGCGCTCTCACCCTCCCCCCCCCCCCCCCCCGGTTATTTGAAACTAACATCCTATGTAAACAGACTTACCACGTCGATTGATGTTTAATTGTGTGTCGACAAAATTATTAGTTGGATTGCTTCTATGATTAAAATTGTGTTTTAATGAGTGGCGTGGGAAGGTATGCTTGTTGGTTTTGTTATTTTCAGACAAGGTTATGAAAGCGGAAGGTATATTTAAGCCCGATTCTGGACGTGAGCCCATATCTTTTAACTTTTACCCGAAAAATTAAATCCTACGTTTATAAATATGCCCAACCGCATTTTATTGTTTCTGACTTATTCACCTAACTGTGAAATCATGAAGCAATTTCTCATTTGAAGCAATTTCTCATTTAAATGGTGTATCTTGGGTTATTCGTGTACTGGTTGTACAAAGACTGGAATAGCAAAATTACGATGGCACAATACGACGAACAGGCCACGACGTTGACGTGATGTTGATTTAAATGCCCGAGCTGTGGTTCCATGTTGGTCTGAATCTAATTGGAATCCTAATGTTGCGAGTAATTTGAAGGAATACAGCAAGAAGCTTCTTGATGAGGTTTTCGTCAGGGATGCGCGGGTAGCTAGGCAACTTCCCCCCCCCACCCCACCCACCACCCCACTCTCACTCCTTTTTCTTGTCACAAGTTCGCTTGGTTGTGGCTGCCAGGGCCTAGCCACAACTCTAGCTATGACCAGCCCAAACTTAATACAAACAACGTAAGCTTAGGAAGTGTCTGAAAGATATTCTTGTTGCTAGTTCTAGATCTTGGTGCTAGTTTTAACGCAAAGTAAAGCTTCGTATTTATATATATTACTTGAGTTAAATGTCGATATTCAAATAAACTCGTTGCCGTTTAAATGTAATGAATTGAGAATTGACGAATGCAAGGGGCATACTTTTTTATTATGTTTGAAGTCATAAAAAAAATCAAATTTGCTTTTGCTTTTTTATCCACCGGCTAAATTAACCTTTGTCATTAGTTTGGCAAGTATTTAAAACTGAATGCTGTGATTGATTGATATGTTTATGGGATAGGCGAGAATTAAAAAAATATAGATATATCATTTATCAAATTTCCATCACAGCATATGTGTGGATTGCGTTGTTATGAATTTAAGGACTAATATAAAAAATATATCGAACGTATTCATATATATATAGCTAAGAGGACATTTATATCAGTTTGAGAGCGTATGAACATTCAAGTTGTAATTACTTTAGTTTAATGATTCTATATTTATAGAATAACATATTTCCAGGTTATACGACGTTTAGATTTTATTGCAATTGTCGCCATTTGAACAAATCGCCTCTTGCATGGGGATAGGTATTACTAAGTGCTATTGATAGTCATCTATCGCAGGCCGCGTCGCTGCTGTATTTTTACCGAACTGTTACTAATAATGATTAATGAGGCAAGGTATAGGACTTTCCACAGCAAATCTGAATTAATGGGAAGTTTGTAATTTAGCGTGTGTACTACGTTAAACATAGAATGTGCAATGAAAATCGACTTGGAAACTTTTCCAGGGGAAATTCACACTGGGTGGAATAATTGACCCCACGTTGATGAGAGTTTTTAGTGCTTGACTTTGACCGAAGTTTGTACAAGGGATTATGCAGGTCTTTAAAATTTAGTCATTCACAGAATGTGTGTTTATAGACTGCTCGTAATAGGACTTTCGAAAATATCATGATATATCCCGATAAAAAATCGCGTTAAAACAATATACTATTTTCAGCATTGCTTCTTGATGACGTTGACAATCCAGTGTCAAGTATCCTCACCACATCATGTGAAACCCTAGGACCGTTACTCCGATTCTGCTAGTCGTTGCCTGGATGCGAGTTTGCATGAGTAAATAATTCTCCTCAAATAAGCTAATGAAGTTTTTGCATTCTAATAGTATTTACAATTAAAAGAAGGCACCATCGAAAATGTCATTATAAATCAATTTTGTCATTAACTGTAGATTTATCTTGATATTAAAGATAAATACCAAAACATCCTCAAAAATAATAATTTATAAACAATGTGACGAAAGTGAGAGAAAAGTAAATTACATTGCAATGTGGAAACCACTGCATACGCCCACCTCAAATGAGTATAATATGCTTTTTTCAAAATGTTTGGTCTTTAAATTTGAAAATCATAACAAAAACAACTTTATCATATCAATTGCATTTAACCGAATTAGTGCTTTCGTTTGTTGATTATTTGTTGATTATTTTGTTTCTGAATCGTTATAATGAATGAGAGTAGACTTACCTGAAAGTTACTTGTGAATATAATTTTAAAATACACTTTGTCAAAACACTTTGTCAACGTGTTGTGACAACAATGAGGTCACGAGTTTCATTTGTTGTGATGTTTCTATTTTATTCTCCTGACATTTTATCTTAATTTGGATATAATAAGAATGCGTTTATGTCCAACATTTCGTATGACAATGGTCTGTTCTCCGAGTGTTGCAAAACGTTTTGCGGCAATAGTAGTCGGCTCTGTTAAGGGGAGGTGGTGGTTAATAATACAGCGTAATATCAGCCAGACATCTTTATCGCACCAAGGCTTATAACATTGCTTAGTCCGCATACACTAGGGCTAACGAGGAATTATGCCACTTTAATCTTGCAAACATACAGGAAGAGGGAGTTTTTAACCCATATATTCTGTTGGGGAGAAACCGATGCGAAAAATATCTATATTCATTTTAACGTCGATAAATTATAGACTACTTTGAGGCTGGTTTGTTAAATGTTCCGTTGTATTTCAATGTTAAAAACATCTGGGTTTCTTTGTTAAAAAGTAGAAAAAAAGAGTCTGTGGAAAAAAATGAATTGCGTGTTTTGGCTGTGTATTGCGCATAGAGAGATACACATGTCATCGCTTGACTACTTGTTCTGTCGACAAGGCGCGGAATATCACAGACATTATGTCAACGCGTCTGTGTTATTCAATATTGGGCGTTTGACCTCGAAACGCTTAGTCTACGTCACTAAATCGCACTAAACGTCCACAGAAGCATTTTTCATTTTGATGATCATATTTTACATTGGCCTACTTGTTCCATTTTCATTTTCATTTTCATTTTCATTTTCATTTTCATTTTCATTTTCATTTTCATTTTCATTTTCATTTTCATTTTCATTTTTATTTCCATTATCATTATCATTCACATTTTCATTTTCATTTTTTTCCGCATAATTATGGACTGAAAGGGCCCTGAAACTTTCCTGTTTTACATACATTTAAATTCCCTATTTCTACAGTGCACTTCCTCTAGTCTATAGATTGATCAACATCCATATTTTTTTATTTCCTCCTCTTTCTTCCCAACTTGCCTCAACCAACTCCCCACGTGCGATTTGTTTGAGTGCACTACCTCTAGCTTGATTCAGGTCCCGATACCGCACCGTGCGTCTATAGCTAGGAGGACTCCAATGAGATACAGACTTAAGGAAGATAAAAGAGGCACTGGCCTATCACACACTTCCAGGCACAACTAACCGATAAATCAGGTTGGCGACGTGATTAATGGCTAGCTCCTTGCAAGGGACGTCTTGCCCCTGCTGCAACGCCTACAGCGAGCCACAAGGCAAGATGCGGGGGGTGCTCTGCTCGGGCGACGCTGGCTGCCTCTTCATTGATTAATAACCTTCCTAAGACAGATTCGGTTCGTTCAAGTTGACAATCGCCCCTAGTTTGATTAGAGATAAAGCTCTGTGTACCGAAATGCCGTTCCAAACTTCGAGACGATTTCGTTAAAAAATTACTATCATGGATTTTTTAAGTATACCGGGCTCTTGTATTCTCGATATTTTTCAAACATTTTAGATTAATAAAATATTTCCGATTGACTTTTGGGTGTAAGCCTACTTAGACAACTCCAAATGAATGTCGACATTGATGGCATAGCTTCATTTGTGAGTAAAGCTTCCAATCTTGTTAAAAATATATTTTATGCGTTTGTTTTATGTTGCTATTTTTTGCCAATTTTTTCTTAAAGCAAATAGTATTTTGTGGCTCAATTCAATAGCTCTAATAAAGCAATTTCAAAACTTAATATTCAATGGTCATTGACAAAGTACAATAGTATATGATAATGCTTTACTTCTAGAAATGTTTTCAAAATATGTGTTCATGTTATAAATCGGAGTATAAACCAAACAAATCTGACGTATTTTGGTGAATATCTGCACATTGTTATCCAAACACGTGTGTTTTTGTCGTTTTGACTTTTGCTTAACTATAAAATACGCTCTAGGGAAGAGAATCGATAACGTATATTTTCATATTTTTGAGAACATTCATCTTACTTTTTTGTACGATGGGTAATATCAACCCCCTCTTCCCTCACCCCAAGTTTTTCAGGCACGCACGTGGTAGACCATATTTTGCATCAATTCGATCAAAAAATTATCACCCCTAAAACCTGTTCTTGAAAGTATCTCACATAAAAACATCCAGAAGTTAAAAATGCACTGAAGCATTCAAGAAGAGTTTCCAAATCAACTCCTAAATTTAAAAACACAAGTTAACGTACTCAAAAACTAAAAACCCACAGAAGAAATATAGAGAAGAATAAGACCGCCTTGAGAATTCGTTTCCTATTCGTGACAAGGGGTGGGTGCCGCGGGTGGTCGAAATAAATTGTGTTGCTTTTTGCGGCAAAATATACAAACAAGTAAATAAAATTCGCTGTGACGCTGTAGCCTACTGTCGGGATGATATGTGCTCTGTTATAGCTACTGGAGCGTAGATTTAGGCGTGGTTTACTTGTCGCAAAATAAAATTATAGGGAAGGATCTTAACTTTAATGCAAAGGTGACACTTTTCTGTTCGTATACTCTGGACGAATTTTAAAAACATAACATTTATCATTGGATACTATTACAAAAATATATTGAAATCGTCACCAACACAATCGGAAAGCAAACAGTCATTAATTTCCTAGAGGTAGTGACAAGATTTTGTTGACTAACGTGCCATGGTTTAAGGAATAAATTGGTCAAATTTTCACGCTATATGTATTGTACTAGGAAAACGCTAAGTCCCGCCGCGTTGATGGATGAGCTTTTTAAAGTTTTAGTTTGCGTGGGATATCTTTACTTTGAAAGTGCTTTGTTTTGCTGCCTACGCATGTAGGTGAATGATGTCAAGTTTCTTTTGTTTCTTGTCAATTAGTATTATTTACCGTCAACAACTTACATTACAAGCTTTATTTCTATGGATTCTGGCTAATTTTTCAACTTTTTGTTTCGAAAGGTACTACATCACAAACCTTAATGTCCATGTATAATATGAACGTTGAAGCCCCACCCGTTTGGTCAGAAATGGCCCAAATGGCACGAAAATATCGTACAAAAACAAAAAATCTTATATTAAAAGCTTTATTTCTATAGATTCTGGCTAACTTTTTCAACTTTTTCTTTCAAAATGTACTCAATCACCATAACCTTAATGTCCATGTATAATATGAAAGTTGTAGCTCCACCCGTTTGGTCAGAATTGGCCCAAATGGCACGAAAATATCGCACTAAAAATCGAAAAAAATCGTAAAAGTACGATATTCATGAGAAATATTTCTTCGATTGTACCCAAAAACAATACACCTCTAAGTTCAGAGATTTCGAAGGTCCTGTCAAATTTTCATCAAGATCGGATATGCCGTTTGCCTGGTAGAGAGTTAACAAACAGACAAAAAAACAAAAAAAAAAAAACAAAAACAAAAACAAAAACAAAAAAAAAAACACCCGAGCTAAATTTTTTGGGGGTCAGTGAAATTGAAGTCTTCGCTTCACTCGCTTCGCTCGCTACGCTCATCCAACAATGTCGTCTCTGATTAGCTGTAACTTTGGTGGTGGTACATGAATTGGTGGTGGTAAAGCCTATACACCACTTCTCAAACATCAATATAGCCCCTTCATTCACCAAAATGTCATTTGACGAAATGTCAATTAATAGAACTCCGGCCAAACTCTGGCTCCAGTTCATTATATCTTGCACTAAATCTCTCTAATAAATTTTAAACAAATTGTTCTCGAAAATTAACCCCTTTGAATTCATATACTACTACGTAACTGAGGTTTACTTTTTGCAATAGCTATTAACAGGGTATTATAAATTATTGTATTAAGACCAAAGTAGGGTGCGAACCAAAGACTTTAGGATATATTAGGCGTGCAGTATATGCGAGCCGCCCCTCCCAGACCAAGTGCATATTACACTCGTCTTTGTTGTAGCCTGAACCTGGAAGACCCCATATATAGTGGAGTCTAGACTGAGAATAGCACGTGGTGTCACTCTATATACCATAAACCATGGGCGGTGATTCAATATTACATGCCTTTCTGTAGAACTTGCATTTGATTCTCGGTGAAGCATCTTCTTGATAAGAATATCAGTCAGTTATAGTCAGTTATAGTCAGTTTGGAGATAGGTCGTGAGGCTTTGAATTTCTTGTATCAGCCACGTTCATTGCGAGGGAAAATTATTGATACATTTTGTCATTGGGGCAACGAATAACATTGCATGTCTGGTCGCATTTACATAGGCCTCTTTTCTTACGGTTAACTTGCCTAGGTAACTGCATCTCCATTCTCCACTCACCTATAAGTTTGATAGTCAAACTCCAAAATAATTAGATTCGCCATAATTATCCTGATTTTATATATAATTCAAACTACAACCTCATTATATGTAGGAAGTGTTGTAGAAAGTAATTAGATTCGCCATAATTATCCTAATATTACATATAATTCAAACTACAACCTCATTATGTGTAGGAAGTGTTGTAGAAAGAACTCCCCCCACCCCTAACCGCTTAGGTAAGGCTTGTTGTTGATGTTAGGTTTGTTTGTATGATATATTTTTCTGTAACGTATTGTTTAGTTTTTTATTGTCTCATTGATCGCAGTATTTGTTACTGCTGCTGTAAAATTGTCATAACCCAATGCATTAACCTAGTAATGTAGCATTACTCACTCACTCGGTAGTCTACCCATTTTGTAATAATGTAATTCCATTTAATGTGTTTTTGTATACAATTGTTTACAAGATAAACATGAACGACAACAATAATGATAAACAAGGTTTTGTGGACTCAAACATCTTTGTAAACGTTATAAAAATAATAAAAAATTGTTATCCAACAAATAAGTAATAATCACCAGTTATATTGATGTTACTGAACTGTCTTGGGCATGATACAAAATTATTCTACACAAACCTTTTTTTTTGTAACAACAATTGAAACAAGTTATTTCTTAAATTGTTAATATTCTTATATTGTTAGTAAGTATGCGAACGTGTCCTAACGTGGATATTGTTTCCACCTGCATTATAATAAAGTGAACAACTATTTACATCTTTAATTCCCATAATAAATCAAAATGATAAAGAATTCAAAACCGTTCTAGAAAGTCAGCGATATAAAAAGAAATACATTTGGAAAATCGACTATGCTTTTCTAGACACTTTAACTCCGACTCTCGTTTTATAGTTGGTGTCGGGAGGGGGAGAAGGGGTGGGGGGGGGGGAAGATAAAACATCACCAACTTTCATAGATAGGAGAGTGTAGCTTGATAGCCTAGCGAAGAAGAAAAGAAAATACCAAAATTATTTTTTCGAGTTTAGGGAGGAGATAACTCGAAAGAAAAACGAAAACTGTACAAAATACGCCGTTTAAAATTCGGACACAACCTAGCCATCTGTCTTGTGAGTGTCTTAGATAAATCTTTTTTCTAGAAGAAAGTCCTTTGCTCTTTCTGATACGATACATGACATTATTAGATCATTTAACAGCGCGAAGCACGCACACACGCACACGCACACGCACACGCACACGCACACGCATTTAATATTGATTTATTACACTATTAGCTGTGCTTGTTATTAACAATAAAATAAGGATAGAGGAAGAAATTTCGACTTGTTCCATTTTTACCAAAAACATATCTTGTAGCCAATCTAATATTTAGTGTACGTATACTTTATACATTGGGTAAATATAGGTAAGAAGAGCTACAGCTAAGTAGATTGTAAGTTGTTCACATATTCAGTCAAATTTAAAAAATTATTAATATTAAATCATTGGCAACTAGTAACACCAAGTACTGTACAGTGTACAATACAGTAGTCGGCTGTGTATATTATATTCTATTATGTAAGGTTACAAGTAAATAATGACGAAAAAAAAACAAAAAAACAATATTGGTTATATTTTAAGATTTTAATTTGAAATGGATACACAGCTGTATTCAAATCGCTCATAAATTAATTGGATGAGCAAAGCGAAGACTTCAATTTCACTGACTTAAAAAAAATTAGCTAGTGTGTTTTTTTTCTGTCTGTTTATTCGCTCTCTACCGGGCAAACGGCATATGCGATCTTGATAAAAATTGGAGATGACCTTCGAAATCTCTGAACTTAGACCTGCCACGTTTTTTGGTACAATCGAAGAAATATTTCTCATGAATATCGTATCTTTACGATTTTTTTTGACTTTCAATGCGATATTTTCGTGATATTTTGGCCGATTCTGACCAAACGGGTGGAGCTTCAACGTTCAAATTTCACATGGACATTAAAGTGATTGTGATGTATTGCCTTTTGAAAGAAAAAGTTGAAAAGTTAGTCAGAATCCATAGAAATAATGTTTTTAATATGAGTTTCTTGAGGAATAACAATTAACAATTAACAATATAAACTTGACAACAATCACCTACAATGCGTTCAAAAAGCACTTGCAAAAGTAAAGAGATCCCACTCAAACTAAAAACTTACAAAAAAGCTTATCCATCAACGCGACTAAAACAGCGTTCGCGAAGTGGCCTAGTGAATTAATACAAAAATTAATTAGTTACTTGCTAAAATCACTAGAATCAATTACCTATAGAAATCGACAAAAAGTCTCCCTCTTCTATAATAATCATACTAGTTACGCCACTGGATGTGACATCACATAAACATGGCTCCCGAAATCCACCAACCCCCCTCAACCCCCCTACACCCGCACCCACTACTCATGCGAAGCCCTGCTCTCAAGTTTACAGAGAGCAAGCTAGAATGAACAACATTGCGCAACAAATCCATGCATGTATGCATCCCAGTGTAAGGAAAAAAGCTACTGTATTCTCCGTTCACCATTCGCTCCGTTGCATCCGATTTATAACTTCCGTTTTTGAATGTCTTTTCGAATGCATTTTACATAGAATTACGCTACACAGAATTATGTCTGGGCTATGATCTCAAGAAGGCAAAAAATTTGGCTAAATTCCCATAGAAAATGACGGGCGAAACAACGTTCTCCAACACTCGGGAACAATGTTCAATGACACTGTACGTATCATGCGAAGTGTGAACAGAAGGGGCAAGAGTGTGGCCGGAGATACCAAATCAGTAGAGGAAAGATTTCGGTTCTGGCAGCGCATTTTAGGCATCATCAGTCATGTATCACGAGCAAAGATTGCGCTATTTAAGTTAGGCCTTAAATATTGAATTGTAACTAATAGCTCAATTCGGGGATTTATTTAGAGCTTATTTTAGGTACTTTTGTTATTTTGTACCTATTTTTGATTTCCTATTTGATGGTAAATAATATAATGAACTACAAAATTTAGTTGTATTTCTTAGTATGTAGTTTATGTATATGTTATAACATTTTCTCACAAAATGTATATAGTAAATTTCAGTGTGATATTTATATTGGAAATATATACATTAATTTAAACATTTTGACATTTAGTTTTACTCAATTAGATCGAATTAATCAAATTCGACTTCATCGCGAAATTTAATTTTATATATACAAGTCACGAATTTGTCATATTTCAACACCATGTTTGGGCCTGTTGACTCACTGTTTGTATTGTACAAGTTTGGGAGGGGCATTGGGTGCGCTCAATTTTCCTGTGCAATACCCCTAGCCCCTCCCCCCCTCCCCCACCACGCCAAAACCCCAATTTCCTCTCTTGCATGTGTAAACCTATTGCATATTCTATGTAAATACTCATTATGCATCCAAACAATTATTTATTGATTGATGAGTAAGCTTCCCCCCTCCTCTATATCTCTCTCTCTCTCACACACATGCACTTTCTCCGCCACCAATCGCTCCTTATCAATACTTATAATCACTTAGACATGACAAATCAGATATGCGTAGCTTAAATGTAATTATTGTCCAGTGTGTTATGACTTCATAAGATATGTTATTAGTATGCTAAGTATGATCCCAAGAAGGAAGGACAGACACAAGGGCGAATACGACATGGGAGTCGAGAAGGTATGAATGAGCCGAGAAGGATTTTTATAAACTAATATTTTTGTGGGTACCCCTTTTCAACAGATATTTCAAATACGATTAATAAATAAACGAATCCTCAGTCACATAACTGATTTTCAGTGGGGGAATTCAATTTTAAAGCGGACTAAGAACCTTTTCGACGCCGACGCCATCGGCGTGTGCACAATAGCCACCCAGTAACCAGTATTTTAAAAAGAAATACTAACCAAAGTTACTATAGTGATGGGCACGATTCCCCTGCGGAGGACGCCACCAACGAGCTCTCGAGTAGAAACAATACACAGTGCACTTTTATGATATTCAATCCAATAAATCAATGCAATTTTCCAACTATAATAGTCTTATACCAAATTGGATCCATGGTATAATTTTTCATATTATACATTCAAATAAAACATTAGCAAAGTTCTTCAATACATCAGATTTTAACGGCCTTGAAATCTTAAGAAATTTACGTAGTTACCACCAAATGAAACATTCTTTTTTTTCTAACACAAGATTTTGCACTTTTGACACATCTGCAAATATAATCCTAATCCAACGAGAATCCCAAAGTTTGTCGTTATATACAATTTTTATTCTTAAATTCGTAATAAATTAAAAGTGTTTACTAATGTTAACACATCCAATTATTTTTTGTCCTCTAATCTTTGTAGGCAAATTATTGTGGCCTTTGATCTCTGAATAAAATGTTGACCATTAAATTGTGTGTTTTACAAATAGATAATGAAATTATGAATCATTAGTTTCTACTTAATGCCTCGTATTTAGAGCTTGAGATGGAATCATCTGAATGTTTTTCATATAATCCGTTGAATCATTTTAATTTGCAAAATTAATATAAATATGAGTAAATTTCAGCATTCGCCTTATGACCGAGAAAAACATGGGAATAATCCTTCAGTCAGGATTGACGGTGTCCGGGATCGAGCCTGATACCTCCCGCCTAAAGCAAGTCACTACCTATATCATTCTTGGAGAGATATTAGAGATATTATGTTGTGTTATTGATTCCTCATTGAATACAAATACCACTTCGGCTACGAGAGTTTTAGAAATGAATAAGTGTTCTCCCATTTTATTACAAGAATAACTGAACCACGAATCCATTTATTTTCAACGTAACAGTGGGGAAATATTCAATGCCAATATTAATAAAAATTTAATAAAATAATTATATTTACGCATTTATTAAAAACATCTTCGTTTTATAATCATAGATCACATAACTTAGTTCAGCTTTATCATATGACACGTATATATCTGTAAACATAAATCTCTTCCATATAAGTTGTCTTTGAAATTATATCGCAACACAGGCGGCAGAGTTAAAAGTTAGCAATAACAAAGAAAACAAGAAAACCAAACATATTTTGCAGCAACATTGTAAGTGCGTGTTATGAAGATAGTGCTGATAAGGGTATAACGGCGCTGCTGCCGTCTTCGCGGAGCTGGAGGCGATGGCGGGTGGGGGGGGGGGGGGGGGGGGGAGGGAGGGGGCGAGTCTAGCCCATCTAGTTCCGACATTAATCACAGACGTACAAATATCGTCTTCTTTCTTTATTACATTTCGCAGAGACGTTCTTCATGTCTTTGGCCAGTGCCAGGGGTGGCCAGATGGTAGTTGGTATTGCTTAACATCTGTGTTCAATAGTACATATTGTTTTGCGATCGTTTTTACAGCCATGATATACCTTAATAGGGTTGAAATATAACTTTATTAAAATATATTTAGAAACCATGTGTTAAAAAGTAAGTAGGTCTACTTAAAATTTACCAACCATGGTTTGTGTATTATTTTATGTGGAATCAAGTTATGTGGTTGTTTTACATAGGTTTGACCATTTGACAGGCAACTAACAAGGTAAAATTGTCGTATTTATATTATTCTTTCAAAAAATAGTTTTTATCTGCAAAGCAATCCAAGGAATTTTGTAACGTTAAGCTTACGTAATACGTCTTCAAGTTTGTCGGCACAATAAATAATATCAGGAAGAAAAATATCATGCGATGTAAGATACTAGCTCTTCGATTGATTGATTCAATCTGAGCACTAGATTTTTAATAAAAGTCGCAATAATTAACGAAATCAGAGATGTAGAACATGGTGTATGTCTTCACTTCACACATATATATAATCAATGTTCTTGCTACCACATAAGGCTATGTTTGATTATTTTGGAAAACTCACATTTGGGGATACAATGACGAAGATTTTAGGCTGCCCCTGTGTTTGCAGTGTTACGTGCATTCATACTGGGTGATGTTTTAGTAGTTTTATTGCATCTGATAAACTTTACTAAAACCATACCATAAACAAACTATAATACCTCGTTACCTTCAAATTTGTTTGTCATTGTGACATCGTGAATTACTTTTGGAAAGACTTATCAGAGCAATCTCAATTACTACTCATAACAAGTAGTATCTTTACACTCGACGAGTATGTCGTTGTAAACAAAATGAGTGGAAAATCAATCGAGTTTGAGTGGTAGAAAACTACACAATACTAATTGTTGTAAAGAATAATCTCCTAATGGAGACAAGTTTAAAAAAATATTTGCTACTTTAGTACCAATTTACCGATTTTATTTACGATTTTGGATGAGCGAAGCGAAGACTTCAATTTCACTGACCCCCCAAAAAATTTAGCTCGGGTGTTTTTTTGTTGTTTTTGTTTTGTTTTTTTGTTTTTTTTGTTTTTTTGTTTTTTTGTTTGTTTTTCTGTCTGTTTGTTCGCTCTCTACCGGGCAAACGGCATATGCGATCTTGATGAAAATTTGGCAGGACCTTCGAAATCTCTGAACTTAGACTTGCTACGTTTTTGGGTACAATCGAAGAAATATTTCTCATGAATATCGTACTTTTACGATTTTTTTCGATTTTTAGTGCGATATTTTCGTGACATTTGGGCCGATTCTGACCAAACGGGTGGGGCTACAACGTTCATATTTCACATGGACATTAAGATAATGGTGATGTATTGCTTTCTGAAAGAAAAAGTTGAAAAAGTTACCCAAAATCTATAGAAATAAAGCTTTTAATATAATTTTTTTGATTTTTTGTACGATATTTTCGTGCCATTTGGGCCAATTCTGACCAAACGGGTGGGGCTACAACGTTTATATTATACATGGACATTAAGGTTATGGTGATGTAGTACCTTTTGAAAGAAAAAGTTGAAAAAGCTAGCCAGAATCCATAGAAACAAGCTTTAAATATAAGTTTTTTACGGTAAATAATCACCAATTGACAAAAACCAATAAAACTTGACAACAATGCACCTTAACAAATCTAGGCAGCAAAAAAAGCTACTTACTCAAAGTAAAGATTCCCACGCAAAACTGAAAACTTTAAAAAGCTATCAAAACGCGAGCGGGACTTTAGCGTAATATCCTAGTATCACTCATAACCCTAGTAACTTCATGGTAAATGGATGTACCCACTCATGAGAGACATGGAGAGTGAATTTCTAGCCTTGTTATGGAAATGTTTACTTATATTATGTGGAACAAACACATAATAAAAAGGGAGCGAAGCTACTTAAACAACAGATCGTCGAAGAGGAATACAAAAATAAAGTTCAAAGCGTGTTGATGATGGAGGTGCCGAGTAGAAATACGGAAACACAAATCAAAATAAGTGCTGTTCGAGCATTCAAATCTCGTTGTTAGTGGAGGTGCCTAAAAATAAAATGTACACGCCAAGTTTGGGTGACCTAGCCATACATACTTCGCTGACGCCTATGTTCATAAATACATTTCGCAGGTGTTATCCGTGCTGAATGGCAATGTGAATCGGATGTCATGATGGGTTTTTCTTGTGAGACTTGTACAGACAAACGGACGGACAGAAAAGAAGTGTATGGGGTGCTTCGCTCCCTAACAAGGTTCATAAGAAAAGAAAAACTTCAATAAGGAAATACCATATTTAAAAAGGCATACTTCATGGGAGAGACTTGGGAGAGGGCACACAAACGTATTAGAGTATATCAATTCCGTAATAAGGAAACCGTCTAAGGATTAATATGAATTATAAAATGGATTATTGGATGAGCGAAGCAGACTTCAATTTCAATAGCCCACCCCCCCCCCCTCCCCCCCAAAAAAAATTGGCTCAGTTTTTTTAAATTTATTTTTTGTATTTTTGTCTGTTTGTTCGCGCTCTACCGGGCAAACGGCATATGCGATCTTGATGAAAATTTGAGGGGACCTTCAAAATCTCTGAACTTAGACTTGCCACGTTTTTGGATACAATCGATCAAATATTTCTTATGATTATCGTACTTTTACGATTTTTTTCGTTTTTTATTAGATATTTTCGTGATATATTTGGCCCGCGACCGGGCAAACGGCTACTCCGATCTTGATGAAACTTTATGGGAAGTTTAAAATCACTAAATTATAATTTATGATTTTAGAGACATTTGAAGAAATATTTCTTATAGAAATCGTACTTTTGCAATTTCCCTCCGATTTTTAATACATTTTCGTGATGTTTGGGCCGATAATCAACCATAAAAGCTCATCCATCAACGCGACTGGAAAAAGCGTTAGCGAAGCGGCCTAATCTATTGCTAATTGATAATATTTTTTGGATCATGAAATAAATACACCTTGAATGTTCATATCCCAGATGTTTTCTTCTTGCGTTATACACACCACCTATATTCATGCATCGTCTCCTGGGCATGTTGGACTAATAACGAAGAATTACCGTCCCTATTATTTCTAAGATTACGCTGGTGTTCTCCCAAACGGACATTAACTTCCACAGATTACCGTTTACAGTAAAACTCACGAGTTCCTTCTTTTTAAAATAGTTTGTTTAATTCGTGGGTATGTATGTCAGTAAACAAATGTGTCAAGACAGGGCTTAGAGCAAGCGCTGGCTCATTTTAGACGACTTACTTCAGAGAAGTTAATAGTTTCTTCTCCAGAAGTGTGGATTTTCCTTCAAATTTATATGCATGCATAAAAAAAAACGATTTTATTAAAACCTTACATGTTGTTTACCCTGATGTATTGACCAAAGGTCCCTACCGAGACTATGGTAAAACTTGCAAAGGTTTTGTTTGCTCACTACAGTGGCTAAACACCACAAATTACTTTCAAACCTTAAATGAATTCGAAAAACCTACCGTCTTCAAAGATTTCTTTATTCCAACTACTTTCTTTTCTTTTAACCAATAACCTAACTCCCATCTCACTGCCAAAGCATTACATTATAACAGTTCAAAGCCAGTTGGTTCATTACACTACATTAACAAAATTCACATCATTCGAGCTAAACATTTGATTAATCTATTTTTTTTAAAATTTATTTTCATGAAACTTTTTGCCCTTAATAATAAATAAAATTTGCAGTAAATAACGTCGTCAACAATCTACTTTGATCGAACAATTGCAAGTGTATTGATGTTCTGTATGTTACATAACATTTGATCGTTAGCTAAATTGAACTTTTAATTATCAAGGACAACCAAGAAATTACTAGATACCAACTTCCGGAAAATAACGTCACTCATACTTTTAAGAAATACAAGTACATAACTCGAATACTTGTATTTGTCGTTGTGTTTTTATAATTACTACATGGTTTATTGCTGACATAAATTAATTCTTTCGATAATATTTCCTTGATTTTTGGCACCCCTGAGTGGTCCATTGCTATCACAAATACACACATACCAAGCCGATGCTTGAATCATGAGCCAACACAACAAAACTTTCCAGTCGCGTCTACTGCATAAACCATACTTTACAAATACTCCATATAGACTACCACAATGTATTACTTTAGCTTGATTTAAAGTTAAGAACACGCCCCTATGAACAAGTCCAAGAGTTTAAGAATTTATGGCGAATATTTTGTCGCAATGACATAAACTTGGGATTTCAAGCTAGATTCTGTTTACTTCAGGGACTGCTATATCTTGCCACTTTTTCTTACCGCTGCTGCATTAGCTCAAGCTCAACTCTTCTAGATGTTTCGAACTAAGTTTACTCAACGCATTCATGTTGATCAGAAATAGAAGTCCACGCAACTTTGGTTTGAAGAATTTTGACCAATGTAACAACTTGAGGGAGTGGTTGAATTCGCTAACTTTGTACGAATTTTTAGCTAGAATTTTAATTAATAAGACTAATTATTTCAGTCCACCGCACTCGAGTTTTAGGCAAAATCCTGTATTTTCACGGTCGACTGATATCACATACCTTAATCTTTTCACATACGTAATTGAAATCAACATAAAGGCTTCCATTTTGACTCTTTAAAAATGATTTGATTGAGCACAAAATTCAAATTAACTTTGAATATGTTTTTTTTCGTGAAAATGCCAAAAACGTATACTCCAGCAATAATTGTCTATAATCTACGACTAAATTTGTGTGTTAACATCCTCGCTTTACAACTATACAGAGCTACTTCTTGTCTTCAGAAAAATGTAGCAATTAAAATCCTCATGTCTAGTAAGAATGTTTACATGTATTTAATCCTAGACCGGCCAAACTGGCTCTCTTGGTTAAAAGTAAGGTAAACGTCTCACATCGAGTGTGTAGTTGATGTCTAACGTATGGTAATGTACTCTAAGTGTGTGTTTGTGAGAGTGAATCTGCACTTTCAGAGTCATAAACTTGTTGTGTAAGTGACTGTAATTACCTTAAATATAATCAGAGTTTATCGAAAAAATTAATAGAATTACGGTTGTTTTTTAATGCTATAGCTATAAAATTAATCCCAATACAAACATGTGTCATTAACTTGTGGCGTTGTGGAATGTGTTAGATAAATTTTGATTGGCATGAGCTAGGTTTATTGCTTATTGGTATTGCTACACATTTGAGAACGTCATAATGGATATAAATGTACTTTGTATATGTATATGCGGTTGACTTTTATTGGTATTTGAATCAAACTGCTCTCCACAATAAATACAAAATCAGTTTTATTATCATTAAGGTAATTGTGTTCATAATGTGCTCCAAGCGTGCACCAAAATCAGTTGCTAATATTCTCTTATGTTTAACTGAGACCTGAACTCCAAATTGAATGTTATATGCTCGAGTCACGCGCGTGCTCACCTTATAGTATTCTGCGTGTCACTGATCCATAATAACTTATGAAGAGGTAAACATTCCTGACTAATCTAAACCAGTTTCGTACAAGCAAAATCGGAAAATCATATTCAGAAAAATAAATAGCCAATTAGCATAAACATAAGTGTGTTACCGAACACATAGGTATATACTCAACACATTACGGAACTTGAGTAGGTTTGCACTTCCTGGTTTTCCTCCTAATAACATTGTTATATGGTCGAGGTAAATTGTAAGAGAAGCATTCTTCCTAAAAATCGCTTTTTTTCCTTCAGAAATAACAATATATTATTATTGTTATTTTAATTAATGTTATCTTCATTTTATGGAACACAAGACAAAAATCAAGAAGAGTTTGTATTTCCTGAAAGGCAGTTTCAACGTGTTTGTATTGCAAAATAATAAGTCAATTTAAATTGTTGCCATGCACATTCACAATAGTCATCACAATCATCAAACATGTGGATATAATATACTTTCTTATAACGTTTTTGTAAATTAATAGTTGGGTTTTCTATCAAAATGGCATCCGACAACAGAGACTAACCAGTTGTGTGTCTTAACCTACCTAATCAAAGTATTTCGGCAATACTTTTTAGACCGGTAATTCATTAGATGCAAATTAATGGCCACTCAATTGATTGATTGATTGAATATTGCTTAACGTCTCATATTTAGACTTGGCTAATCTGAGACGATGAGTGGTGATGATAGGATGAAGATGAACAAAGGAGGGGAATAACGTACCGTCACGTAGCCTACTCCTTTCTAAAAAGTTACCAAGGGGACCAACGGCTTAACGTCCCATCCGACAGGACGGTGTAACTTTGACAGTCATATAGGTTCCTCCACTAACCCGGGCTGCCGAGCAGACGTCGAGGAGAAGGCAGGCAATGATATGATGCGATGCGATGGTTGCCCATGAAACATATTTATCCAGGCACTTTGTAATTCTGGACAATATTTGCCATTAGTTTTAGCAGTGATGATGTATTAAAAAAATTAAAATGGCCTCCCAAAAACATATGGTCCATAAATACATATTCTCCAAGAAACTTTCGGGATGGTTTTGATATATATCTACCCCATGCATTTATTTTGAAGATAAGGCAATAGTTAGTATATACTTGATCAAATTTTAGAAGTTTATGAACGTAAATAACTCTGCAACTGTTTTCAAAGCCCTTACAATGTGAAACTGAAAAGAAATAAAAGATTCATATGGGAGAAAACTCCAGTCAACATGACCATATTTTATTTGTGGATCTCTTTACATTATTTTGCTTTCAGAGTTATTATATTAAGGCAAATGCACTTATGGCTGGTCACTTATATTAAAATGATATCAAGAGAGATTTTTTAAACAAAGTGGTTCTATGATTTTCAAGCACTCCTACATCGAAAAGGCAATTATTCAAAGCTAAACTTCAAAAACATGCGGCAGTTCCAGATAGCAGGAGGAATACAAAATATGGAACCAGCGGTAGAGGTGGTGGCGTCGGGGGGCAATGTTTTGGGGCTAACCAAGACGCGGGGGGTGGGGGTGGGGATGGGGTCTAGCTCCTGAAGCTTGCTTTGCTCAAGTACTTGTGGCAATCCATCTTCTGGAGAGCCGGCGAGGGTGGGAGGGAGCGGAGATAAGACGGGAACAGATACAGTCCCCTTCAAGCTTCGACGCTGATCTACCTTCGTGCGGCTGGCCATTGGCCTCGCATGGCCAAGCAAAATGGAAAATACACGGTTTTAATTACGAAACCGCTTCAAGTGGCTCGTTATCGAGCTTGTGCGTGGCTCAAATCATGTTTGTTCTGTTCTTCGTGGAACAAAAAGTCTTTAAAGACGTCCAAAAATATATTTTAATTACGTTTTATTCAATAATACCTGCTATTTGATACAGATGTCCTTTCCAATTATAAGGTTAATAGGACGCAATCTCCTCCGCATTCATCTAGCGACTGATAAAACCGTAAAAACTTTCAGTCTGGACTGCCGACGACGGGAATCAAGCCATACATTCCGAAGTATAGTCCTGTGTTTAATCACTTGACCTGACCACACCCCTATTAAGTAGAGATAATGTATAATAAGTGATTTATACGGAAAACTTATGTGAAAAGATAAATCATTATCACTTTGTAATATTTTTATTCTTAAACTCTAAGATGTCTGAAAATTTTACTATAGAATATACGAATTCTTCATTTGTCCGAAAACACTTAACTTACATAATTTATATAGCGTGCATACGTACGAGACATACAGGCTTGTATGCACTCCATTTTCCTGGTTTCAAATTTAAAAGTGAGCATGATATAGTATTGTGATGATTGCCTCCATTTTATGATAGAATACAAATTTCAACCCTTAAATTATGGATTTTTCAAACGACCTAATTGGAAGCACAGATGAAAACAATTTTCAAACAAATGAAAATATCAAAATGTAGGGTCGCCCCCCGACGACGTTCGATCAATTTTCATGAAACCGTGGTGAAAGTATCTCAACATTATGCAATATTAAGGTCATTACCAGTGAAACGCACTTTGATACCCTCCCTATGTTCCTTGGAATAAAAGATCCATGTAAATATCGGCATTATTCGGTGGCTGGCCTACTTGAGCAGGAGCCTCGTCGCTTTATGCGAATATAATGTGCGAGGGTCGGGGTACTAGCCCCCCATGTGTCAGGACCACGCTGACATAACTCAGGTCACGAGACCAATGCGCCCTTTATGTCGAGATCACGTTTTATTGTTGGCGATTGACAGAGCCTCTTGCTTTTTCGCCGTCTGCTCCTTCACTAGGACACTTGGCGTAGAGTTTAACACTTTGTACGCGAAAAAAAGGGTGTCTTTAAAAGGCAATTGGTACAAACAGCATTTCACCCGATGTATTGTATACCGTGTCGTTATGGAAGTTCAATTGCTTATGCCTACTTTTTCTATTTATAAAAAAGATTCTCAATAAAATGTGAACGTCAAATTAATTCTGGAGAGTTGTGTATAACAGCTTTTTAATTTGACAACCTTAATAATATATAGACCCTAATAGGGTGGGCCATAAGGGCTACCTTTTAAGGCTTTCTTTGAGGGGGGAGCGGGACATAAGCATTTTAGGTGGAACTAGTACATTGATTTTAAAATTGACTTTTATAAATATGTCTGTCTTGCTTTTGATTTTGATAGACGAAATAACACGCGTTATCAAAGGTAAAATTGTAAAGAGATGCTATGCTATACCTAAACTTGGCAATAACAAAATCATAAACTGTTTGTCTCCTGATAAATGAAAACTTTCAATAGATTAAAAATAATTTCTCAATATTCCATCAACTACTACTATACTACACACGTACTATACAGTACGTAATATTAGCTTTTACCATTCCTCACCTTTTCTTGTGCCAATTTGTTTTTAATTTGCTATAAATTTCCATGACTTGTCTCGCAAATGAATAGCGTAGAGCTTGCAAACAATATTACTTAATTAAAGGTTGAATCCTGTTAATTCTTCTCGGTGCCCAGTAGGTGAGGTATACGTGTCCAAGATAATTAAAAAGAAACAAAAACCGCTCTTGTCTCACCTCACGTTTTAACTTAACCTCGAGGCCTTCCCATGGACATGTTCTCATCTTCGACTGTGACTCAATATGGCGGGGCCGTGGATGAAGAGGACGTGGGTTCGTCACTCAAGTAGGAATGTGATTTGATAACAGAGATGTCACACATTAGCTGTTGACGAATTAAAAAGAAAAGTAACGTTAGAATTCTTATAAATAATTCATAGCTTTGTTTTTTTGCAAATGCCAACAAATTGTTTCCGGTCACCGACAATCCTGAATGATACCCCCCCCCCCCAAAAAAAAATAAAAAAAAAAAAAATAAAAAAAAAAAAAAAATACAAGTGAAAGGCAAAGAACTAATTTATCTCCTGAATTATCTCTACAAAAATTCCCTTTGACACTCTTCAGTTTAAATACCATATTATTATTATCTCATGCGAACGTTTGCATTAACATTCAAATTCTCCTAAGGTCGACTCTACGGTTCATATATTGAAATGTAATCATTATTACAAGTTTGGGTACGGATGTACTCAAAATAGGGAGCCTAACTACATAATCAACAAATTGTCGTGCGTATTGATTGGTTTTGGTGGAGGTGCCGGGTTCCGACAATTAATAATGCTAGCCCCGTACCCCTGACCACCAATGGTCACCAAAAAATTCAGTATATCATCCATCTTGCAGGTCAATCTCAATAAAAACGCATATCGATAGGAGTTCATAATTTGCGATTAATCTCGTGATAATATATCGGTTATTACAACAAATTTAAGTTATTCCTTTTATAATTTGAACAAGTTTCACATTAGCACGAATATTACACCTTAATTATCTCAGTTGTATTCGTTTTTATCAATGTTACTATTATTGCGTACACCATATATAATCCATTCACAAATTTATCTTAAGTACTCACTGCTTTATTAAAAAGCATGGAATCCAAAATGTGGTTTTCATCAAACTAATTACTTAAATAAATAAGGATGCAACCCCATCTGTTTCAACGTTTCCTTCGCAATCGTGAAATATTATTTGTGGGCATTTGAATCCCGGCAGCAGCAGGTGGAGTAGGAGAGACATTGCTCATTACAAAGTGAGTTTAGGCCTTCTTGGAATAATTAGTCATCGGCTGGTCTGAGGCGCACACTGTTGTCATTGGTCACAGCTGGCTTGCATTGCTGTGCCGGACCCCCTCCCCCCCCTTCCCCCCTCACACACACACACACCCTAGCCCTAGACAAGATGGGCCGCGCATACTAATGGAAACAATACATCCAAAACTAATATATAGCAGAAAGTAGTAGCTAAAATTTCCAGAAGAGAAAATTAGAACAAGTTGAATTCGTATAGAAAGACCGTATGGAATAAAAAAACATCCGACTTACATAGGCAAGATGCATTAATTATTCATTTCTTAGCTTTGCGATTGTTTTTCTGTGATTGTTGTGGTTACATTACAACAATCGCGGGTACGTGTATAATTAAAATCAGGAGCAAAGTCTACCGTTAAATGAAATAATTTCCTAGCGTTTAAGATATTTGGTGGAGGTGCCGGGTCCAGCCCCTATTGGGTGGCGCTTACACCGTTCAGACTCCCAAGATCATCAAAGGCATCCAGCAAACTAAAACCGAATGACAATTGGATGTCATGTCCGTTTCTACCGTGTGATGTGACACACGAACAGACAGAACAACACAAATGTGATGATTTAATGATAGAAACTCTGTTCCCTAATTATTAATGTTTACCTTTGAATTATTGCAAATTATTTGCAGAATTCGATGAGTGGATGTGAAAGTTACATTGTGCTATCTTGAAGTGAGAAGAGTGGAATCTTCCACTTAATCAAGAAGCATTTTCACGGTATGTGTGATAACTAACTTAAACCGGTTTCGTGAGTGAATAAAACTATAAAACAATCTACTAATTTGTTGATCATCCAACCAACAAAAAATAATCTATTCCTTTTTCCTTAGGCAATCCAATAATAAATATACTTATTTAACTTGTCTGTCTTGAATCTAATATGTTTTCTTATATTGTTTCAGGTGAGTTCAGTTCGATCATGCGTGCAGCTGACTATATGACATTCAGGTAGGAACAACATCTTGGAATGATAAGGGTTCGTTACGCCCTAAATCAGCCTATATGACGTAGCCCTGTCTGTATCGGCAGCTTCTTCAGGGGTCCATAGGGGGTGGGGGGTATTAATCAATTGTGTTGCATCTTGATGATTTATAGAAGGGTGTTGAATAGGTATCTAATCAAAGATATAAATTTTAATCATTCTTTTACCTTTTCGCTTTTCTTCGCCAGACGTGTTTGTTGGGTGTGAACTGTGGAGTTCTCATAGGCGACGTCATGATATAGCGAAACAAACGGGGTGGCAACATATAACATTGTTGTATAGTGTCGACAAAATGTTTTATACATTCACACAAATGTATCTACTCTACATAATGATTTATATTCATTAACATTGCTCAAGCGTGCGTTATAATTATTAACACCTTGTCACTATATTAACAGTGTTAGTCTAATTCGTTTTATCATCAATCATTAGACAGACACCTTGAATGCAAAGCAGGTTTTGCATATACACGATTTAGCTGCCGTGCATGTTAATTGATTTATTTGATTGATAACAAAAGGGGATTTTAAAAGATTCGCTAAAGGTCCGTTTAGAAATTTTGATTTTCTAGAAATGAATTAAACAAACTTTAACAGCAAGGGAAAATAAAACTCGTGTTTGAATGTTGGACTGCATGTAGCGAAAATATGCCAAACTGTTGAAGGTTTTCGTGACATGGACGACTACAATTTTTTTTTTTTTTATTATTATAGAAATATAAAGATTATATGGGTAATTTTTTTCTCCAGTTTTTTTATTTATTTATTTTTTTTTTTTTTTAAATTAATAATAAAATTAAATTTTTTTTTCCTTTTAGTTCTGGCCGAGAACTAGTTTCATAGAATAACTGTGGAATCGACTAACAGAGAAAATACATATTTCATATTTTCGTTGCAAAACGAAGCAGGACATTTTTTTCTAGTGCGCCATCACGCATTTTATCACCAATGAGTAATTTACATGACGAAATTCCATACCACCCAACAAATTTCCACGGGCCAATAGTACGACTAGGACAGTTATAAATAAAAAAAACAACCATTTTGTTTGCCTTGCAAATGCATTGTAATTCATGTGTCGGGCATAAAATATTGACAAGAATAAAATTGTGTCCCAGACTTCACAATAATAAGGAAGCACCACCTACCAGGTTTTCTTTTAGTGGTATGGCGATTGCAATTTTTAGGGCGTGTCCTCATTTTAAAAACAAATTAAATGTAATCTCATTTAAATTGACATTTAATTATTGTCGGTAAATTAGTGTTCTTCGTTTCAAATCTGACACCCAATCGAACCTCGAATCTGCATCGCACGAACGCTCCTTGACCTCATCAATCTTTAGTTCGACCTTTGACCTTGAAAACATAATGTTGTGTGGAACACTGATGCTTTGTCAATTAGTACCGAGACGATTTTTAATCGGAATAAAGAAAATTTGTTAAAATGTGTAATAAATCTCTGGTGTTGTCGGTTGTCGGTTGTGGGTACGGCGTGCCGGTGAATGTAACTCTTTGATGCCGGGCACGTTAGACCCAATTGTTCCCGTCCACGACGCCATGTGGGGCTTGGTTCGCGAGTATGTGTGTGTGGGGGGGGGGGCGCCCCGCGACTCCCGACACAGATGAATTGCTTTCATTTCACGCTCCCCCCCTCCCCCTGATGATTTACTGGCCAACAGTGTGGTGACTGCTGATTTATTACATAACACTGGGATAAAGTTCCATGAGGGGGAGGGAGGGAGACCCGCCGCTACCCTATCCCTATCCCTATCCCTGTCCTATCCTACGCCACGCAAGCAACTTGCCAAAGAAAAAAACTAGAGAGGAATTTGTGAATTTTAAATCCGATTTAGGCTTTACGATAATTAGATTTAAATCTCTTTTTCAGAGGAAAATAAATGGCATTCGCAAAGATCATTCTAATGTTAAATTTAAATTGGAATAATGGTCTAGGTTTAACCAACATTTTACATTAAAACATGTACAAATCCTATCTAAATTAATTGCAACTGGCCGTCTAGTTTATTATGCCTCTTACAATTCCACACATGCAGTTAGGGTAACATTACAAACACTGCATGACAACAAGGGATGTAGGTTCGAATTGCTCGAATATTGTGTGAAGTATGGCCTTTTCAACTGTCTTTCGTCGTCCAAATAGAATTATTATTGTCTAAATACAAGGTTACATTAACTACATAACGAAAATAAATTTACACCTATTCACACAAGTAAACCAAGCGTCAGACTTACTAAAGAGGACTGATGACGATGTAACATATCGCTTTCTCACACGAGAGTTGTCGGGCGATCCCAGCCCCCAGCAATCCTGACTGAGGCGTTCGGCAGGTTGTGCTTTGTCTCCTTCCTTCCTTATACTGCGGGCATTTGTACGAAAAACTGGCCAACACTCATTATTTATTATTATTGCACCGATGTAAAATAAATTTAAAAAAAATTGTTTTGAATCTGAATTAAATAAAAAGGAGCACTTTCAAATCGTTATTTCATTAAGAAACAATGGCCAACCACGTTCCGCTGTGCACTGTGCGAAGCGGTGCAAAGCAAGCATGAATGTATTATTAGCTAATCGACGAAAAATAACATTTTGAAGTAAAATCATTGCCAGAAAACAAAAGGGTGAGGACAGACTGAATTTTGGAAAACATAACTCGAAATTGTGTAGAAGAACTTACTGAGTGTAACTATTAGTTAAAAAAACAAAACATGCTCTACGTTATTTAGAAGAAAAAAACACAAACATAAACGAGTTTCCCCTTAAAAACTTAACTTGTATGCTGATAATGTGAACATTGAAATTTAATATCCTAAGCATGAATTTTATTATCTATTTCTTCCAAATTTGAGTTTCCAATATTAGCCTGGATTAATTTCACTCATCAGTTGATTTTAGTTTTGTGTTTTAAATTTTTTTTAATATTATGTGTTATATAAAACAAATAACAATAATAAAAAATTATATAAAACATAGAAAAACGCGCTTGTAACGCGTTTTAATGTATAATGCGCAAACATTGCGAAAATGTTGTGTTTGTTCAAATCAACCACGTATCATTTAAATATATGCTCATAATAAACATTGAGGTATTAATGTAACAGCTGTTTTAAATTTTAATAGTGAATTTGCTATTCGAAACTACCATTTTTTCACATCTTTAATAAGCAATCCTGGTGTGGGGTCTCGATACATTACCTTTCAAAAGATTGCGTCGGTTGAGCTACAAACATTCTCCTGTGTATTTAAAAGATTTTGGAACACCCTGTTCAGCTTTTTGAGATATAAATTAGTTGTTTGTATTTAGCGAAACTTGTTGAAATTTTGAAATGTTTACTAGGGGCCGCATCTACAATATTTTCAGAAAGTTAGAACTTTCAAAACTTTTCAATTTATATCCACGATTCCAAAGTCCATAGCTCATTCATTCAACTCACAAATGTAAAGTAAAAGAACAAACAGAAATCAATATCCAGCTGACATTGCATTTGTTTTGCGATCTGTTTTGCTGTGAAATACAATTAAAATTTAATTTCAACGTAAGACCTGAAAATAAAATTCGGATTGCTATATAATACATTTTAAATTGGTTTTGTTATTTAACCTGGTGAAGGATTCAAACGTCGATCTCCCAAATATAAATCTTTCATTACAACTGATGGGTTTTGGTAAAAGCTATTCATAATAATAAGCTGAGCAACCAGTATACGAAAGAAAAAGTTAAACATCAATACTTTTTTAATTTTCCACAATTGTTGCAGCAAGAGTAAAAACGCTATGTAACTTCTTGGAGCAATTGTGAACCAGTATGGCAAAAGCGACACAGTGTGAGGTTTTTGTATGTGGGTACAAGAGCAATTTTACACTAAAAACAAATATACTACTTTTATGGTGTTAAGCTATCAGTTCTTCCCAAACTTTACCAAAAAAAAACAAGAGCACCTCGACAAGGTAATGACGCTAACAGAATGAATCCATAAATGAGCTATCATTAATTAAGTTTACCACAGCGTATTGAAATTTGGGGAATTATTAGTACGTAACAGTACCAATAGATTTATAACTGTACCTTTGATGAATCCTAGTATTTGATGCATTTTCTATATTATGCGGTTTATTATCGGTGGATATTTACACAATTTAAGTTGTTGTTAGAATATACTAAATAGTAAATATGCATAGTTTACGTCTTAAGCTGCAAGCTGTGATGAACCAACTAAATTTAATGTTTAGTAGGATAGAGAGAGAAAATTTCAAATCTATCTACTCGAAATTATTTAGAGTAAAAATACAACTCATTGATTATCCTGGTGGACACACATTAACAGCAATTTCATTTAAACAACAATTAACACGTTTTAAAATACTTGCTCTCCAAACCCCAGCTAAATAATTGTTTGCTGTATTTATGTGGCTATCTATTAACGAACGGTCTTGATACATTAACCCATTATCACATTAACTCATTAATTACCTTAATTACAAAAGATGAGTTTATGTTGATGTATGTAATGAAAAACAAATAAATCGCCCTGTTACAACGGTATAAATGAAGTTATGGTAGACTGCACCAAATAATGCGTATTCGGAAGGGCGTAAGTCCTAAATGGAAAGGTCACACATTGTGCGCGTGCGCGTATATATTTAATTGTTTACATTAGTAAATAAATACATTTTAATGAAAAGTCGACCAACTAAGTTAACAAACTGATAGTGAAGGTCTTAAATTAAAAATACTTCGGAAAACCCTGTCAACTCAGACGCAATCGACGAACGAATCACGTTCGATATTTGAAAGGGTAACGCTGGTTGGCCACGATTCACAGCTTGACGACGGTATAACATATTAAATTTATATCATCATTATAAAATTATCAATTCGTGGTTTAGTGTCAAACAATTTAGATAATATCGATTTCCTCCTAGACTTTTCATTTTAAAATATCCTTCACATAGTGTTGTGTGTTCTAGATATTCAACTCTCGGTATACCTTACCAAATTGCCTTCCACTCTCATCTCAGTATTCTTTAGTACTCTTATGCGTCTCTGAATCTGTCCAACGGAACGATCTCTCATTTAAATTAAACTTCTGTGACCTGTTTTATTTAAATGCTCTTCCAAGTAGGACCTATTTACTCATTCGTCTTATCCACGTGATTGTAATAAAAATTCGTTGCCAACAGTAACTAATCTCTATCAACTTATCCCAATATTGTTTCTCTCGTCGATTTTGTCCATATTGAGCTCTCTATTAGAGATCCCAAGCTTATTCGAAAAGTGTAGCTACCTTCTTTTCAATTCATGGCATATCACGTTTCGTATGCCTAATATTATAATAGCATGAAACGCACAAAAAATTGAAGTATTTATGGTCATAACAGATTCTTGTTTTCCGTTTCCTGAAAGATATGTTTTGCTTCAGTTAGGGCCTACATTACGTGAACACATGCACGGTACATAAGTACACAAAATAGGGATTGTCAATGTAGAACAGTTAAATACAATATTAGTGCGTATTGAATTTGAAATCTTTGGTGGAGGTGCCGGTTACGGAAAAATGACCATTGAAAATGCTTGTTCCGCCCCCTTGACTCCAAGGGTCACCAAAAACATTGTGACATCGTTGTTGAAGGGCAATGTAAAAAAAAAACGCTTGTCAAACAGTGGTCGTGTTCGGTTTTTATTGTGAGACGTGACACACGCACAGACGGACGAACAGACAGGCTTAAAAATTTAATTAAAATTAATTAAATTACCGTTTGAGATCATTGAAATCTGTTGTGTTCTGTAAAGTCGTTCAACTTCCTCTGAACAATGGTAGATGGCGTGAATGCGCAGGTATAAACCGAGATTAATATTGGGATCTTGTGTGGAAACATAAAGAACTACTTTTATATCGGACGAGACCGTAATCAGACTCTTCCGGGTGTAGCGTCTGGCGCTATAGCAGGTTGCGGTTACCAGAGAGAGGTATAGCTATCACCACAGCTCAAGGGTAGCTCTGCCTTTACACTCGTGCGACTCTCTACTCGTTTTCATTTTACTAGACCGCTTCGCTGACGCTTTTTCCAGTCGCGTTGATGGATGAGCTTTTATGGTTGAGTATCGGCCCAAATATCACGAAAATATCGTATTAAAAATCGGGGGGAAATCGTAAAAGTACGGTTTCTATGAGAAATATTTCTTCAAATGTCTCCAAAATCATTACTTATATAATATCAGTGATTGTAAACTTTCCCATAAAGTTTCATCAAGATCGGAGTAGCCGTTTGCCCGGTCGCGGGCCAAAATCACGAAAATATCTCATTAAAAAAGGGAAAAAATCGTAAAACAACAATAATCATAAGAAATATTTGATTTATTGTACCCAAAAACGTGGCAAGTCTTAAGTTTAGAGATTTCGAAGGTCCCCTCAAATTTTCATCAAGATCGCATATGCCGTTTGCCCGCCCAAAAATATTTTTCAACGCTTTATTTTAACACATTTCCATTTATTCAATGTTATACTAGAGCTAGAACGATAGGAGACTAGGATAACTTATTCTGGACGCTCGCTTCGCTCACTGTGCTTTTTACAAAAGTATTCATAGTGCAGAGCGTTCATTTTTAATATCGACATAAATATCTTCTAAATTTCTTGTGAAACAAAATCCGCAGCCATGATTTCTTCTGTGGAATAGCCTTCCATGCACTTAAATAAATAATAAATCCGTATTTAGAGTCTACCCACTCAGTCACACAACTGATTTTCAGTTTCAGGTTTTTGTTTTTAGTGTGGTCATCCACATGACTGGAGCCTTGCTCGACTAAACGCTTCGGTTAAACACGTACGGAGAAAGCTACGTTTGATATGACCTTCGTAAGAGCCACCGTAGTCGCTATTCCAGGTCAAATGTCGGCAGCGCATAGTTCGTTCCTTCTGACCAGACAGAGCTAATCAATGATATATCTTTAGGCCCTGTAATGAAAGGTATAATTATTTTGCCAGTAAAGCGTGGTGAATTAAATGTGTTAAGGATGCAATAATTACGATTCTAATCACACAGTCCAAGCACGTCCTCAAATTAGTCCTTAACATAGTACAAATCGATGTATAGTGAAAAACACATTAAAGGTATTTTGAAGTGATATTCTTTATGTCTTACATTTAAATTTCGTAAGTAGACTAGAAACATTAATTCATATTCGGATATTATTTCTTTCGAGAATTTTCTGAAGCGTTTTTTGCTGAGGTTCTAGAGAACATTCAAAACGAGACACTTGTAAGTATAAGTCAACAGAAAATTATTATTTCCGACTTTAGTTTAGTTTAAGTATCTTGGATAAATATATCCTCAGTCTTTTATGCCAGTATACTATTGTCATCTTACAAAAAAATCTTAACAATTGGCCTAGCTATGTAGAATAAATAACACACACACACATATACATACAACCCCCCACCCACTCGCCCAAAAATAACAGTCTATGGGAGGCAATAAATTAAATGTTTTCGACTCTCTAATGCAGCCAAACTGTGTTATAATCTTAGAGCATGTTTCTCCATTTATCAAAGACTAACATATTAACATCTTAAAAGTCGTGTGTTTCCAAATGTTCTATATCAACCGACGTCATTTGAAAAAAATCTCTGCTCTGCAGTTATTTAATGAAGTAGTCGTCTGATATCACCATTAAATGATAAAGACGCACTGGCAGTTATTAGATGGTGAGGCAATAGGAAGTCGTTTCATGCATCTTTACTCTGTCTTCAAGTACGAAGAGTAACTTAATTAACTTCGAAGTGTGCCAAAATTTTTATGAAATGTAAGTCAGACAAATGAGAGTAATAAATTAATCATCGAAATTAAACTTCACATAAAATCTCTTTCAAATTTGAATGTGAATTAAATGGCCATTTTATGAGTGGACTCGATTGGTGGTTTGCTTACATCGACCTCTGATTGTCATGAACCTTAATTAAGTATCTATTATATGAATACGAGTTATCCACTACGTTCCATGATTCGCTTATGGTAATATCGAGTAAACATCATTACACAGTTTTACATACTGCTCAACCAAGTTGTTTGGGTATAAGATTTGTTCGTCCTTTTATAGTAACCAGAGGAAAAAAGATTTTTTTGTTACAAATACGCATATTTTGCAAAGAATCGTATTTTGTTAAGTAAATTGCTTTACACAGACAAACAAATTTATCATAATTTAGATATGATAACAATATTGGAAAGTTTGTAATTTTATTTAAAAAGTTAAACTTATTTTAAATCTACCATCTAATTGATGCAGTTTCTTGAGGATTCTTTTCACATATTTCTTATCAACTGTTCAGGATTTTAGGTACCGCTAGGTTTGAATTCTAAGATGGCTTCCCGATTAATTTCCTTCTCATTTCCCCGATTTCGTCTCCAAAGCCGCAAACACGTTGCGAGAAAGTGGCTAGGATATCAAGCCATCACTGTCGCGTCGCAGAACTTACGAGCGCTACTGCATAGCTTTAGCTTCGAACCAAGGCCCTCCGAAAGCCACGACGAATTGGTTAGGCGACATATGACTATTACTCACTATGAAATACGCTCAGACTTAATTCAGAAAGTTTCCAACTCCCTCACACAAACTCCGCACAACCTGATTTATTAGAGTAGAAGACATTTTTATTACCCCCCTCCCCCCCCCCCCCACCCCCTCCCTTGCGCCAACCTCTTCAACCACCCAATCTCCTCTTTCTTTGGCTCTTTCTTTCTTTTCTTCCTTATCTAACTTATGAATCTATTGATGTATAAGAGCAAACGAAAACACAGAAAGGATGATTAAACTCTCTCTGCCAGTGCAGTTTGTTTCTTCGCGCTCTTCTCTGATGGCCAAACAGTCGGACATAGTCAACTCTCCGCCTTCATTATGAGCGGAGAGTTTACAGCTTCTCGTTACGCACACTCTCTTGTACGGCTGTCTGGGTTCGGGAGTTGTTTTCTTTGTCAGGACATGCAGGATAATTGGATAACCCGAACAAGTCTGACGCACAACTGCACTCATGTTTTCAACGTCGTATGGATTTATGTATTCTACGTGTAACATTGGAGAACGAATGAAATTGTGGGATACACGTTCAAGAATAGGGCAAAATGTTTTCCTCTTCAGGTCAGCTCAACTAGGGGTGTTAAAAAAGAGAAAATTGACGCTCACGTTTTTCAAAGTTATTTTGAAATTTTGACTAAATGACTAAGTGACTCATAAGGTTTGGCCGCAGATAAGAGTTATGCGGATGTAAGCCAGGAAATCTCACGCAGTCATTTAGTTATCCTTCGTCTTCAGCACATTTACAAGTATTCTGTAAAAATCATTGGGTTACTGTCAAGATCTTGTACAACAAACATCATCAAGAATAAAATAAAATATTGCGATTTTAACGATGACAATAGTACATTCTTTACAGTGTCGAGAATCGAACCGAAAACTCTAGAATTAACAAAATACCGTATTTTAGCTCAGATTCACTTATGTCAATGATGGTTTAACAAAATGTCCCTGAGTTACATAGTCACGGCCAGGAATAATAGCTATCTTGTGTGTCTAGTGCATTCACTCGATCACTATGTGATTCCAGCAGAACGTAATAAGCAAGTGTCAAGTACACCTATACCGTCACATGCAAATAAGTTGACCTTGAACGCGAGTACACCTACCTTGGAGTGTAAATGACAGTTTGTCAATCGAATACAGAAGAAGAGAACCAACAGCTGAATGCACTTAGGATTGCACCTATTGTTTGACTGAAATTTTTCAAGTTTTATACGTGTTGTGTAAAGTTTTTTTTGTTTTTAATACAAAGCTGAATGATTGTGTGAAGGTATTTATCTAAACGAAATGGCAAGATGACCGTGCTGTGTTTTCTTGAAGTATCACGATTTATTGCAAATCTCTTTGTTAGTATTTACTCGACACTGTCATGCGAGATTCTAATTCGGGAGGTCACGGGCTCTGCCCCCCCCCCCTCCCCCCCCCCACCTACTCAAGGTGTTTTTACGAAGTTATCCCGTCATTATATAGTAAATGCTGCGATTTTGTTGTATACAAACAAAAAGCACTTGGATAATCTTGTCCAATTACCCTTCCTATTACGAATGGGTAGAAACGTGAAAAATTAGTAATTTAGCGAAATTTTCGATTGTCTTTTGTTTTTTAAGTTGTTGAAATAATTGCTCCTTCTTAAGTTGCAGGTGGCTAAGAACTTCCTTTATTTCGTGTATTTTCGTTAAGAATACTTAAAAAAACGTGAATTAACCATGAAACTTTACAAATATATCTACACACAAGTTAACGTGTAAAATTTTAAACTAAACTCATTTATAAAATAATTTAATATAAAAAAATAAAATTATGAAGATTTCTGCATATTAAACTATCATTAAATATTTCGTTTGATATAACGTTGTAGTGATAATAATCGGCACTAGTTTTGTTATTCGATATTTTTTAAAGCGATACGTAGAAATTATCTATACGCTAGTATATTAACTTATCACTTTATAACAGAATAAAAAATAAAATAACATAAATGCACGTAAGTTTTCTCTTTTAAATAATGAAATAATGAATTTGGAACCACTATTTCTGCACATGTTAACGTATAGGCCACAACTCGGTAATATTAGTTCAATAGACGCATTTTGATCAGGAAATCAAGATAAAATGCGTAAATAATGTGGCGTACTTTAGTTACATTTCTCACGTAGTACTCGACAAGTTATTCAAGAGATGCACCGTTTTATCGGTTTTGTCCATAGGAAAGCAGTCTTCTTATGTGCGCAGGTATTTTATTGAATGCACTCGAAGAAAATGCAATATGCATTCGATGTTTATGATCGGTTTTATGAACTCGACGCTCTAGTGAAGTTAAATTGCCTTTGATTGGCCACCTACCCGGCTGCGGCTCCCTATGCTGTAGGAGCACTAGCTTCTAGGCTACTGCACGCAAAGAAATTACTAATCGTTGACATCGACATACATTAAACTCTTAACTTTTCTTTGTTATTACATGTTCTTTAAACATAATCCCGCTTTAGGTAAATAGTGATTAATTGATATCAATTTCGTAAATTTGATCCAGAGATTCTGGGCTCGAGCGCTTTTGGATCAAAATTTTAGACAATCGGTATCAATCAGTAATATTATTAATAATAATTATTCTTAAAGGCACAAAAACTCAATTAAATCAGTATTCATGTATATTTATTTGAAACTTTTATCAACTTTTAGCTTGAAATGAGTGCTATATAGCCAATTGTAACGATTTGGTGAAAAATCATACAAAGAATAAATACAACGATGTTTATTGTAGACTATATTACTGATGAGTTTTTGAGGGGAAAACTGGCGTTAAATCGACTTGATGATACAAAATATTAAAGAAAATCGTAGGCCTACATGAAAAACGCTGTTTAAAGTCGAGTTGAAGGATAAGTGTTTTTGGTAAATTGAGCCCTCTTTTCTTTTACTTCAGTTTCGAATCGCCTGCATTGTAAAAGTAGTACAAATCAAGAAAATTGGCCAATGAAAACACGACAGCATTTTGATTCGTGTACACATTATAGAGAAATTTTTATATAAAGTATCTTCATAACCATTCTATACTGCGTATATTTCTCGAATAAAACATGATCAAAATTGTGGTTTTCATCAGAAATTTCAATTCGATTTCGTTCAAAAACATGGCAGATCTACGTTTTTTCTGAAAAGTTCCTTAGAAATGGCATCATAATTGGAGTAGCCGTTTTGCCAGCATATAGTAAAATGTATGATCACTTGTAATTTTTTTGGCGATCTAAATTATATATTGTAAAAAAGGTTAAATGAAGGGCTTAAGATAAAAAAAACTGAGTTTTTAATACTTTTGTCACTTCATCATTTTCCATTTCTATCATTAATAATAAACATGGTTAACTATTATTTGGCAAGGGTGACAAATCTTCCATGGTATGTCCAGAAAGATTTCCGACATAGACATCGAATATAAGTCTAGACAATCGAAGGCATAATAACATGCACGATTGCGATTCTTGTAAAAATGAACGCAGTAATATTATGCTGAGTACAATGCACATAGCAGTAATGAACGTGAGCGAATCCGCGCAGACGCGTGCGCCGCGTGTACGACATAGTGCACATGACACACTGCACATGCGCCACATTTGCTCGTCACTGGCGCATAGCCAACATTCCACCGTGCCTACCATAACACAGTGATTCGCATAAGCTAGAAAAACAAAACATTTCTAGGAACTTAAATTTAATTTGTTTTAGAATATGTGGAAGAAACAGTATGACGAGATCCAAAGAATTTTTAAATAATGGTTTGATATATAATTTGGAGCACATTATAGTTATGCATATAGGGTATTATTTTGTAAGTAAAGGCTACTACTTTTGTTAATTAAGATAAACAAATTGAAAATGTCCTTAAGTTTAAGTCATCAGACTCATTCATACGTCACACTACAACCATCCATTCCAATCAGAAACCATCTAGGACATGAGTAAGTGTTCGTAAATGAATCTCAACAATCCTAAATTCGTACAGCAGAATGCAAAATAAATCATCTTTCGCAGATTTGTTGGTAGTAGAGAAGACCAGTAACAGTATTTAAATATGTCAGGAGAAATAATTCGAACTTAAGATACCTTTACAGTGACAACTCTTACCTCTTCCGATGAGTAACTATTTTTAGGCCTAGGATATGAAGATAACAACTGAAAAAAATGTTCAAATGATATTTTACAGGACTCAATTCCAGTGTTTACACTGTAATTTATATAAAAAAAAACATATACAAATCATCAGTTAGAATAATGTGGTGGCCTAGATTGAATGAACGCTAAGCTACCTCTATCGGTATCGTACTTACAAAACTGCAATCTCAAAATAATCCTACTAAATAAAAACAAATAACATAAATCTTCTGTGTGCTACCGACTCATTGGCCACACCAATGCCACTCCATAACAGGTAACATGGTAGTATACATCCCTAGCATTCACAGAAAACGTATATGGACTCTGGTGGCGTCCTATACTCAAGGACGTGCCAGACACCTTAGGCCGAGCACCTCCACCAAAACTCTTTCTCTTGATTTCACTAGCTCAGCACTTGCGCACCGCATTAAAAGTGGCGTGATAACATTACATTACCTCTTGTTTTCTTGGACAACCAGGATGGAAGCTAAGTAGCGCCCTAGACCGAAGATAACCGGGTCCAAACTTCCAGACCGGCACCTCCACCAAAACACTTTATCTTGATTTCACAGGTTCAGCGCTTGCGCACCGCATTAAAAGTGGCGTGATAACATTACATTCCGTCTTGTTTTTCTTGGACAACCAGGATGGAAGCTACATAGCACCCTTGACCGAAGATAACCGGGTCCGAACTTCCAGACCGGCACCTCCACCAAAACTCTAAATTTCCTTACCTCGACTAGACTGTCTCTGGCTCATTATTAGAACTCGCGGTACAACTTTTTTTTACATGTTTGATGTCAGTTGGCTTATCAAGCATGATAATATTTCGTTAACCTTACTACTTATCTGTGAATTCGATTCTAATTAAAAACCTCGAAATTCGCCTTCAATATTAATACCAAATTGTTAACTATCCTAAAAGGGACGACTGTTATAATCTAACGCATTATTTCTAGCCCACCTTGCACAATACCGCGTAGCCCGTAGAAGACAGAAATGTTGAGCTCCTATATCTTGGGCTTCCTATACCTTCTAAGGTCTTTGGGGAGATCTAGGTGAAAATGCCAGCACGGTGGCTTACCACCACAGGAGTGGGGAGTGGCGTACTTGGAGGGTGCGTGTAACTCTGTTGGCTTGTATTAAAATATGTTTTCTCAGCAGCACATGCACGCACAAATTATCTTACTTTAAGCAACACCTAAAGCAGTCGGAAAAATCCCGCTATAAGCGTCAACAAGATTGAGTGAAACTGAACAAAACTGTGTATTTCTGTATTTATATTTTTAATGTTCACCTACATTATTTCAATAACCAGTCCAAATCTGTAAGATAAATTTGTGGAACTAAAATTGTGATGTACAGATAAAATGTAAATATTACATTTTTACAATAAAATGGAGGATAATAATTATGTTCTTCTACGCATCTGTTCGCTACTGTAGACACCAACACTTTTTTTAAACAAAATATTGCAAATAAAAAATAAAAATCGATTGATTCTCCAGTTTTGGATTTTGTCAAGAAGTTTGAAACTTCAAAGTAACGTTAGCTTTTTCTGTTTGATCTATACAACAATAACTGTTTGAAATCTTTTTTTATAGAATATTTAAAAATTACCTAAAGTTGGATTATTCATAATATCTCATTCTTCATGACAGAGTATAAGTTAATCACCAACTAGGCAGTTAATCAAATGGAACTTCTATATATAAATATCGTGGATAATTGTATATTCCAAAACTCGTTGACCTATAATAGTAATGTTTTCTGTACAACTAGGAAAACGTTTAAGTCCCGCCGCGTTGATGGATGAGCGTTTTTTTGTAAGTTTTTTGTTTGCGTTTTTTGCGTTTGTTTGCACTTTTCCTTTGCAAGTGCTTTTTGAATGCATTGTAGGTGTTTGTTGTCAAGTTTCTAGTGTTACTTGTTAATTGGTATTATGAACCCAAAAAAACTCATATTAAAACCTTTATTTCTGTGGATTATGACAAACTTTTTCTTTCGAAAGGTACTACATCACCATAACCTTAATGTCCATGTGAAATATGAACGTTGTAGCCCCACCCGTTTGGTCAGAATCGGCCCAAATGTGACGAAAATATCGCACTAAAAATCGAAAAAAATCGTAAAAGTACGATATTCATGAGAAATATTTCTTCGATTGTACCCAAAAGCAATACACCTCTAAGTTCAGAGAAAACGAAGGTCCCCTCAAAATTTCATCAAGATCTCTTATGCCGTTTGCCCGGAATCCTGCTAACAAACAGACAAAAATACAAAAAAAAAAAAAAACATTGGAGCTAAATTTTTTGGGGGTCAGTGAAATTAAAGTTTTCGCTTCGCTCGCTACGCTACCTCATCCAATTATTAATAATGACAAATTCAAAACTCCTAACCCGGTCACTAGTTTGCTCACTGTATTCTGCTGACAGTTGAAAACGTGGTCTCTCTCGCTCCGTTCGTTCATCTCTTTGACGGTAATTCCCAAGCTATTTGGCGTAGTTTTTCTCCACTTGACTTGACACGTAACGTGCATGGCCAGGTCTCGTGCGCTGATGGTTCACTAGATAACATGGATGTATTACGGACCTGTTGCTGCGCAATGCGTTGCTTATCAGCTCGCCGGCCCACTCCCCGCTATGTGCATGCGTTCAACCCGATCGCACGAATACACCTTTTAATGTATTCAACGGACATTATTTTGCACTTCGTACTTTTGTTATTTATACCGTACTTGTGAATAATTGAATTTTATTAAATGAAATCTCTTTTAGAATGGATCTACATATAGGCTACCTTGAATTGATTTCAGCCTCACGTTTCAAGCGCTAAGCATTGCAGGGCTTGTACACGAATTCAAAACAAATTTTGATTTTTTAAATCCAAATAAGGTCGGATTACTCATTTAATTATTGATCTTCATTAACTGTTTGAAATCGTCGAAATAGGGAAGTAAACATTCCTATGAATTAATGAAATGGCAACCTCAAAAGAGAAGTCACTCCTACTCTTATTTTATAATGATGTACCACAACAAACTTGTCTCAATATATTTTGACACCAGTTCTTGTTTATGGAGCAACAGTATATACCAGTGTATGAACTTACTGCAATACATAATTGATACAGTAAATTAATTTTTACATATGCAAAACCAAGCTTAGAAATAGCAAGAGGAGAATTATGAACTGAACATCCCCAACATTCAAATCATTATGTCATATTTTAATTGAAATATATAGGTACTAATCATTATCAATTGGAAATTTGTTTGTTATAAGCTGTTGCCGTAGTCTAAAAATAACCTCAGACTTCGATCAGCGATGCAGGGCCTTGAACGTATGCACATCATAAGAATGGATTTATCAATGGTCTGAACTGTCTTAAACGTTGACATAATTCGACCATGAATGTCGCAAGGTAGAAATCGTTGTGTATAACTGCGCAACGCAAATAGTACGACACTCATTCGGACGTCACGAGTTCCATTGTTTAGCTTTCATTGATGAAAAATTTACGATGAGTTCTGCAATCGCAACACCATTCATAAAGTATTACATGTTGCACAATGACATGGGTGTCATCCTGCCTAAAATGCATCGGAATCAAACTTGTAAACATTGGTTAGTTTTCTCCCTATTCACTCGAGCACTGGCACTTCTAGCAACATAACAACCTGATGGATGGTCATTATTGGCTCGTCGATGGCATCGGCATCGACAGGGTTGTTTCTGGGCATAGTTGATTAATTTTTAAAAACTATTCGTTTACCTTCTGAAAACCAACTGAGTGGTTAGACTAAATTATTATTGCTCATGAATTTAGTATTTATCTTTGTACTACATAGATTTTTAAATTATTAAAATCTTATTAAGAGTGTACCCACTCTGTCACATAACTGATTTTCAGTGGGGGTATAATTAAGTTTAAAGCATGCATGCAAGCCAACCCTGTTGGCGCCGACACCATCGACGCGCCTGTAAATTTGTATCCTCACACATTATCATTTTTTTTTCTCAATGAACAAGGACAATGTTTAATTTTTAGTTTCGTGTTAATTCATCATTAATTAAAATATACATACTTTTAGTTAATTTATAATTTCTTCGTTTAACAAATTAATTAATTTTAAATGCCACCTTATTAAACCTTACCCACGAAATCCAAGCAGTAAAACTCAGTTGCCATGATGGTTTAAATTATTCAAGATAGACTTTATGATGATGTATAGAACTTTGAAGACTTGATAACAACATGATCACATGCTTACATTATAGATTACCGTGTTCCTACGCATGGGCCATGGTTTAACGATATTCTTCGTAACCTAAGTCTGTCAATCCGGCAAGTCTCATGTAATGTTGTTCGTGGACCGAATACTATCACAACGTCATAGGGAGGGATAAAGTTAACTAAATTTGTGAAGCAATGAGTATATTATATGTATAGTGTATTATATGTTACTTCTAGTAGACAAAATGCATTTATTATTTCCCTTACAAAAGAAGTTGATATTATATATCCTCAATAATTATAGATTATTCAGAAATGAATGCACTTCTGATTGCTTGATAATGTGATAACGAACAATTAAAACTTATAATATGTCACGGTGTTGCGTATTAAGTTTAACATAAACGGTGACACAATTGAACGCATCAAATCCGTGTCGAGTGCACTGAGTAACATATCGTTACCGGCATTTTTTTAGTTTAAAATATTTTTAATCAAAAGTTAGCTATAAAAACCGACACACATTGATGTTTTTGATGCATATTTTATTGAACGCAAAGTAATTTTTTTACTATATTATGATCGTACAGTTAAAGACTAAACTAAGATGCCTAAAGGTCCGGATTTAATCATTCTCAATATCGAAACTTATTTGCAACGTTGAAGTCTGGTAGGGATATAAATGATATGTATTATACATACAAATATTGGATTATAGGCCCAATATTTATTGACACAATGTGGTTACGCTAATGATACTTAATAAATAATTAATAAAACATCTTATTATCGATAGAGGTAGCTCGTGTTTCACACACAAATCTCCCATTCAGGAGGTCGGCGAATACATCCTGCACACCAACAATCCTGACTAATGAATATTTCAAAGTTGTCCTTTGTGCTGATATTGGTTCCTATTACTTTGCCCTTTGAAATCCCCTCGCAATTTTTGCTCACAGTCTGAAAGCTTTATGCCCTACCTGTTTTATCACCTGAAGACAGAGAACTCATCCCCGGGAAGGTTTCCTGGAAAACAATATGTAACAAACAAATTTTTCCCCCCATCAACCTTCAATAAATTATTAAATTTTCTGCTCTTGGCAAAACAATTGCAGATCGACACTGATCCGAAATCCGTGTCTCAATGTTGGTGTCCGTGGCGGTAAGTGTAGGTGTTACAAACAGTCGTATAAGTGACCCGATGGAATGACGAGCTGTCTATTATGCGTCACGCAACACCCGGAAAACATTATTTTTACTGTTGCAACGATGCTGAACGTCACACTTACCTCACGTAGTATCCTGCGCTGCGCTGGGGGCTGCGGACGCACACATGCAGTTTGATAGTGAGTGAGCACCATTTTGTGTTACCGACATAAGTATACCGAATGTATAACGAGCGAAACACTGATTCGATTCGGGAAGCTTTCAGCTCGATACCAGCTCCCGGTTATCATGATTGATATTTGTCTTTACAGACGTCTTTACTGCATTATTTAGAAATCATATTTAGGTCTAGGGATTCCCCTTAATCCACAAATAACTAGTTAGATACCTGAAGAGAGGCATGAATTTTTCCCTGGACAGGTTTTCTATATAAAACATATTTTGAAATACTTTTGTTTCGTGATAACAGTTGTCATTAAGATCGCTACGGTTAAAATTCACTCCTGTTTCTTAAATTTCTTCGAAATTATTAAAAGTAGCAAACTCATCTCCCTCCAACTAAAACACATAATCTGTCGGTCTTTCAGATGTGGCCAGAAACTACAACGTAGTAAAAAAATGTATTAAAAAAATGTTATGGTGTGATTGATTCACGCGAGAAGTTGGCTATTGTGACACCAGAGTTGAAAACATATTTACACCATTAAGTACTTATCATATATTTAGCATAGAAAAGTAAATTAGTGTCCTTGTTGCTGTTGAAAATTGTGTTTCTAAAATCCTTGGTTTTGAACAACACGTTATCGCGAATGGTATTATTGTTACTTTGCTATCTAAAACGGGATTGGACAGCCATATTTTATCCGTTTCCTCCCTACGCCTTGTCACATTAAAATTAAAATTTGTTTATCCCGGCCAAACCACAACGAAAATATTGATAATCACCCCAATGACCTTAACAACCGTAAGTGTTTTCTTATGAAAAATACTCGACACAATTCATGATGTATTAGTCTAATAAATCAAGAGAATGATATTGTTTACTCCTAAAGGATTAGTTCTTGGGTCGAGCCGCCTTGGTGTGGCCTCTGGTTAGTTGCATCGCACCCCTCTTACGGTAGGCTTGTATTGTCCGTGAGTGCATGCAACTACAAACCGGCCTGGCTAATCACCCACTACATATGCCGTGCATGTATCACATTAGAACACCCATACTCAGGTCACACTCAGTCCAACCGCTGGCCAGCGAATAGAGGGGCATGTATTCGACCAAAAGATACGTTTCATTAAATGATATTTGCCTGTGGTTTGTTTGTGCTTTCACTGTTGTACATAATCAATACTATTTTTTCGAGTAGTCCTGGGGGCGAATTTTCTAACTCAAAACGAAAATTCTCTATCGATAGTGATAAATTAGTTATTAGAATACGTCATGCTCAGACTGGAAGTCTTTACATTTTTGCATGTCAGTGAGGTAAATGTTAACCATGGGGTTCTATTTAATAAGAGGTATGTTTTTGTCCCCCAATTTTTACACCTTTTGCACTTTTTACACCATTTGAAGAAATAAACGTTATTTTGTTCAGGTGTAATTACAATTTCTTCCAAAGACGTGTTCTTTTGTCCAGGGGGTAATTACAACATTTACACTTTTGGCACCTGCCTATTGAGTAGGTGTAAAGGTGTAGCAATGGAAATTCGCGCCAATTTCAAAAGTAACCCCGTTTTAATGTGAGATTGTTTAATAAATAGAAGATAAAACTGGTAACAATAAAAATAAGTTAGAGTTAATTTTAAAATTTTACACAAAGCTATGTTATTGAGTGAGATATATTCTAAAAGTGTTTGAAATAAATGACAGCTGGCAACATAACCTCGAAATTTGCTGTCAAATTACAACACAACCGTTATTTTGTCCACGTGTAAGTTATTGCACTTTTTACCCCCATTCAAAATTATGAATTTTACACCTGGGGTGTAATTACCACAATTTGAGGTGGATAAAAGAACAAACCTATAAGTTTTCACTGTCGATTGACTTTTACTGTCACACGATACAGTAAATAGACACCCAAGTTTGTGTAGGCAAACTACAAATTAACCTTAAAACTGCAGTTATTTGCCTCACACACTCGGTCTAACAGAAAAAATGTAAACTATAGTATGTTGAACTACTTGAAGTTGTTGCAATTTTAAATTGTTTGTTGAAATTGTTTGTTGAAATCATGGCAGTGTTGTGAATGAAATGAGTTAAAAGTACACAATTACGATGATTTAACCCCAAACCAGGTATTGAACCCGGGTCTACCATCTGGCAAGCAGACGTCTTATACGGGGCATCTAATAACTAAAGTATTGTTGGTGCATTATTATCAGAAATCCTTATGAATATTCTTGACAGAAGTTGAAACCATCTTACTAACCCACTTTCTGTTTCGCAATCCCACTGTCACATGCGGGTAGGCCTACTATTACACACACTCTTGGAACTACCCAATCCGATTGCATCCTGATGTCTGTACCTATGCCACACTTGCATACTTGCATCACTTCTCTTCTAACTCACAGTGTAACCCCCCCTCCCCAACAAATAATAATTTTCGGTATATTACAAATATTGTGACAGGCTGTCGGAAACCCATCATATTCAGCATTCAAAGGTCATAGCGCCCGTACCATCGTGTCTACATGTCCAAGATATTTATTATATTATAAAACAAACTAATTATGTGGTATGTTTGGTTGGCTGTCACAATCTGTGTCGATGTTGCATATCGTGAGCACTGTCTTCGTTGCTTCCTGTATATTATGTCAGACCACCTTCGCAAACTTTTCTGCCATCCATCCTTAACATTTGACTTCGTCACTATATCTTGAACTACAAGCTGCGTCTACTTATAGCTTACCCCTATAATATTCTGCTTTTCAAATTTTCACACTCCTCTGATTTTTCTTGTTTGACTTTTCAAATTACTTGCTTAGATCCTACTTTTCATAATTTTCTTGTTTACATTTTTCATATAAAATAACTAGCTGTACAAACCAGAAAGGAAGTAATCTATACGTCATTGAATTGTTTTTATGCAAGCTTGAAATATGTTTGGAACAATGATGTGTTTTACAAAACAAAAAGAGAATTACTACGCCATGTAAATTAAATGCGAGCATGGATGTTATGAAAGTACGTCACCTTTGGCAGTTAGAAAATCAGGTATCTTGCTTCTTCTGACAGTTGTCATTGACTGTTAATACTTGAAGTGCATCGTTACATCAACCAAGAGACCAAGTAAATTGTTAATTGTTTTAAAACCGAAGTCGACATGCGTTTTTTGATGATTGTCCTTCAACTAAATGATACATAATGTTTTGAATCCCTGGGGGGGGGGGTCAGAGGGGCAATGCTAGCGTTCGTTTAAGGAAATATTTGTGTACTCGGCACCTCTAACAAACAAAATTCAACGCTGAATAAGATTGTCTAAGAGTGTTCATGTTATTGTATTGTATTAATTTTGTTGTAGCCTGCGTTGTAACGTGCAACTACTTTCTTTACTCCCCCAGATGTTTACGTGGGAGGGACGGGGGGCTGGGGGGGGGGTGCAGGGACACACACACTAGTCCCCCCCCAAGAGTTACGTCACTAGTCAAATTAAGTTCTCTAAAACAGGATCCTCGCTTCAACAAGTTGTGAGCGTTGATTCTCAATTAAGCTTTTGCACGAGCCAAGTTTTACCGAACAGAACTGCACACTCGTGTTAATTTTATTGTAGTAGTCAAATGCTATCGGCGATTCACGTTGTAATTGAACGTTAATCACATCTTCTTACACCGAGTATCAACACTCAGGTACAGGGCCAATGCACGTGCATTATATTGAAGGCGGTGAGATGGAACTCCACGCCTTGGCCTTGTAGATCCTGTGCATCTGAGACAATCATAGCTGCTTCGAAAACAAAACACGATTGTGTGATTGCATATTTACCAACAGCAGAAACACATCATTTAGGTTGGTTAAAATCAAAATTAGTGTTATTAATAGAGATGTGTATATTTAGCGTGCTAAATTATAAATCGTGGAACATAATTACTTAATACACTATAGAAACACCATTTTAACTCAAACCAAGATGTATACCCTAGTATGCTGAGAAATCATTTGATCACGTTTTAATTTTTTTTTGTAAAATTGGTTTAATAATGTCATGTTCATTAGAATGCTAGAAACTACCATCAGACTGTTTTTGAGGGGGAAAAAACAATGCATTTCAAGTCAATTATAATTTAATTTCCCATTGAGCTCCTGCATTGCAAGAATCCACAAAATACCCTTTGCTCGTAACGTAACATATGAACCAACACTTTCTTTCCTACAGCATCTTCTGTTTAATTCAAATATGTTTTTCCAAGTACATTGACATGTTTAATACAGATACAAAGTAAAACATACACAACATTATATTGGTATCATACTATTCCGTATATGGAAGCATCTGTAAAGTAACCGGGAATGACAAGGTCCAAATGAAATCACCGGGAGCATCATTGGATGATTTTACTAGGGGAGCTTCACCAAAGGGATGAAAAGCAATTATACCTGCGTGTATGACAACATTATTAATTTATGGTGCATACAAATGACTTGTCGAAGTGACCACAGAGCAGGGGCTGGCCATGCGGATAATGCACCTTGATGAAAGTATTGTGATTATAGGGGCAAATAATCAGAATGTAATTTAGTGTAGGGGTTTATTTGAAAACGTTCAATTCAAAAAGTACATTTTAAATCTCAAACAAATCAAAATGTATATGGCAGATGTAAAAAGCAAAATGTTTTTTTTAGATAATAGTACACCCAAGCAAGAAGCAGCTTTGATACCATGTTAACCACTATATTGTTAAAGACTTCCAATGGTTTTGATTCTCACTTAATTACTAGTAGGAAGGCCTAAAATGGGGAGTCCGTTCGTCCTTCCACCAGTCTATCACCGTTCACGAACAAAAACCGTACATGACCTCCGACTAGCATGCGTTTTTATTTTGGTTTTATCATTAAAATTGAAGAATGACCCTTTAGTTTCGGGGGATGGAGTTATCACCAACCAAATCGAACAATTATTTCAACCCGGCAACCCCACCAACAGATGTTGATAGCTGGAAACAATGATATTTTTGTATCCTTCTTCGACAATCAGTTGATTTAGAAGCTTCGCTCCCTATTTTGGATACTCTCGTATACCCGATGCTTCTTTAAATAATAGGCAAACAAATTGAAGAATAAAGCTATACATACTACGTTAAAAGTAGAAAACATAATTGGATGAGCGTAGCGAGCGAAGCGAAGATTTCATTTCACTACACTGGAGAAAAAAAAACGGAATGTTTTTTTTTCTTTCTTTTTCTTTTTGTATTTTTGGCTGTTTGTTAACACGATTCCGGCTAAACCGATACTCCAATTGCAATAAAATTTTCTGGAGACCTTCGAAATCTCTGAACTTAGAACTGACACGTTTTTGAGCGCAATCGAAAAATAATTTCTCATGAAAATCGTAATTTTACGATTTTTTTTATTTTAATTTCTTCGACTTATAACACCTACATGCTTTAGCCGATTTAAATGATTTTTCACAGTACCTTTAATTTTATGAATTAAGATATTCGTGTGAAATTTGAGCGCAATCGAAAAATTATTTCTCATGAAAATCGAAATTTTACGGGTTTTTTTCTTTTTTAAAACATTTCTTTGACTTATAACACCGACATGCTTTATCCGATTGTAATGATTTTTTCACAGAACCTTAATTTTGTGAATTTATATATTCGTGTGAAATTTGAGGGCAATCGAATAATTATTTCTTATGATAATCGCAATTTTACGATTTTTTTCTTTTTTAAAATTACGATTAATTTAAAAAATATTAAAAATTAAAGTTTATTTTTTATTTAAATTTAAATAAATTTTTAAAAATATTCAACTGAGTTATGATTTTTTTCACAGAACAACAGAAAATCCGGATAACACATGGCAGCTCAATGCACCTATTTCGCTCATCCAACAACGCGGCGGGACTTAAGCGTTTTCCTAATATGGGTAATTTATAATTTCTATGTGTTTCTGTTGATGGTGACTTACTAGGTGTATCGACTTGACAGTCCTTAGGATAGAATGTGCACGAGAAATTTGATAGGAACTAATCCCAACGTGTTATTTTGATTGAGATAAACGTAAACAAACTTTAAGTCAGGATTTCTTGTGGTAGTAATTGATACGATAACCTCCAGAATTGCTTAGTAGCCTCGCTTACAATCACTGCTATTTTAATCGACGCTCTATCATGTTTTGAATCGTTTTAACAGTAGTCAAGTTTCTAAAAAGTTGTATGATTACAATTATACTTGAATTAACATTTCGGCAAGCAAGAACACAAAACCAAAGTAGAGAATTGAAAAGAGAGTTATATGAGAATATGAGTTGTGGAGTCATATTGAATGCCCTGCGGTTGTGTTTGAGCTAGCTATGGACAACATGCTGGGAAGCGCGGGCAATGTAGAAAAATCACCTTCGTTGCTATAGCTCATTAAAATATGTTTTATCTGTTGCTTTTATGATATCATAATTTCGTAACTCGTAAGAGTAATGGCTGATTATTACTGAATTTTATTTTAAATTGATTTGTGTAACGGTGAATTTGCTGGAGGGCATATGCTCGCATCACACATCGCACGCTTGCGATCGGCCGTAGAATAATATTTGTAGTAGCAATTTGCGAATATCTGCTACCTTGATATAACTTGGTTACTTTCAAAGAACTCGGTGGACTATTGTGCGAAAAAGAAGAGTTTGCGATTTTATTAGATTAAGTTAATGTTAATTAACACATTAACATTCACAGTAACTAGGAAAACGCTTAAGTCCCGCCGCGTAGATGGATGAGCTTTTTTGTAAGTTTTTAGTTTACGTAGGACCACTTTTCCTTTGCAAGTGCTTTTTTAATGCATTGTAGGTTATTGTTGTCAAGTTTCTATTGTTACTTGTTAATTGTTATTATAAACCTCAAAAAACTTATATTAAAACCTTTATTCTATGGATTCTGGCTAACTTTTTCAACTTTTTCTTTCAGAAAGCAATACCTAACCTTAATGTCCATGTGAAATATGAACGTTGTAGCCCCACCCGTTTGGTCAGAATCGGCCCAAATGTCACGAAAATACCGCACTAAAAATCGAAAAAAATCGTAAAAGTACGATATTCATGAGAAATATTTCTTCGATTGTACCCAAAAACGTAGCAAAAAGTATAAGTTCAGAGATTTCGAAGGTCCCCTCAAATTTTCATCAAGATCGCATATGCCGTTTACCCGGTAGAGAGCGAACAAACAGACAGAAAAACAAAGCGCAAACAAACAGACAGAAAAACAAACCAAAAAAAAAAAAAACACCGGAGCTAAATTTTTTGGGGGGTCGGTAAAATTGAAGTCTTCGCTTCGCTCATCCAAATATTAGATCAATTTCGCAATATCTACTGTTGTATACATGAGATATTTATAATATTTAATAAATTTAACTAGCACTTGCACATATTACTTAGTTTGTGAGAACTAATACAGAATAGTAAACAGCACTATCATGGGTATAATATCAAATATTTCATATTTCCAAATCCATGTTCTCCAGACATTTTAACAAAACTTAAACATAGTTTATTCTAGCATTGAAATTGCATGGATCATTGATAAAAAAAATCACCTTTTGGGCCATATCCGCTTGTAAGTTCACATTTTGCTCAATCATAAAATCTCTAATTTAAGCTTGCACGTTATTGAAGGTGTTCTATATGATTTATTAAGAGCTAGCTATAGCTCCTCAAGATCTAAAGACAAATGTGGTAGTTTGTCAATAAAGATTGTAGAGTGAAGGTTGTGTATAGTGATTAGATTCTAATTTACAGAGTAATTAATAATTGTTGAATTCCTGTTGGGTGGATTAGTTCTGCACCTATTTGCTTGCTATAGTAAATCAGTCTTATTCGCTGAATGCTGTGCAAGAAGTGAGTAACCCAGCATTTATTCCGTACACCCATTCGTTTCAAGATGACTTGCCAGACAGACAATTTGCAACGGTCCAATTCGAGGTCTTGACGTCCTTTATTTTGAGTCAGTGTGCAATTATTGTTTTGCTGTATTTTCGCGTAAGATATTGCAACGAGGCTCGTTAATACAATAATACAATCAACTTTTTATTGGCATATATTTACAAATATTGTTTTAAAAATTAATAATACTCGACTTGACAAAAATTGGGTTTAATCCGTAACCTTTATTCCTTTAGCATCGTAAAGAAACAGGCTGGCATACCTATATCATGCGAATGTAAGAAATAACATATAAATAAACGCTTTCTCTTAATTGCTACCTATAACTCATCAAATTATTTTTTATCTTCCAATGATTCCAAACCTTGTCAAAAATTTCGCGATTTCGTTCGCGTTTTGGACATACACACAAGTTTCGTAACCTTCAATTTGTGTTTTTTTTTTCGTTAAATGCGGATAGTTCCTGTATTCATATAATTATAATTATTTATTGTTTATTCTTGTTTGTTACATTTTACAACAAGAAACGGCGTCGACGCTAGCAAATATCTTGCTAAAACACTCAAAATCTGTGGAATTATTATTAGCCTAAATATAATAACATAATACATCAAAGTAAGAAGGGATTTCGTTATCACCTTTTTTAAAATAAAACATTCACACCCAACATGAGTTTGTATTAAAATGTAGATTCACGAATGACCAATTAGTTTACGTGTTATTCAAATGACGTTGTACACCTGATATGCCTGAGCTGTACATTCCTTCAGTTACCTATGTACTGGCACTACGTCAGGGCGAGGTAAATGAAGATGTGGGCCTAACACATAACCTTCCTTCAGCAAGTGGACTGTATCAAATGGCAACTACTTCAAACGGTAGCAGCCTCCCACTCATCATAGCTTGGTGATGTAATGCTGCTGGGTGCTGGCCACACTGCCAAAGATTTCACAAAACCTCGCACTTTTGTACTGCAGCAATGTCGTAGCAACGAGCTAAATATTTAATTGATTGATGGTCTCTACTGTTTGACAGTTATCATCAGTGGGAAGACAAACAATTTTTATTTATTAACTTAATTTAATGTGTATATATTTTTTATTTAATTATAAAAACAATAATAATTTGTAACAACTGTAACAGTATCACGTTTTGTACACGACGGTAGTTAAACATATTTTGGTTTTGACGTTTGTCAGGCCTCCAAAAATATATATCTTTCATAACTTACTTTGTTTCTCTTATGCATGCTATTCTGCTTTTCTTATTGAAATAGATAGGCGTACCCATAATATGGAGGTACAAAGTAATGTTTAGTTACATGGAACAATTATTAAATAAATAAATAAATCAGTATTAAGAGTTTACCCACTCAGTCACACAAATGATTTTCAGTGAGGGACATTAAACCAAAGCGACCAACCTGTAGGCCCCGACGCAATCGACAAGTGAGCGATAACCAACCAAAGATCGATATTTTTAATTGGAAATATAGCAATCAGTGGTATGGGCAATGCAAACACCCGTGGATCAAACGCCAGAATCAACAAGGCCGATTCGGAAAAAATAAAATAAAATAATAATTTAATTAAGATGTGCCTAAAAGAATGTTAACACTGTGCATAACACGCAAATTCATCGGTTATGGAATGGAAAAAACGAACCTCACATACGACACTTGACACAGCGCTCATCCCTGATCTGGTGCATTCTAGTGTCACACTGCTAGTAGTAGTACTGTTACTGCCATATAGTAGTTCTATACTGCTTCTTCTTACACAAAATAAATAATTACTTCCAATTTCCATGCAATGTTTGTTGGATGAGCGTAGCGAGAGTAGCGAGCGAAGCGAAGATTCCATTTCACTACACTGGAGAAAAAATCCGGAATGTTTTTTTTTTTTTTCTGTATTTTTGTCTGTTTGTCCACACGATTCCGGCTAAACCAATACTCCAATTGCGATGAAATTTTATGGGGGCCTTCGAAATCTCTGAACTTAGAACTGCCACGTTTTTGAGCGCAATCGAAAAATTATTTCTAATGAAAATCGCAAATTTACGATTTTTTTCGATTTTTACAAAATTTCTTCGACTTATAACATCTACATGCTTAATCCGATTTTAATGATTTTTTTACAGAACCTTAATTTTATGAATTAAGATATTCGTGTGAAATTTGAGAACAATCGAAAAATTATTTCTCATGAAAATCGAAATTTTACGGGTTTTTTCTTTTTTTTAACAATTCTTTCACTTATAACACCTACATGCTTTATCCTATTGTAATGATTTTTTTACAGAACCTTAATTTTATGAATTATTATATTCGTGTAAAATTTGAGCGCAATCGAATAATTATTTGTTATGAAAATAGCAATTTTACGATTTTTTTCTTTTTTTTAAATTACGATTAAGAAAAAATAAAAGAATAAAGTTAATTTTTTATTTAATTTAATTTAATTTTAAAAAAATCGACTTAGTAATAATTTTTTCACAAAACAACAGAAAATCTGCATAACACATGGCAGGTCAATGCACCAATTACGCTCATCCAACAACGCGGCGGGACTTAAGCGTTTTCCTAGTATAGAACATGCACTGATACTGGTGTACCCAAATATAGGGAGCAAAGCTACTAAATGAACAGATTGTCGAAGAGGAACAAACTAATACAATATTAGAGAATCGAAATTGGTGGAGGTGCCGGGTCCGTAAAAATGTCCCTTTTAAAAATGCTTACGTCACCAAAAATAAAAACATTCTGTATCATCCTTGTAGAAGGGCAATGTCACCAAAAATACACACTTTAAATCGGGGGTTGTGTTCAGTTTACGTCGTGCGACGTGTCACACGGACAGACGGGCGGGCTTATAGGGAAGCTTCGTTTCCTCATTAAATAATTAATTAAATTATTTATTTTGATTTGTTTGCACTACACAATCGTAGGCAATGCGTATGTGAAACAAGCACGGGTATATGGGGTTACCCAAGCTTCTTAATCAACATATTGTCGAAAAAGAATATAAAAACAGATTAGATAAGTTCACCGTACGTTGATATTTTGGTGGCGGTGCGGGTCATTAATTTAAAAAAAAAATTCATAGGGGGCTATATCCACTTCCTCAGTCACCAAAAATATTCTGTATCATCATTGTTGAAGGGTAAAAAAAAGTGAATCGGAGGTCATGTTTGGTTTTTAGTGTAAGAAGTGACACACGCACAGACGGACGAACGAATAGAAAAGTGATGCTCATATGGGAGCTACTCTCCCTAATAATAAATTGTTAAAGTTACTTCGAAGGTAGATTAGGCCGAATATTTTAAAAAATATTTATATTACTTGTTATTTTTTAACAAAAGCAGATAAATCAAGGCAATATGTAATTATATTTGCAATTGATTGAATATGATTGATAATAATAAAAATAAACTATATCATTAATTGTGAGATACATTGGAGTAAATTCAATAAATCAAAATAATGAAAATGTGGCTTTTAGAATTTATTTTTATTTAATTCGACCACCCAACCATGCTTTTATTACACTCAATCCATTGCGAAACTAATCCCAATTTTGTCTAAAACACCCCCAAACACTATCAATTTCTCTGCCCCGTGGGGTGCAACAAGGGGTGCTTATGCTCCCCAGGTCCCGCCATTGATATACACTAGGTTACCCCGTGGGGCCTTTTTGTGCAGTCTCATCTTATTATTTATTTACTACTCTCTACCATGTTTTAACTTTGCACTTCGCCACTTACTGGCAGTGGTTGGTGGTGGTGATAGTAGTGCGGTAATTTTAATGGTAATAGTTTTAAGATAGTAGTACTGGTATTTAAGAGTATAAGTGAAAATAAGAAGTAAAAATAGTGGATATGAGTGAACGTAAAACGTTTTGGAGGGATGTCCGCTGTAGGTTGTGTGACCCAGGTGAATAGGCAATCCTTCAGTCAGGATTGCCGGTCTCAACGTGATTCGAACCCGAAACCTTCCGAATCAGAGTCTCGCGCTGGTAGCGTACTGTTGTAATAGTAGGCAGCGACATTGTTGGTCAATTTTCATGACCACCCTTCATTCGTAATCCTAATCATATAAATATCAATCGATTACTATCAATCAAAATCGAACGAGTAATTCACTATAATAAAGCACATCGCTGTAAATGTGTTCCAAGCAACAAACAGATCTACAAAAACAGGTTTAGTGTCGAATATTTAAGTTATTATATGCCTCGTTGCTATGACGACTCAAATTATTCACAGCTTATATATAGCTTATGTATAATGGCATTCACGCCGACAATTCAGTGGAGGAACATAGGGCCACACTTGACATTGGTCTTTTTCAAGACCCCTAATGTTGCCAATCATAGCTGAAAGGTTGACGAAGGTTTCAATAGAATATTGGTTTACTGCTGTCAGCCACTCAGCCAGTGTTCATTTAAATTCCAACTCGAGAAAAGGTACTGAAAACAACCATGCATATGCCATTGCATTATAACAAGTGTTATTTTAAAGTTTTCATAATTATAACGTATGTTAATCAATTCCTTGTCAAAAGATGGTTCTGTGGGTGTTTTTAATTTTATTTTTAACCAAATATTAAGATTTGTTCGCAAAATAACTTGGCAATGTATTTACTTATTTTACGTCTATCCTATGCAGTTATAAAAACTGATTTACAAAGAACAACTAAATTAAATTATTATATGTCTATAAACACATGCGCTGTATAACGGTGTAACGGAGTGAAAGAACATCCTGGATTCGAACGTGGAACGCAGGACAACAGTAATATGAAATCAACACATGGGTTCTGCAGTGGTTTATAAACTATTGAAGGGTACTTAGTCATTCGTGTAGCATACCGCTACTCCTCTAGACAAGTTAATAATTAGTTATTTTTCTGTAATTCGTCGAATATTCAATACACACTTTTGAATGAAACTGATGCTAAAATCGCCTTTCAAAAACTCAAATAACCGGAAAAAGGCAGGCTAGACAGTGTGTGTAGTATAATTTTTGCTCGACTCATCATAATTAAATGATAAGATTAAAATAACATTAGTTACATTACTGGCCAGTGATTGAGTTTTACACAATACATTAATTTATACAGTCTGCGAACCTTTTACAAATGCCAAAAAAACAAAACCCTCTCGAAAAGAATTTGTTGAAGTTGAAAGGATGGAGAGGCGCATGACGAATATAATAGAGTATCTTACAACCATTTACCCAGGTTTACAATTTAAAATCCAAGATGAAAATGGATGACAGGTGAGGGTCTCTTGTATAAGTGATATTAAATCGTTTCTTTTATTTATACCACATCATTTCATCCCAACGGTTCTGTCTGTATGTCTGTCTGTGTCTGTATGTCTGTCTGTGTTTCTGTCTGCCTTTAGGAGTAACAAACTTATCGCCTTGTTCTCGCAATCCTATGCATCACTTAATTTATAATTGTGAAAAATTAATGCTTCTTCCTGTCTGTCTGTCTCTCCTACATTGTTAGGAATTTTTGAATATCCCAGTTGGCGCAAGGTTGGTGGTGATATACGTCACGTGGTCTGACGTCCGCCGTGTAGCGGAGCATTGGGTTAGACGAGACGGGAAAGAGATATGAGCGAAGAGAAAGAGAAGGTTCCTCTCCTCCCTCCCAAACCAACGCACATCACTACAAAACATCAAACACTCGTCTAAAAAGTATCGAAAAGATGCCCGAAGGAGTTATTCCCGACGCTGAAATCACCTGATTAGTAATTGCCATCGATGCAAGTGTAATGGTTGTGATGTGGGGACTGAACAGTTGGAGTCGAGAGTGCGACGCGCGTTGCGCGACCACGTTGTTCATAGGGGCCCGCCCACTTCTCGACGCGAGGGGGGAAAGATAGCCTAGAATACAGGCCGTAAAGCATTCGACCAAACACTTAACTCACGTACTGTGCTGTGTACGCATTCACGCCGGTCAAATCCGTATTGTACCACGTTTTAACAAGGGTGTTATTGTTAAACTTCAAAGAATAGAGCTTTGCGAAAATTTCAAGGTTATTGACAACAATCATTCACCGCATCTATTAGCTAGGTTTGTTTATTGGTTGCATTGTAATACGAGGACTTACAATTACGTTTTTTGTTGAATGGCTTTTTATTGGTCGGGTGTTTAGTTTGTGATAGAGGTCCCAAAAGCAATATTATTTTCGTTGGGAGGGTGGATTCCTGCCCGCCCCCCTCTGCAAGTTATCGCGCCGCGTCTTCGGGTACGCGGCTTTGGCTGGCAATCCACTTCTTTGGCTCCTGGACACTAAGGGTGAGTAATATTAATTAATTGAACTGTTCTTTGATTACACTATTATTTTAAGCACCTTAAATGCACGCGTAGATTTTCGTTTTTACTGCACGCTGTGGATGTAAATGCGGCAATGATTGTTGTAAGCCATCAACATCTGAGCGGCAGGCTATTCTTTGTTGACATACCAGCTCCCATGCAAGCACATGGGCGCATTGGCGCGGCCGCGGGCCCGTTGTCGTCGTAGCCTTATCTACTAGGAGGATATCATTTCGAGGAAATTATGTATTATCAAACAATTAGGCTTAGAAGGCGGAGCGCAAGGCTGCGCACACACAGGATAGATAAATAATTCACATTATTTAGTTGTCACGTCAAGTAGACGACTCTATAGTTTAATTCGCCTAGGGCAAACTGTCTTGGTTAGATAATGCCCCGGCATGCAGAGGAATTACTATTTTCTTAACTTGCCTTCTGAAGGCTCTTACTTTGGTTTGCATCTATCTATAATATCATTTGATTGAGCTCCTCTTGGAATTTAGATTACTTTATTTCATTTGTCAATCACTATGATTTAATTTCAGGCCTACGGGTCTTTCATATTGGCTATATAACAGTAATCTCAGAGCGATGTAACAAGAAGTCATGGTACATCTTTTCCTAGATAGAGTTTAAGTACTAGGCGTATAATAATGTATCCTTTAGCAGGCCGCAAAGTTTATAGTCTTCGTTTAACACTAAGTTAATGAATACCAATTCATGGTGATTATACAGTTTCTTTGGAAGTTTTTTGAACAAATTCCAGCGCATGTTGTTGGTGTACTTAGAAGCAATGCTTGAAAATTATAATTATTGCATGTGCCATTCTCAATTTAATACCTAACACTATGAAGCATTATATACTTGATATGTATTTACTTTGCCAAATTATGACGAGAAAAGTTAAACAATGGGTAAGACTAATATTAAAAATATACCTTCACCGGCATAGTGCCACACATTTGTGGTAGAACTGGTACCGTCGCACAGGGGCCAAGAATCAAATTTCAGGGGCCCATAAGGGGGCTGGCAATGGGTACCTTTACACATCAGTCATCCACCCTATACCCCTTACTTCCTCATAATACTAAGAAATAAGAATATACCCTTATAGTTGAAGTTCTAACGGTTTTGGTATCAATTGAAACATATACATTGTTTCTCAACTAAATCAAATCTTTTGTCTAAAGTGATATTTCTGGCAATTTAGGTACAACGTTATATAGGTGAGTTTGCGTGTTCTTGTAGTTGGGGCAACGCCCCAGACCCCTTTCTTGAACGGGAAGTTAAACAGGTATCAAAGTCCCCCTAAACTTTCCAGCCCCCACCCCACCCACCCAGAGAGCACTTTTGTTCTGCATGGGGTAGCTTTGGGTTTATTTCCCGTTCCAACCAGTCCGTAGTATTGTGAAGTGTTTGAAAGTCCATTTCGTCAATAGAATGGTTTCCTTGTTTTCTGAAATTATTCTTACTATAGAAAAACTCAAAATATTGAAGGCGGAAAAACTAATTTTGGTAAACAAACACAACATTTAAATAAATTTGCAAAGTATACAAAATTGAATACAAGTTTTGTAATGCATATAGATGTAACACCAAGCTTGCCTAGAAATTATAACATAATTAGATCGGTTATCGTAGCCTAACTATCAAATACTGTATGAAAACTTATATATTAATATCAATATTTTAATCATTTAATTAATATAGGCATAGATTGATAATTCCATATTAGTCCCATCTCTTACCTAAACATGTTCTCTATACTGTGATATTTATAAATGTTAGGGTAGTAAAACAAATGGTAGGGGGTTGGGCATCATTTCTGATTCACTAACTTTTGTAACCTCTTGAGATACTTCCGTGTTTTTGTGACCGTCTCCAAAAAATAATATTTGGTTTGATTTGATGAGTAAAATAATATAAATAATGATTTTCAATGTAGAAATAGTTTAGTTGCACCCTTGTGATGTCTCAACCCATTCACGAGGTCCCCGGAAAGGTATAACTTGCATAGATATACATTAATGTGCTTGCACCCAGATTTATCCCTTGGATTCGATAATAATGATGATAATAATAAAAATAATAATAATGGCTGTAACCAAGACAAAATGCTAAATTAATCCATTTTTACATCGAAATATAAACATAAATCAGATTCAATGCTACAATTAGCATTGCATATTTTATTTTATTCTTTTAATTGAACATACATTACTTAAGTATGAGCTCGCTGATATACATTTCGCCAATAACAATATACATTTTAATTATCAAACTTATTTGGGAAATTATAACTTTTGTGGGTCATTTCGCTTAGTTGGGCTTACGTTTTGACAACTATTTCGGTCTGTGAAAGTATCAAGAGCGAAATGGTAGGTGAAATAATATTTACACATTGTTAATAATTGTAATTTTAATTGGATGAGCGAAGCGAAGACTTCAATTTCACTACCCCCCAAAAATTTAGCTCGGGTGTTGTTTTTTTTTTGTTTTGTGTTTTTCCGTCTGTTTGTTCGCTCTCTACCGGGGCAAACGGTATATGCGATCTTGATGAAAATTTGACACGACCTTCGTTTTTCTCTGAACTTAGACTTGCTACATTTTTGGGTACAATCGAAGAAATATTTCTCATGAATATCGTACTTTTAACGTTTTTTTTTCGATTTTTAGTGCGATATTTTCGTGACATTTGGGCCGATTTTGACCAACGGGTGGGGCTACAACGTTCATATTTCACATGGACATTAAGGTAATGATGATGTATTGCTTCTGAAAGAAAAAGTTGAAAAAGTTAGCCAGATCTATAGAATAAAGCTTTTAATATAAGTTTTTTGATTTTTTTGTGTGATATTTTGTGCCATTTGGGCCAATTCTGACCAACGGGTGGGCTAAAACGTTCATATTATACATGGACATGAAGGTTATGGTGATGTAGAGCGTTTTGAAAGAAAAAGTTGAAAAAGTTAGCCAGAATCCATAGAAATAAAGCTTTTAATATAAGTTTTTTACGATAAATAATACCAATTGACAAGAAACAATAGAAACTTGACAACAATCACCTACAATGCGTAGGCAACAAAACAAAGCACTTGCAAAAGTAAGATATCCCACGCAAACTAAAAACTTTAAAAAGCTCATCCATCAAACGCGGCGGGACTTTACCGTTTTCCTAGTCATATTATAATATTTATAATTATGTTACTATCCCATAATATTTTCATCGCCAATACAAACTGTATTGGTCGTACATGTATAACAAACAAGTTTATAAAATGCTCGTATAAACATACTACAATAATAAAACATTTTAATGCTTAGATGCGGAATCTTAAAATGCATTGCATAATTATATTTTCCCAGTATCGACAGCCAGGGAAATCAGGCAGTAACATAGGTATACACGACAATTAATAACATGTGGTTTTACATATAAGCCTATATTTTTTTGGACAAGACGAAAACAATAATTTACGGTAAATGACGAAAGGCATTTCAATCACACAACCAAAACTGCGGTAAGGGGGAAGGGTGGGGTGGGGTGTTAAAAGTTTGCCGGTGTACACACATGGCGGTATTTATTTTTATGATTGACATTATACCCAATTGTCGCAAATAAACTAGAATGCATCAGCCCAATACTGCAAGATCCAAATGAAGGCAAGTACCTTTCTGTATAGTCATTACATTTACAGGCCCAATTATGAGTTTACTCTTCATGCATCTTCACCATGTTGGCCCAACATTATTGTTAGTTGTTTCATATCATTCAATCTTTTATAATAATAATTAAAATATATGTTTAATAAACAAACCACAAAATATATGTAAATCAAATATGTAGAGATAGGCCTACTTTCGATATAAATAATAACAACGCACCAGTTCATCCCTTACTTTAAAACCACAAAAGATTCGTACCATACAATGTAATAAAAGATTTAATGTGTTTTGGTGATAATATAAAAGAAAAAATACTAGTAATAATGTCAGTAATAAAAAATACATTCGTAACAGCTATGTTAAAATGTAGACTGTTGATAATAGACTATGTGAATATAAAATCATGTTTTTTAATTAGGTATTTCTAATTAATAATATAGTTATACTCAAAATATATCAAATATAAAACTAATAATATATTGACGATTTAAAACAAAATTATAGTAACAGTAATAACAATGGTAATATAGTTGTATACATTATTGTCTCCGATAAATACAGGTATTAAATAATGAAACAAACGAAGTAATGTATATCATAATTAAAACACTTGATGTAATAAACTATGCTAAGAATTAAGAAGGCTTTACACAATTGCATATTTAGCATGCCTTAATAGTAATAATAATAAGTATTGATATTGTTTAAAAGGTGAGCATATAGTTTTGATAATTCTGGATGATTTGTGCTTGTGTGTTACTCAATCTTTGTAATGTTTCTATACACATAATGCACTATTTTAAATTCATATTTAACAGGCATATTCTGAAGAAAACTGCAACACCCAAAAAGTGGCTTCCAAAGTGGGATCCTTATCGGTAGCAGATCATATATCCCCAGCTGTTGTATGTAGCGTTGTAGGTATGTGTAGTACAGAGAATAACGATCTATTTAGTAGAATAATCATGATTCAGATTTCTATCACAAACAATACTGTACTACGCTCCATTGAACACTACCAACCAATAACAATTCAATCGATATTCAGAACGAATGTTAATCAACCTTGAAATAATATACATCAGACAGAACGTTGATGTATGACTTATAATGAGAACTTGTTTCAAACTTAATAAAAATAAAAGTGAACTAAATCCGTCCGCAACATATGTTGTTGGTGTCTTATCTTTGCTATCTGAGCCACTCATTATACTCGGCCTCGCACGGTACACAAAACAAAAATAAATATTTCAATCTAATTTAATGTGGTTAGTGCATGTTGTCCATGAAGGCAGCGACCCATGCAATAGCATAAGCCGAATGATATCTTGTTTTTCAACGCTACAATAATTAGAATGAATTCCTAGCCCCCTCGTGTTTAGTGGATCTAGACCTGACGTAGATGAATACGCGCCATTATGCGCGCGCCTCTGTCTCAACACGCGTGCTAATAGGGCTCATAATATTAGTGCTATTGCCTTGTTGTTATATCCTGGGTAGTTCCTAAAAGAGACATAGATTTCAACAAAAAGCGTATTCAAATATTGTGATAGGCTCCTATACACATCATAGAAAAGCTCTGGAGCTGAAAATGATGGGATTGCTGATATATTCGCGTTGTTCGGTGGGAGCACAACAACATAGAAATAAAACGTTCGGAGGGAGGGCCCATGTATAGGAGCTGGAAGCTCGTAAATTGCAGATTTGTGTATATGTTTTTGATAATAATTTACCCTGCGCCGAGAGGTAGTCTGTATGGCGAGTAGTGATAAGGAAGCTGGGGTGGATTTCACCCCCTACCACGTAGAGCTCGCATCCTGGCGCTGTCGAGTGCTGGGTGACATTTCATGTATAAGGTGGGTACAATAAAATCGGTTTGCATGATTTTTAATAGAGGTGACATTAAGTTATATGTATCTCTTCCTACTGATTGTGTGTGCTCGTTTTTACTTGTATTGGTTGATGATGAGGGTCATAATTACCAGTCGAGAAAAAAAAAACACTAAATTGCTACACTTTGGCATATACACTTACGTACACATAAGTTTCATATGGATTAAGGTTTGTGCTTTCTTAATTTTTCACACAAAAAAATCCACATATTGCTGTTACTCTACAACAATCTAAACATTATTGGTACTAAAATATGTAACAATAAACAAATTAACAATTATTATTAAAAATATAGGCTACTACGCAATTAATGTCTATATTATTACACAGATGCTATCCGAAACGATAATTAAATACATAGCAATACAACTGATTCATGCATTTTGGTATAGTTACCTATAGATGAGGCAACTACTTACAACTCTCTAAATAGTTACATACTTTTGAAATAAGCAGCAGGTAATAATGCTAAAAATTGCAAATAAAATATTCCTTATTAACAAAATCAGCCAATGCATGATGCATGGTAACTATGTTAGTATACCAACCAACATGAACAATATCCTTAGAGGTTTAATTAAAACGCAAACTTAATATTTGCAGTAGCTCAGGTGCTGTTGCATATAACTTGTGATTAGGTCTACGATTTTAATGAATTGTCATATTATAGATAAATTAAATACTTAGTTCATTTTTCACCGCAGATAAATTCGTTTAATTGGTCACAGACACCAACCAGATTATTGTTTAGTCTCTCATATTTATAAACGCTTACGTATCTGAATATTTACGTATACATGCACAATATTCGATAAAATATATTGAATATTGTACTTATAAATATGTTATAAGCTACCGTCAAACATTATATTTTGTGAACTAATATTTGTTAATATTGTTTAAATGTGTACTTAACAGTTAACACTTCTAAGTTCAAGTCACAACTGTTAGTTTGTCCATATCTTCTTATAGTTTGAGGAATGCTTTCATCTAAAATTAGAAATAACTTGCTCAGTACGCGCAGACTTCAGACAGCGCGCCGAGTTTTAGAGGAACAAAAATGAGAACGATGCTTGTTAGAGAATCAACTGGCGATTCAAGTTGGAAATATTTAAAATAATTTCCCTTTCATGTTTGAGCGAACAATAATGTGTATTGTGTAAGTATTTTCAAATGACATACCACTTACCAAGTGGCAAATTGGGTGGGTGAAACCATCCTCAAAATTGTATTTTATTTTTTATTGTATTTTACCATCATTAATTTTCATAGTAGAATTATCATAATAAATATTATAATTTTGTGTGACTAAAATATTGCATTTTTTCTTTCTCTTCCATCTAAACTGTAAACCGGCTACCCTCACCATCCGCCAAACTTAGGTCACTTGTAACGAAATCCATCGCAATCAAATATTTTTTTATATTTTAGTGTGAATTCGTATTTTGATTTTTGAGCAGACATGTATGCAGCATAGTTGGTAAACTTTTAGGTCACATAAATCCCATGACCACTTCTCGTATCCTATACAAGATTATTTATTTATTTTAAATGATATTTTCTCGTCGCTAGGCGAGAAGGCCATTGTAGGGATACAAGATTAAAATTGAACGTGCCTCATGGGTTGTAGTATTTCAAGGATCGGTGGTGTGGTTTTGCAATGCAAGTTGTTGAGCACAATGTGTATTCATTTGCTCTAACTTTCACACCACTATTTTTTATTAATATCATAAATCTGTTCAACCAAACTTTTAACAAATTAGTATTCTAAAAACTGAATGTTCCTTTTAAAATCAAAACATAATTTGAACTACGTCACATGATTTGAACTGTGGCAAAAAAAAACTAAGTTCATGGTTAACAACATTATTTTAACCTAGTCATAATTACTTAATTTTATCCGCAGGTGTGTATTTTAGTTTAAGTTTTTTCAGGGATGATCGTCGATATAAAAAAGTGTTTTAATAAAACTTGTCCAGTATCCACATACCTAGGTTATTGCTTTAATGATGATGATGGGGGTTTTCTTCTCATGTTTTTACAACACTCCTAATCGAGATTATGATTTTGCCAAGTAACATTTGAACTTTGAATGCTGAACAGTTAAGGCTGGAGATGTTAAATAAATAAATACGTACACAAACATTTATAATAAAAAATAAGATAATAATTACATATCCTAAAAATAAATCTTGCATGTAGGCATTTCTATCTAGCTAAAAACAAAAGTGCTCAAAACTGTTTACAAGATTAAGCAATTATTTTTTAATAGAAAAATTGTATTTAATTATAACGAAACAATTGACTTGAAAAACGAATTACGTTAAATAATAAACCAAATGTTGGTGTCTATACAGTGGTTTTTCGTTTTCTAATAATTTGTTTGTTATCGATACTAGACGTAGGCGAGTAAGCTAAGCTTGACTTTAGTAAAGTTAAGCATGTCTTGGCGACATAGCTTTTAAAATGCTGACAAAACACGAGCGCCCTCTCCCCCTTCCCCCCCCCCCCCCACTCCGCCCGCCCCCTCGTGCGAACATTAGCATACTGGCAGTACATCTACCCCGCCTAGCTTGGTTGTCGTCTAGCATACTTAGTCTAGCTGCTAGCACACTCCTATCACCATTGCACCAATGCACTTGCATCCTCAGACCTCACCACAGGCATTCTCACTATCTTATCGCAGCCCGACGCTCCTGATTAATGTTAAAAGGAAGCTATTGCAGGTGGTAATTTTCAAGTAGCCATACATAAGAAGTTCGAAGGTCTGTGTTTTTAGACACCGGATTTTTAATTTCCAAAAGATAGTCTACAAAAAAAGATTATATGAATTAAGTAGAATATAATTGAGGTCTTCGTGCGTATCAAGACTGACAAAAACTAGACACCCAGTATTATTTTACATGCTTTGCTTGGGGGGGTGTCAACATTTCCGTAACCGTTAAAGAATTATCTCTGAAATAATCCTCATTGTTTTCAGTGCGAGTTAGGCCATTAGAGGTGGATGATAAGATAACATTTACACTTCTTGTATGAATGCCCGGTGTATCTTACCCGGTGTGACCATCAACATGTGACGACATTGCTAATTAGGGTATTTAGATTTTTATAGTTGGCAATAAATGTGCAGGTATGTTATTAAAACGAGACGGCAGAAATCGTCCAGGCCCGAGTGAAGCTTGCGAAAACTTTCGGTCAGGATTGCCGGAGCAGGAACCGAAACGTTGACCTCTGAGCAACCTCTATCGGTCTTGCTACAGCTTCATTTTGTATTTTTATTTTTTTGTCATAAAATTAAACTTTAAAAATAAGTTATATGTCAAGTTGTAAGTCGTTTGAGCTATAGTTTGATTGATAAATAATAGACGCGCACATCATTCGATGTGGGGGCTTTACTTGATTAAAATAATTTGTTGGAAATGGAAGTTTAAAAGTTAAAAGGCAATGCCGAATTAAAAATTATATTCTTTGAAAATTCCACTTTTGATGAGTGAGTATACAATTATTGCCTATATTCATCTCTGTAATAGAAATATAGGTTGTATAAGGATGTGTTTGAATTCGCAAGTAGCGTCGTCTACTTTATATCATCTTTACTATAGTAGCTACAATATAAGTCATTTGCATAGAAAAGCTTTAACCAATTAAACAATTATGTAATTTTTCAATATTCAAACATGGCATGTCTACCGGTTATTATTGTTAGGGTAATAATGAATTCACTTACACTGAAAGTAAGTGTCTATATGCACAGTAGGAGAACATTATTTACCGTGAAATAACTTTGTACTGAATATCATCTGATAACCGTATGGTTTCAGAAATATTGGTCGGCATGCCACGGTACGTACCCCCCACAAGGGGGTTGGGGAGGATGGGGAGGGGTAATCCATAAGGAAATGAAATGGGCTCAGGTGCATTCCAGTGGTCAGCTACGTTCAAATTGAATAATTATTATTTCCAAAGGCAAGTTAGCCACGCACCCACCACTAAGGGACCCAACATCGAGCCCAATGCACTCAGCTGAATAGGGAAGTAACGGTGTCCTTGGATTTTTTTTCAAAATTACTATCGAGTTTGGTGATATATGGTTTTATGGTTCTTTTGCGGAGGTCACATTTTTTGAACTAGACATGGGTGTGTTTCCATTCAGAGTTCCCGTTACGTAAGTCTAAATGGGATAATGGTTTGTTTTGGGGATATAAGAAGCTTTGTTGTGCGTTCCACTATACACATCCAAACTTGTATTAACATAATTTTAGCGAAGCATACGGACGACGTTTAAATATGTAGCAAGGACAAATACTTGCCGTTGTTCATTGTAAACTTGTATTTTTTACAATCGCCGCGTTGTTGAATCCTAACGATGATGTATTGCAAGGTTGAGCTATTCACTCATGCAACACATACTTTGAACAACGGCAAATGTTGTGGGCTATTGACAGGGGATTTATGAGTTCCAAATAACCATATTGGACACAGTGGCGCGTGAAATACGTATAATATATTGTGGCAACATATCAAACGGGGAGGCTCTAGAACTAGAAGTCGGGGGCTGTTTGCCAAACTGTCGACTTACTCGTTTGGGATTCTTCAAGTGTAGCTGTGATTACATTTTGGCACAAAGACAATAGAAATGTCTTTATTTCTCCCGTTGACAAGCACACACACAGTGTTCCCCACGCCTCCACGTGTTTACCATCATTTCAATCCTGGCTGGCTACCTCTGTTGTTGTCGTTTAAGTCCAGTGGCAGTGCAATAATTGGTCTATAATGTGTCATCATGAAACACTTTGAGTAAAGTTATTAGAACCCGACTTGGTTTGCGTGCCCGTAAGACGAGATTATTCGGGTTAGGAAAGTATACTTCCCACTATACACAATAGCCATCTTGTCCCCGTTGATTATGGGTAACTTCACTCCTACTAAGCAAGTAGCGCCCACACGATTAAATTATGTAAATGCATTTACATTAAATTATTCATTATATTCAGTTTATAGTTATTATATTCTTGTTATCATATGTATGTACTGGTTCAGTATAAATCGATGTGATATACAATAGATAAAAATAAAAATAAATCTAAAAATAGGCCCCACTTTTACTTTACTATAATATGTTAATTGCTTAGATCCTCCAATATATTTCAAGTTTACTTACTAACTAAAAATTATTCAAGTAAAATTTAAAATTTGTTGAAAAATGTGCAGTCAACTCATTCAAAATATATTAAAAGTTAAATAGCGTATATCATTAAAATATCTACTGATAATTTCACCACCTATCTACAACAGTTAGCAATAATTTTTCTAGCAAAAGCACTAAATTTAAGTACCCTCAGACAAATTTAGAATTTTCATTTTCATTTTCATATTCATATTCATATTCATATTCATATTCATATCCATATTCATATTCATATTCATATTCATATTCATATTCATATTCATATTCATATTCATATTCATATTCATACTAATTTTCTTTATTCTTTTTCGTTTTAAGACAGGAGAAGAAACCCCAAAACTCTCTCTTCAGCTTTGTGCATGTGAACGCTATATTATATAACCACTACGTGACGAACTCACATTTTCTTACCAAAGCGACATAACATTTCTTCTGAACATCTAAATGAGTCATGCTGTGTCGATCCCTTAGACATTCATGATATTCATAACAAAGTTGCCAAACACGGGAACTGTGTGCTGTGCTTCCAACAATGATCGTAGATTAACAGACCCACATCACATGTACCCGCATGTATCGCAAGAGGTTAGCCTGAAGACGAAGTCTGGCTGAGTTCTAGACGATTTATGACTTGAGCTTGCTTACGAAACACCACGCGAAATCTTATAACACGTTCAACTATCGAGAATATACCTTCATATGCACATTGGGTATGAGATAATAGATTCCTTTTATTTGAATTGGCTTTCATTTTGTATATACGCTTGTCCATTGGCTCAAACGAAGGGCTTCTAAATATTATCGTTAATATGTATTTTCAAATTTGAACTACTCTTTGCACTAATGTTTTCGTAAATTATTTAATATATTTTTTAATTTTATCTTTTACACTTTTTTAGAACCATGTGTTTTTACGTTATTTAAAATTTTCAGGTTGACCCAGACTTTATTTATATTTTCCTTTACGATCCACTTTTTCCGGAACAATATTTAAGTATTATTTTTCTAGAGATGATACTAAAACATACAAATAATTATATTGTGCCATTCGTATACGTAATAATGTATATTATTATTATTTATATTATTATTATTATTATTATTATTATTATTTTTAATATGTGTTTATTCCGTACATTCATTACATATTATATTAAACAATACGATGGATGCTAATAGCAGACCGAAGACCATTTGAGACATTATACCCCATCCTAAGAATTATATACAACAATAATAAAATACATTACATTATATAGGTCGGATGACCAGAAAGACTTATAGCTCTTTGCGTCGTCGTTGGAGGCTTCCCTGCCCATGTTGGCAGCTTTCTAAACACTAATTAATGAGTAAATTCTATTATAGCCGCCACATGACACAATAAAGCGCAGATTACTCAGACTCAGACGAGAGCAGCCTGTCCTAAGTTACGCCGTGACAGGTTGCAGCATCTCTATATGTTAGGCAATTTAATTTGTGTACGATCGCTTTCTTTTCCACTATTATTAGTTATATTTTTTTAAATACATTTTTCACGAGTGAATTATTATCAATATCGTGAATTATCATAAACATTCGGGTGGAAAATGTTTTCAAAATAAGCTAGAAAAATCTACGAGCCCTGTGATGAGGTCGTGTGAGTGAATGAAATAATAAAATCAATCCTATATCTTGTACTAAATTACCAATAGAGTAGCCTGTTACTCGGTACTTTCATCACACATGCATTTCTTGGCATTTCTAAATATATAACAATATCGGGTTAAATGATTACAAATATGTTTTCATACATAGTATTAATATAATTTTGATTAACTCTTGCAAAATCTTGTATTTTTGCCCATTCGGTACAATTTCCAAAATTCATGACGACATTGCTTAGTTAGTTAGTTATTAGGGTTTAAGGGCACACAACACTAAGGTTATTAGTGCCCGTGTTCTCTTTTAGAGTGATGTGCTATTTTTTAAATTCTATTATTCAGATTTTTTGATTTCAGATATTTAAAAACATTGGTTATATTCTCAGATTCATCAGGTATATATATATATATATTTTGACATTGCTTAAACGGTGAGTGGATTGCGCTATACGTGGCATGCAGGAAAAGTGTGAAAAGCGATAATTTATTCTTGAAAAATGTGTATTCTCACATTAATTTCAACCAAATTCACAATGTTTTTTCTTTTTAATCGGGTAACAATTTCTTCATCAAATCTCATCGATTATAACTGTTTCATATATTATCATTTTCATCTAAAAATGTCAACTTACAAATAAGTGACCCAATTTGTTTTGCCTTTGCAGAAATGTTTTTAAGCCTTTTTTGTATCAATAATAAAAAACAAAGGAAAAAGTTCTCACTCAGCTAAATTTATATTTAGTCATTGGATATGCCACTATAGTGCATCGTTCCTTGAGAAGCCTGTATCAGTGTGTGCGCGTGTGTGTGGAAAAGAGAGGATGCAATGTTTGGGAACATTCTCAGTCTCAGGACTTGAACTAACACCACAGATCTCAAGTGGGAAGCAGGAGCACCACTATAATTCATCATCGCGGTTATCATGTTGATATTTCTAAATTAAACCAAGTGGCACTTAAAATTAAAAACATTCGTCAACCAACAGAAGCACAGTGCAATGTGTGTGTGTGTTAAATGTCATCTGTGTTGCATAATATTAAGTTGTCACTCATATCAGTTTTATTTTATCATCATAGGTCTGTGGCATGAAAATTTTCAGACTTGTACGTTCAATTAATCAACATTATATTACTATTATATATTAAAGTCATACTCATATTATAGTCCATTCAGTGAAATTTATATAATAGCTTCTTTAAGAGAAACCGGTTGGAGTGTAATTTTCTTTATAATTATCATTTCACAATTTATTTTGTTTCACCAAAACATCATATGACACAATCGGTCAACTGTTGTGTGTGTTGGTACAAAAATAACATATATAATAAATTAATAATATACAATATATGATGATTGATGATCAGTGTCATTTTCTAAGACATATTTTAACAAAATAACATCGAAAGGCAAAATATATCATTCAGTGTTAATTTTTTTTTTCATTCACATACTCAAACTGCAACAAAAACTTCAAACTTGTAGATTTAAAATAATACATTGTATAAGCACACATTTAGGGTAACTATTTTTTGTGTACTTAATTATGTTTTGCCGGGGATAGGCCGATTATATATAGGTTGCAACTGGAAGGAAGTGAGTTTTATTATAAATTAATTAAATCCTCCTATCAATAAGACGTACATGAATGTCCCCCCACCTCAATACTGTACGCCTACCTTGGACAGGTAGTCACAGACAGAGGTATAAGTTGTATTACTAAGCGGCTAGGCTACCTAACAGCAAAACATCGTTGCTAGGCGACGAGTGCTGTAATCGCAACGTTCACGCTTTGTACTTTAGTTATAGCTAGCCTCGAACTTTTCTAAACACGTAAAGAACGCAATTTCTTTGACATTTTATAAAAATAGTTTTTTAATTGTGGAATGTTGAACTTTAGAATGCGTGGTGAGTTTTTTCTTGGTGGCAAAGCTTATGCATTGCAGAAACTGCTTACTGTGCTCAAACATTCTTTGTCAAGTTCTTTACAGCATTTTAATTATTGTAGGGTTTACGGTTGGCAGAAGTTGTAGACCTAGGACGTTTACCAATATGAGAGTCACTAAATATTTTGGTTGGTGTGATGAGGGGGTGGGGGAGGGGGGATAGTATGGTTAGGGGGGAATATAGTCCTCAGCAAATTTTAATGGTTGCTTGTTTGTAAAATGTTGGGGGGGGGGGGTGAAGAGATCGTTAATCGTTAATTATAATGTATAATAATAATAATTTTATTACATTAGATTCTCCTAATAAACATTAAAAAATAAATCATGATAATGTAAATAAAACATTATATAAATACAATAAACACAACATAAATCAATTTAAATTTAAACCAATATTCGGACTTTTCTTACATTTCCTATAAACAAATAACGAGGTCTGAATATTATCATATTGTTAGACAAATCAAAACTTTGTACATTTTCATATTATTAACTCTCAAACTGTGTGGACAGCTTTATCACCACTAGTTCAAAATCCGTCTAGACCAACTTTTTGAGTAATTTCTCTTGCATATACATGCAGTCATATATTTTGGTTATAGGCCTACTCAGGCTAAATAAAATGTGTTAATGGTATTATTATTGCTAAAAGGCGACTTTATATGTTTATTTTGTCTCTCATAAATATTATACAGAGAGTTAATCTTATTATCGGGTCTTAATAAGCTCTGCCCTAACAACGGGAAAATACTAAAAACTACATTATTATGAGTAGAATTATTAATATGCTATAAACTTCTGACGCGATTGTTTTGAATGTTGTTGGCTATTGTCACGTAGTCAAAACGATTAGTTACGATCCTCACGTAGCCTTTCTATTGTTGTCAGACTAAGACCTGGAAACCCACTATTACCGACTCGCTACAGTGAGAAAATTTATGTTTATTTGGCGGCGATGGTCAACAGATAAGTTGTACTTTACTACCAATGGTCAGTAATTTATTGACTTTATAATTTTAGTCTAGTTTCTGCATTTTTCCATACCGTAAGCGATTCCTTAAAAATAATGTTTCAATTTAGAGAAACAACATATTTTTACAAGTTATTTTGTAATGTTAAAAAAAATATTATACCTCCTATATTATATTAAGTAGAATAGGTAGAAGTGCAATTTGTGTATAGTATGAAATGTATTGTTTTTCTAAATTACTGGAATTGTGAATAGCCTCGGTTTCGAGCTGACGTTATTTAGTGCACGTATGGAGATATGACAGTGTGTTTGCCTCGTCGAGTCCCGACTCCGCCTAATAGTGGCCGAGCATGGCGGCTAGCGACGCGCCTATCCCCGCCAAGGCCCGCGCCACACCAGACGGCTACGCTAGCTAGCTCGGCATATGGCTGCATGGCAGGAGGAGGGGCTACATTATTATGGCCGGCAACCAACTAGTTTTACATCCTACTTTAGTGAAGAAAGTGCTCTGCCGAGTGAAGTGTTACAATGTTATATTCCGATTCTAGTGTTTTGTGTTTTACTTTGTCAACAAAGTCCACGGACAACTCCAGTTACCGTGTTCATCCACCAAACATTAATTATTCTTTGGTCGTTCCGGGAGTTGTGCATTTCGTAAACATTTAATTTCAATACAATTCTTTCACGTTCATATATGCCTACGAAGACCTCTTACCTTACAAGACATGTGTTCTAAAGATCTGCATCGGGACAAAAGTGGTGGTTATAACAATAAGGTAGGCCTATAACTTACCGCAAGCAATATTTGACTCAATCTAGGCCTATTGCGATTTATAACGGCTGGGGTAGATGGCTTTGTCATTACGCCAAGCTAAATTAAACTTGGTTGTGTATCATATCTCACGCTTCTAGTCGAACTTTGAAGAAAGAAGGGCAAAGTTGCTAATGCAAGTTTAAGCCTGTGGCTTCGAGCAAAAGTTGCTTTATTAAAAAAGTGTTTTAATATTACAAAACAGTAGCTATTTTGTTTGAAGTAGGCCTAATTCTTTTTTCGCCCGCTCTGTGACTAGCTGTGATAAATAAGGGGGGGGGAAGTGATATGGTAGGGGGGCCCGATTATTTATCTTGTTAATTTGTATGTATACAAAGCATTTTGTTATTTTCTTAGTAGGCCTAACTGTCTAACATATAAATAACAATACGCAGGAACTAAGCCTAGTTTACCATTGGGTTTCGTTGGTGATAACACAAGTATTTCGTCTGGGTGATAAGATATTTGGCCTTGGCCTTGACATGGAGGAATATATTTGCATATAAGTGCACAGGCACCGAAATCTGGAATAGACGTACGTCTGGTTAGCACGGGAATTTAGCATTCCCTGGAGCAAGTCAGCCTTCCTCATTTTAGTGGTAAGGGGTGCGAAGTCGTCCGGAGACAATTATGCTCAACGATATGTCTTTCACCCCTTTTCTGAATAGGGGAGGCGTTCACCACATTCCTAAAATTACCTACAGGGATATTTAATTCTTCTCGAAAACTCTCATGCTCAAATCCAAAAGCAATATCCATAAAAACAATAGCATTTCTAACTAAGTGTCACATGATTGAACATCATTATGAAATTAATGAATTTATTATTTCAATTTTAGTCTATTAGTTACTTAAGGGCCTGTTAAATTGTCAATGTTATAAAGTATAGGATATAAAAAATAGGCCAAAAACATTTCTATATAAACTGGGCCTATACCTAAAATATATAGAAGCAATGCTATGAGCGTACCTAACGTAATGCGTCTAATGTGGTTTAGGTAGTATTTTATAATAGAACTTTTAAACAACGTAACATTGGGGTAATAAAATTGGGTGTGAAGTGTAACCAACTTGCGGCTTAAATTTGATTCCTGATTTTATGTTCTCAAATATTGAGTGCCCTGCAGAGGGGTCACATTGAAGAAAGAACTAATATTTTAATGTAACAAATTAGCTCAACGCAGATTTCATTAAGCTTTTTTATGTATTGGTTTTCAAATAACTTAGGTCTACATGTGATTCAATTTAATTAAATTAATGTAAGGAATATGAAAGATACAATCTCATATTTATCTGTGGGATTTTTTTACGCCCCTGAAGTCGTTTAAATGAAACCATACTTGAAATTAATCGGAAAATAGTATACGTTATACGATGAAAGATTCACTGATGCTGCCTCTACAGAAACTGTAATATTATTGGCATTTAATCGCATACAAGATTGAACGACAGACGAACACGAAACGCTCCCTACACTCAACCCTTGATTGGAGAAAATCCTTGCTAAAACTTCAGTCTGGATTGCTGACTGCTGGAATATAACGACCACCTCCAAAATGAAAGCAATTCGCGTGCACTCTAATCTCTATTGGTATCCACACACAGAAAGGTGCTCAGAGCAGGTTATCGACTTATCGTACAGGGTAACCTATATAATAAAAAATAGTAATTAACGTTCTACCATTACCACTCAAATATATAGCCTAAATCTTCTACTCACTATAAAATTATAAAATTATAAATATTTGCCAACGACTACCATGAGTTTTCTCGAAGGCAAGCCAGAATTAAACATTCACCCTGAACAATAAAGGTTATTATTAAAAATATATCAAAACTATCGACTTAATTTCAAAAGGTCATTGGATAAAAATGAGAACTTTCAACAAAATTTAGTAGGCATGCATTAAGGTAATTATTTGTATTAATAGTTACTTTAAACGACAAATTACTCAATCACTTACATTATAATAATACTCAAAATTGTGAACAAAAATACAATAATAACACACAACTCACAACAGCTGGTCATTGATTGTCGTCGATGGTCGATGGTCGATGGTCGATGGTCGATAGTGTCAGCGCCTACAAGGTTGGCTTGGTCTGCTTTATATTTTAATGTCCCCCACTGAAAATCAGTTATGTGACTTGTGTGGGTAGACTCTAAATAGTATTTTATTAATATGTTTCATTTTTTGTTATTAATTTTATATTACATTTATTTGTTATTACATTAGCCAAAAAAATGGGATTGAAGTAATGCCATTATCAAATCTTATCGTATCTTGTAATTATCATATGATAAAGGTACAAATTCTTCAATTCATATGTTGAAACAAAATTCATTGTCTCTATGTTGCTGTTAGTAACATTTCTGAAATTTGAGCATTGCTTGCTTCCACCAATGTTGTTTTGTCTACCCTGGTTTTGGATATGGTGGAATTACTGATGTTTGTCCGAACTCCACACATCGCATACGATTAGCCGTGGTCTCTAAAGCCATTGATTGAAAGTAGGCCTATTGAATAATTTCACCGGTGTCACGGTTCGTATATCCACCGCTGAAATTTATAAGCTTTTCACGGCTATAAATTATCTGTAACATGAGGCATAAAAAATGTGTATCAGTGGATTAACGCTAATTTATAACATAAATGATATTTCCTTAAATAATCAAATCAGCCGAGTCATTATTATTACTAACAAACAACATAACTCTACTCTTTCCCGACATCAATGTTTTATAAAGCTACGTGTATTAAATGTTCCACATTTTTATTAGTTATTCTGTATAAGAATGGACACGCAAATCCTTCAAGTAAATCATTAATTCGGAAATGGACTTAAGATCAATTTCAATAAGTGCCCAAACTTAAATAAACAGCGTTTTAATAAAAAATATATACAATGTGCCTACATTATCTACAATTACTAAAATTGGAATGCAATCATAATTATGTTGCTTCTTACTGTTATTTTCTACAAGCACTTGAGATTTTTTAAAATTGTGCTTTCAAAGTTTTAAATGTGTAGGTAGGGCCCTTCTAACCCCAAAACAAAGCATGTCTCAAAATGACTGCATGATTCAGTATATAAACCCAGCTGTATTTTTTAGCCATTACCCAGTAACCGTACATTTCATCCAATTTAAAAGCGGATTTTCTCCCATGTGAAAATCAATCCTAGTAATTGAGTAGACAAATCATTAACCAATTCATTTACGCATCCTTATAAATAAAGCTCGTAGTGAGATTGCCTGTGCTATTCTAATGAGGGTTGACATGTCCATGTGTCGCAATGGCTGTTTGCTCGTCACTCCGCATCAGCCCTGCAATCCATTGTGCTGAGCTAAGCTAGGGGTTGGAGCCTAATGAATAACTCACCAACGAAGTTAGCTATACTCGCTATGTTGTATACTATGAGCCTCAATAAACATTGAACACGGTTTGGGAAGCCTACCCGCACGTATAAAAGTTATTTACTTTCGAAAGTGCAAGGATATGTAATTAAATTTATTCTACGATAAATTGTAACAAAAATGACTGGTCTAAAATATATTTTAAGGAGCCTAAATACACCATTACATGTTTTTCTTCATAAACTTGGATTTGTATTTTACGTCGAGTTCAATGAAATTTATGTTTACCTGGATAAAAAGAATCGAGACCTATAAATATTAGGTTATTCGTGTAATTGAAATCTTAAAACAATTACGGTAATACACAATTCGCTTTTGTAACGTAGGTCGACACACAAATGAAAATACTAAATACCGTACCCTACATGTTCAAAATAAATGTCCAAGATAAAGACTATTTTTGGTTGAATTTTGAACAAATACAAAAGTCTTATAAAAATGTGTGCAACTAATACCTATTTAGCTAACGACTATTCCAAAATACCCTGATGGATATTTATGACTTTCTGTAACCCTCGTTTAAAAACAGTTGTTTTTTCATCCTGACTTATTTCTTTTCTATTTTTACTCTTATTATTTTTTCTTGTTTGGAAGTTGATTTGTTTTTATTCACTTAATTCTTTTGAGTTGATTTGACTAGGCCTACATAATTAGCGTTTGTTTTCTTTCTGTTATCTGTATCTCTCCCTACCTTCTTTCAATAATATTTGTTTCTTATCATTCCTTCTTTAGGCCATTTTTCCATCTGTCGAAACTTTTTTAGTGACTCACTAGCTACCAAATAAATCACAGCTATTTTCACGCGACAATCTAATCTGGCATCACTCACCACCTCAATGCGGTTCCAGCAATCTACCGTCATTTAGTTCATTCCTCCTTCATTCCTTCTTATCTCATAAAACTTCAACAACTACTGCCTCATAATACCGAGCAATACTTGAAGACAAGGCTATTAGTTGGTTTGAGATTATGTTTTATATATGTTTCCCATCTTTGGATGTTGATTTACTTTATAACGTGCGCAAAATTGTGTCTTATTTTGGTTATTTTCAATTTTAAGAGCGAAGATGTCTTGACTTGAAGAAATCAACTAATTATTTAAGGGTAGTTTACAGTGTTCAAACTCAAGCATTAGCGAATGTAGAACTGCCAACTGCAATCTATATCGAACCCGTTCCTCGCTGAAGATACAGTTGACGTTTCGGGTGAGTGGGAACATCCATCTTCAACATACTTGCTTGAAGATGGATGGCTCAACCCAGCCGAAACGTCAACCCATCCGAACCGTCGTAAGGATTTGGAAGTAGCCAACTATGCCTTGGTCGCGAAATCATAAGACATAATTTATACTCACATTATTTACTCCTCTAAATTACTTTAATTTGGGGAGTGGGGGTGCCGAATTATGTTTATTTTTAACGATTGCACAATGTTTTCGGTTTATTTTTATTTTCTAAATATATGTTACTATGTTTATCTGTCTTTGATTTGTTTCTTTGCCGTAAATACATATAAATAAATGTAATAGTTATTTATGTTTCTCCTCTGCGTTTATAATTTGTTCATAATCTGAATTAAATATTATGTTAAACATGATTGTATTATATTTATTAATATATAGATGATTCAATAAATTAGCAATATGTCATATTTAAAACATTCGCAATATGCAATTGTAAAATCATACCGTGCTACTCTATAAAACCATACCACTATCTGTTTAAAAGTTGTATAAGATTTTGGCCAGCAAAAAGTACAATATCAAAAACAAAATTCATAAAAATATGGGCCAAATCTAAAAGATGATTTAGTCGCATAGAATTGTATTTCCTTTAGAGATAAAACCTGTTGAAATTCATCCCAATTATGAAACCGTAATGTTTCAAAACGCAAATCTGTTACTGTCTGACAAAATATTCCTCCTGAAAATTGTTTCCCGCAACTTATTTTGTCGCATGTTTCGATTTTGTAGTGATACTGTTGCATTAAACACTTTCCCGATGCCTTATCACTGTCGGCCAGCCATTCATCATATGATCGTTATCACCCCCATTCAACGTGAATTAATTTTTGCCGTCTCGCCTTGCAGTATTGTCTCGCCATTCTCTGCCAGGTGATTAATCACCTCACAGACTATTATGCTCCAACTATTGTACGATTTTGTAAAAGTACTGCAGGGATAACTCCCTCTAGGGATATCATTTCAATTGAAAAAATTTGACGCTGCTAATTTTAAACGTATGTAGTATATAGAACCTGCCCCATTGACATAGCGTAGGTAGGTCGTTTACCGTACATCAAAAATAGGGGGGTGATTGATTTTTAACAATTACCTTTATAGGTTGTAAAATGTAATTTATGATTTCCAATTCTTATGTGGAACAAAATAGGGATTGTGTTCTAGTTTTGAAGTTTCTTTCATGATTTACGTTCGAGTACAATGATAACATTCTTAAACCATATAAAATATGTTACATTAATCGATCAACATATTGTAAACTTTCCGATACTTGAGTCTAATCGTTATTTACATTGCAATTATAAAAATATTACAAAAACATGCAACAACTATTGGTTGTGATTGATACTATAGTACTAATATTACAGTGTACCTACCTGTAACTGTTGTAGGCCTTCATTGTTCCATTATTTGTGATAAGTAGGCCTACCAATATTTTAGTTTATTTTCTATCAGTCAGGTATATTATGGAAGCTTACTACTTGAATTCAACCAAACAAATATTCATTTCGATGTTATTGATCGTCAATTTTTTATTTGTACAGGGGGTAAGAGATTGCACAAATACAAATATATTTCGTTTTTTCCGTTTTGTAATCAGCTATAGTGTATAGAATTAATTGATTTAGTAAAATATACATTTTTACAGACATATGCTATATGCCTATCATATGAATCGGGCCGCTCGTCAATTTAAGAATTAATTGACTAATTCTAATATAAACTGGTCTGCAATAGCCTAAGTCATGTGCTAACTACATGGTCGCACGTACATGTTTTTCTCGTATGGTGAGTTAAAATTATGTTTTAAGAGTGGTTTGCTGCACAATAATGTGAAAATCATAACCTTAGCATACAGTATATGTAATAATTGTACAATTATTTAATTAAGTTCCGTCCCAATTTGCATCGATTATCTTCACTACATTGTAAAAGACTGAACTACCTATACGTAGTTTAAATAAGTCCGTACCTTGACCTTACGCAAAATGCATAGTAGTTGCTATAAATAAATGTAGACGCCTCATGTAGATTCTTCAGGAGCTGGTAGGTAATTGCGCGTCGCCACATTGTGTGTACAAGAGAAGCAACGTTGTGCAACAATTTAAACAATTCTTTGTTTGGGTGGCTTTTTATGTGGTCTACTAACAAATAACTTACACCTAGCCTATAGAAACAATCTGTCCACATGTTCAAATGAGATTGCCAAAAGGTTTATGGGATTTCTTTAATGTTGAATTCGATTTAGACACTTGATAAGTAATGAGAAGACAAACAATTCACATTTCTCACTCTGCATCACTCCCAAGAAGCTAATTTCAGACAACAATGGATAGAGAGAAACCAGACAAGTCATCTCACATCCCAACCATGAACTTGCAGTTCTGTTGACTAAGGTATGAACTACAATTCGGTCTACAATTGCCAGGGTATGGTATAACCACAAGGTCCAAACTGTGTGCGTGGTATGTCCTAATATGGAATAGTGTGTTACATCAATCCAAAGTGGCCAAAGGTAATGGAAAGTAGAAGCCCTCCCCCCCCCCACGGTATGTTCCCCTGAAGCAAAGAAACTGTAAGGTGTTCAAGTCTATTGTTCCAAGAATGAACCAATCGATTTCATTGCTACATAGTTTGAGATAAGTGTAGCATACGATTATCTAAAAGAAGTTGTCATTGTCAATTGGGCCATGCAACGATCAATTCATTGCCATTGATGCTATTTATTTCTTCATTGTTGAATGTCGAACATCATTATCAGTCCTAAAACTGTTGTTAATATGCACGCTACAGCAGTGTTCATAATGATTGCTCAATGAATGAATTAGGCCAAAGTCGACTGACAAGATATGTTTTTGTCTCATCTTTCAATCCGAAATGGTTTGAAGTAAAACATATCCAATTGATTACGGATGTTCAGCATTAAACCATATTGTATTAAAGTATCATATATAAATCAATATATTAAATTATTAACTATGAATCCTACTTGAATTCTGAATTTAATCGGGATTTTTGCAGAGTTCCAAAACAGTGACTTACCAACAATTGAATCATTGCAGTGTTATCTATACCAGCCATGTGGGAATCCTCACTTTTTCTCTCCCACACTTTAGAGTAAGATTGTTGATAGAGTATCCGCCAAGCAAGTGAAAAACATGCATAATTTTTAGTATTCCCGTTTTGTATAACTGTGCATACTCACACACAACATAATATGGTAACAAATTTTCGGTTAATTGTGTTATTATTACGAATTAACAAAAAAAACTTGCCTCAGAAAGACACAGCTACACGAAAAGAAACCAACCTGGATCTAGTTCTAGACTATTACCTGTAGATATTGTATGAATATTATTATATTTAATCACAAAATTGTTCATACATTTCCAGGTAACATACTTAAAAAAAGTTTTGCTTCACATATATTAAAAGTATATAAAGAAATACAATATATTGTAATGGATAGAACCCAAATAACCCGGAATAACCACAGATAATAATTATATCTTCATTATAGATGAATTAAATTGATAATGCATAACTTCCAATTACTGAAATATAAGGTTTCCAATTTCCATCCAATCTACGTGTCTGTGCCAATAGGATTGGTGTTCACACCCAAAACGTGCTACACATCAATATTTAGATTTGTAATTACCGCCCAAGGTAAACACATAACATGTGTACACATATTCACATAGCCATGATACGCACATACGCATAAAACTGCGCTTACATATTTACCCACCCAAATTACAGTATAGCACATAGTACTACACATATTAATCCCATATGTATTTTATAATAATATAATTAATTAATTAAAATACACACAATACGAGTTCTGTCGAGTACCTGCTTATGGATACCTTTATGTTATTCTAATGTGATGTTTTAGCACTTTCGTTTAATTAACACATCACTTGATTAATCACTGAAAGAAACTACTCCGAAAATTCGATCAGGTTGTCGATAGTGAATTAATAAATCCTTACTTATTTAGTAGTTAATTCAAGAAGGTTAATTAATCATTAATAAATAATAAAAGCACGGACACATAGGTTGTCCTGATGTCCCCTCCTATAAGCGAACACCTATACCAGTCGATCGTCTACCTCTTCCAGCAGTGGCACCGTTTCCCTGCAATGGCTGTACCAGTTTGACTAGGTGTTCTTTTGTTCTATGACCTGAAGACGCAAGATATACTGCGTTATAGTTCAGACACTAACGTATTCATGCTGTAGAAACACTCGTTTATTTCCTAGTCTTATTCAGAAATAACTTAACGAAATGTTTGACGTTTACACATTCCATGCAGTGTCCTGTGATTTTGTTTCAACCGCAATTGTTCGTCTATATTGAATATTCAATTTTGGACGTATGATAAGTAGAACGTTTTTTGACTTGTTTGGACTAATTGAAAAGTAAACTTTTGCTTCGTGAACGCGATTTATAGTCGCGTTGATGTAGGAACGTAATTGTTTGTTTAGTTATAGGTTTCATACCTTTTGAAATACTTATATAGTGGTTATATTAAATATTTTGGAAGGTATAGAGCGATGACAAAAGTTGGTTAACACTCACTAAATCTACTAGTTCGATTTAAAACTAGAAATATGTTTTTAAAGCATAAAAAATGTGGATGGTCTGGGTCTTAAATTTTGAGGGTTATTTTAAATGTCATCAAAATAGCAGTATCGTTCTTAAAATAATACCGTACACAAATTCATGAACAAAACAATTGAGTTAAAAAAAACTTAGCTTAGTAATTTGTCATTTTATAAGGTAATTTCGTCTGAGCAGAAATGTGTGATTGGTGAATTTACACCTCATCTCGTATCGCGTATCGAGATTAAATAACTTTGCAAAATATATATTAATTGACGAACATAACGTCCATACAACATGTTTACTGTGGTGTCGACGGATTATTATTATATCTTCCTCGAAAAATAATAACTATTATTATGTGCATACATTTTGGAAAGCACCTTGACCAATCTCTATTATAGATAGTTAGGCCTGGTTATGCCTCTACTTCTCAAGGCCAGTGAATTAGAATGACATGTGCTACTGTGTGAATGTTGTACAGTCCACTCGCCTATCGTTTCTTTGATCAATATATTAATTACACTTTTCCAACACATTGTTCCCTGCATTTAGATGGCCAGCCGCTTGATGCTTACCACGGTAAAATGAATCCTTTCGTTTATTTTTAATTTATACCAACATGGTGCGATTCATGTAACTGACCATTGTACCCAATTAAAACTCAAATGTATAATTTGATTTAAAACATAACATCTTTGCCCAATTAAATTGTTTCAAATTTATTTCTCAAAACAAGGGTATTTGCAAATATCGGCCGAATGTTTACGAATAAGTTTGTATTACTAATTACGTACATATTTCTCCTAGATTACCAATCTTCTCATGGTAACGGTTCCATGGTTGTGAATCAAGAATTCAAGGACAACTCTACCTATGTCATAAGTTATTCTGTTATTCTCAGCAATGAGAATGTTTTCTTTTACATAAAGGCAAAGTAAACGCATTGCGGGTAAATTCCAGGTGTACTGACGTAAATGTTATTAATAATTTATAACTGTGAGTGCGTTCATTTTACTGAAGATATTGGCGGATGTAAGAGTAGAATATCCTGTATTAGATTAGTAAGCTCTGTAAGATGGTGACGTTAATACTTAATACGAATTTAGTTATTTTATGTACTTAATTATACAAAAAATTTATTTTTGTGTAGTCGTCTCGAACAATGTTTTTTTCCCTATTGAGAGTAATATAAAGAGTCATAATTGGCTTTGCCCACACCACTCCATCATTTGCATAATACTACTGAATAAGTAACAAAGAAAAAGAGGCAGTAAGTCTACAAATGGACTTCGTTCGTTTAAAAAGTACTTATATCTTGACCTTGAGAACGAAGTTCTAAGACTCCAAAATTAGCAATTTACAAACGGCAATCTCGAAACCAGTAATTTTTTCTAGAGCTTGGTGTAAATGTATCAACTGTTGTAGCATTTCAATGATTCTATCACAATAGCATGGACAATATATGCTGTATTGACTTTGCTTAGATGAAATTCCATAGTGTTTTTACTTCACACGATTCTACGAATCTCCAACGTCCAACGTACTCCATCATTCATATTGAATAAGCTTTTTAGACGCAATCTTCTAGGAAAGAAAATAAATAAGAATAGAAAAACAAAGCATTTTATATGTCAAAGAGCTTCGGATAAAATTCAGCATCTCGAAGACAGTTGCGTATACGAATGTAATTCGTCCATTGCACATTGAAAGATTATATCCCCCCCCCCCCCCCAAACAACAAGTTGTGTTCTGTGCAAATTGTTAAAATTCTCAATATTTCATATTTTTATAAGGGGCATATCTGAGTTATCCATACTTTCTGATGAATTTCCAAAGTATGCCTGTGTAGATGTTTTCGTTTGCCAAAGCAAAAAGTTGTAGTGAAAAATAGCCAGTGATAATTATGTGAATGACCTACTAATTATCTTGGTAAACAAATACAATCAAGACATAGGTCAAATTTAATAAATAAGACTTGATTGGATTCGTATTTTAGAAATGTGTGTGTTTTCGTTACTTATTACAATGTTTTCTAAAACCTAAAACATTAATTATTTTTCCTGTATGGGAGTACGAGAAATCATGATAAATGCTTAGCCAAGGGGTTGACGCAACAGAACATTCTCTTCAGAATAAACCGAAGTTACAAATAACTTCAACATATTATTATTGCAATATATTTTCTTTTGAAGAACATTCAAATTGCCATTGATATCGTCAATAAATTTTGTTTTGTTTTTATTCTTTGGATTGGAGAAAAGTTTGGTAAGAACAGATTACCTGACGAAGGGAGATTGACTTCCATTGGGAAATAATATCGCCACTCGCCAGACTGCAAAACCAAGAAACTAGAGAAAATAATATATTCATACTAAAAAAGTATATAATTGAGGTTATCCATTATCAACCCGGAAGTTATACGCAACATTGCTTAACGAAAAAAAGTTAATTTATCAGCTTGTATAGAAATGATTTCAAATTATGCTCAATCTTTTGAAATGGCTTCTTTATATCTTGTTGACAAAGAAACCTATAGTCGTCTGGGAATCTTCTTGGTTTCCTGCCTTAAATCAGCCAGCCCTAAGAGCTAGGGAACCATATTGCACTGGAGCATTATTTTATTTCCACATTCTACACATGCCGTAGCTAACACACATCTAAGTACAGCTGAAAGTGAATTTCCATTCGTTTTTGGAAATGCAATAGTAAACAACATAGGCCTACAGTATAACTTGAAAGTGTAGAGGTAAATGATATCCGAGTTTTTAAGTTTTTTGGATCTTGTGTTTGGAGAGGAACCCTTGCAATGATACGAAACGAGCAATGATTTTTTGTTGAAAATATTTATTGAATACCTATTGCCGTAAAACCTGCAAATAATTCATTGAATATGTATTGCATTACATAATTGTCTCAAAAGAGTAAGAAAAATATAAACTAGAAACGTGAAACAGTTGCAATTTTGACCCCCTTGTATATGATATTGTTGCCAAATTTGATTAGCCGCCCATGTTCTTGCATGCAGTGGTCTGACTGCAGGCCGACTTGGGCTTCGCACATGATGGATGCCAGTCAATTACATCCGAACATACCATTGTTTCAACGGCTTGACAGGGCAACAGTGATGGATTGCTTGCAGAACCATGTTACTGGTTAGAGCTATTGCGATTTTTGTTGACTTCTTCTAAGTTTTGTTTCATCGTCGCTTTGATCTGTCTTGCCGACCATATACTCAGAGCATTGGTATCTCCGAATACTCTTATCTGAGCACTGTTATCTTAGCACTGGTATAAGAACATTGGTACCTGAGCGCTGGTATCACACCTGCAGTCATCCGTCTCGGAGCATTGGTATCTCCGAATACTCTTATCTTAGCACTGGTATAAGAACATTGGTACTTGAGCGCTGGTATCACACCTGCAGTTGTCCGTCTCGGTGCATTGGTAAATGGGATCACTAGATTCTGAGCATTGGTATCATGTTTTCAGTTGTCGTGTCTTACTGAACTAATACTAATAATATTCAAGCACTGGTATCAGTGCATTGGTATCACACCTGCAGTTGTCATCTGTCTTGCCGACCTCATCAAGGCATTGGTATATGTGAGTAGGTTTCAGTTATCTAATACTGACCTTATGCTTTAGTGCATTGGATTGGTTTCACACCCTCTTTATACCGACCTCATACTCAACGCATTTGTAACACACACATAAAATAAAATAGTGCTTCATTAAAGTTATACATATAGTATAGTATGTTAAAGTAAGTTAACCACTCTTACCATCAACATTGCCTAGCATCTCATCGAGAATATAGTCTCGATTGCAATCATTGCATACACATAAGTCAGAAACAGAATTTCTTTGTTATTGTGTTTTCAGTCAATGCAATGTAAATTCACAAATTGTCGATATTCAAATCCAGTCATGTAATGATTATTTTTTAGGGAGTGTTGCCAAGATTTACGCAAGCGCACGTGAGCTGTGAGACTTGACTTGAATGGTTACAATATACAAGCCGACGTGTTTCGTTGGGAGATTTTTGTGTTTTTAGAATAAGTAAGAAGGTGTCCGGGTGTGTCGGCGTGTTCTATATATGTATTGGATATTGATTCCGATACTTGCATGTCTATCTAAACCACCGATTATTTGACCCAGAAACAAACACAAGTGTGTCATAAATATATACATTTATATTTTCAAAAACAATTGGTCTACAGTTTACACGTTTAAATAAAAGTAAACTGCTCAATTCTCCACTTCCCTCAAGAGCGCTGCTGTGAGTGGAATTGCTAGATTTTCTACATCTATCAGAACCTGTAAACGAGTGGGGGTATGGGGAAGTGCGGGGTGAATCAATTCCTGTAATTGCTTTCATTGGGCCTTGGCGAAAGTAAACTCATACTCCCTAAGGGATGATTGTGCTTGCGAGAGGTGTGAGAGTGTGAGCGTGTGCTCCATAGTCGAGTTAAGTGAAGTGGGTAGCGCATTCTATCGCATGGATATCCAGTTAAGTGTCTTCCTAGCATACAAGGAAATGACAAGATTCAAGCAACCTTCTCGTTTTCTCTGTTCCATGGCTGACTCGCAGGAAATTATTGCGTGCTGGTAAAAACATTCCTAGTTGGTGCTCGAAAACCTCGCCGCAGCGGCCCTTGTGTCCAGCGGCCCTCGCATCACGCAAAAAAACAGGGCCAAACGAGCCAAATTCATAAAAACATTCACACAAAACAGATCGAAGATTATCTTGAGAACATTTTAAAGGACTGTAAACCATGCAACAAAGTCTCGCTTGAAACTTCACCAATTAGCAGGGATATAATTATAGCGTCTACCTTCTTGTAAGAATCGCATTGCTAAACAAAATACTTCTTTGACTTGACGTTGCTCACGCAGTTACCCAAATCGTAAGCTCGAAAGAATTCTCGACTCCTAAAACTTGTTTATTATTTGTAACTGAAAAATAAAGTGCCAACATGAAATAAAATACAATAAAAACGAAAAAACAGAGGTTTTCCGTTCTTGGTATACAGACTTGTTTAAACCATCGAAAAACACCATCAGTAGGCAGCTATATAATATAATATACGCCAAGCACGTTCAGGTGTTAAGTTTAAAGCAGCCAGACAACTCGAACAGAACTGTGGCTTGTGAGATATCAGTAAAGAATACATACATTTACAAAAAAATGTGTGTTCACTGCTTGTTTCATGTCCGGTGTATTTTTACATTGAACGAGAATGTATTTACATTCATATATTGAACATCGTTCAATGCTCGCATGTCTCCCGCTGTAGCCTTCACACCTGTGTTCGTGGTTTGCCGTGTCTCTTATTTCTGTGCATTCACTTCACGCATTGCTTCAGAAAATCCTGAATTATTTTGAGTTGTTCGTTTCCATTACGCCTGAATGTAGAAATGTGAAATTGGTAGAAAAATAATGTAAAACATCTTTGTTTGAGACCTAACGTAAATATTTTTTAAGATCAATCTTTCTAACAACCTTAATCCCGAGCGCAGAATCTAGAACACGATCCAATAAAATTAGTGGTTAGTATAGGTAAACAGGTTTTGTCGAAAACCCTAAAATTTAATCTTAATTAGACCCTAGTCATGCACAACATTGGCAAACGTAGAATTAGAAATTAAATATAAATTCCTTATAGCACGGAAACTCTTTGGAAATATTTAAAAATCAAATTTGAAAAAGTCATGCCCGCCGATCGTGACAGTGATAATCAATTTCATCAAACGTAAAATTACAATAATTTGAGTGTTATTATTGCTCAAAATAAAATATTTTTGTTAAGATGAGCAAAATGGTTACATATTAAAAGGCCTTGTCCGCCGGGCGCCGATTGTTTGATAGTGTGCTTTCCAATGCAGGAGAGAGGTGTAGAAATTTTCGTAATTTCGTTCCCGGTATCGCTTCGCATCGCGGCTGTTCGATCCAAGGGTTGGATGAGTTGAGAGTGCAAGTGAGTGAGTGAGTGAGTGAGTGAGTGAGTGAGTGGTGGTGGTGTGGGTCGTGGAGGAAGGAAGTCCTCATAAACCGTGAAGCTTGCTTGTTGGCATTGACTAGGTCAGTGCGGAGGTGGTGGCGGTGTGCAATAGAAAATCTCTAACTACAACCACTGTAAAGCGGCCTGCCATGATAATGGCCCATAACATAAAGTACTCGTAACAAGGGCTGGCCAAAACAAACAGGAGAGAAGAAAAATCGTTCGCTGCGTCGGGAAAGGGATCTTATACGAACTGGAGCTTGTTATACACGGGTGATGGTTGACTACTTGTCTTGCACTATCTATACGGTAATAATAGACACGTTTATACTCGATTTTCTCTTGTCAAATTTAATTTTTATATGAATTTCATAAAATTTATTTTCTTAATGTTTTTGAAAGATAGAACTTTCCTTTCTAAAAAATGCAACAAATTGATATCATAAAAGTTAATGCATAATAACCACACAATATGTAATACAAATAAAATTATACAGCTTTTCCAATTACTAATAATTGTTTATTTTATTTATTTACGTCTATCCTATTCAGTTAAAAAATTGAATTACACAGGACAACTAAATAAATCTACTTACATAGATGCAGACACGACAATTAGCTAAAGTTAAGTAAATATTTGAAATACTAATATTACAACAAAAATGTATTAAACACAAAAATTTTGGTACCAAATTAAAAAAGTTTATTTACAATGAACAACGCAACCGAATTTGTGTGCTTACTTTTGTATTGACTAGTTTATCGTCATCATTTGATAATGGTCATTCCTGACACTTGTCAACCATCTGTTGTTCTCTTCCAAACTCTCTTCGATGGTAGCAGTTTTTTAACCAAACGATCAGAATAAACAGGTTTCAAGTCAGGGCCGAAAGTTTACCAACGTATTTCGTCTTCACTTGTCTGTTTATCACAGTACACTACTAATTTTGTGTTTTCAACAACAGGCGCATTGGACAGACATTCATTCCTACAGACATTGACAAACATTTTCGCAACCTGGTTATGGCTACGTTGACTGCCTAGTTATTGGCACAGAAGTTTAACATAGCATAAGCTTCCGTAAATTTGTATTTTGTTATGGTCATGTTTTGCAACAATAGCCCGATATGAATTAAATTGAGCTGCTCTTTACAGCAATATGTGTTTTGTTCACACTTTTGTCCCGTTGCTAAAAGTAAATTATTACGTTGATTTCAATGTAGTAGGCTAGTATTGATGTCAATATTTTATAATTGGTTGATATTTAATTGTTTTTAGAATTCCATGTGTTAACACATAAACCATGGCCTTCATAAAAATCGTGGAACAAGTATTGTAAACCTTTATTTTAAAATGCAGTCCGAGTATTATATTATTTCAATTATATAACTTTTTACAGTAAACCAAGCTTAAAATATTAAGATTCGCCATAAAATAGATTTTAACTGCCCACAGTCTAAACAGTAATCACCAAGATGGTAATTGAAAGTGTGATTTATTTCATTAATATGTTTTTTTAGAAATTCAATTTACAATTATAATTATTATGCAGAAACTGCAGAATCCTTTTTCATCTGGCATTGGAGGAGCGAAGAATTATAAAATTAATCCTGATTCTAGAGCCTTAGAATTCATCTACTGCCCACCTAACTTTGCTGATCATGCTTACTCGATTGCCCTATGTTTATCCACCTTGAATGCTCTTATGTAGCACGTATAAATTCCAAGGCATAAAATGTAGCAAATTGACTGGATGTTTTAAGCGGTGCGTGCTTAGTCCAAGTCAGACGGTAGGCCTATGTAGGCCATGCAGGCCTGTACTGGTTTGAGCACTAACGGTACATCGGTACAGAACAGGCTTTGATTGGAATAAATTAATCACTTGTTAATGATATGCTGTAATCGAAAGAAAGAGGAAAAATATAGCATCAACGATTATCAATATCTTAATCTTACCCAATGAATATTTTCCAACGTATTAACTAAATATATTTATTTTAATTTCTAAATTGTAACGCGCATGTAAAATTATAAGTTTGATTTATGGAAAATATTTTCGTTTTTCACCAATGATTCATTATAAAGTGTTAAGCGTAGTAATACTAATTATAAGCAATATTCTGTTGAATTTGTCAAATTCGTTGGCGATTCAACATAGTAAACAGTTTTGTTTTTTCAATGCGGTTGTAGATTTGTGTATAAATTAATGTTTTCCATCCAAAATTTATGATGAAAAGTCCCGTTTTCCTTATTAGAAAATTAAGTGTTAATGTAATGGTAATAATTTGTAATTAGATATATAAAAAATATTTAAATCACAGCATATAATATAAGAGAACATATGTGTAACATACATTAATTAAGCAGACTACGGACGAAAGAGTCCAAAAACCATCATCACACCAATATCACTCAAAAAGCCATTTGGCTAGAGCAGTGGTCAAATTACTGAACTAGCCCCTTAAACCCAACCCATTGAATTCCCCAGATCCGGCAAACTACCACATCGCACGCATACCGTAACTCTAGCAATTAACTGGCTATCTCTGCGATTGTACTTTGCTCACCCCTGACGGGCGGTTTACTATGCCATTCAATGACGTCACAAGCAGCGCGTCATAATGGCGTAGTAAAACCTGGAAATGGAGGGGGGAAATGGTTTCATTCACAAAACTCGTTTTTAGAGTCAATAATAAATTGTAATGAGGAGTAAAGGAGGGGAGTAGACTTGATTGTTTATAGTTTTGGTAAAACAGTAAACTTAAAAAGTTTTACCAACAGCAAAAACATCGAGCTGAATTCGAATACGTTTTTGAAAGACTTTCTGTACCTACTTGTGATTAAGTTAGGTTGTCAACATTATCAGAGGGCGTCCCAGTAGTTGTGTTAACACATCGTATCATGTGTTATAGCACTTACAGACATGACTACTATGTTAACAGCAGCAATATAATTAGCATTTGGTTGAATTGTTTGTTAGCGTTTAACTCAAGCTTGCAGTAAGGGAATGATGCGTTTTATCGACGTTGAATGAGCCGTTTAAACGACGCGTTTTATGGACGTGGAAATATGGGTTAAATGGTCCATTTGTGATTTTATGGTTGTTTGCAGTTATGCTCTACTTGTTCCTTTTTAGTCCGAACAAGAGTTATATATTGAAACGTTTTGGTCATATTGTTGCAATTCCACCCCAGCTTATTATTAATTTTGTAATAGCTCACAGATTTTAATGAATATATTTTAATAAAACCTTAGCTGTAGATAATGCAATAACATCTTATTGACTCTAAAATAAATTAAAATAACACGTAGCACAAATACCCAGGATCACGCACGCTTCCGAGCACTCCTTCCTCAAGCACAGGCGTCCTTTCGTCCCATTGTTTTTTTCTCCGGAGGTTGTAGTGATTTTTTTAAACATTATTTTATAACATTCAATTTTTATCAGTTTCTTCACAAAAGTTTAAAATGGCAAAACATTTTCATAACGGCTATTTTGTGAGGGGGTGGTGGCCCGGTGGGGGGGGGGGGGGTCCTAAAAATTTGTGAAATAGCTTCGTTCTCCTTATTTAAACGGATCATTTTTCATCTACCACCCACAGAACGACCCGATTAGGTTCATTGCATATTTATGAAACGTTCAGCAAAAATGATTAAGTTTCTCGTTTTGAATAATGGTCTCCTTTTATGTTCTCAAGTTTCCAATTGTCTCCCAGTTTTAATATCTTATCAAGAGTCAAAAGTCGGTGAAAACTGGCCGTGTTCAATAAGCTGCTAGTTTTATATAAAAATATTTCTTGTGCACGAATTTAATGCGCAATTTTCCGAATTTTTATATGAAACTCATTAAAATTTTTAGAAAGTATTGTTATGAAAACAGAAGGTAAAAGTACAAACATCAATATCATTAAGGTTGAAGAAATCAAATAAAACGATGGAAACTTCATCCCACTTGATAAATAATTCAAAATGGTATAATTTTCAAATTTTACTCTCATATTTAAAAAAAATTACATAACAAACCATTTTGAGCACGTATAGACCTTATTATAGAAGTACACTACGATTGTTAGCAGTTATATATAAAATGTAGTTCGAAGTGGTGTATTGATATGCGGTTTGCAAATGGACCGATTACACATATTATCCCTAACATTTGACAGACACAAAAACAGATCTCTGTTTATTCACGTGCTATTTTCATTAGCCAGTGCGAAATGTTACATGCCTCTCGATCGCAAAATGTATGTTTATTTACGTTTGTTCTCTGGATCTTGAGTGACTTGTATTTTAAACGTTCTCTAACTGAAAGTTTTCTTACATTTGGTCTTATATCGTCCGAAGTACGCTTTGTATTTAATTTCTTGTAAGTCACAATCGCACAATCGGACACCGATCAATAAAATATCTTACAGAACGCATCCAATCACATCACAAAACGTCATTACTAATCACAAAAGGTAGAACGACAAATCAGCAAGCGACAAGACAAACATGGTTTTGAACACACCGATTGCTGGCCACTTGCTCATCGATTGAATCCACATACAAACACACAAGCTGTATGCTAGTTACCTTAGCTGGCGAGGATCTGTTACAACGTGCATAGACGACTGAATTAATTCTAATTAAAGCCGACCGATATTTTCTTGCCTCAGCTTCTTGTTGAGAAAGTCATCAGTACCTTCCTTTCCATCAGTTCTGCACAAGGATATCAGAGGAACGGTTTCAACACCTATCGCAAGATCCTTGCCTTTGTCAATCGTCTGGCTGCTAATTGATGTATTTGAACCTCTACCTGGTGTCTTTCCTTGGACGAACTCGGTGCGCCGTCTTATGTTTATGTATAGATAATATAGCTTGTCTGGCTATGGATAGATTATATTTCCGTTCCTAAAGCAAATATATTACACCTGTCCATGGATGTGTTTGTTTCCATCAATCATGAATGTATTTTGTTCCTGGACCATTGATTGTGTCTCCACAGCGCTTATAGATATTGAATGAATGAATGAATCTTTATCATGACTGATAATATTTCCATAATATTTCCAAATTACGTCTCTCCAGGGTTTATAATTCCTTGTCATGGACGGATATCACGTCTCTCCATGGATTGTGTTTTCTTGTCACGGACGGATATTGCTTCTGTCCATGGACATATTGCGTCTGTCCATGTATTGTTTTTCTGCTCATGGACATATATTGCGTCTGCCCATGGATTGTTTTTCTTGCCATGGACATATATTTCTTCCGTCCATGGTTTACATTTCCTTGTTATGTACGGATATCACGTCTATCCATGGATTATTGTCTCCTTATCATGGACAGATATTGCATCTATCCATGGATTGCACGTCCTTGTCGTCCGTGGACAGCTGTTCCAAGATGTTTTTGCTACGAGTAGTCACATGACGGAACGGCCCTCAGATTTCAACTCGACAGCAGTGAGCGGCCTAAACGGTTTATATTTTTCCCTCACGCCAGGGCTACGAGGGTTACATAATGTTTATGAGACGTTTATAGCCCGGCACTCGTGTTGGTGTGTGTTGAAAAATCACGTCCGACTTCGCAACTTGTCTGAGTCCCTGAGGTTCATAGCACAGCTCAATATGCCGCGGTTTAACGGAATCACCAATTTACATAGAATGTGACACGATCACTTACATCCAGACAATGTAGGCAATTATTAAGATACAAAAACGTTTTTGATCTTATTTATGACTGTATTTGAACGTACATTTTTGGGGTGACGAGTAAACTGTCAAACGTATGAATTTGCAGACTTTTGAGATCGATATTTTGTTGTATTCCCTAATTAATTAGTAAATAATGCACAATTTATTGCGTAAGAATAAAATCATAGTATTTCGTCCATAGGGCGTACAGTAAATAGGTATTATTTTCAGAAGCTATTTGACCCGGATATATATTATTCGACGAGTGTATTAAACTACTAACCGAGGTCTATATTTTAAACACTTACTTGTGTGAATTTTCGGAGTGATTTATTATCACAAATATGTTTCCGTTTGTTTTGCAATTTTGGTTACACAAATATATTATAGTTAACGCTTCACTGTATTTTAGCTAAGTAAATCCCTATTATTGCACATATATATATATATCTCCTGCAAGCCAAAATAATAGTTGTTTCCTCAAGCACTCGAGCATAAGATATGTAGATTGCCAAACAATAGCTTACAAAAACTTCTTAGGATTCATTGAACTTGTAATTAGGATTTGGTGCATACTCTACAACACAATAACAACTATATTCTGTAAATGGTATAACGTACTTGCAAGTTAATAAACGTTTGCTTTGATGCACCGGTCTGCAATTAAATAACGATTTTATCAAAATCCACTTAAGTGTAATTTACACTTTTAAGATCAACTAAAGATATATAATCCAGGTTTTAGTTTGAGTAAGACACACTAGCAATATAATTCGTGTTACATCATTATAGTATGTCCGTATAAATTGTTGAATTTTCTCTAGAAACCACGTTATAATTGCAGAAGAATTTAATGTGTGGCTTTGGCCGAGTTTGCTTTCCTATTTATACGTTCAATGGATTGAGCCCCCCAAAAATTACAAGTGAAAATCATTAGATTTGTTATGGTGTAGAAGTTTACGAATCCAAACACAGGATTAATGTTGATTGTTAGAATATAAATTACCATACCTTCGAGCTTGCAAGCCTACTCGTTCATAGGACCCCTTGGTAAGAAACCCCTTTCAGATATCATTTCAATATTTGGGGAAAATGATGAAATAAACAAATCTAGCCAAAAACTGAGTCAAATATGAACCATTGCATCCACATATCCAATCAAATCAAAGCTATTCGTCCAATTTCCACTTGTTTTAAGCTCCAGTATATAGATTATATAAGCCACGAGAACTAGTAGTTCTAGGATTCAGTAGGATTCAGTAGGGCGCTCCTTACCGGTTTTATAGGAAATCAAGGCGATGTCGAAGAGAAAATGTAACATGGCCGACATCTACACAGACGACATGCTTGCCATCATGGCGGGACTTCGGAGAGCTCTTGGAACCGTAAAATCTTTAAATAATCTACACCTAACATAACATCGCAGTTATTTATCTGTTTTTGTCTTGGTCGTCTGTCTTCATAAATCACTAGTGATTAGTTGCTTGTGCCGGTAGACGTGGGATGGGATACCTAGGACGGTTCAGCCTGCCCTTCACTGAGGACTACTCTACACAAACACAACGATGCACACATTTGGGAGGTTTACATAGAGCTTTGTGGTTACATTGTCTTTTGTGTGTATAATTTTGATTTATTTTATGTGAAAACAATGTAATTAATTACCTTTTGGTACATAAATGTGAATCGAGACTTCAGATTCAATGGTTGCTCAAAACTGCTTGAGAATGTCATTGCAAAATGAATACAAAAGTTGTGCAAGAGCCGCGAGTTCAATTTATTTTCTCTACTTGATAAAATACACACGATGTATACATTTGGTAGCTACTAGCTAGAGCTGCGTGAAATATCTTCACTTTATATCATGTGCGTTCACGCACAGACCGAAATTAAAATTGGATGATGGTCTGATGGTGAACATTGGCTTTTTATATTGTATTGTTGTAGTTTTGATCTAATCTGCATTAATGGTAACAAAATTAATTTCTATTCCTGCAATTTTATGCTTGAAATAGATTTCTTGTATTAGCTTTCTGTCCTAGACACACTAGCAGTGAGCCTCATAATAAAGTAAAATATATACATGAAACTTGTAATAACATAATTTTTTAGGACTTATATATTTATCTGTCCAATGCTGTTAGAATGCCTCCAATCTAGTTAGTCTAATCTCTTCGCAGTCTACCATAGATTTCTATAACATGAAGTGCCAGTCCCGTGCACAATCAATAATATATCAGTAAGCAGCTTTCGTGCTTATCAAACAACCTCATCTTTCCATCACTCTATCTTCTATCTGCAATCATTTGAGTGATTACAAGAGTAACCGCCTTGTAACGTGGCTAGTGTATCACCGGATTCCAGTAAAACTTCTCCTCTTGACTAACACCCTAACACCAACTAATATACCACCAGTGAAGTCTACGGACTTGCTCAATTACTCGGCTTAGATACGACCAAGTGTACAACAAAACAATTCCCACTACCAGAACATTCCAAGGAATCGTCTGCATAGAAACTATGGTGTTTAAGGGCGCTTGAACAGAATAGTTATTTGCGTGGGGAAATTTGAGAAGTATTTGTGTAGGGAAAAAAACTTTAACTTTTTTTAGTGTCGACTCGAGGACTAAATTCGTCTTTTATATACACGTCGAGGCGTGATACGAGAGCTAGACATGCGACTTAGGAACAGCTGTCAATGACGATGTAGGCACCCAATCCATTCCAAGCGATTAACTCCAATCTATTGTTTGTTGAGGGTGGATTATTGGTTGATACGATGTAAATCGGATTGAGAGTATGAAGTATGAAAAATGAGAAAGTGTAAAATCTGCTAAGTGAAAACTGGAAAAGTGTAAAAACCCTAAGAGCGTAAAATTCTGAAAGTGTAAAATATACTTTTTGTTGAAAAGATAACCGATAACAGCCAAATTCTATTTTAGTAAATATGATAAATTGCATGTTTGGTATAAACTTCAAGCAAATACTTTTCTACCAATGAACTTAGTAAATGCTGAATCTTATACGTGTGGTGTGCGTGTGGGCCACGCATCCCCCATCAAACAGACAAAAGCGAACTGTATCGAAGGCTTCTCGTGCCAGATATGTTTACATGTAAATGTCCGGTTTCGGGATTTATATCCGTCAAGAATTTTCTACTAAACTCTTTCTTTGTAAACATTCTTTTGTCTTGGTGGAAAATAATGGGCATACGTATTTTATTAGCTACCTCAGCCTTTCTTAAAATCCCGCTGAGTATATTCGTCATTGCTTGTTTGTGTCCCGGTCACTTCTAAAGATTTTTATAGGTTGTTTAAAAATCGCTTGGACATTATATACTATAGGTTAGTTTTGTTCGTGTAGGTTATTAATAGTACAATCGACTTTTTCAAATATGTCCTCATGCTTCTCTACCAACACGAATAAGTTTTATACTGAGTTGCGTAAAAAAGCAAATTTATCTCGAAATTTTAATATTAAACTTTACATAATATTATAATCTTCCTTTTAATTATTCTTCACATGAAATCCCCAAATGTGCTTTCTTGCACTTTGAAAGGTAATTTTTGATACATTTCAATTTCATATGTTTGTTATCCACTAACTCTAATATTACGAAAGTGTACTTATATACAATGCGCATCCTTATTTTGATTCTGATAAGTTGCTTTCAATTCCAAATTTAATTTGCGTTAGTCCTCTGCAGCATTACACTAAGACCAATCTATCATTCTCACTCTCTCCTGACTTATCCCCTTCTACATTTATTTCGTATTATTATATCCATGCATTTTCTTTCCTCGCCGCTTTCTTAAGCCCTTCGCCCGTTATTCAGATTGCTAGCGGTTAGCTCGGTGTGGGTCCTTAATTCTCCTCGACTAAAACCCAGCTAAAACCTTAAACCCCGCCAAATTGCACTTTGCAGATCGCATAATCCCCCGAAAGAAAGAGCTCCATGCATTACATAAAGCACAACAACAGTGACCCGACACAAGAGAACACAGAAAGCGACGACGTGTTAGAAAATATATTTAAATAAATCGTCATGAATTTAAAAGTGGGGTTTGTTTCTTACAAGCGAAACGGCGACGTTGTCACTTCAAAAGATAGTACACACAAACACAATGGGGTATATGAATGAAGAATGATGTAAAATACAAGGAAATTCACATACAATGATATTATTGTATGCGTAACTATTTAGTTCGTCCGTCTGTGCGTGTGTCACGTCTCAAGATACAAACTGAACAATACCTTCAATTGAAATGCGTTTCTTTTTTTATAATTGCCCTTCTGGTGATATACAATGCCTTTGGTGACCCTAGAAATCACGGGACGAACCTGGAACCACCGAAAAGAGTAAATTCTATTTACCCGGCACCTCCACCAAAATTAACAAAACTTTGTAAAGCACATTGTACAACAACCTTTAGCTTCTCGTATTATTTTGTAAACATTGACATTCGATAAGGGTGATACACAAGACTTTTGGTGACCCTGGGAGTGAGGGGACGGGTTGGTCTAGCACCATCGAAAATATAATTTTCTATGACCCGGCACCTCCACCAAAATTAACAAAACTTTGTAAAGCACATTGTACAACAACTTTTAGCTTCTCGTGCTATTTCGACAACATTGACATTCGATAAGGGTGATACACAACACTTTTGGTGGACGGTTCTGGAACCACCGTAAAGAGGAAATTATATTTACCCGGCACCTCTACCAAAGTTAAAAAAAAACTTTGTAAGGCACGTTTATATAACAACTTAAACCTTCCCGTACCCTTGCTTGATGTTATAGTTTCCCATTTATTATAAAGGGGCAAGGGGGGGGGGGGGATTTTGCATTTTTAGTTAATATTATTTTCTTCGACCATGATTGGACATTGGACACATGACACATGACACACCGTCTGATTGAATTAAAACGTGACATGGCTGACAACCAAGGATATCTCGTTTTGTCTCACACAGGTGTCGATGGTAAAATTAATTTCCATCATCCAGAATAACACTTACTAACATATTTTTTTACTTTTTTAACGTAATGAAAACCATCAAAATACATTGTAGTTTATTGTGTATGTAAAACTACTTTTTTTCAGAAAGTTTCCAAGTTGGTTATGTATAATACCCCAAAGATATTAATCATGAAGGTGATAGTTGGTTAAAACTTCCAAACTTAAACCATGTTTACTTCGCTTTAGTTCTTGGCACCCTAAATTACACACTTGGGACTAAAAACCAAACATGACTGGCTGTATCTTGGTGGCTGCAGTATCTTATGCTGGGGATATTATATCCACACTGACATACACACACAAACATACTTGTGTATTATCTTAAGTCGAGTTGTATATTATTATCTGAAGTCGATGTGTATGTAAGTAATATTTTATTTTCTTAAAATTTAATAAATACTAATATCACAAAAAGTGCACTATTTTGAATTACGAAATCACACTAACAACAAACATTCTTGTATGTTATCTTAAGTCGAGTTGTATGAAGTCAATGTGTAAGTAATATTTTGATTTCCTGACATTTTATTTAGTTTAGTAATTCTAAATAGTGCACTTTCCTTACGAAATTTCCTTATATATTTCACCACCCAGTTTCAAAAGTGCATTGGGTAATTTTAAAAATAGCCCTAAGGTTAGCTGGTTTTTGGCGTCCACTAGTTCTATATTGCTGTGTTTTGCTGTTCGAGGTGTTGCTAGAAGTTATAGGTTCTGCTCCGGTAACACACAACCATTGGTTGTAATTGCTTATGAAGTATAACCAAGTTGCCAGTGAGATTATTTGGATACTGTCCAGTGTCTTAATTAATGAATGCTTTGCCGCCCCAAGCTAGCCACTGAGATCTGAGTAGGAAGGCACTGGTACAATATGCTGGCTCTGCTTACTCATCTCTTGCCAAATACCGTAGTTTTTTTCGTAAAACTAACTACCGAAATCTCATTATATTGCACGCATACACACACAAACACACAAATTAGCTGGCTCTTATACAGTATTGTGACATGCACAGGAAATGCACACTTAATTGCTCTCTACTGGCAAAACAAAATTATTCTTTTGCCCAGACGATGTCTAGTCTGCCTTTGAAGAGTTCAATTCTGAGAGACTAACCTCTGGAGGTGTCCATGGCGGATGTGTGTTGAAACTATATGCACAAGTCATGAATATGTCGAGTTTCCCTTCTTTCTTAATCGATTACTCTATTATCATGTTATCAATAACGACATGAATGGCGATGCGATGCTATAATCATTTTTTTAAAAACACTTTCTTATTTTTATAAATTGTATTCAAAATTTATTAATAGAGCCATGTTGCAAAACGAGGGTTTGTAAATGTGCGATGACGACCGATTATAATATAGCACATTATTGAACAACAACTTATTCAATTTCCTTCGAGCTCATAATTTTTTCGGTTTACGGTTTGACATCAAAAAATGTTTTCTGAATATTTTATTACCAAACGAAATAGAAGAGATGCCGATTTTGATAATAATATACCACGACAGCAAGGCAATGTAATGTAACAATCACATCATCGATTTCTATATATAACTGACAGGTATTTACGGCGTAGATTATACTGAAAAAACATTTTGGAAACACAAAATTGTCATAACAACAGCTTTAAATATAGTAGCACTCAGTTTTAAGAGCAGTGAAACGTTTTCATCTTAAGTATATAGTTTTGATCAGATTAGAACATAAAAAATAGTAATCCTGAGTATATAATATATAACCGCCTTGCATATTCTTTCTAAATGTAAGCCTTGGTGTAGATAACCTGACCATGTACAGGCCAGGAGTTATCTCGGTGCTGTCAAATGAACAAGTGCGCCGGCGTGAACTGCGGAAGTGAACCTCGCTTGTATAGCGTGAGTGATGCGATTCTGCTGTTGTTACTGGTGTCAACTTCTGACACCAGGGGTAATTAGTTCATTAAACAAGTCCCAGTTAATAACAATTACATAGGAGCTGGGTCGCGCATGCAGGCTACAAGCTTAACGTGAGTCGTGTAATTAATACATGCGCATAGCTCAAGTAGCCGGTAAACACTCTTCATTCTCGGTTCAGACACTCACTTAGTCATCATAAAAACACGGGGACTATATACCTTTAGTAAGAGATACACCCATTAATTCGTGTACGACCAGGCTTCAGCTAAGCACATCCAATCCAACTAGACTTCCATTCATATACACCATTTCTTAGGTTAATGTCTAGATAAAATGGTTATGTATTTATGCGGCTTTGAAGCCTGTATGATGGTAGTTAAGACATAAATTTAAACTAAAAAACTGTATACAGCAGAAATTGAGCCCTGGATTTCTGCTGACCGGGCAGATGATTTAATTACTATTGATTTATTTTTAATTGAAACATTGACTGCTGTTTGTTTGATTTTTTAATTTTACACTGAATAATAATCCAGCTTGTAAGAAATATATATTAAATATATACTCGGAAATCTTTACTTTTTAAAGAATTTACTCAAATTAATCGAAGTCTAATTTTGTAGGTAGAGGAGCTCTTGGGAAACACTATAGCCAGGTTCTATACAAGCAAGTATAGCTATCCTGACTGAAGTTTTTATTTCGGATTGTCTTGAGTCGAAATCGAATTTTGGTAAATGACTCATGAATGATTTGTGAATGTCTCGTTAAAAGAAAGTGCGGTGTTAATGCACAGGTATCGGCAAACTATAACTCTTTCAGTCCACCTGCTACGTCGTCCTGACCCCTATGGTTCCGTTTCCGGTGGTGATTTTGGTTCTGGTTGACAGTGGTTTTGCTTGGCATGAAACACCAAGAAAAGTTTCTTACCCCTCCTCATTTTGTATTGCATCCCTCCGCTACCTTTTTTATCACCGTTCATGCTATTACCCCACCCTGTTTCTCTTTCACTTTATCAACTTCTATATCCTCCAACTTTAATGGACCCTTATTCATCTTCGTAGCTTTTTTTACTTTTTTTTTGTATGCCGCATAATTTCTCGTACTTGATAAAGTAGACTTAGTTGTGGCTAATGGTAAATCGATATCAGCCATTACCCTGAATAGAGGGAGATCGGGCAACAATTCGTGTGCACTGCTAACAGCGTGTTTCCGTGTGCGACGTATCAAGTGTGGCTAGTTAGATTACACTTACCTCCCTGGCAACTAGTAGATTATGGCCAATGTCATTTACCACATTGACTATATTAACAATCACCTTCTTATCAACGCCTTCTAGAATTCAATACCAAGAGTCGCCACTATAGTTACCTGTGCCCCACACTAATATCACCTGTCATGTATCTTCGGCAATGCCACGTTCTGTTCATCATCTATCATATTCTGGTCGATTTTGCCTTCATTTTTATGTTAACGTTGTAAAATTGCAACCTGTTATATTATTGACATTTTCACAATTTGTTATGTTGTCGGTATCACCTGTAATCTTGAATAGAATCAATTTCGCTTCATATTTTCGAAGGATTCGCTCATTTATTAGATGATCTCACAGAGAAAATTCTCCTAGTCGCAATTTATAGGGGATGTGTTACATTACGATGTGGTTAATGGGTAATCGATAACAAAGCATAATGGCGTGTATAAAAGTTGATAAATCATTTCGAGGGTGCGCATTCAAGGGATAGGAAAGAGGTGCCTCTCTCACGGAGGAGGGGTCTTGAACGCAGCTGCTCTCCACCCCCTCCCCCTCCCCCCGCCATCTTTATCTACGACTAGGGGGATATAAGTCTTAAGGTACAATTAGAATACTGGGATAACAATAAATGTTGTAGACAAAATTGTTATTGTTATTGTTAATGAACTACCACGATTAAAGTTTTTGTTTATTTTAACTAATGTTGATATTTATTTTATAACCAAGTTAATTGGTTGATACAATTTATTTTCTATAAGTTAAAATTCCCTTATCATTGAGGTTATTGATTTGAACTCTAAATATATCATAGGATATAAGTTTGCAGTTATTTATTAAATACATTTTCTGTTTGCTTTGTGTCAAAATGACACTCCTTGCGATATTATTACAAATACAGATGTGAAGGTTTGAAATCATCAATATATTTAACACGGGAGTCACCAAAATAGGGAGCGAAGCTATTTAATCAACAGATTGTCGAGGAACACACAAATTAAATATTAATTAGCATTGAATCCCTTGGTGGAGGTGCCGGGTCCGGAAAATTCGCCCATTAAAAATGCTATAGTCTCTCCCCCTTAATCTCAATAATCACCAAAATATTCTGTATCATCCTTGTTGAAGTGTATTCTGTCAACAAAAAAAAACACGTGCCAATCAGAAGTTGTCTTGTATGATTGTGTTGTGAGATTTGACACACGCAGACGGACGGACGGAATAGTTTGGACTTATAGGTAGCTTTGCTCCCTAGTAAAGCTATACGCCCGAGTATTCTCAGGTATAAACATATACCGAACACATATTATCTACTTTTTTAGACAATACAAATCTCCGGAAGTTATTTACACTTAAAAAATCAATAATAGATAATACAATGTAATAAATTTTAATGCTTTTCGAAGAATGTTGCAAATTAGAAAGTTTACGACACTACTGAAGCAGAACTGACAACTAAATACGAAATAATACATTAATTAATATAAACACTCGTCTGGGTTTAAGTATAAAAATCGCTTATATGCTTGTCTCGTTAGTCGTTATCACTTTCATAGATGAAATAAAAACATATATAATAACCTAAATTGTAGGTTCTCTTTGGTAAGGGGTAAAATAATTAGTATTTTTAATCTTCTGAGATTTTTCGAGCAGAACACGAATTTGTGCTCTCCCTAAAAATTGCAAGAACGCATATCCCAAAAAGTGGTGACACGAATAACCCATTTTGATGTATGATAGTGTCTGCCAATGTTCCTGCTAAAATTAGAGTTGAGGGAACGCCTGCCGCTTGTACACATTCGCCTAGAAAGAAGTATAGGGAGCAAGTTTACAGTTGACTGCCAATAGGAGCTCGGACAGCAGGTCTGCTTTGAAAACTATAATGAACGTGGTCTGGGCGGTACTAATGAAACGATAATGAGGTTGTCAACTAGACTAGAAGCCTTTGATGAGTTCACTCCAACAACTGTTGTTGAAAGTGAAACAGGCCCTTTGATCTGGCTAGACTATAAACTATTTCTCATACAAGACGGCCCTCATTGCATCCTCACCGTCCTCCACCCCACCTCTCTACCTCCCCATTACCCCCTTGCCTACATCAGCCATCCCCAGAAAACCACCTTTACTTCTCCATTGTTCCACACTAAATAATCCATTTAATAATTTAATTGCAACATCATTGATAATGTTTTCATAGAACAATGAAAACTTCATAGCTACATCAATAGTTTCAAAAAATTAAAATTAAAAAACGCAATGCAAGGACCTTCATCTTATGAAAGATCCATAGGGTACTTGATTGTGTACTTTATATTTGCCTTGTCTGCTCAGACGTGTTAATTAGTTTTAGGGCGCTTCAACAGCAAAGATTATTATTGCCTACATCAGCCATCCCCAGAAAACCACCTTTACTTCTCCATTGTTCCACACTAAATAATCCATTTAATAATTTAATTGCAACATCATTGATAATGTTTTCATAGAACAATGAAAACTTCATAGTTACATCAATAGTTTCTAAAAATTAAAATTAAAAAACGCAATGCAAGGACCATCATCTTATGAAAGATCTATAGGGTATTTGATTGTGTACTTTATATTTGCCTTGTCTGCTCAGACGTGTTAATTAGTTTTAGGGCGCTTCAACAGCAAAGATTATTCGCGCAGACGTGTTAATGTATTTTATTTTGGTGGTTCTTAGTATTGTGCTGATGCGCAATCTCGTTCTCATAATGAAAGTAAATGCGATTTTATGCTTCCTGGTTTAGCAAATTTAAGCTTAATTATCTAGCATAAAATGCATTGTCACAAAAGTCTTTTTAAAAAGATTTAAAGGTTTATTTTGTTGCTTTAGTTTAATAGTTAAAACTGATTTAGACTATACCAATACAATGCTATATCAAATTTGAACTACGTACCATATTAATTGATAAACAATTATGATGTTCATTAAATACTTCTTAGTATTTGCTGATAGTGATTTTAAATAATGTTGCAACTTAATAGCATAGATATACCTACAATAAATAAATACATAACCTTAAAATTGTTACCAAACGACTTAATTCAAACAGCAGTTACATTAAAAGTAACAAATTTGGTTTGGGGTACAAAATACTGTCATCAACTTAAATGCAAATATTTGCACCGTTTTGTGATTATTAAAACTAATAGACTTTCATAAAATAAAATGAATTTGATTTCAGCAAAGACTGTAGAAAAGTGAGATGTTATATTTATATTTAATTGATTCTGTTTCAGGTAAGCACGTTTTCTCTACGGTCTGGATCTTCTCTGATGTAAGTGGCATGACTCATTGAAACTGCAAGCCATCTCATGCAGGCCCTCCGGGGTACATAATGCGACCACAAACGAGTGAGTATCTTTCTTAACTGCTTCTTAATAAATTGACAAGTCGTGTTATGAAAACAGCCGCATTATGTGCGACAAAAATGCAATTATCTCAAGTAGGGAAGTATGGTAAATTGGAATATCTCTGCAAGGAAATGGATGCCAAAGGCAAGGCAACTAAATAATGTCAAGGTTACACACGCTCATCTAACTAGCAGACTTATCATAGAAATTGCATAACAATTAACTTACAAAACGCTTCATTTGATATGAAGTGTTGGCTGGCGCTACGCTCGACTCTGATCGGGAGGTCCGGTTCGAATCCTTCGAGACGATCCTGACTGAAGTTTTCGAGGTTTTCCTCAGTCGTTAAGGCGAATGCAAGGATTGAGTCCTCTTAAACAGCCTCGGACATCCTTTCCCAATTTCTATCGCACATACTAGCTCACCTGAAGAGGTAATTGCACCCATAACAGTTCCCACGATAAAAATTTAATTTTCATTGAATTTTTGTCTACAAGTAAGAGTTGTACTTATTTTTACTATCAATTTAACGAGCTTCGATATTTGACAAGCTTTGTTTACATGATCAAGACGAGCTACCAGAATTTCGAAAACATATGATCGATGTTCGTTAAATACAAACATCAAATTTATAACATCCAAGATGCGGAGTTAAATATTAACTTGCTTTTACATGATCGAAACACAACTTAAAACATAGATGGTCAAACCCATTGTGTAACAACAAGAATCAAAAGCTAATTTAAATCATGGCAACTGAACAAAAGTTCAAAAAAACTTTGAACAATCGAACGCTGAAAATTCGATTTGTACGTCCCATGCAGAACCGATTCACCCCAACCGGTCACCCCTCCCCCTTTCCCCCCCCCCCCCCACAAACACCATCCCCCTAATTTACATTTCTACACATCTGCGGCTGCAAAAATCCGCCTCCATTTTCTGGCTGAACAAAACTGAACAACGCAAAAACACAACGATTACAAATTATTTCTCACATTTTAATTAATATCATCAATGTTTTACATCTCGTTAAAGCGCTCGGTGATGAGTAGATGGACTTGGGTGTATCGAGTTGTTTAGATTGTCGAGCGTCGGGTCGTCAGTCGTCACAGTAAATTACCTTATTGCACCCGCCATGATGAATGAGTGCATGTACACGTTCAACTGTCTTCCACTGAGTTTGGCAGGAGCTAACTTTAATTCCGGCTGACAGATGCAGCTACATAAATTACTCTTTACTGAGTAATGTATACCTATAGCGTCCATCCCTCTACAGGGGCGAACAAAGTTTGGTACGAAAGACGAAGTGATCTGGTTTTAGGCGACAAGAAACGTCATTAGTGCATTGGAACTCCACAAATAAATATTATTCTAAAGTTAATTTAACTAACTGAAAATTGTCGACTATATTTAGAGCTTTGTTTGGTAAATTTACACAAGTACTTCCAAATAACTATCAAAGATATTAAAATTTTATTTTCTTAGTTCATTTAATGTGTTATGAAAAAAAAATCTTCATCTAAAAATTAAACCAAAAAATTGCAAAATGTTACTTTATCGTTTAACAAATCTTGTCAAATAATCAGAGTAAAAGTTTGTTGGCGATTTTATTTAACTGTGTTATTAAGGGTCTAAATTACATAATCTTTTTAAATGCCTATTGTATTCCATTCGTCAAATTTCAGTATTCCACTTGCATTCTTGAGACTGCCTTAGAATCCCCCTCAGTATTCCGTGTACATGCACTTCATGTGCTGGGATAGTCAGAATAGCGAAGCTAGAATCTAATTTAGTTCCTATTATCTCAGTATTTTATTATCCCGAAATCAATCACCTTTCAAGCTGGATTGCGGAATTGGTGGAGGTGCCAACCCCAAATGAACAGTATTTCGGTAAAATGAACATAATTGAGTGAGGGTATGGTTTGTTCTTTTAAGACTCCTTTGACTGTATTTCCGACATTTTACTTTTAAGTTTTATTGTTGGGCCTGCCTCTACACCCTTACTTATAATACAGTTGGTATTTTATTTAATGTTTAAAAAAGTTAACTGTTGGTGGAGGTGCCGGGTCTAGTTACAACCTGCAATATATATTGAATATACAGCATCTGCATAAATATCATAATGACCCATGGTGTTTAACTTTGGTCACTGCTTGATTCTTGGAATATGATGCAATAATATTGCGACACTATGTTGGAAGGATAGGCCCTAGTGATATTTAATTTTCAAGGTCAGAAATATTTGTACACATTATACAAAAAAGTTGATTATTATCAAAAGTGTTTTGGAAAACACCAGATCATAACAAAACCCCATTGGATCTCACCGTCTTACTTTTGGCAATACTTTTTGTTGATGGGACATCAATAAACAATAAATATAATAATAATAATCTTCCAAAACTCATTTCCAACAACGTCAGGTTGTGTGGTGTTCTTCACACCGATATCTAGGACACGAAACTACTTTTTGCCGAGATTGCCAGGCTCAGCATTTCTTCATCATCATCTTCATCGTCATCTTCATCCTGCATCTGCTTCTCCACCAATTTTCCCCACTATTTCCTGTCCTCCCACAGCTTCAATTCCGTCACCTGGTTCCACGATTCACCTTTCTCTTCAACGTCTCCTTCGATCAATCTTCCTCTTTCTTTCGTCCTCCTACTTTACTTTACTCCTCGCCTATTTAATTAATATATTAATAATCCAATAAATAATATAAAATAATATAATAATAATAATAATAATAATAATAATAATAATAATAATAATAATAATAAAATAATAATAATAATAATAATATATAATAATAATACATAATAAATAATAATAATAATAATATAATAATAATAAATAAAAAAATATATAAATAATATATAAAATAAATACTAATTTACCCAACTATTTGTGTATGATAATGAGAACGAACACAAAAGCAATGCACTGGAAGTTTTCTTGGCATTTCGGAATTGATCTGATATCTCATTGGATAACGTAGGTTCGAGTCCCAGTATAAAAAGTTAGTGTGACCAAGTATTAGGTACAATAAAATATAAAAATAAAAAATATACTTCAATATATTAATAATTAAAGTAAATTTGTTCTATGATTAGTAATGATAAGTCAATGGTGTTTAAAACCTAATACCAAAGTAGACCCCAGCAACGGCATAGAATTGATGTGACTAATAGATGGCATGCAAGCACCAGTAGCGGTATACAGCACTTCTTGCATGGTGCGGATTGCGGTAGGGGGTGGGGTCTGTTGATTACCTCCGCTGCAGAGGGATTCCTCCACCACATTGTCTGGGACAGCACACGACACTCGACTCCGCGTAAATTAAGGGAGACATTTGATATGGTAAGGGTGAGAAAGAATTATAGGGGATGATATCAAAAAAATTCCTGACTGACAGAAAATGAACTGAGAATGGGGGGGCATTCTATAACAAAATGCCGGGTAGATTTAATTTAGGGGAAATATGCTCAATCATGTTGTGGAAATGAAGATATTGCATTTGGGATGTAATTGCTTTGGGATGCGTAGGGCTATCCGCTATTCTGACGTCATGAATCCGAGCATAATGATCTGTGGTGTGAGAAATTCTTGTGGTGGCAAGTATGTGCCTTAATTAGTATTGAGCAGTCAAAGAGACACAAGACTGCACTCACATTTTTTATTTTTGTTTTATTTATTTATCTTTTTATTTATTTAACGTCTATCCATTTCAGTTAAACTGATTTACAAAGGAGGACAATTAAATAAATCTAAATTACATAGATGCAGACACTACAATAAACTGCAGTTATGTAAAATAGGAATCATTAAATGCATCGATTAATCTATTATACCCACCAATTTTATAGCAAAAAAACAGTTTAATACTTGTAGCCTCCTTTTAATTACTCATTTAAAACTACACTCAAGCGTTATTTTCTATAGTTTCATATATTTCACTTTAATTTTTTAGTTTTAATTTTAATTTTCTCTGGTCAGTTTGTTTACGGAACATGTTTGGATGATGTACCTTACGAAGATCTAAAGTTGCACAATAAAATTTCACAACACATTAAATTGCATTTTACATGGTTTATTCGAATGAGGTTTCATCTCTATTTAGATGAAAATAATTACTTGTTTGCCACCATCAATGGCTCGTGTAAATCTCATTAGCATACTGACGAGTATTTCTCACTTATAAAAGTCTAGAAGAGTCTTGGCAGCAACGAGTTAGTTATGGTCGTCGTATTGTTATAGATACACCGCAGGTAATCTGGCACATCTCAGCTTTCCTAGGCACGTGGTCTTGATGCAAGGAACACCTCAGCTTACCTCAAAGTCCAACTGTCGGAGTTCGACTGTGTTTTCTATATTGTCTTTTTATAATGTTATGATGTGCAAAGACTTGATATTTTTAGTCGGGATACCGATGGCTCGCCAACTTTCCGTTTAATATTTTATACTACGCGTCCCTTGTTGGTATGTACACATTCATATGCCGTATTGCCTTTAATATTTGATAGGATTTAGAAGCTACTTCTTTTAAATATTTTCACAAATATTCCAACGATTTTTCAAAATAATTAATTAGAATCTATCTCATCTCGATAATTGGTAGTACCTAAATAAAAAAGTCTGTCAAGTTAACTATACTTTTAGACCTAAACTCCTAAACTCATCTCCCATCCCCAGATCCCAGCCGGTCCCTGGGAGCTTTCGATTCTCCCCTCTCCCCTTCCCCCTCCAATTCTCCTTCCACCCCTCTCTGCACATAATTCACCCACAATTTACGAGCCTCGAAGCGACAGGGAGATTGCAAGAATGGCCGGGCAATCTGTCTTTGTTCCAGCGAGAATGAGAGAGAGAGAGAAATAGGCGAAACTTACTGTAGAGCCTAGATTCAAGGAGAGAGATAGTCGGAAGAATGCGCCTCTAGGAGGAACTTTGGCAAAGACCTATACAAAGATACGCGGGAAACCTGTTAGACTTAAATGCAACTATGACTTCATAAGTGCTATGAATTTTCATTTGTTTTTAAATTAGTCATAGCTCATAAACACTTTTTTCTCAATTTTTATTAAGTGAGAAGACCTATGTAGTATAATGCTACTCAGACGATTAATGGAGTGAGCCTTAGTAATAAATGAGGGCTCCACAAACTTGGAAGCTAATTAAAAAACGGTAGACTTACGATTTCAAGAAAAAATCCAATCGGGGAAATATTTTATCGTGCGATTGCTTTTATGTAGCCCAATCAACGAAACATAATCACAAACAAATTGGACGCTTTAAAAATAAAATATAATATCCACATGTTTCGTCTATTTATCGTATAAAGTGTTAATGTATTAAAATCTGAACCTTTTCTCGGAAAATCCTGGAACTAGAACCAACTGTGTTTGACGTCGTATCCACATTTGATCTGCTGTATAAGTTTCTAAATGGTGCACAATTTACAACTTACAACAAATAAAAATTTGAAAATCGTTTATTGTATAACAACTAAATTATCCCAGATGTACTTTTAAGTCACTTTGAATTGGAAACGACAAATACGTAAAAATGTTTTTTCGACATATTATTCCCTAAACATTGTGATAATTCGATTTAAGATTAATACACTATACTTCACGCAACGCATCTCACGTTTTCCGTATTGGAAATAAGCATATTCCTTTGCGATGGCAACTAAGTTGATTTGTTTTTCGAGAACATCTTCAGCCGAGTGATAAAACCTTTGTGCTATGCCGATAAAGAAATCAGGCATCTTCAAGTTTAGCGGGTCAGCCCACAAAGCATTGTGCTCTTCGCATGCGAATACAAGTCCTCCTTCGATAGGGTGACTAATAAACTTCGCCCTAGTCTAAAGCATGCAATTAAAATGTAACACATTAATAATAAGTATAGGCCACACAAAATTGTACGAAACACTTCATAAATGTATCTATTTTGTCATGGGACAGTTTTTCATAAAATTTTCTTTGGAAGATATCGCATAATACAATTTTTGAGAATGTACGGTCCACGGTCGGTCCCTATTTTACAAGGCATCTTCCTTCCTTCCCTTTTTCCGTATCACACTCGAGCGCAGGAAAAATCGAAAATTACAAAAAAGTCATAGATATAGAAAAAAAGAGGAACTGGAAGGCAGAAAGAAGTTGGAGGAAGAAAGAAAAGGAGTTAAGTATATTCTAGCTATAAATTTCGTGCTGTTCATCTGTTAAATATTCAGCACGGCGTGACACTTCCGTAACGGATGGCCGGCGCATTTCCCAAGATGCCCCGCGGTGCTTCACTTCTATAGGCGCCGACCTCTAAACATACAACATGGCTCAGAAACATTTTCCAAATCTAGCTGCTTTAATGCATTAATTAAAATTATGTGTTGGTACAATTGAAATTTGATGTAATATTAATTTCTTTGCGGAAACAGCGCAGAGATAAAAATGAATCAAAATCATCTGAAATAAATCATGGTGTGTATATGAATTGTGAGGTGTGCGTGCTTGTACGTTTAGGACACATATTCCTACAGTATAGAGTTTGAATACCATATGTGATAAATGCATGCAGATCAGGAGATATTCAACCACCATCTTTAATCAATCTATTGATAGGTTTAGTAAAGAAGCGTTGTCGAATCAACCGCACGTATTGTTGGTTTGGTGAGGACAAAGTTTCAGAAACTCCTGCAGAGAAAGCAGAATGCGACCGCGACACACAGAGGACTGCAGCTTACTTTTCAGTTTCACGCGGCTCTTGTTTGGGCTGGGTATTTTAGTCCCGCATTAGCATATGTTTTAAAAAGGTATATTCTGGTTTGGTTTGGGTGTAGAATCCAAGAGAAGGTATTTGTGTTTGTAAGCGACGCCGACGTCTATAACAAAACTTGATCAAGAAGACTGTGAAATAGAATTTTAAGTTAACTAAACTAAAATTAGACTACTTGTACTTCTGCCCTGTCTCCCTACAGACTGAACTAGATAATTATTATGACAATATTATAGTTTGTGACAGTCGTCATCGTCGTAGCCGTAGCCAAAAAAGTCGTCATCATGATCGCCATTAGTATATGCTACAACTTGGAGTCGTATTATTATAACCATAATGGATCAACTTTACCGATAGAAGTAGCTGACACGCGATTTTCAAATTCAAAATGTCGTTCGATACCCTTAATCGACAAACCTAAAAAGTGGCTTTTCTCATGGTTTCCTCAGGAAAAAGGGCGTCGAAGTCTTGTTTGGATGTCCAATGTCATCTAAGAAGAGTGAACCGTTCCAGATGGGCTGGTTTTACACTAAACTTCCCTTACAAAAAAATACGAAGTTGTGATATTAATGCAAATTATGATAGATTTATTAGTAGTAACAAGTGACTTATATGATGTTTGCTCGGTAAATTCTTGAACATTCGTATACTGAAACCGTATATTGCAAATAATGTTAAAAACACATAATTCCAGTTGTCTGAATCCCTGAACCTAAAATATATACATGCAAGACGCAAATGATGTAATTTACACTGATGCTTGGGAAATTTATGAAAACACATCTTTATACAAGTAATATGACAGTCATAAAATATGTTAAGTATGTCCAAATGTAACAACATATTATAATTTAAACAAATTTTAAGGAATACAAAATATATTTCCCACAATAAGTTTATAGATAGACGTGCTTATATGTTTTATGGAAATTTATCTACATGCACCGGAAATGTGATAATTTAGCATACGTATATGGCTATCCTGGTCCCCAAAATAAATTAATTGTGAATGGGTTACAATTACATAACAATTCATTTTTTAGCAATAACTTTACTGCAATTTTTTACTTGTATAAGTATCATAATTAAATGATTGAACATGTGAAACAGGATATTCGTTTGATTCTTCTAAATAAAATACACGTTATTTATGTTTGTTTGTTTGTTTGTTTTATATTTTGGTATGCCAAATAAGTAACTCTTTTCTTAGGTAGCACCAAATATCACATAAGAATTATAGAGTGAAGCTTACGCGGTATACTACCAGACCAGGCATGACCATGTTGGTATATCTCATATGTTATAAAAATAACATTAATTCCACCATTATCACCACTCATCGCCTCGAATAGCATTATTGCATTAATAGAGACGTTTGCAGCAATCACCATCATGCAATATTACCACCACCATTACCACCTCTTCCTTTATTCATTGAGGTCGATGATAATTTATTTGGCTCGCAAGGGTTCCTCATATTTGCTGGATTATATAATTGGCTCACAAGGTTTCTCGTCCGCTGATTAATGTATTTGGCTCGCAAGGTTTCCTCGTTCCGCTGGATTATCATGTATTTGGCCGCAAGGTTTCTCGATATCCGCTGGATTATCATGTATTTGGCTCGCAAGGTTTCCTCGTATCCGCTGGATTATCATGTATTTGGCTCGCAAGGTTTCCTCGTATCCGCTGGATTATCATGTATTTGGCTCGCAAGGTTTCCTCGTATCCGCTGGATTATCATGTATTTGGCTCGCAAGGTTTCCTCGTATCCGCTGGATATAGGATACCTGGCGCATCGGTTCAAGTTCAACTTAATTAACTAGCGAGCTAAGTAATTAATCCCAGTTAAATCCTCCGGGAAAGTGATCCGCTCCCACCCCTACCACATGCGTCACTTCTCCCGTAGCAATCAGGTCCTGTAGACTGTAACCAACACACTCATTTGTTTCCCAATAACTGTACGTGGTCTTCCTTCACGAGCGATTGTGTATGGCGCTATACTTGAGCCTTCTTCAAAATCAAAATTCACTTCAAAATTACCGTTGTAGTAACGAATAAATCAATATTCCGCCAGAATATGTAAATATATATCATCTAGTTAGAAACACAAATAACCATATGCCACTTGTGGGTTGCATGTTATTGTAGCTGACATGTCTTTGTATCTAGTCTTGCGTTTTGAGACGAGGAATGTAATTTGCCAGGACAATTTTAAAATTTGAATATTTTTTACATTTGAATGTATTGTCCTCTTGGTTTCTTTACAATTGGAACACCGTTAACCATTGTACTGGCCTCTTCCATTGTGGGCGTAAGGTTTGCATATTGACGGACCGTGTTTTTATTGCTTTTTAGGGGACACATTTCGTTTCCCTTAGCGGTGTTTTTTTATTGGTTTCACGGTAAAATAGAATGCTATTTCTGGTGAAGGCCTACATGCCGCAATCCACGCAAACCGAACAGAGTATGAAATTAGCAACGGTAAGAAATCGGTTTACATTCGAATTCTGAACTCGATGTGAGATAAGTAAATGATAAATCTATTTAATATAATCAACAAACACCCGATCCATATTTCTTGCAATGTGTGTCTGTTTTTTTTCGCATTTGGTTTTGTTGATTTGTTTCACAGTTTAAGAGGGTGCGAATGAGGGGGTATATTTTCGTCGAAACATGAGAAACCCGATCCGTTCTACGTCATGGCCAAGTAGTCGTGGTAGGGGCTGCAGGTTCTTAATGGGGTCATTGCCCAAATGCATGCTTAACAAATTAGCTTGGTGATATGGAGACGCACATTAATGGATTCTTCGAACTTTTGTTATTGGTTGAAGGACGTAAAATAACCGTTTTTATTTTTATTTTTATTTTTATGCTAAATCGGTGAACACATTAGGTATATATTTGAAAACGCTACAAAATGCAAATTTTACTAAAGATAGGTTTCCAATACCTATTGAGAATTAGTTAACATTAAAATCTAATGTTTTAAGTGGCTTAATTGAATTATATTAATTTTTAAATGTACCGATATGTGATCATTCCCATTAGAAATCCCCACAATTAGGGTTTTTTTAGGGGAAAGAAAAAATAGACAAAAAATTAATTTAATTTAAAGACATTAAATATTCGATATTAAAATGATATTTCTCTAATCATTAGATGTAACACACACGTGTTGCAGTTCTTCGGTACCGTATGTCTAGATGCATGAAATTAAAAGATAACGCAAAATGTTTTAATTTATTTGCTCTCAATTGGATCTTACGCATATATGCGTGAGCTTATTGGGATGGTATGCACCTTAAAATGGTTTGCTTTATTTAAATCATAAATTTGGAAATAAAGTGTAGTTCATGATAGAACTTCACATTTAAGCTTTCTCCAAACGCTTTCGATTCATTGCTGGGGGAGGGGCTACTCTATAGAAGATACAAAAAACACAATACCTACATCCAGTAAATACCTTACTGCAACAAGGTATACCCTTCAAGGCCATTGCAAAGAAGATTCAGTTACATAATACCACTGCAATGTTTACGACTTCAAGGGCCTCACTCTATAGAATAATTACAATAGTGTCTGCAAGTAAGCTTTTTACAACCGCATGGCAAAAAACGTTCGTCCTTGCTGTATATACTGGGTATAGAGTTCCTCATGCAAAACTACGGTTTAAGAATTTAGCAAGATAAGATACGTCACCTCGGTCTGATTCCTCAAAAATACTCGAAAGCTGGCTGAATGAAAGAGGGACTTATAAAATCAGAAAGTTTTCTATTTTTATAGTGGCTAGAGGACGTTATCTCACTATGAGCCATTATATTACTACAATTATTTGGCTCAGTAACCTAAATGCAAAATTAAAAATAAGAAGGACAAGAAGAATGTTATTGTCACTTTTATTTGTAAACAAAATGATAGTGGAAACATGTTCTTTCATAATTTGTAAATATCTCTTAATTGTTTGTACCGTCTGATGACCCATCAAAATCTTACATCAAACGTTATCTGCTCGTTTTTCCTGCTAGTAATGATTGCTTATAAATTTTTAATTTGCTTCACATTCTAGTTATAAAAAATTTTATCTTCATTTTATGACACCAACATTACTTTTTGGCAGGGATATACTACATGCAATTTAATCCAACTTGATCTGAATTTCTCTTAGTACAAGTTCTTCTGAACAACAATTTCATTTTAATCATAATATTTCACGACACGTTTATGACACCCTATTTTATTAGCATATACTTCATATCTGTGTAGGGCTATTGTACATTGAATTTTTGTTACAAATATTCTTGATATATCGTTGTGTCTGGAGTGCTGTTGGCAGGAATCGAACTGATAGCTTCCGTCGTGTTCTATGACTGAGCCACTTCGGAGGGTATAGTCCAGCACCGCGCGTGGATATACCGCTCTCTCGAGACGCCCAACGATTGGGAGAAACCTACAGAAACTTGGGCTTTGCATATAATCACTTTGTTGTGTGTTAGTTGGGTGTGCGTCTGCGTGTACCCAACTAAGTGCTTAATGAGGGGGGGGGGGAGAAGGGGGGCATATATATCGTTACAACATTGCGTGTGTAATAATCCCATTTAGGGGTTTTGTCCTGCGTCGAGACAATTCGAAAATAAATGCACCTTTTTTTCTTTTTTTTTGTATACATTATCGTCCTCACTTCACGGGTTAGAAGATAAATAGTAGGGACTATATACCTACACATTACATCTCGGAAAGCTAAAATTTACAAGTTGCTAATAAGAAAATAAATGACAAAGATAAAAAAGAGTGTAGGTTTAAAAATAAAATAGGCAACGCGGGCTACCTACTAAGTTGGGTAAATGATATGAATGAATGTAATCATATCATATCGTTTTATAACACAGCACGCAATTCTTTAATTTTATGATACACTCCCTCTATTCCAATAGTTCCGTATAGTTATGAAACACAAACACATTATTCAAATTAAATAATGGATGAGCGTAGTGAAATAAAAACGGATCAAAGCTATAGGGTGTTTGTTTGCACAATTCATGTAAACGCCTAATCTTGATGACATTTTTTCGGACACCTGTTACGTATTCAAATAATAATATCAAAAATAATAAATAATAATAATAATAATAATAATAATAAATAATAATAAGTAATAAATCAATATTTCTCATAAAATTCTCTATGTGTTGTGTATCCATATAGATAGATACATATTTGCAGTAGGCTACTATAAAAATTAAATTCTTAGCGGAATTTAAAAAATGCATAGGAAATTATTGTTTAATGCTCATCCATTGAGGTGAATGCAAAAAGCATCCGCGAAGTAATCTTTACTCGACAGACAAGGGCGTTGCTAAATAATTTTCTGGTGGGCGAGGACCCCCTCTTGCCCCCTGTGGCACTAGAGACACCACCGCAACACAGCTTCACACTCTGTAAGCATGACATGCGAATCCTAGCGACAGGCGTACACTACACTAGTCATATATTATTATTATTTATATAACTTTGCGCATAGCAATACCAAATTAAATATTATATTTTAAATTTTCATCAAGTTTGATATAAGGCATTTAAACACGCAGCGTGTTTCTTCACCCCACAGGTAACCATGTTTCTAGGAATAACACCGTGTTTTTTCTACAGACTGATATATATATATAATATATATATGCATTATTTTCCTTCTCTGTTAGATTAATTGCTTGAGAAAATACTTGTTTATATGCCACATAAAAAATAAGGAATTAAGTGTTGTAAAGTGCTTTTGTTAGTTTTGAACAAGGTACGTGTTTACCTCTCTTTACATGAGTTTATAAGAATATAAACTGTGGGTGTTCACATTACTGCATGCTGTAATACACAATACATACTTATGCGACTGCAAAAATTTTAAATGCACATATTATATTATAATATTTAAAAAATTCCATTTCCGCGGTTATTCCATCATTTTACAAATTATCTTATATAGGGTGCACAGAGCTTTCACTTTTGCATAGAGACATTTGGCAAAAAGAAAAGAATTGGTGTCTAAAATCAATACCTAGAATAGGGTACTCAGATGATAAGTGGTGAATCATTTCCTAATGTCAGGTATTTCAATTAAGGTAATTGTTGTTCCGAAGTGATCAAAAGAATGGGTTGGTTATTTGGCCAAGAGAGTTACTAAAAAAAAGAATCAGACTTCATTCTACCAATGGCATACGTATATAGGACTATTGTAATTTGTAAGTTATGTGTTCATGCGAAATAGATGACTTACATGGTTGGTATAAAGAAATCCGTCATCTCAATTCATTTTCAATTTAAATTGAACTAATAATCAATATCATCTCTAAAGTGAAGTTTTGATTACCGGTACGTATCAAGTTATTGTGTTTTCATTTGATGGCCATTATTTATATATGTGTATAGTGAGTTCCTTTATCACGGTAACGACCAATACTAAAGTTACTGGAGGTAGTCTGATAGACTTCGTAAATCAAAAGCTCTCCTCACTGGCTTCTACAGGGTGATTGAAAATAAAGTTTCTATTGTTCGCCAATGAAATACTATACCTACCTTTACGCATGTTGTTTATGTTCGAGCCTATTAAATATAAATAAAGTGATGGCAATATAGTTTCTTTATCGATACACGATTAGGTGTGTAGTTAAGATGCACTTTCATAATTACTATGCTGTAATTAAATGAGTATAAATACTAATGATTTTTAGGTTTCTGTAATATAATTAATTGCATTTAATAGATCCCATAAATTAAGTTTTCACAACCCGGGGCGAAAAAGACGACGCAATGCCACACAGCAAGGATTGTCCGAAGCACGATTCTCAGTCTTATGAACGTTGCTATGGTTTTATTTTGTTTTGTTTTGTGTTTTAATAAAACATTTTTATTTTAGTGTTAGGAATGTATTGTTTCTAGTACTCACACAGGTAAAAAATAAATTTCAAAGCAAACAAATGTTTTATTGAAACCGTGCTGTATTCACAATGGACAGAAATAATTATTTATAGTATGACTATTTTTTTCTTTCTTATGGAATTTTTAAACAAATTATTTTAATTTTACCAACAGAAACGGTGTTTTCAAAGGGGTAATTGTGACTTTTCTGTAATAACTTATCTTTATAACAAAGATTTGAGTTTACTGCTCAGATTGATATTGACCTACCCATTTCTGATTCTTCATAGTGATGGTATTTCCTATAAGTACCCATCAAAAAAATTGTTGGTGTAATAACTTTATAATGACATTCTGTCGACGAGTTTATAATCCAAATTTTAATTCAACGTTTATAAAAAAAAAAGTAGCATTTATTTTTTTGAAACAGTAACTTGAGCTTCCGCTAGAAAACCTATTGCGTGAAGGGTGGTTTTATTGGCTATAAACGTAATAGCCCTAAACTCTACTAGACGGCTTGTCTACCGTAAGAAAGGAATACACGAGATAGGGTATTTCGGGTCTGAGTTAACAGCGTCGTAAGTGGGTTATTCTGTCTCGTACTCGAGCTGTAAACAACAGTGAAGAGGGCACGTGCGCCATAAAAGACAAGCATTAACCTCTCAAGGTCACGGAGGAAGATCACACAGTAAAACTGTCACTTTGTGAATCGGCGACCTTCACATCGTAAAAAAGTTTTTTTCGCGTAGGAATGGTTGTTGTGGTATACATAGGTTTTACCCGATGTGTCAGTCGCCTCTTGAGTGAGGACACCCTGGATAATGAAAACTTACTGTAAATTTTGCAAATCTCGCTGGAAAACTATCTATTTCGGTAGCACACATATATTGCACATACATTCTTCATACATTCTCTTGTGAAGTTCATACTCTTATACGCATACAGATAACTTACTCCAATTTTCAAACTCTAACTTCTTATACGTCAATCTCAGGATTGTACACCTGCAATCTCATCGATATATAACATTTTTTTTAAATACATCCTATACGCGCACAGTCGTTTAGAAAAATAATTTTATAAATAAAGTTTTTTTTAAGTGTTTACTTTAATTAACCGGTGCATTTTGCGGAGAAAAATAATAGATTAATATATATCACATTTCTTTTTTATCGTAATTAAAACTGCCAACTAAGAAATAAATAAAATATCATCCATGTGTTCATAATAATCGGAAATGAGTTTTTGACCCCCTAAGGTGAAGAACATAAAACCCAGTCCACACCCGTTGTGTCACTTCCGAGTTGTGAAAATTTATTTATTTTAATATTTTTCTTACATTCACCACATTTCATATAGTCGAATTTAATTAAATAATAACACATTTTGAAAGTTTCAATTATTAAAACAGTGTCCCGCTGTGACGCTGTTGATGTGCAGGGGTTGCCTAATGTCAATCATCCCCCCCCCCCCCCCAGTCCCTAGCATCTGCAGTCTGCACAGAACCAGACAGGGAGGCCATTAAAGCTCCACTCCTCACCCAACAAACCAGCCTTTTTTTGTAGCAACCAGTTTTGTTCGAAGACAATAATAGGCATCACCCTTACTTTCTAGCCTGCCCCTAGAAACCCTTCAGCGTCATTGGTCACTAGGCTACCCCCTGGGGCACCCCAACCCTGAGTCAAAAACCTGGTTTCAGATGTATGTCAGTTGATTGAAGCTTGGATTAGCAGACAGTTGTGCCAAGATGGCTGCGTGTGAGTGTTTGTGTCGCTAGTGTTGTGTGTTTTCAGTGGTATTATGAGTGCTCTTGTAGTGGCTCTCATTTCCAAGGTCTAAACATCGTGGCGAGGATGTATGTAAGTACATTCAATTCGACTGTCAGTCATCAGTACATCCGTACATCTGATTTTCTCATTCATTAATGATCAGTCGATCTGTAGATTCGATTCTCTCATTGTGCATCAGTATAATATTTAATTTTCCTCATTCATTGGGGATCAGTAGATCAGTAGATTTGATTCACGCATTATGCATAAGTGCATCAGAACAAACTCAATCATTCGTGGTCTGTAGATCAGTAGATTTGATTCTCTAATTACGCATCAGTATATTTGATTAGCTCATTCATTAGTGATCAGTAGATAGTAGATCAGTATATTTGATTAGCTTATAGTATTCATTAGTTCATTAACTAGCGACGTAACTAATTAATACACATCACCTCTCAGTTGACTACATAACCAGTACAGCGGAAGCTGTGTGTTAGTAGTTGGCTATAACTATACTTGAGCATAATGTATACAAAATAAGTCAACTCGAAACGTATACCCTTCACATACTGAAATGCATATTCTTACAATGTTCGTTGTTTTAGAGTGTAGATTGGTTGTCGGCTGTATCGAATAGATGCATTGTTTGTTGTTTTGTAACGCATGCATATGTGTTTCTCGTTTGAAGCCATAAATTGATTAGACGCCTAAACAGTAATGTTGGTCACTTTTATTGCAATAAGCCCCAATGTTAGCCCTAGAAAACCCCATTACTATTATAGCTAGGCTTTAGGAATGCAAATTTAAGTAAAAAGATTGAAGTTTCTGGGGGCGCTTGATTTCTTCCTTGACACACGTTAGTGGGAGTATCACTAAGCAGATGAGGAATGGGATGGATTAAGAAAGAAATTGATAGTGAAGAAGGTTGTATAAAAGGTGAGCGGAGTGAGGAGTGAGGTGGGAGGAGGGGACGGGAGGTAAAGACAATTGGATGAATAGAACAGGGTGTTATTCAGAGTTGAAAAGGGGAATTGGCTGAAACCGTAGAGGGGAAATGAGAATTTGTGCGAAGCAATTCGTTTTTCAAAGAAAGTTCAATATTGTTGTATAGGTCTCATCGATCACTTCAGGGGGCCATCGTAGGACTCAATGATAACTCTTATCACCCTTCCGTTGCTAGGAACCATTCTATTATAGCTAGAATGCTTTTAGATTACTTTAGATAGTCGTGCACAGATATTCCAAAATGGTCATGGATAAATTATCAGAAATATCGACTGTGACATTTTTGGAATTTGTTACCACGAGCAAAATGCATTATTAATTTTGTCCCGATTAACAAAGGTATGTTATCTGTTAGGTTTTCACTTATTATTATTTAACAATTATGCAAAATGATGATTGAATACAATGGATCGTAAAAATCTTAATTTGCCGCTACATAAGAAATTAGTGAAATACATTTCACTTTCACAATAATGCTAAGAATACATCAAAAGAGCTAATTCTTGAAAAGAAAGATTCTTTTGACTTTGAATCAAGGCAATTCTTAGTTGGTTTCTAGGTCACGATAAAAGGCTGTGTAGGACTGAGCCTACCTCACTATAGCTACTGAGTAATAACTTCCTTCCACCCTACTATTAAAACACTCTAATGATAAATGTTAATTTTAATCTCCTACTGCCAAACACGTTTACAAGTCTATTGACTTCCGTTCTGATTCTACTACTGTCCAAGAAATGGCAGCAAACAGCCAACACCTGGATGTAAGCTGGCATATTCCTTACTTTAAGGTTACTTTAAATTTACAATTTTAAAAGGTAATGTATGTAAGAATAGTTTATTGCGTCTTTCAAACATAAGATGAATTTATCAATTGAGTGTTCTTTAATAAGGTAATAGGCTGTTTTGGCTGTTCTACAAAACACCTTTGATTCCATCTTATACAGTTCCCTCTAGCCCTAACTATGTAAACTTAAATGTATTAATAGCTCCATAGACGGAAGTCAATACGAAGTTAAGCGTGGCAAATGAATTTGTTCTCGGCCGGATAACATCGAAGGAGAAATCCTAATAATGCACATCTTAATTACGAACTGGATGCTGGATGCATATCAGAATATAAACATTGGTTGTATTTTTCTTCTATTATTTGTTGAACTGTCGGATTTTCAAATAACTTTGGTATTTCAAAGTCTATCATCCAAAATATCTCTACATTTACTAACATGTTATCTCTATGATTATGTAAAAAATGTTAGGTGTATGAGCAGACAGATATTTGTTCTAACAATAAAATGCAATTTATGGTTTTGTAGTGTCCAAAAGCGGTAAATCGACCCTGAAAAAAGTATTAATTTAGTTGAAAGTGGTCTACTTTTCACCCCCTGATATTTTTGTAAATTTTGAGACTGAGAATCTTATAGATGGTACTCGTTAAGTTATGACAATTCAGAGGCAGGTATCTTATCCATAAGCGGTGATTGGTGGTGAAAATTATTTAAAATTCATTTGTTCTAGATTTAAATTTGTTTTTACTAAAAAGACAAGACCAGCCTCAGGGTAAAGGTAAAGGATAAAACCATACGCCACTTTAATTGCTAATGTATAAGTTTGTATAAGACCATAGCTAAATGCATTTTCTCAGTTTAAAAGTAATTAAACCTCTATGATAACATCATTGCCAACTGTGTGTAAACGGTGTCTCGCAAATGTCTAGGGCAGCCTATAGTCCAAATAACGAGTTTGCCTGGTATGGAAATTACCGGAAACGAGTGAGTCCAGTAGTTGTCTTAATCAGAACAAGCAGATCTACACCATGCACAGTGTGCGCATGATCAAGGTGGTCTGTATTGGAGGTGTTGCTATCCGATAAATCGAATTCAATATTTAACAGACAAGACGCTCTGAAACGAATTTATCGAATGTCTATACCCTTCTGATTCTCAGCAAGTTTATGCGTTCTTTTTGTCGTGAAGTTTACATCGTAGGACTTGCTTCATATCATCCCTCCTCCTCCTCCTCCTCCTCCTCATACTTCTCTCAACATAGGGTTTTCTCCTCTCCCTCTTTCCATCTCCCTTTCTCACTCTCTTCTTATCCAATAGTAAATGTATATATATTTCATCTTCACAAAGAAAATCCTATTATTGCTTTCTCGGGCCGTATTTTACTGTGCGGGGCTCGAAGAAGCCCCCCCTGAACGGGACGATAGCGTTTTGTGAAATTAAATTGCTATCGATCGCCCTTCTGTGGTGTGCTCGTAAGATAAGTGCTCGCCTAACTAGAAGAACCAACAAGAATGAAGAAGGTATAGGAAATTATTTTCTTCTGTATAGTAAAGATACTGTCAAGAATTCCTATGATGTATAGGTTCTATGTCTTGTGAAAAAGATAGAGGGTTAAAAAAAGCAATTGTGAGTTTGTAGCGTGAAGGGAGTGGATGGGGGAATAATTAGTTTTCTGGGGGTTCCATGTGGGTCTGATAATAAATGGTAGATAGGTAGGCATTTTATAATATGTTTCCCCCCCCCCACCCCCAATTCCACCCCCTCACCCATTTTAAATTAAAGGAGCATCGAAAAATAGTAGCCATATACACTGACGTATGCCCACAATTCATTGCAAAATAATTCCTACTTCCAGGAAAATGGGTTTACCTAATAAACCATTCCAGGCAACAGAAGTCCTGAGCTTTCACATTTCTAGCGGAAACTTTAGGAAACCTTAGTAATTAAAAGCGTGAAAAGCTTCCGAATAAGCTTAGAACTGCGGGGAACTTTTTCTTTATACGCAAATCATCGATTGAGACGATTTTGGTTCAAATGTTTCGCTGTAATAATTCCTAAATTGCGCAGTAAACAATAAATGATCTTGTAATTGTATCCGCAATAAATATCTAAATGCATTTTTAGCAAATCCAAAGCAAACCGTATTTCTGATAAACACATAAAAAAATGCAATTTTATTCTTTACACTAACTCTTTTGACTTTCTGATTGTTTTCTGTGAATAATGGCTTTTGTGCGTATAAGCCTTTCAATTACGTTAGATGCCACTTTATGTATAAATCTTTGCATTCGTCTTGTTCAATTTGGCAAACGCCATTCTTGTTGACACTCAGAAATGTCCTTTGTGGCCCCAATTAATCTAATTAAATAGCACAGGTTTTCATTGTAACAGTTAAAATAATTATGCACGGAGTGGTGGGGTTTTTGTTTTTTTATTGCCAAAATTCTTTTTTATACCTATGTTTCAACAACCACTTGAAGCAAAAACATTCAATGTGTGGGTATACTTAAAAGAATTCATAATTTTCAGAAGAAACAATTTCCTTGTTCTGCCTTTTTCACTTACCCGTTTTATCTTTACCCTTACTTCTTATTATCTTCACTGTTTAAGTGCCCTAAAAGTAAAATTATATTATTATTATTATTATTATTATTATTATTATTATTATTATTATTATTATTATCATTATTATATTATTATTATTATTATTAATTATTATTATTATTATTATTTTTAAAAATACTAATAATAATTCGTTATAAAAAAAACGACCCTACTTTTCATATATATCATCATATATACTTCACTAAACAATACATTAAATAATTCGCATCACTATTAATCCATGCATTTTTTGTCATTACCTGGTCTTAGCTTTAATTCCACAATTTACAAATTCTTGGAACTGTCTAGCAAAATCTGGAACTAGTTTTTCTATTATCATCCCAGCACCAGCAGCCATGCACCCCAAGTGTGGTCTACTCTCCTCCCATCTTGGAAGCCATGCCGAAGAAGGAGGATCAACGCTGTCCCCTGCTGTTTCGGAAACCAGCGAGGGAGTATTCTACCAACCCTAACAGCTGGAACTAGGCCCACAAAAAATAGATCAGACCCATTGACCCAATTTGCCAAGAGTAGCTAGTAAACCATTGGAACAAAGTGCGGACAGTTTGATGGGGTCCTTACCCCATGTTGAACTGCATTGCTTTCACTCTATTGCGTTATGGATTGGGCTATTTCCTGAATAGACACGGGCCACTTTATTCGATTTCAAACGCCGCATGGTTTCAAACCTAAATAATGCATAGCGTGCTACTTGTCACCCACATTGCATTACGTGCACACTCAAACTTACTTTATCTTCCATTTACCCTATTGTACTTCCAACGTGTAGTACTTCACTATTTTATCTATTTCTTCACCCAATCACCCAATTGCACCCTATTTTAATCGTTCACTGAAATTGTTTTGAAAACTAATTTTGCATTTACTGACATATCTTAGGGCCAATGTTTTAAACTTCTAATTAATTGTTGAGAATTGTTGTTTGTTGACATTATACGCACCAGTACAGACAGGGTTCTCGATTACGCTATTCAATAAAAGCAATATAGGGCCAACATCCAAAAGGAGACTTTTTATACAACCAAGCGAATTACTGATTGTGCGTGGGTAAGGGTGTGGTTGGGGGGGGGGGTATATCTTCACATCGTAATTGTTGATATAAATTTGCTATGACGAGGACTTAAATATTAACAAAAAAATATTTGTTTTTGTTTATATTTATAACTTGAAAATCAATATAATGTCGTGCTGTAACAGGGCGTGGGCGTACAGCGTTCATTCGACATGTTGCAAATAATTATTTAGGGAATAAGTTTATGACTGGGTTTTATATCACTAACGATTATCTTTATATATTTAAATCATTATTGTTGATATCAATAAGATTTATGAGATTATTTTTGTTATCATGTCTGGTTCAATATTAATTTGTAAAATATATGCCCGAGCACTCGTAAACAATGAGTGTTTTCACATTCAAATATATTTTTACAAATAATATTAATCGTTACAAATATTTTGGTACAAACAGGGAATCGTTTTCAAGTGCGCATGCCTACTTTAGTGAGCCTACACAAAGTTCCCATTGCCAATGACATTGGAATGCGTTTTTGTAGTGGGTTTTGAGTGTCTGGTCTAATTCTCCCTGCCTGCGCTGGTGAATTACGACGTGCTAGTCGATCGAAGTCGGCGCATGCGCTTAGATTACTCACGTCCTCGTAGTTGGGACGAACGCTCGCCAGGTGGCACTAGTTTACGAGCGCTGCGATCAACGGAACGACCAATGAAAATGTAGATAATGTGTAGTAAACATGATTTCATGTCCACACTAGAAAAACATCGTATAAAATACGTACTACGAGCTTGATAAACAATTTACTCACTGAGGAATAAATGACTTTACGGCGTAGTTATTAAACAAAAGATTCAAAGGCGCGTTAAGCGACGACTGCCTTTACTTACTCTTGTTTATGGAGTTTTTTTTACTACTTTTAGCCTGGAACTCTTAAAGAATGATCATAAAGACGCAGGATGGTTTGCGAGAGCATTGTTGGCCATAGTTTAATGCCACAACAATTGTCATACTATAGTCTCTCTTGACGTTGCTAAACAAATTCATGTATATAACAATTCAACCGAAATGTGTAATGTGCTTTACATAATTTTATATATTGTGTGACCTTACAATGCTATATAAAGTAAAGCTTATTTCATTGTATGATGGATGCGTAAAAATATTGAAACTTAAACTTATTATTTTAATGCTTTGTTGACATAAATATTTTACGTATTTGTGGATTCCTATCAATTAAGTTTGAAACTCCAACTTGCAAAATTTTTTCCTTTTCTGTCCCAAAAAAATCATGAAAATTTACTATATTATAAATTAAACCCCTTTTGTTCGTAAATCTTGTTGTAACCTGACAGCGATGTATAATTCATTGAAATTCCACCTTTTTTCTGGAAACTAAAAACTTTTCAGGTAGGTTATATAAAGTAATTAAAATTATGTTTATTTTTTCTTTAATTTTATGGATATTCCTACGTAAGAAACGTGCTGTTAAAGATTGTTCCATTTTCTTTCCGGGCCGTGTGACAGTGACGGATAACCCCCCTCGTCCAATGAGGAACGAGCTCTGGCGGCCATCTTGGTTGCAGTAGCAGACTTATTGAACGAAAAGATGAGCAACAAACTTACCCGTTGGGGTGCGGGGAGGGGATAATAAATTGTACTCAGACTAAAGAATAAGGGAAATATATCATATAGGCGTAGGCCGTGGGCGATAAAGTAAAACTTTTTTAAAGAATGATTTTTAAAGATAAGAAATAATCCTTGCAATAAATCATTTTACCTAATCAGGAATTGAACTTAAATTTAAAGCTTTTTTTTAAAACTATTTGAAAGTGGTTGTGCAGCCCAATACTCGCGTACTCTGTGTAGCATACGATGCACTCGCTTCAATTGCGTCGATTATAATTAGAAAGTTGTTACGCTACTTGACCCCCCTCCCCCCCCCTTACACGTTTTCTCGGTCTTTAATGAACCCCTCCCTTGAAGAGCAGAACTATTGTAATCTGAACTCTACCATTTTCCCCTTCTGTTCAAATATTTTTTAATGAAGCAATATACATCTTGTGATCTTGTATGTATATTTAAATATTTCTTGGACAATATTTTGTATGTTTTTAATTCAATTACTTGTTACTCTGATGATAGCCCACACAGTTTGGGCTGAAACTTTAAAGGTGACAATATGTCGTCACCAAATAATTGTTATTTTTTTATATTTATATAATTTACATAAAACATGGGTCTAACTCATTAATAGTAAATGAAAATCATATGTGATTGTCAGGTGGCACCTTCAACCTCAGCACACCTGAATAATCTTTCCTTGACAGATTGGCGTGAAAGTTAAGATACGTAAAGTCACGCTTGGTTTAACCCCCTCACCACGTGCGAGCCAGCCAGACACACACAGGGACCATAAAACACGGCCATAAAGATATTCATACCCGCAGAGGGTGAATCATTCAATCAATCAAACGTCCATTTCGGATAAAAGGGTTGAACTTCTTAAATCATACAACTGAATCAATTTGCCCGTCCATTAATCAGATATATTTATATGGCTCATGTAAGAGAAAGATTGATTCACGACGTATTTTTTTTTGAGTATTTTAAGTATGTCGTGGTAGACCCACAGAGGTTAGAAGGCCTGAACATTGGCAACGAAACTTTACAACAAAATAAATTTATTTCGCTCTAAATATATAACTCTAATGCAAGTTGATCTGGCACCCTCCCAGCCGTAGCCTGCCTATATGGTGTGGTGCGCCAAGTTATATTTAGCCCTGTACAGTCATGCCAACAAACTACAATTCTTTTTAATTTACTGTAAAATCCATTTTATACATTGCTTGTATATTATTTCGGACGTTTTTTTACACAAAATTGAAATATCAGTATTTCGTAAGTTGAGAAGACATGCGAATTTTTATGTGGTCAAATATAAAAACTTCAGTTTTTTTTTTAAATCACATTATAACTGTCACTGCTTAAACACCATTAAAAGCACATGCATTCAGAGTGTAGTACTTGTAGCACGCATACGCCCACGTACTTAGAATGATTACGTAGACTTCCTATTAGTTCGTGCAAAGAGAAAGGGTTAGTTAATTCTTTGACATATGGGGAGCTGATCACGTGTTAATTTATTCTCAACAGACAGACATATCTTACGATTAATGAAATAAACATTTATAAATAAATAGACATTAAAAAATTGTGATCGAATGGATATCGTCGTTGTTGCTACTATAAATATGCCTATAACATAAATGTTAATTTATATGTGTATATTTATTTGACATCTCTTTAGTTTGTAACAAATTGTAATTGCCTAGGGAAAATCTTATCCCTTGCATCAATTTTTTTTGTAAAGTTCAATTAATAATGACGTATATGGTAATAGATTATAATATGAATCTCTAACTTGAGTTCCAATCATGTCCCTTCTTATTTAAAAAAATATAACATAACTTTTTTGTCATCTGAATATAATTTTAAATGTCTCTATTGTTGCAATAATCTGATAGTATACTTGATTATAGCATCGTTTATTTAATTAGATTTTACCGTTCTCTTGCCTATCGGACAAGAATGTGTGTGTTAGTATTTTTTTTATCTTGAAATTTTATAGACTTTCTAATTTTAATAAGTTAAGAATGCACTTTTGATAATATTTTTACAGTGTTGTAGTTATTATTAAATGTATTTATCAGGTGTATACACATTTCTAAACTGATATAAGTGATCGTCAGAAAAGAGAGAAATGCCGAAGCGAAGTGATCATAAGTTCTCGCACAAGATTCATGGTTCACACTTGATACCGAGACTGCGGTGTGGTGCATGGTTGTTGACTCTGGCACTTCGTTTCCTTGGTTAGAATCTTTCCCCTCAGTCTGGCTCCCTCCTTGCATTAGATGTAAGCCATGGTGCACTAATTAAGCCACAGGGATTCGAACTGGAGAAACCAGAGGCAAAAATATTACGTCAAAACTGAAAACATTGCGTCTTATCTCGTATACATTTTATCAGTAGCTTACTCAGTGAAGAGTTTATGAAAGACTTATAAATACATATCCTAAATGTCGTGTGTCTTCTATTTATTATTAAATGATTTTACAATTCCCATAAATATAAAGTCAAAATTGTAGACTATATGAGCAACAAAAGTATGGGTAGAAAAGTACCAAAAATAGTGAGCGAAGCTATTTAACCAACAGATTGTCGAGGAAAGAAAGAAAAATAAAATTTAAGATGTTTTGGTGGAGGTGCCGGGTTGAACGAATTGTCTCATTCGAATTGTGAAAGACCCACCCCGGTATCGTCCATGTTGATTGACGATGTAAACAAAAAACTCGTTATAATCGAAGGTCAAGCTTGTTGTTTATCGTAAGATATGACACACGACCATTCAGACAAAAGAAGGCGAGCTTCGCTACTTATTAGTAGCATTGGGGTTGTTTTAATGTAACAATATAGATTATTAACCAACTTCAAACGGATCACTGAAAATCAATCATATGACTGAGTGGGTAGACTCTACGAATTTTCTTTCTTTCTTTCTTTCTTTCTTTCTTTCTTTCTTTTCTTTCTTTCTTTTTTTCTTTCTTTCTTTCTTTCTTTCTTTCTTTAAAAAGTCTTTAAAAAATACAAATGAAAACAAAACGCCAAAACGAATACCTATAAATAAACTGATTAAAAATATAGGTAACAGCAATATCGTTAAGACATATGAGAGAGAGTAAAAAAAGCAATAAATGTAGGCTCTTATTAAAAAAAAGTATGAAGTATGTTATAAGTTATACCAAAAGTAAAAAATCATAGAATATTTAATAATTTTTTGTGCTGATCTACTTTTTTGAAAACTGAATAAGTAGATAATTAAAATCGAGAGCATTTTTGTTTCTTTTACCCTGATAGTAAATTTATAAAAGTCTCAGTTGTAGCTAAAGAAGGGTAAAATACATTGCCACTTCCTCATTTGAAAGCCACTATCTCACAGGAAAACCTCGATAATATATTCCTACACTCTACAATGTATCAAAATGTTCACCTTTATGTTATTGTTATAGCGACGTTTTATATGTCATTGTTATTCTTCTTGTCTCGCCCCTTGAGCGTCAAGACTATTTTTCTACGCAGTCAATGATTTTTTCTCCAGTAGTAGCTACATGATAGCATTACCTCCGATAACTTACCTCTGCTTTCAGTGGTCCTTTGAGAGGGTAGAATCGCACTCTTTAGGCTAGAGTGTTATTCTACCCCTATAACAGCACATACTAAAACTAGATAGTGCCAATACACAGCGATCAGCCTCCCTGGAGAGTTGAGGCTCCACCAGCCTCGGAAATACACAGAGACGACACTAGACGCACTTGTTTCTGGAAGCGAGTGTCATGCGAGTACTTTATACACTAATCATATGTCCCAAGTAGATGTAAAAATGCAAATTACACAAATTACAAAAAAACAAAACCGTTTGTTTGTGTTATTAACATTTTAAAGAATATTTCGAGATGTTTCGCACAGTATGTAATTTCTATGACGTTTCGTTGTAGGCTCATATGTGAGTGTAATTCGCTATTGAATATTTTTTCTTTGTTAACAATAATAATATTAATTAGCTTATTCTTCGTTCTTAATATAAGATTCATTTCCTTTTTGTGCTGCTTGTATGTTTTAATTGTGGTTAATATTTGCTTAAACAATTTTATGATATACTTATATAATTATTGTTTTTACTTGCGTTATTGTTCTGTGGCAGATACTTATATTATATATTTATTGACATCGTGTAACGCTTGTAATTTTAAACAAATTTCAAACTTATAGCATGTATATTTAAAAAAATCTCTTATTGGTATTTAATTAAATTTTTGGATAAATTTATTATGGCGTCCAATTTACTTTTCTAGTGTACACTATATACCATAGGACTGCATATTATGAAGTGTTACGAAATCTTAGTAGAGAATACAACTTTTTTGAAGCCATCACTACCTTGGCGGTGTGCATTAGAAAGCGGGGCTATAATTAAGAGTTGGGAAAGGGACTTGCAATAATTAGTAGGTTGTAATAGAGTTCCCTAAGACCAACCCTCAGGGGGCCAAGGTGCGCGCGACAAAAGACATATAGTTGTGTATCGCGCCGCGCTCGCTTCAGCTTTAACAAATTACCAAGCCGCACCAAGAAAGGGTGATAATTTTAGCTAGAATTACAAAATTAACTTGATGAAGTGAAAATTACCTTTTTGTTCTCTTATGAATAAAAAATTTAGAGTGCACTTAATTGCATTTTTGAACTCATAAACAGTAGATCACGTAATGTTGTAATTTGAATTTTACCACATTGAAGACGATATAAGTAATTGCACCGAAAACTTGTTAAAAGTCTTAAAGAATTGCGAATCTAAGTACAAAAAGACATTATGATAATGATAATGTAACTTCTTATGCTGTTGTGAGGTACTACATTATGTGTGCGTGTGCGTGTGCTGAGCCAGTCACTACACCCAATGAGGCTAGGAGTTGCGAATCGTCTGCCACTGTCAGCCTTGCAGCTTATTGCATCGTGTCTCTTCATGCAGGCAGGCAGGGTCTTCGGTTGCAAATGTAAACACCTGTGTTTGGGTGTATAAATTACCTGATTATTTTCTTTTTACCGGTGGGTGACTCAATGAGTGGGACATTTTAGCACGACTAAGGTGCTAAGTGGTTGCTTACCAAGCTAAACACGTGGCTAACTGATGAGCGTGGTATTCTGTCAGGGAGGACAAACGTCAGGGTAGTAGAACTATAGGACACTCCGATAATGTTCACAGTATACTATACCTACCATAGAAAATAAACCATTCCAATACCAATTGTAGGAGACTAGGCATTAAAATTTCATTGCTGATATGCATACTGCATATTAAATATTTCCTAATGTTTACACATACTAATTTTGAAATGTTTTGAATAGTTTCATATTTCAAGCCATTTATTTTTAAATTAAGATAATATATTATGTATACGTTAATTTGCAATTTCTTACTCCTCTTTCATGTCAGTGTATTTTGGCGTAGCACAATTAGTAAATGTAATATAAATCATGGTTTGTAATGCATAGCTCGATATAAGTTGTTCGATAAGTTGTTCTTGAAAACAAAACATTAATACAAGTCGGGTTGTGTTTAGGAAGAACAACAATCAACTTCACATTTAAATCCTTAATGATCAAGGGGTCTGACAAATATATTTGGAGCTCATTATGATGAACAATGATTTGTGAAATAATCTATGACATACCTTCTTATACATTGTATGAAATGAAATATACTATGGATTTTCAAGAACGAAATGACTAATGTTAACTTGTATACAAATTTCAGTATAATTTTTCTCACGTGCATACACGTCTAGTTTTCAATGGCTTGTCTTTTGAGTTTGTGTAAAATGTTACCATATAGTCTATACAGAGATTGTACAACTTGATGTCTGGGTGTGCTTTGGTCAGCCCTGGCCTCTCTGGGTTCAGTTGAGATTCGGCGCATGGTGGCAATCAAGAAGTTGCTGCCCTACCTGCTGGATAGGGCGTCCAACAGGAAACAATTGAAGCAAGTAGGGTCGGCCACCCAAGGAGACTAGCTTGCTGCTATGCCAACTTTAGGCAGCGGAATTTTTAAACGTGGTGGCTGTAATAGGAAGGAATAATTGCAACGTCTACTGATGTGTGTTAATTGAAAATGGGCAATCAATTTTAAAATATTGGTTCGGTCTCGAAACAAAAATATAATTACAACTACGAGAAGATGAGTCTTTGGATGGTTGAGACTTAAACTCAAATTCTGATGTAATGATTAAGTGCTTTTCAACAACAATACTTTTATTTTCGTAGCGTAAACATTGGATACTTTGGTTTGAATTGAATATCATTAAGTTTATTTTTACAGCAACGACAAAATACCAACGAAGGAAGCTTACCTGTTTTTAATTCTGAAATAAACATGCGGATACATGCGGAGTTTGTCATAAATGGAAATGTGTATCGTATATATGTATATTTGGGTGCGTGCGTGTGTACTGTGCACAATGATTGTCACTGGGCGGAAACCATGTTGTTTATGCAAGTTCATTATCTTTGACATTAGGACAAATTTCAATTTGTATGGAAATGATCATGTGGTGTTGAGGTTTGATTTTAAAGTAATTGGATACAAACGGGTGGAGTATTCTAGAAATACACAGAAAGCAGAATTTTTTCAAAAGATGTCACGAATTATGATTAGTGGTGTATTTGAACGACTTTTCTATTTTAATTCACATGTGAAAACACAAAAGATTCAATGGTATATATGTATATTTCAAATTAATTTCCCAAAGTAAACTCATTTTTAAATATGCGAAAAAGTTCACATTCTGCTTTATATTTTACATTAGGCCTACATTATTTATACAAGTTTTTTTTATTGACCGTCGAACTTTATAACAATAAAAGTAAAACCTTGTGGATATAATTAAAAGTTCGATTCTAGAAATCATAAGTTCAAATAATTAAGTAATTTTCATAAACTTGTGTAAACTTTTATAATATATTTTGTTCCAACAAAAATGCTTTAGATTTTTGGTATTTAATTATATTGTATGGATTAAGAATTTTTTTCTTTCTATTATCTGTGTAGAAATGGAAATACGATCATTCATTCAAGCACACAATGTCACAGTTCAAAGGGCCGTTTAATGGAAAAAATGTAGAAAGTAGAAACTAATTATACGTTTTGTATGGTGTCACATTTTCGGACCAGTCATTATGGTATGGATTAATTAAAAGCGTGTTTTTTTCTTGCCACACGCTGCTAACAAACGCGTGATCGTTTCAGCATGTAAGACACTGGACAAGTCTAGTCTGAGGGGTTTGGTTGGACATAATATTGGAATGGTTGTTTGACAAATATTTTGTCAGAAATTGTTTACGTACTACACTAAAAGAAAAAGAAAATTATTCCTCGTTTTGTGGAAATTACTCTTGCTATCATGTGGTGTATAGAGTTTTACTAAGTAGTGACTCACACTCACACATACTAACAGCCTAACTATTTGAAGGCATTCGTATGGAAATTTTAACCATAAAATACATCCTTCCTAAAGTATGTAGTCCATATGTCAATAATAATTAGGCAAAGTGTTTTGATTGCTGTGTGACTTTCAAGTTTTATGTGCTTTGACTTTTCCATTTTGTGGTATAATTTTTCACGCCGTAGTTGAAAGGTTATGTTAACATTTTCTTCTTGCCGCCTCTTAAGGTTAACCGCCTGAAAAGGTTTAGCATAATAATATAGACCCATTTCAATTGCACGGCTCTGCTCTGCAGGCCTCTGGTTCATTTGTTTCATTTGTTTCTGCACGGCTGCATAGCTTCCCCGCCGACTCCACGTGGCACGTGTCACACTTTTTATGGCCCCGGTGTTTACAGCGCTAGTTCACCGTTTCTCCGCCACGTGCGCTTGCCGCTAGTGTCGCCTGCTGCGTTCTGTTGGCAAACGGGCGAACTACGAGCGTCGTCGTCGGCTAACGTGCTAGCCACACTTTAATCGATCAACGTGCCTCAAGCTTTTAACAGCTAGTGATATTTATTGCTTATGTCCTACGTAACTTAATTTGCAAAATTTTAAAAACGAATTACAGTTTGTTGCCAATTTAATTTAAATACAAAACAGTGCTTTATTTTTATTTTTTGAAAGTGAATTTCGAAGTTCGACCAATGAAACTAAGACATTTTGATCACGTGACAATATTATTTACGTAAAGTGAATAAAGCAAATAAATAGAAACAAAAACATTGTGCATAAGAAGATAAACAAAATTATCACATTATTAAATATTTTTTTAATTTTACAAGAAATAAATTCGTATTCAATAACGAAATGAAGTCTGATTTGTGTAACCGGTGGCACGTGTGGTGAGGTGTGTACAGTCGTCCTCAAAACGCGATGCAATACTGTGAGTACCGTCCACTTTGACGACTGACAGTTGAAACAATGACGTTCTCGTTCCCGTACTCTCCTCGGAAAATGTAAACAAGGTTCGTGCAGTCGTCAGACGGTGGGTGCAGGCCTATGAACTAGGTGGCGGTTTCATCTGCTATCACGTGACGTTTTGCCGCGTACATGTGCTACATGCTGCAGTTGCACACTGTCAAAACACTTCGCAATGAATTCACGTGTTTAATTAATTATTAAGAGCCCGCGAAAAATATTACCTTGCTCCGTACAGTTGGCATATATTTTTACGAGCTCGTAGGACTCAAGATTATTATTTCTCGTAAGTATGTTATGTTTTTAATTTTGCACTTATGTTTCGTTAATTATTTTTAACAGGCGAATTAATTTACAAGTTTAATGCAGATTAAATAAATTAACACGTCACGATAACGGTATCAACCATGTTTAATAGAAATAAGAGGTAATGCTTCATGGCGATATTGCGATATGCAATTACTATTGTGGCAAATATGACCAAATAAAACTAAGACTATGTGTAGATAAAATTTCATTGTTAATCTACCTTATTGTTGTTGGGGGGGGGGGGGGGGGGTGAGGGGGTGTATCTCGTTGTCAGTGGTTTCGTCTCACTATTAAGCATTACAACGCTAAATGGAACTTGTGCAAATAAACAGTAGTTAATCAATGGCCTATTTCGTTTCAAGTGGTAAATTAATGAAAGTTAAATGATAAATGGTACATACAAACTGGTCATGTTTTTATTGCATAATTAGAGCAAGCACGATTTATTTCTGTGAAGTGCTCAATGTATAGGTATGAGTTGAATGTGAAATGTGTGCTCCTTCTGGTATGAATACGCTGAATACTTTTTGCAGTATTAACCGATTACAATAACATTAATTTGCTTATTCTCAAAGTGGGGATTGTTATTTATGTCATCAACTAACAACTTGTAGTTGAAGGTATTTTGTGTATTATCAACTTTCAAAATTCGCACACTTATGCCCGAGAAAAAACATAACAATATATTATATGTGACTTGAGTTATGTGCACCTGGCTGTGGCATCTTTTTTATATTCTCCAAATTTGTCATGAACAAGATAAAATCCGATTGCATTTATATTTATAGCACTATTAATTAATACAACATTCCTTTGGTAAATATAATGTATTAATTGCCATTACTCAGATCATAGACATATAAGATTTAAATTATACCGATTATTCATGTTCGGGCGAAACAGGCCTACTAAATATGTGTTTATTTGTTCCAAGAAATACAATCATGTATGTGTATATATATATAAGCCATACTATCGGATACTGTGTGTAAACATGTGATTGACTAGAGCTTAAATACCAAAGCCGATTTGACCGCTTTTAAAACATTTTATTAAATCTTAAATACTATAATCCCGCCATGCTGCAGGGCACCACGTAGGTACTGTGAATAATATACGCACACGGCCTTGTTAATTTCAATCTTGTTGTATTGATTTAGATGGCTTTAGTGATTTGTAAATTCGTGACCAATGTGCAAAGAATGTGGGATTGGATACGTCTGTTGTGGGATAATAAAAAATAATTTTTGCTTAGACCCAACAAATTGTTTGGTTTTACATGGATGGGTACATGTCTTTCCTATTGCGTATTGTTGCACGTGTTATTAATTTTCCGTGACTTTATCTGTTGACAAAATGTTCCAAATTTTACAGAACCTAAATTGCAAGTGCCAAATTATTTAAGAAATTGAAAGTCAGTAATTTAATGATACGTTTCCTTAATTGATATTCACACGTAAAATCAGTAACCACTAACATATTTAACGCAATTGCTAGTTTGGAAGTATTAAGAGTAGGCCTATAATATAAAAAGCATATAATTTTCGAGGTGCTGGATTACATTCCTACTGTTCATTACAGTGTAGGATGCCATAAAATGCAAAATAGGCCGACACCTTAGGAGGCTAACTATAGCACATTATTGCCATGATAATATACCAGAATAATCTAGTAATTCAAGATTTCACCGAGGTTTAATAGTTCAAACGTACTGCACTACTGTAAACAAGATTGGGTACAATATTCAGACCAGATTTTTAAATTTATCTATTTTGCCAATAACGAAATAATTATATGAATGAACTAGGAGTGTTTTTCGAATTTCGGTTATAGAACTAATTGGATGAGCGAAGCGAAGACTTCAATTCACACTGACCCCTCAAAAAATGTTGCTCAAATGTTTTTTTTGTCTGTTTGTTCGCACTCTACCTGCAAACGGCATATGCGATCTTGATGAAAATTGTAGGGGACCTTCGAAATCTCTGAACTTAGACCTGCCACGGTTTTGGGTACAATCGAAGAAATATTTCTCATGAATATCGTACTCTTACGATTTTTTTCGATTTTTAGTGCGATATTTTCGTGACATTTAGGCCGATTCTAACCAAACGGGTGGGGCTACAACGTTCATATTTTACATGGACATTAAGGTAATGGTGATGTATTGCTTTTTGAAAGAAAAAGTTGAAAAAGTTAGCCAGAATCCATAGAATAAAGATTTTAATATGAGGTTTTTTAGGTTTATAATAACAATTAACTAGGCCGCTTCGCGAACGCTTTTTTTAGTCGCGTTGATGGATGAGCTTTTTTGTACGTTTTTAGTTTGCGTGGGATATCTTTAATTTTTCAAGTGCTTTTTGAACGCATTTTAGGAGGTTGTTGTCAAGTTTCTATTGTTACTTGTTAATTGTTATTATTTACCTAAAAAATGTCACATTAAAACCTTTTTTCTATGGATTCTGACTAACTTTTTCCATTTTTTCTTTCAAAGGGTACTACATCACCATAACCTTAACGTCCATGTAAAATATGAACGTTGTAACCCCATCCGTTTGGTCAGAATCGGCCCAGATGTCACGAAAATATCGCACTAAAAATCTGGAAAAAATCGTAAAAGTACGATATTCATGAGAAATATTTCTTCGATTGTACCCAAAAACGTGGCAAGTCTAAGTTCAGAGATTTCAAAGGTCCCCTACAATTTTTATCAAGATCGCATATGCCGTTTGCCCGGTAGTGTGCGAACAAACAGACAAAACAACAAACAAAAATAAACAAAAAAAAATAAAAACACCCGAGCTAAATTTGTTTAGGGGTCAGTGAAATTGAAGTCTTCGCTTCGCTCATCCAACAAGTTACAATATAAACTTGACAACAATCGCCTACAATGCATTCGAAAAGAACTTGCAAAGGTAAAGTGGTCCCACGCAAACTAAAAACTTACAAAAAAGCTCATCCATCAACGCGACGTAAAAAAGCGTTCGCGAAGCGCCTTAGTTAAAAGAAACAAATGCACTTCGTAACTGAGTTTTGCCTCAAGATAATATAAATTTGTATTGTTTCAATTAGTAAGTGTTATATATTTATCTAAATAAAAATGCAAAATAATAGTAATCCAACCAATACTGTGTCTTGCATGAAGATTTCACTTCATCGACTAGACAGGAAAGAATACTATCATCATTGGATGATGTCACTTTGGCTATTGGAGCAATGCCAGAACCACCTTGCACGTAGCACGCTTACAAGAAATATTCTTAAATTACGAATTCAACATTAAGTGATGTAGTATCATTGATAAGTAGTGGCCAAAAGAACACTTTTTATGGCTTGATTATATGCGAGTATTGACCTACGGCTAATCTATGTTGTTAATATATATTAACACCTAAAATCTAGTTTTACATCAAAATTATGGTAATCGGCCACACATTCTTGCATTAAATTTCGTTATAATGGCTTTTTCTCAACACAATTTTAGGCAATTAAGGTAAAACTACACTTATTTAATAGAAACGTGATGAAACAATTATATATTTGTTTGATAAGCTTTCGGCGCCCATGATTTATGTAAACAAGAATATGGCGCACATATATTATGTTATTAGTGACATAAGTATGGTTTGGACATACTAATATAGACCCACCTTACATGATGCGAAGTGACTCGAATAATTGTGTACTTCTGTTACACAGTTGTTGTGTATGTTTGCTGTATTTTATAGCTCAATATGGGGCATGTGTGTACCACGCAACATAAGTATAAAATCATGTTTCTCTTTGCATAACCGTTACCGATGAGCCTAATATTTTAGGATTGTTTGAGTTTGTGATTAAATTAAAAATAACGAAACTCTCTTTATGCAGAAAATATTAAAGGGAGTGGGTATTAATTAAACATATAGGGAATTTAATTTAAATTGTAACATACTTATAACTAGGGCTAGGATGTTCAGGACATCTCCTTTTTTCTATTGGTAAATACACGCCTGGAAAATAGTTTTAAGTATGTTTCAAGTGTTAGGGATGCCAAAAATATGCATTTAATTTTGCCTTAAAATGCCTATTTACATCATTTCATGAGTAAAGGTCCTTTTTGGCCTTTTTAAGGGACTATTGTCCGATTTTGATATAATTTACTAAAACGGATGCAAAACGTGCGAGTGTGAGTGCAGTGTCGAGCTTGCCACATGTGAAATGAAATTAAAATGTTAAAATTATGTTTTTAATTTTCATCTTGTATTAGATACATCGACAAAACTATTCCCCCCCCCCACCCCCCCTCCACGAAAATATATTGGTGTAACTTCAATAATTTAATAAAACATTACTGAAAGTAATGAAAACAATAGAATTCGATTAAATTCACTAGGTCCTTTTTTGCTGTTTTAAAGGTACTATTTGCCTGTCATTTTCTCACTTTGAAAGGTCCTGAACATATCCTAGCCCTACTTATAACAGTATAGTTGGTTGATCGACTAGGTAGACCAGCAGCTATGTGTACGCCGCCGTGTAGTAGAACGCTTACAGCAAACGAGAGTTAGTAATAAATTACATGTCGAGGCTCAGTTGGTGTTGTGTTGAGTCGGACGCAAAGAAACGTCAACGCGGGAGCGAGGGAGAGAAGACATCACTGCTTTGTCCTACATGCATAAGTGATTAGCCACTCCCTGCTGGCTGTGGTGTGCCGTACGTGTCATCTTGTAGTTTATTAGCCAATCACAACGATGGTACGCCACTGTTGTCGTGTGAGTTGTAATTAGAATCATAAGCCAATCACTGAGATCGTACGCCATACGTGATGTGAGTCATCGTTAGAATCATAAGCCAATCACTGAGATCGTACGCCATACGTGATGTGAGTCATCGTTAGAATCATAAGCCAATCACTGAGATCGTACGCCATACGTGATGTGAGTCATCGTTAGAATCATAAGCCAATCACTGAGATCGTACGCCATACGTGATGTGAGTCATCGTTAGAATCATAAGCCAATCACTGAGATCGTACGCCATACGTGATGTGAGTCATCGTTAGAATCATAAGCCAATCACTGAGATCGTACGCCATTGCTATGGTGAGCATTAGATAATGTAGCCATTCCCTGTGATTGCGTTAGTAAAAGCTTAGTTAGCCAATCATTGTTTATGTATGCCTTTAATTTAAACTTATCATTTAAATCTCGAATATCTCTTCTAAATTATTATTTATTTGTAAACTATTATAAGGTGTTGGTTTACTTAAATTAAATTAATTGAAATATTGAAGCAAATGACAATTTTTTCCTGATTCACAGAACATTATTTTTACTCACTGCTTTGAAATCCCTACTTCTTCTTGACTGGCACATTACACAAGGGCATAATTTGGAAACTTGAAGCTTAATAATCTCTTATTCATTTTTCAAATTAAATATGTTAAATACTAATAAGTCATCCACATTAATAGAATCATAACAATGTACTTACCCAAGGGCATCTTCACATGAAATAGTAAACTAATTAAGAGCTGCAATAAATAATAATAGTGCGATATTATTATCACTAATGATATATGGTATATAATTAATATAATTTTATTGTAAAATAAACAATAAAAACTTACTTTTCTAGTTTCATGCGGTGCAACTTTTTTATGTTTTCCACAGCACAACTCTTTTTCTTTTATTGCCTTCAAAATGTATTAATACTTGATTCAATTTATTTTCATTTTGTTTAAAATTTCATTCGTTTTATATTTACATATTTTAAATTACTCACACATTACACATTTCTCAGAACTACACATTTTAAATTTATATTAATTGAAATATGTTCTAATAGATATTGTGTTATATTTTGTCATTATTTTGATAACGGTTTGTTTAAGCAGTTATGTAATCTTAGTTGTATTTAATATATTTGATTTAATATCAGTTGTTACCTCAATAGCATAGAAGTTTCCTACCAAATTCAAACTATGCCTACCGCATGTGCAATGTCAACGGGCAAAGTGTTTTAGAGTCTAGGATAGTGGAGATCTCATCACAGAGATTCACCACTTTTATCAACATATTACTGCATGCAATTCATAGTAATATTTTCCAAATTATGCGCCTGCTCAAGAAATGTGGTATTTCCTTCTTGCGAAGAACTTTTGTGTAGGATATGCCCCAGGTCCTCATCGTGGTTAGTATGCTGCTTGCGACAAAAAGCTCGCAAACATAGATTTGGTCGTTTTCAGATCATATTTCATTTTCTTTTACTGGTGGTAATTTATTTACTTTTTAGACTGTGTAAAAAAGTTGATAAGTCGTATCTTAAAGCAAACGTAGGAAACATAATACAATTTTCCAACCGTTTTCTGAAAGAAAAAAACAAAGAGGAGAATTAGACATTACCATGTCCTAAAAAGCAAGTGTTTACAAATCGTTACTATCACCATGACATTTGACATACAAATAAAAGTCGATTTGTTTTATTGGCAACAAATAATTGTTCAGGAAATCACAAGTGTTAAAAGGAATGCATGTTCAAAAGATGGAAAGTAAACTAATATGAATCATAAAACTTAGACATACCAGCAATTGAATGAACATTTTGAATCATAAAGAAAATACAAAATAAAACATAAAATAAGTGTAAGAGGATTTTTTTAATCACTTAATCAAATATTATATTATGTGAATTAAAAATTGTTAATAATTTCTAATTCAAGGTAAACTATGTTTAAAATAATGAAAAACTGTCAGCATTTTAAATTGATTGTCAAAACTGGACCTTCGTTCATTTTTACACTTTGGCTCTATCGATGCGATGTACATAAATAATTCTGTTTCAGTTTCTACGTGTTCACCATTTTGTTTTTCATCAGGTGGTGTGTTTGATAGAAGCGCTTCCTAAGATTAATAGCTGATCTTAAGATAAATTAGTTTGGTTACACGGGCCTTACGACAAATTGACAGAATGCCCCCATCGGCACCGCTCTCTGACAGCGGCCTTCGTAGAGGATGGAGTTATTCCACCCACGGACAAATCTCCGTGAAATACTTAACTAATTATTTATTATTTTGCGTCCTTTTTTCATAAATTTCAACTGTAACAGGGCGGCGTTATACTTTCTCACTGGCTGTAGGTGGCTTGTGTTATTTCAAACTGAGATTTTGAAATTTTATTAAATTCTTTATAATTAAACAGAAATAGTACATGCTATGATATTAACATGATGGAGTTAAATCCTAAATAAAAGACACAAACAAATATAAACGAAGATAGTTTACGAAGTAGGCCCTAGAGCAAAAAAACACGTACACATTTCCCTACATGTTAGATAACCATTATAGTACGTATAGTTAAATACAAGAACGGGGAAGTTAGTACGCAAAATACGGAGCGAAGCCTAAAATTACTCTACAACTTATGTTCCATAGTCTTTGGTGGAGGCGCCGGGTACGTTGAATTTTTTTGGTGGGTCTATAGTCACACCCTCTACCCCTCACGGCCACCAAAAAATTCTGAGGCATTATTATTGAAAGGAAGTGACAGCAAAATAACGCATGGCAATTGTAGGTAATGTTCGAATTTTATCTTGAGGTAAACCAGACAGAAAAGTGGTGCATGTAGAAGAGCTTCAACCCCTAATTGGCTTATCTACGAATAAAGTAATAATATATTCAGCATTTCAAGAAGTGCATACGTACAATCAACGAAATAATGCAATACATCTAGTGCAAGGAGGAAACGTAGAAAAATTAAATGTGATTATGAATCATTAGAAAAATCGGGAAATACCAAAATCAATCGTAGAAAAATTATGTGATGACGCTACGTAAATAATAACTGAAATTCTTGAAGAATAAATCTACGATCTTAGTGTTAAAACCTAATCAAAGTACGAAGTTAAGTGTGAGAGGTGGCAAGGAGATAATCGAGACGTCTTGTGGACATTGAAGATATCGTTGATGTCAGCACCTGGACTCCAAAAAGTTACTTAATTTTCTTATCGTCTTCAATTTGTGTTTCTGGTATTTCTAGTTCGTCGTGTAATATAGCACGATTGCGACATTGACTTTGGGTATTGTGGTGTATTTCGGGTGTAACATCTCTTTTGGGTGATTGTATCACACTCATGTCGATCCAAGGAATAATACATAAGAATATAATGTATCAATATGTTATGCTATCCCACTTTGGAAAAGTTGTTCAGAGCAATGAGATTTTAGATATCACAATTGCAAACATATTTGAAACTCAGGCCACGCTCCAATTGTATTGTTAACAATCGTAGTATTATCTTATCATCTTGGCAAATTCTAAAAAATAGTAGAAAGTACAGCAATAACTTGAGAATTGTTTGGGTAACTGATAAAGGACCATTAAATTATTTAAGTCTGCAAATGAAACACTTTTTTACCAATAAAAGTAAAAATAAATACATCATACAACCAAACCATTGTGTGTTTAAAAATGAACTAGTGGCGTATACACGTTACATTTATTTTAAAAAACATTTTCACTTTTTTCGTAACTTACATAAAAATTAGAAATCATTTACCTGAATAACAGGTAAGTGAGCTTGATTTATTAAATGATGTGATCATTTATAGTATCTTTATCTTCTCTTCGATGTATCTGTCAGAATATCTTCGACTGGAAGATGATTCAGTTTCTGAGAAGACGAAAGTTTCTTATACCATGACTGTGGAACACTTTTCTTGGAATTACATTTTAGGACAATGTTACAAAGATTGATTTTGGAATGTCGAAATTTTGGAATTTTGGAATTTTGAAATTAATGAAATGTCACTTTGTCGCTTTTTTGGCACTGATATTAACAACCATTTTTTGCATGCTCCATCCAATGAAGTAGCTCGGCATACTTACACACTGATGTACTTCATGAGGTCATCGGCCCGTTACCAGCCACCTGCAATCCTGACTATAAATGATTATTTGTGTTACATATTATATTTATGCGATTTACGCTTGTTGAGGTGCAAGGTTTTCTTCAGTCCTATTTATATCATTTCAGCATTTATTGACAGCTGGCCAATCGACATTAGATGACCACAGGGATTTTAGCGTGCTTATCAGTAAAAAGTACATGTTTATACACTATAGAAATAAAATTACAAATTTAACAACAAAAGTGTGTAATTAGTGTGGTAAACGCTGGGAAATTCCGTACGAGCCGCTCACACCCCAGCTACACCAACTTGCACCAAGTTGGAGGTGTTTCAGGACCCGAAGGTTGGGTGATTGCTAAGAGAGATAGGTGGAAACTTCATACAATCAGACTCCGGAGACTGCACACAGCCTTTTAAGATTCGCCGCAATCATTCTGCTCGGTATAGAGAACTAGCCTCATCAGTCTCGCCAGCTGACATGGAATTCATTACAATAGAAACCAACACATAAACTCAAGTATACCTATATAAACAAACCGTTATCAAAAGAACGATTGAAACATGAGAAATAAAATAAAACGCTGGTTTAGTGGAAACAAAATTACATCACTCAGCTATGTTGCTATGAATCCGACTTGCAAGCTTCGAGTACATGATATATCGATACCTAAGTGACAAAACCTCGTATCTACATTTTCTAAAAAACTTCAAAACCTCGTATCTACATTTTCTAAAAAACTTCAATGCAACATTTCAAAGCCCGCAAAAATTGGTCTAATAATCATAAAGAGCATTTTTTTTCATTGGAATTTTTTTTAAGGCTCTTTTTGATCATTAGACCAATTTTGGCGGGCTTCGAAATGTGGCATTGAAGTTTTTAGAAAATTAGATACGAGGTTTTGCCAATTAGGTATCGATATTCGTTTCAATCGTTCACAATATATTATAATAGGGCCTCCTATTTTAGTTTATTTATATGTTGTGAATGTTAATAGAATGGCATATGTTCCTTTGCAATGGGGCCAACAAACAAATAAATATTATGTAAATGAACTAATAAATGACTATTAAATTGTGTTAATCTTTACCACACCTTTATGAAGAAAACATTATCAATATCAAAGGAAATTTATTTATTAATTTGTGTATTACAATGGTGGCAATTAATTTAAGAGAATAATATAAAAGGTATGATTATTAAAAAATATAACAAAAAAACTTTCCCAACTGGGACTTTTAAAACTCCCTGTGCGTGCGAAAGGTTTTCTGCCTATCAACTTGCGATCGTACAAACCATTAGACTAAGTACATGACTCTGTTCGTGTATTGTAGTTTCTGCAGCTAAGGCTTGCTCTAGCCACCAACACAGAACCCACACCCACTCTGTGTGTTCGAGCTACTTACAAGGCAGGTCGCTCTGTAACGCGAGTACGCCTCGGTACGATCTGCCGTTGAATTCATCACATGCAGTCGAGTGGTTGAATTCAACGCCATGGGAGGTAGAACAATCTCTCGTTGAAGTCATGTAGAGCACAACACGTATAGAGTGGTTGAATTCAACACTATGGGAGGTAGAACAATCTCTCGTTGAATTCATTTAGATCACAACACATAGAAAGTGGTTGAATTCAACGCCGTGGGAGGTAGAACAATCTCTCGTTGAAGTCATGTGGAGCACAACACGTATCGAGTGGTTGAATTCAACGCCATGGGAGGTAGAACAATCTCTCGTTGAAGTCATGTAGAGCACAACACGTATAGAGTGGTTGAATTCAACGCCGTGGGAGGTAGAACAATCTCTCGTTGAAGTCATGTAGAGCACAACACGTATAGAGTGGTTGAATTCAACGACATGGGAGGTAGAACAATCTCTCGTTGAAGTCATGTAGAGCACAACACGTATAGAGTGGTTGAATTCAACACCATGGGAGGTAGTACAATCTCCCGTTGAATTCATCACATACAGTCGAGTGGTTGAATTCAACGACATGGGAGGTAGAACAATCTCTCGTTGAATTCATTAGAGCACAACACGTATAGAGTGGTTGAATTCAACACCATGGGAGGTAGTACAATCTCCCGTTGGGTTCATCTAGAACACAAATACAGATTGGTTGAATTCAACACCTTGGGGAGGTAGTACAATCTCCCGTTGAATTAATCTAGAACACAAATACAGATTGGTTGAATTCAACACCATGGGAGGTTACAGTGGCGTCGGAACAGGGGGGGGGCAAGGGGGGCATTGCCCCCCCCTAGCTTTCATGCCATGGGGGCATAGGGGGGGCAGATTTTAGAGTTGAAAAATCAAGATTTCTACTCTACTTTTTGGGAAAGCAACGTCGGATGATCCTGTCAACAATTCTCTGCCTGAACCATCTATCCGACTATCTTTATAACCAGCCACCCATCTTGTATTGTGTGCCGGTCACTCGCTTCAGTGAGAGTGGACACGTGACTCATACTCATGTCTAATCCAAACATCCCTTTGAATAATTTGCTAGAGTTATTGGCAGACGCAAGCTGGGCTTTGGTTCGCTCGTGCCGCATCGTTATGCGTTGTGGGAAGATTATTCCTCTTAGAGTGTAAGTAGTGTCGTGTGAAGTGAGAAGTTTAAATTAAGTGTGTTTCGTGTTTAATGGTGTTAAAGATTAAATTGATATCGTAATTTTAAATATGAAACGTATTAAACAGCCTTCAGTTAGTATTTTTTTTTTAAGAAGAGGGTAAAACAAAAATATGTTTGCCTGTATGCTTCGTCATTACATAAAAAAATTATGTTGTAATTTATTTAAATGGGCCACTACAGTTGATTTTTTTAGATCGCAGATATTTGATGTAAAACATTGTTTACAGAGTCCGAGTGCAGTTAAAACATGACGGAATAACTGTAGTATAGTGAATTTTTTTTCGCCTTCGGCGAAAAGGGCCTCCGGCGTCTGGGGCTTCGCCCCAGACGCCAGCTGTACCCTACGAAATCTACTAATGGGTTTGCCCCCCCAACTTTCAAAACGTTCCGACGCGCCTGGGAGGTTAACAAATTGAAATACTTGCAGTGGATAAGTTGTGTAAATCGCTCAAAATCATATCCTGCCCCAAAACTGGGGGTTTATTTTCCAAAAGTGACAGCGACAGTGACATCGACAACAGTCGACCGAAACGACAACTTTAGTGAGAAGAGCAAGTGAGAACTGCCACCTCGAATTTTCATCATACCAAATTAAATAGTAATTACTTACATTTACTAGTATGTAGTTTTTTATTACATTGAGGAATCATTGGCAGACGGTATTAAAAATGTTCAATGTGACTGTATTGTTAGCAATACACAGTTTATAAGCTTGTATAACTGCTGTCGGATGCATGAAATTGTCACTAAAGTTCACTAAGTCGTTTCGATCGACTATTGTCGCTTGTCGCTGTCGATTGACTGCTGTCACTTAGTAAATAGACTCCCTGGTTTGAGTTTCAAAAGTCGTGTTTTCATATAAACATACGAATGAAGAAGGTATTTTGCATCCTGACATTCACCCCTAATCCAACAAACATATAGTTTACGATCTTTCCCCATAGGATATATTTAATCTTGATATAGAGCCAATGTATTTGGGATACTTTTCAAACAAAATATTGCTCTCAGCAGTGTAGTAATGGGCCCATTTTGATTTTACGACCTGTAACATCACTTCCACTATCAAAGCCTTTAAACGCTATTTTATGGAGTGTCATCGTATTCTGAAACGGGGTTTGAATTTCGTTCAGGCCTTCACGTGTCGTACATTGGCAAAATGTTCTTGCAAGTTTCTTGCACCAAACATTGTGTTTTACTATCATGCTTTCATCACGCGTTACTTTCTACAACGAATTTGGGATCACAAACATGTTTAAAAGTTATTTTAGCGCATTATACACCTATATTGAGTTTTAATGGCCTAATCGATCTGTTGGCCCTAAGGGTTTTAACAAAATATTATATTATAACAATAAATAACAATAGTCTATAAAACGTAAACCTATACTATTCTGTGTAAATTGAAGTCCCGACTTTGACTCCCACATCGGCAATCCTGTCTAAAGGTTTCAAAAAAGAACATTTGCAAACAGCTCTCAGACATTTTTTCCCCACCAACGACATATTTGATACACCAATTGTCCTGAGGAGAAACAACCTGTGCTGTACCTTAGCCGGTAGGAGAATAAATACGTCCTATAAAGCCATAATATTGTGTTCACAGCTTGCTGTGTCTGTTAGTCTATTGGCTAGCGTAATAGCAAGCTTACACCTCCTTAATTCCATTTCACAGAATGTACGTAATTATGTCTATTAATGTATACATTTTTTTCATCATGAAGCTTTCTGTATGTGGCAATGATTTATGTCGTATAATTTTCATATTTATTATGTATTATTTACGTTCTTTGGTGCTTCATCATTCCCAACTGTGACTAATTTTAATCAATGTTATTAAACGCTAGTTAGGGATACCTGACTGATTTTAATTTTACTTCGTTTTGTCTCTGCTGACAAAGTAGTGTTTTTAGGACAAAAGTAAGCTCATTCACAAACACACATTCTTGACTTCATTGAGGATAGACTGTTGCTTATTAGAATCATAATTAGAGAAAAACAAGAACACCATACCAAAGGATATGAACAAATTACTAATTTAAGTTTGAATAATTGACCATCAATATGATTGCCTGTCTTTTTTTAAACTTGTTCTTTTTCTGTCTTTTCCAGGTGAGTTTGCAGTGGCGTGGAATTAAGTTGGCGACTCTGCGCTCGGTGAGTGTAAGGTTTGTGCACTTGTTTGGGTCTCGCACTGGCCTACTAACCAAGCAAAGGTCATACGCTCATCCCTCGCATTTACTAAAACATTTCTCAAGAGATGATAAGTTATTTGTCAGTTGATCATTAATCATAATTCGAATTTTAAATTATGGCTAGGATTTCTTCATAGCCGTTTACTCTACCTATAGACAGCAATGTATTGCGGCTTTTGGAAATGGTTGCAAATTAAATGGGTTCTTTGAGAGATATTTACTCGTAAGTTATGGGCGGTTTTATTTGTTGAACTTATAACCCGTTTAGCATCATTCGAATATCTTAACTGCTCTTAGTGAGTAATTATAATCGGCATATCATACATTACATAAACAAAAAAATCATCAATATAACATTATTAACGTCACGAATATATAAATTCAATATTAAATTATCTGCCAACACTTCCATTTTATATTGCTTTTTAAGTAGATAAATATTGTGTCTACAAATTGATACTTATAACTTGATAGTAAAAACTTCACGCTCGTAAAACGTTGGTGCAAGTTAAGCCATTACACAAGTTTTATTATGTGTTTAATAGTCGTATAAACATGTGTATTATACAAGCAGTTAAATTCAAATTATTAACACTACATCTTAGTCTGTTGTTAAAACATGTATAAGATAAAACAAATAGATGATTACAAGTGTGGCCTTCGCTTGTGTTTCTGGGTCTGCCGTAGCCTCAAGTGATGTCATCAATTGAGGCAATCATAGCCGACGTATGGGGTTAGACATGCAGACATTTGGCGGTGCGCCTCGCATTGACACAAGACAGTGCTGTCTGCACTATAGCGGAGAAGGCCCTCCGGTCCGACCAATGTGGCTTGCGATGCAATTACACAGATAATGGAGGTAGTAATTTCACGGCGTTTCCTTATTAGTTCAATCGGCAACTCCAAGGAAGGTAAATTTAGTTCCAACAAAAATGGAATTCGTAAACATTTTCAAAATTGTCGAGTTCATATTGATCAATTTTGAACTCTTACGCGGGTAAAGTTTATTTTTTCGCTTGTGTTTTAAAATGAGTGTTTAGTTTCGTGTGTGCGTAATGGCTGGGTGTGTTCTAAAAGTGTGCAGGGCCTTGTTGGTTTGGCCAGCGAGGACCCCCAATACCTGGCCCCACCTAACAGCCTACCTCGTCACACTGACCTCTTGTAGTCGTCGGACACCGGTCTATAATTCAAATCTCTCCTTACAAGATTTATTACCGAAACTCTTTCAGATCATCAGATACATAAGCCCGACCGTGCTGAGTGCAATGGAACTTCGGGCTGAGAGCTAAGAGTTGGTTTCACAGTCAGGGTACGGTACTCACGGATCGTACTCGTACGTATAGGACCCACACGTATACGTACACACACGTACACTCAAATTAAGTGTCATCTTAAACGTTTTCTGCCTTCTGGGCTACAAAGTACAAACAAGACCAGCTATAAAACCTAACTCGCGTAATCAAATTGCCTCGTGGAATAGAAATGTAGCAGCGGTACTTGCTAACCTAAAGTGATTTGCATTCTCGCTCCTATAATACTTATTACGGTTAAATTGTATCAAAACATTTGGAAAATTGATTTAACAAGTTATCCGCAACCGTTTAAATTATAAGAAGTAGCAATACAAATTTAAATTTACATAATTACGTATTATTTTCGTTGCTTTCTATATAATTTTGAAAACTGTTCAATTACAAAGTATTCCACGTTTTCGTTGTATTCATCTTGTAAGGAGAGAGTGTTAATGCTTTCCAAAACGCATCTTAACAAATAATGTGCACAAAGTCACTAACACACAAGTTTGTCGATTTGCTTCTTTCAATTCGCGAATCATTATTAGTTTTCATGGTCGCTAATTTATGTGCGACATATAATTTTGGTTTCGAATTTATATATTATACATCTATTATACAATTTATACGTTTAAAAATAACACTAAGTATTGATTTTAATACAAAAAACAATTATAGTGCACACTTCGCCCAACGAAATGCATATCTTAAAATTAGCAATAAAACTCGTGAAAAATAAAGGGTAAGAAAAATCACATTTAAAAATTATATTTAAAAACTCCCTTTTTCCTAAATTGCAATCAGTACAAATTGCATTAAAACAAGAGTCGTTTTACATATGAGCTCTTGGCCATGGGCGGGCTATAGTCGCCACACACCCGAATTCTATCCCAGACAATTCAAATTATTACGACGACCTTCATAGTAGCCGTGTTCCGTACACTTACCTCATACTTATCTCCTACGGTGCTTCCAATTATAAAACAAACTCCACAGAACCAAGGACCTAGAAATTAGCTAGACAATAGAACACAGGATTACCCTAAATTATTTCCCATTCCCCTCGCGACTGTCATACTATACACGAGTGATAGGCCTACCATCATCATAAAAGTCACAACATTCGTACTTTCTTATACATAATATTATAGGCTACTCCATGATATTGTAATTTGTTATAATAATAATTTATAACTATGGTAAATATAAAATAATAATAACAATTATTATTGATTAATATACTTTTATAGAAATTATTTAGGTATCCATATTGATTAATTTCAAATATTTTGTACATTACTTACGTTTTTGTAAAAATGATGAAACTAGACCCAAAACTCCCGAAATGTTCTGCAATAGCAATTGTCATAAAAGGTTGTCTCGAGTAGGAAGGGCCTATCTACATCCAAATTATCCGCGCTTACATAAAGAAACGATTAAAATAATTAAATAAAAGCATTAGTGGCTAGTTGATAAACATAAAATAATAGTATACACCTACACTATACCCAACACAATAAATTCTCATTATATCACTAAACAAAATATAAACTATAGTAGTTGTATGTTTGTTTAACTCCGAACATCGAATACAATAATATTAACTCAAAGCTAGTTGATTTCTAAACCAGTTGACCACACGATAACTCAGTTCTCAATACTCAAAAATAAATTCATATACATTGCAACGTATTGAGAATGTAGGCCTAATCGTCTTCTTGATACATTTTTCTCTTATCTGTTACATACATACAGTACATACCATACAGTTTTGGGTTAAAAAATATGTTAAAATATGTTATAAGATTCTGACAGTTAGTAAGCTTGCATTATTACTTTTCTTGTTTCTTTCCGGCTTTTTATTTCTTCAGACATTTATAGATCGCGACGCAAAAAACATCTTATTTGCATGCTAACATTAAATTTACAACACTATGCAACCGAATAATAGCAAATATAGCCAAAACGTTATATCCATCACTATAAACATACTTGTAAATGTTGATAGTATAGGGATAGGCCAGTTATTTGCTGCTAGGTAAAAGTATACCACAAACCCCAAAAGGTCTACCCGGCCCGGCAGGTGTTCAAAACAACGATGCCTATCCTAGCTCTATCCCGTATCAGTTGGTGTAAACGCCTTTGGACAGCTGTATTCCTAATGTTATGCAGGGGGATTCGTACCGATAAGAAACAAACAAATTGTTATAAGGTAATAACATAGAGCAAATATGTTTTGAGTTTTAAATTGTAATAACTTATTGTCTATGCGCACAACTGAAATTAACCACAAAACAAAAATAAACCGAACCAGAACTTGAGGTCCCTTCGCTAAGACGAAAATAACCAGCATTAATTTCAATTTTCGCTGTTACGACTCACAATTACGATCAGTTCCGTTTGACTTGGTTACTGTATTTACATGGAAATTGAGTGTGTATGTTCGTACATACTCATTTCAAGACTTGGTTTTAAGAATTGTTACATGTAATCCAATTTAATTCAAACTTTATTTGTTAATATTATATATTATTATGTATGTATTTTGTAGTCTTTTTATAATTATCACTTCAACGGCAATAAATTTCAGAAATGGGGTCGTATTAAAATAAAAATACAGATTTTAGCATTTGGATTTCATAAGAATTTTGAGATTTTAATTTATTATTCATACACAGTAAAATATTTTGTGATTGCTAGTTTCGCTGTTACTCAAAACAATAAGTGTTATAAAAATTAGATATTCGATTAATTTCCTATATAACAATGGTATATGTTAAATTAAATAAAACTCAAAATTTACACTATATGGTACGCCATAGTTACACGATGCAACTTCGCTTTTGACTTGCCCTATTCTCACGATTAACTACCTGACAGATAAGTAATTTTAAACCATGTTAGTAACTTGCCTATCGGCGGGCCTAACCCCTATTTTTTCCAAAGGCTAAAACATTACACTAAAATCAATAGTACCGAACATTCATGTAATCGCTAACAAAATTTACGAAGCATGACGATTTTCGCCAAGAATATCTTGCAGCTAAATAAGAGACATGGCGCTTATAGGTGCACCGTATATTCGCTTACAGAAATCAATCTTGTTGCGTATTAATCATTTTAAATTTCGACATATAATTAAAGAAGTAATTAGGGACAAATCATTACTATATGTTTACCCCAGTTTGGGCAAACTTTATGACAATTGCTATCACACACACAAACGTCTGACGCTAAAATCCCTGCAAAAGCAATAAAATATTCTACCCCCACTATAATAGTAATTTTAGATGTATACCAAGAATAATAACACTACTACGATTTCATAACAAAAATAAAATTATTTAAAAAATAAAAAATATACCAAATTTAATTTATGCAATTTTATAAAGGCCTACATAGAAAACTATTGAATACCTATATAACCATAAAAAATAAAACGTACCACGAAACTACAAAATACTTTAAACGCATACCTGCAATAAACGATATTCACACAGTAAAAATAATCGAATACGATTTCCACTTTAAAGTTTAAACTAATTGTAAGAGCATACTAAGAAACTCCAAACAATAATAATAACCATTTTGGATTCCTCCACTTTGCATGACAACAATATGGGCTACTATAATTCGATCTACGAAACTTTTATATGAGACGTTAAGCAATATCCAATCAATGAATCAACGAAACAGAATAATACATCAGACTTTTTCACGACATGTTCTGTCTGCCATCGTTTTCATGAATGTGCAATTTCTAGGAAAGTCTACTTTAGAATTAAAATTAAAATTCCTTGCACGTTTTGTTTGTTGTATTATATAACATAATAGTGTTGATTTGCATGTACATTCTGTTATTTGTATGTGTAAGCAGTTTGTAATCATGTTGTTACCCTTGTATCCTTCACAAGTCGTAATGCTAGCAACATATAGTTATAGAAACAATCGTTAGCTTGGTGAAAGCCAGAGGGGACTCGTTACCTCAATTGGGGCTCGAACCCAGTTCAACCATTCACTATAAAACCAAATATCTTGTTTTGTAAGGCCGAAAACGTCAGCCAAGCAATTGGCAGACATGGGTTCGAGTTCTGGTTGGGTAGGTTATATCATGTGCACTACTGTGCCCTATATGTAGGAGGCCATCGTCGTATCGGGGATCCATAGAAGTTATAGTTTTCTTTGCTCTCTCTTAAAACTCAGCAACTCTTTCCTCACAAAAGAAATTGGCAAATTTCCGAATTTTGTTTTCATTTCAACGTCACGGTAAACTGCATTTTAAATACAGTGGCGTGGTTTTAAGTGACGTTTTTGGGGGGTGCAAGGGGAATTATTAACTTTTGGATCCCCGCTCCTCCCTAGGGCCGGTTAGAGTTAGTTCGAGCTTTTTGACTACCTACTATTTTATTAAATATTGTACCTTTAAATTTTCCGATGACCTTCCCCCCCCCATACATGGTAAGTGTTATTTCGATTTGTATTTATCATTAATTCGCATGCATTATATTAATTATTGATATTATTATCGATCTTTGTGTATACTTAAATTTCCAATGTTTAATTACCTCTCTGAATGCAGTACTCCACTCCTGTGCATAAACCCCCCTATGACTTCGTGTTGTCGTGGTGTTTATTACATGACGATGTTTTGTGTGACATATGTCGTGGTGTTTTTACAATATACCTAATTAAGACGGTAAGTGGATGATTCATGGATGATGCTGAAGTTGGTGATTGTTATTTTGTTAATTACTATTAAGGATCTATAATGGAACTAAGGTCTGGCTGGCATGTGAATGGTGTGCCATACAAAAGATTTGCTACTTTTACATTGTGTATCCTGAAAAAAAAACTACTAGGTTTTCATTAAAAAAAAGTGCAGAATAACCAACCTTAACTTCAGGGATTTCATCTCATACTTTAAAATCGTGGACGTGATAAAATTTTGATTGGAGAATTATAAGCTAGTGCATGTACAAACATCACAAAAGTGCATCTGTTTTGCAATATCAACAATTAATAGCAGCAGCAAATAAATATCAAGTTCCTTGAATATCTCTATGTCCGATTTTTTGCGTTTCAAGTATACACGAAAAAATTAAATTCTGACAACTTTCATATTACACATGACTAAACACATCAGATGAAAGTAAACCCGGTATATAGAGTTTCAGAGGTAGTAACTTGAATGTGAATAATAATAAATTACTCGTATTTTTTATTTGAATAACACTTTTTTTCACTCGATTTGGATGATCGGAAAAAACTCCGTATAGGTGGAATTGTTAGTATTTATACAATCCAGATATTCAGAATCTCGGGTTCGTACCCGATCGGATGGATTTTGAAATTTCTGATTGTATTAAATACTATTAAATAACACTGTTGATAATGAACTTTGGTTAACTAGACTCAAGGGTCATTAGACATTTCATTTTTTTAGATTTCGATTTAAATAACCAAAGTTTGTTCGTTTTAACTACACATAAGTTTCACAACGGAAAAATTGTTTTACGACTGATATAGCCTTACACTTGTTGTGTTGGCTGACAATTCTTCGGGGAAGGTCTACTTTAATTTGTTCTGGTAACCAACTGTGTGGGACTATGGCTGCCTGGGTATGCTGTACTGACATAGGTGCTCAGACCTATAATTAAAATTGTTGCTGGACGGTTTTCCGCCATCGACAATCCTGCCTATAGAGTTTGTCTAAAGCTTCCCTTAGACAAAACTTTAGAGATAATATAGCTAGAAATATTTCGAAAGAAGATTTTCCAAATGATCTAAATTTCACATTATTGTCTAAATACGTATTTGTATTCCGTTCAACAACATTATACTGCTGATTTTCTGGAGGACAAGATAATATATATGTGTTGCCTGAAAAATCTTTGAACTTGCAAATTCGCTTTTGTGTTCAGTTGATCAACCGTATAGATCTAAAAAAAAAAATTAAACACATTTGTCTTGTTTACTACTCATAAGTATAGACATCTGTCAAGAAGCATTTTGCATTGTGCACATCAGAAAGTATATCAGTTCCAGAAATGCTTTTTTTTTGTTACCTACTAAAACTAAGGTTTACCAGTTCTTTTTAATCAAATTGTGATTGAGAAGATGAATTTATTAATTTGTTGCCAAAGGCTGATATTGATATTTCAAAATGCTCAATTTCAGAATATTACTGCTGAATTATGTTTTGAATTGCTTCAAACACACACCCATGACTACTCATAAGGCATAATGGTAAAACGATCCTATAGCATAGCTATTGCTCTCAGATCTATATAGAACCTCCCTGACAATCCAGACAGAAATTAGTACATTCACATCACCATATCGATACTGTTTAAAAATACATCATCCATGCACACAGTTATAAAACGACATGGCGTGTTTAATATAGACCAGACGTGCTTCTGTTGTGTCCAGAGGGGCCCCACACACACACATGTCACACCTACCATTGAGCTAGGCGCTACATCGCCCTATCAAGCGTTGCCCACTGGCACTGCGCAGTACGCATGCGTCCTGCCTTCACTTGCACCATGACGACACACCTTCTTGCAATACAGACTAACCTCGGGTTTAGATTGTTTTATTCTATTCAAAATAAAGAAATTATATTTGTTAATAAAAAAATTAAACGAGTTAAATTGTTTCACTTTTTGACATCATAGTTTTGAATTTGGATCCAACAGTACCTTCATTGACAATGGTCAAATTTCACTCAAAATTTGAAAGTGAATTTTGAGGTTAGTGAACCCTACAGTTCCTTTTCGTGGTCGAACATTGCATTTTATTACGAAACAGACCCAATTTTATAACTGCAATAAAAATAAATGTCAGGTACCGTTAGGCTAGAAACCCTCTTGTTTATACTGTACAAAAAGTGCAAGGCCATTGCACTAGCGTACAATAGAAGAGTAGTACAATAGTAGACGTGTACGTCTTGCGTAAAACCTGGGGTATTTTAACAATTCCAACCTTGCAAGCGCATAGCTGACAAAGATCAGAATCGCAGCAAGTTGTGTATTTACAAAAAGAAATAAGTAAAATGTGTGGTAAAGCCAAGGAATCCTGTCCTCAAATCCAATGGGTATTTACAATGTTGCTCGGGAGAATGGAAAAATTACAACGAACTGTACTTTATAACATGCTTAAAGTCATCTTACATGAAGATGTGCAAATCACATGGCTATCTTCAGAGAAGAATGTCAACCATGCAAAGCATAGAAAATATTTTCGTAATATGACAATCCGATGTTTGCCTGTTTGAAAATTGTGGCTTTTTCATTATTCCATGTATTAGAAATTTAAGATTTAAGCTTTATGTTAAAGTAAAGTTTTTGTATAAAAGTTAAATAACAACTTCATATAAAACATGCCCGTTCATTCACGAAACTTTCAATTTAAGATTAGAGTTTAATGTTATAAAGTCCTATACTGTTATTAGTATGTTCTTTGTTTGATGACAATTAAGACCTAAAATTAAAATTACATCTATAAATAAATTCTTAGGTTTAGAATTGATGGGGTTCGAACTTCGAAGACAGACAAATATCGCACAGAATAGGAGATCAATATTATGGATTAATTAATCTACACCTAACCGTACTTCGCTAGCCGACAATAATTATTCACATAAAAACAGCAACACATACAAATATATTTAGCCATAATAAATGCACAACAGTAATACACAATTAATATTTTTTTAAATTGTATGTCAGTGTCTTAAATAGGAAATCTTATGGTGTGTTTGTTATGACACCTTAAAATTAAATACAATGTTTGAACTTATCGAAGTAATTTTAACCGAGCTATAGACTACATTGCGATTTATATTGTTGTGGAATGTGGAATGGCCTTACACTTGCCTTAATACTTACAATAATATTCTCTAAAGACAATCCTAGTCCTTACTGCAAGATGAGAAACATCAACAGTATTAGGGAGTTGTTTTTTCTCCGACGATACCTAGAGCTAATAACCTTTACTGATCAAACCGGAAGTTATAAACCTTCTTAAGAACTTTCTGATGTGCATATGTTATACCGGCAATAGGCTTAGTTTTTAATTTATATATACCATAAAACAAATAAGGTAACAATCGTGGCTAGGAAATGGAATAAAGTCCGTTGCGGGCGGAAGGGCGGTTGTGACGTTTCTACGGCTCAGTGGGCAGATGCATGTGGCTGCACGGTGTGGCCCATCCGGCGGAGCGTACGAGACATATTATACACTGGAAAAAATAAGTAACGTGTGAGTGTGACAGATTCGTGTAAAAGCCTGGCGAAAGACATAAGGAGTCAACATGCATCATTGAACATATTACATGATTTATCTTATTTATGCCAAATCCATTAATGCAATTAGTTGACCAAACCCAATATTATGCAAATATCCCAGTTGAGATACACTAATCTTAATGATAAAAACGAAAGTCGGGAAAAATTTTATGAGGGGAAATTTGGCCCTTCACTATAATACAGTCGGGGGGGGGGGGGGGGGGGGGGAAGGATGGTTCAAGAGCTATAGGGCCTACAATTCGAGCATTTGTATTTTGACTGAGGAAAACCTTGGAGGAAAACTTCAGTCAGGATTGAGGTGTTAGTCTCGAAGTGGCAGCCTCCCGAATAACAGTTTGGTTCTTTGCGTTCAACGCATCAGCTTACCTCCTAATATGTAATTACTTTCGTAATTACAATTAAACACAATTACATATCGATTTCAATGCAATTAGAATAATAAGCAAAATGGAGAAACAAAATCGATACCACTTTAGGGATGTACAACATATCAACATTACTTTGAAACATATTAGAGGTCCCTTGAGGCACCAACATACTGCTAGAAAAAAAACGTTGTATCCATTTTCTTCTTTGAAACATAGAATTCATAGAATAATCGCTCGATTTTCTTTAATTTTGTCAGAACTATTAATGGATCTTGTCCCAAATGTAAATCGGCCTGTCCTGCAATTCTCTATTCGCTGGCCGAAAACATTCTGTATAAATTATAATGTATAGCTTGAGAAATCCCCTTCTACACTATAGGCCCTAAACAAAGATTTTAGTCGTAAATGTGTTGTATGTCTATTTCAACAAGTGACATCTAGGCTGAACTTGGATCCTCTCTTCAAAAGATCGTTCTCTTGTTTAGGTCAGGCTATAGACAAGACGTATTTTCTTGCAGCTGGGAGTATATTAATCATCAAGTTTATGAACATGTGCACTTTGGTATAGCTAACTTTCTGAACGCAAAAAAATTAATACCAATCCGATTGCAGCCATTTTATTGGATACAAATTAATGGGGTTTAATTTAGTAATATGTATAAAACTAAGTTATTTCAATTAGGCATAAATCAACGTGATAAAAAACTGCCATACTAGCTTGTTTAAATTCAAAATGAGTCGGTGTGTTTAACAAGAAAGTAAATTTTAGCCAACGACTGCACTTGGTTACCTTCGTAAGGGTGAAGAGGCCAAAAGGGGTGCTTGTGTGTTTTTCTCCCCCTTGAAGGAGGGTAACAATCAAGTCCATAGCCAGTTCTTCAGAACGTAGTGCTTCAGATAACACGCCGGGATTTTGAGGTTGCAGTCAACGTGGAGAAATTATCTAACATTCAATTTTTTTAAAGTTGGAAAATACTGATTTATATTGCTTTGGCTTAGTCATGAACAAAATATAGGTACTCAGTAACAAATGCACTGACTTTAATACGCACATATTTGCACACACACATATTTGCATATAAAAACCTGCATTACATATTTAAATACAACAATAAGTTACATTTAATATAGATTCCGAGAATTCCACATTAACTGTTGTAATCGGCCAATAATAAATGAATTAATAAATAAATACAAGTAATTTCACACAAATATCGCATAGTATAGAAATGAGATGGTCTACATAGGTGGAATGGTAACTATATGGCCTGACCATTTAGCAGAAGGTTCATGTCGTGTAAAACACAAACGAGAAAACACGAGTTCCTATTTTCAAGGCCAGGGAGGAATAACACATTCTTCAGCAGCGAGAGAAGTTTTTAGACTGCACATAAAAATCACCATCCTAACGAAAACCTCATATGTCAAAGTCATTCTCAGGGTCGTGCCGAAATCACATTCTGGGTTACCTTATTCTACATCTATATTAAAACACTCGCAGAAAACACGAGCGATCACACTAAGAGGCTTGGGTGCGGACGTTCACCAACTAGGGTGCAATACTTTTCTACTTTTCGATTTTCAAATTACACACGGGAAAATCAACAAATTTTGGTTCGGACATAAAAAAGTTTAGAAACATTTACATTTTTGGTCAATATTTCCATATTGAGTGTGAGCAAACGGGGCCAAAATAAGAAAAAAATCAAAATGTTTAAGGAGGCATGCGTTAAATTTTTGATTTTGAACAAAAAAATTATCTTGATCGAAGGAAGAATGTAGACCTATAATTCAGAAATTAAAAACACACCATTTTCTCTTGATTGGCGGCATTCGCGTGCTATTTGTGTTAAGATTTAAGACTGCGGGTTTGAATCGAGAGCCTGAGGATTATGAGAAAATAATATATATCTTTCCTCATTTTGTTGCTGGAATAGGAAAGGAAATGAGTCACGCAATGCTAATGCTGGTTGCGGTGGAATGCGAGTTATGGCTGACTTCTCGGGTTTGCCACCTACATAAGATAACCTTCATAAGATAAAATTATTACGCCAATCATTGTAATGTATATAAATATGTTTGTAGTTTATTTATATATTCAAATATTTCGATGCATTTTTATGTAAATTTAAGTTGAAAGGCGTCAAATCTAGGCTGTTCATTCCAGGAAAATTATTCATTATGTCGGATTGTAGTTTGCCAAGAAGAGTTCGAGTCAGCGGAATTATTTTTATTGAATTAATTTCGTAAATCGTGTATTATCACTATAAAAATAGAAATATATAACATTATCTTAAATCTGGTGCTGGCAATATATAGCATCTATTGCTACATGAAGCAATGATCTTTGGCTTCAGTTTCGTTGTTGTTTTAATTTGTCTTCAAAATTACCAATTTTTAATGTCACAAATAATTGTGATTTTGTGAATTGTGTAATTGTGTTTAATATTAGGATATAATGCGCAATATGGACAAATTGTCAGAAATTTGATATATATTTTTGCATTTTGCATTACGACATATCTATGATTTCAATGAATCAATAGGCAATCAGTGATCTTTTATCGTAGATACACAATGATACGAAAAACAAAATTTTCCAATTCCTTAAAAATGTTTATAATTTAAAATTTCAAGGAATTGTTAATTCATTAATCCAAATCGTAAAACACGATTATTAAATATAGTTTTAAAAGGAGATATTGTTATTAGGGTCCATTTAACTGATGCGTGCGTGTGCTTATAAGAACATAGAGCGATATAGTATAATTATTTTGAATTGAATTGAATTAAATTACAGTTTTAAAATATATTATTTATAATGTATTTAATTGAACAATAAGCCGGTTGGAACCGAACAGAAAGCCTTGTTTAATGTTTATTAAGTAAAACTCTCTTATCCCAGCAAGTTAATTCCTCGCCAAGGTATTCCATTATTTATATCGTCGTCGTTCACTAGATTATTTAGGTCTTGTGCCATGTGGAAATAGTTACAGACTACTTTGCAGAAACCAGTTTGTGCACGATCCACTTCCTTGACGCGTAGCATTACATACTTGCTACGTATCATACTTACTTGCGGATGCAAATCTCCAGAGAAACAGGACATTTTAACAAATCTGTTAAATAACCATATGTAGTACTTCTTTTGTTTGACTTTATTTAAGTAATTATTTTTTGTTTAATTTTCATTTTAAATATGCTGGTTTTAGAGGGAAAACAATATTTTCTTGACAATGTATGTGGTTTAAAAAAGGGGGTCTTATTCAAAGATAATAAGCTCTAACAATTCGTGGATATTTTCAATAAATAGTTTATCTAAAAATGTGTAGCTGCAAATGTAAATTAATAAATGTGCTAATTTAGCATTTTAACAGTTTTATGCGATTTTAATGCGCTTTACTGTATGTTTGTGCTTACAGAGCATATAAACACGAACAACAAACAACAGTATAAAGACTATAGGCCTAACGAACAAATGTGTGGAGATTGTGTGACAAATGTTGAGAAGATGCCAACATTCCCCTCTCTTCTTTAAACAACGGGTGAAGTTTTTCACAGCCCATCTGACGAACCCAAACGAAGGTGTCTCATAGCAGACATGTCTGGCGAATGTGAGAATGTGTCGGATACAGACCTTGACTATAGCTAGGTTGTGAACGTTCAAGTTTATCAATCAATTTAAACAATAGTGGGTTATCATGAATACACACGCTAATTTCCAATGGTATACAGGCCTACGATCTTCCTATCCGTTTTCCTTCCTCTCCAAAAATTGGAAATGATTATCAAATAATTGTAGCTACATTTTAAATTAATGTTTTTAAAATTTGCATGAGAAAACAGCAAAGGCACTTTCCTGTTCCAAAAGAAAACTTATAAATTACATCAAAATTTATGTTTTCAACGGTTTTCGATGGATATGCTTTGGTTATTTTCAATACAATTACGCAACGAGCATTTTTTTATATATCATATGCAAATTAAACTATATTATGACCGCTTGTTAAACGATTGTTTTTTTTATTTACCTTTTGAATATGATGATGAACTAAGAGGAGGCCATTACGTTTCTAGGGTATGTACCGATTTTTGTTAGATAAACGCAAAAATGTGTTACAAAGTAGTGCTTTATCCAAACAAATTTTGGATTGATATAATATATTAAAATCGCCTTATATAGTGGACACCACCACACAAAGCCCCCCGCCATTGCAACCGGTTACGAGCCGACCGTGCACTATACTGCATGCCGGACCGAAGGTATGGCTAAATGCCAATAACAACAATACACTGCATACTGACATTTTTCATTAACTAACTGATACTGCAATGCAAGAATGACCTCAATAGTGAAAACTTAAGTCAACGAACTTTTCTATTAACTGTTTACAAAACATTTACAATGTATTGCAAAATTTATCTTAATTTAACGCCATGGATTTATGCAATTTATGCCAAGATTATTAGTTGATTTGATTTATGTTTCGCTATAATCGATTAAAACATTTGCGAGTAACATTAAAATATGTGTAATATAAAATTATAGGATGCGCTTCTTGAATCCATTTAAATTACCTTAGGTAATTAAGAACAGTTAGAATGCATAAATAATTTTAAAAAAGTTCTGCAGATAAACAGGTTTAAAAAATTCTTGTTTCGGTCATCCTATAATTAAAATTGCATCGCATAAATCATTGTTTCAATGTTGCTTCAAAAATAAAATTATCGTGAGATATACAGCCAAGCCTGTGTAGCGGATATTTTCTTAAATCATAACATAATCTTTACAATGTAAGATAAGCTTGTTGACCTGTAAAGTAACAAAAAGTAAAAAATAGATTACCATGGATCACATAATCTAAAATTACAACATTTCATTCGCAATTTGAGTGGGGCCCTATATTCATCTATTTTATACGTGTTTTTTTTTGCGTTTTATCATCTTGACAATAATTTGTGTCTTTCGCTTGGTGAAAATAATATAACGACACTTCGACATCTTAAATCGTTGTTTTTTATCCAACGCGAACGAACGAAATGAAAAATAAACTGTAAATTCTATGAATGGAATCTGTTGTAATAAAATAACAAATAATTTTGCTAGAAAGTAATTGATAATTTCTTTGGATCCATTATGTTTTAGTTGCTTTACAAAATAGTTTTAACAAAAGTTACCATATTTGTTAAAATGGCGCCTACTGTAAGACCATTGGCCACCAACAGTCGGTATCAATAATTGTTATACCTTGCAAGTTCCATGGCGCGACACATGCACAGAATCGCTAAGCTAGTTCTCTCGCGCCAATCATTCCAATCGTTAGCTGCGTCATTCATCACGCAATTCTAAAACAAAACAAAGAAGAAATGCTTTTAAAATACTCAGTACTACACTCGTACCGACCGTTTCCAGCTTGGACGCAGTATGACTTTAACCATTAAAAGCGTGGTGATATTTATGTGTTAATGCGTAATTGGATGAACGATAAAGGAAATTTTGACAGCCTGAAAAACGTTTGATATTATCTGTGATTTATTCAATTTGTTTAAAATATTAAAAAGTTCCTGTTATAATGGCAGTTATTATCGATTTTTTTTTTTTACAAACTGATAATCTTATATATTTATTGCATTTTGTTTGAAATCGTATAAAAATAAACACACATTGGAGTTTTGCAATGAACAAAAAATGTATATTTTTTCGCCCTCTAACAAAAAAACTAACACTTCTTCGCGCAAAATTTCATTGCCTCCTTCAAAGCCCCCAGCGGATCAGACAAAATAAACGTGAAAATCTTATCTTATTTATTTACAATGAACCGTACTTATAAAACATGCAAGTTTGACTTTTAAAATTCATTTTCTAATACAAGACCAAAAACGGTTCTTAAAAATGTATTGTAGGTTAACAAATTTTTTAGATCTTTTCTAAGAGTTAAGAGTTTGAGTTTTACCGTTTGAACTTTAACCCAATTAAACACTTTATTTCACCCCTATCCTTTTCCACGTTTCCTATGCTGATGTGTGTTAAGTGCCTGTCTAGCCTTCTCTCGCCCTGTCTCGAAGACTCGGTCGAACTATACCATCAGTCGCCAGCTGTTTGTCCCAACACTGACGGAAGCCGGTTCTTACAACACATGCTGTTTTCATTGGGAATATCTTGTAATTAGTGTATATTTACGACCGCCCTGCTGATTATGGCTGCTGCCCGCGGTCTCGACTATATACTCGCTCAAGGGTGAGAGAAGATCGCTTTTAAGATCAGCGGATTAGTGAGAAGTCTTTTTATTACACAAACAATAATAAAACATAAAACTATTATAGCATGTATGTCCTGACTAAATTTATGTCTGTCTTTATTTTATGTCACACTGTCGAGGAGTGGCACTTAAAACATGAAAATGCGAAATATAAGTATTAAAAAATTAAGTCAATTTTGGATTCTCAAAATTCAAAATTTCCTGGGATCTGGTTTAGGAAGGTTATACAGAAAGCATTGGCTCGTTGGTAAGGCAGGTGGGTTTCGTGAGTGTCATCATCTAACTTACAGCCACCTAGATAATATAAATCAAGGACAGGATGGAAACCTTGACACTGTAGCACCTTTTGCCTGCTGATTATTTTTGCTCACTTTCCATGTTGCTTAATTATTCCAAGATTGAATCAAGAGTTTAGCCTAAAACATTAAAAAATTAGAAATAACTTCATAACGTATTTTAATTATAGTTTAACTTGTTTTATTAAGTTTAACTACAATCATGAATCATGATAGCAATTATTTTTACCCCGAAATTACAGCCTTTGCTTGGACTAATGAGCTAGGTTGGTAAGAAGTATTGAATGAGACAGGCAGCAATTTTTATCAGTGATTTTTATCAAAACAATTCTGAAGGTGCTATATTCCAACAAGTACTGATTGAATGATTTGTATTGCTTATCTATTATTATTGGTCCAGTTGTGACCTGGTTTTGATCAAATTATCAATATATTTTGCTCTTATAAACTATATTGCTGGACTGGATGCGTTGGATGATGAAAGAATCTAATTAAAACACAAGATAATGACGATCAAATTATTAAGTGTAGTCTCAAATGCGACTATCACAGCACAGTATTAACTAATTGGATACTAATCAGATGCGACCTTTTATCAACTGTGATAACATTCACATAAATAATTAATACATACAATAAAAACTTAATTACAATACTAATGATGTTGACAGCAATGATGCTGGCATAAATGATGGGCCGAAGTCTCATCTTATACCGCGATATTCGATAACTAAGCAGGTGGTATCATTTCACTGTTTTCGCTGCAGGCATAATATCAAATCAACGTCATTAAAACCGTTTGGATTGTAGCACACACGATATCAATTACTTTTTAAGCGATAGGCCTACCATACAACCAAAAGCTATTGTTGAAATGTTACTCGTACTTAGTAATTTATGTGCAGAAAACTAGTTTGAACCCTTACATATTATATAGGTGGTCCTTTGGAATAAATGAACATGCTAAAAATGAAAACAGTTACTCAAAATGATTGCGTGCATTGAAAACCAGTTTTTTTTGCAATACCTTATGGCTTTAAGATAATGTATTTGCGTAACCAAGAGTATGCTAAGTACATAATTTATATACAAAACCAAATGATTAAAAAGTTTAAATAGGCCCTATGCTTGAAATGATTACATGTTAAAATGATTAGGTATGGTAGCGATGTTGGTTCCACCATCATAAGTGTCAGCTAAAATCCAAAATTTACACCTTACATTTTCTTTACCTTCTTTTAACTAATCACTCGATCTCTATAAAATAACAGCTCACTAATAATTTGCTCCTATTGTACCTATTAGACAACCAGGTTTAGATTTAACCTCGTACTTGGATGCACATCTTCTAACCGCTTCTTTTGTCTCGATAATATTACTATTATAAATGAAGAATCCTTCGACAGCTTAGATCAGGAAGTGGCCAATCAGATCAGGTGATTATGAATTACTCTGAAGTGGTTAAACCTGCTAAGCTTCTAAGAATAATTCGGTAATTCATCAGCTTCAGGCTTGGTGTTTCGTTACTCATATCTAGGCCTACCAACCAGGTATATCGTAAAGATTTGCGTCACCACAGTATAACCGCTGTATCTGACTATGCCTAATATGGAAACGCTTGCCAAATAGCCTAATTGTGGATTGGACTCCCTTCAGTATTTTTCCACAAGAGTACTTTAATTTTTAATTTTTTTTCATCATAATTCATCATCATCGTCAAATTGAAACTGATCATCCCTTCGTAGATCAAAGATCGAATTCTAATCCTTGCAAAAGCAAAGTAGATCTAGATTCCTTACTATTAATTTTGTGTATCAATACAAAAATGTTGCTTTCTTAAATCTCTAAATGAAAATAACACTTTACAAATCTTAAGCCATCGTTGATTAAGGCAAAAACGCCGTGTTCTGTTATTTGCATAGCGTAATCAATTACAAAGGCTTATGAGAGCTGGTACACGTTTCCCTTCGTTTTCTGAGCTTGGCTTTGATTTATTTGTTTTACTCTTAAGATTAGCTTACGTTAATGGAATTTACATAAATCTTAAGAAGAGAAACGAGTTAACAGATATCTCTTCTATACAATGGAAGCCATTCTCTGTGTTATGAAAAATAAGGTGTTAGCTTGTAAAATTATTCAACTAATTAAATATTAAAATCTTCAAAGGGCCAGTGGGCATTGTCAAGATATAGACAGTTATTGTTACCCCAAATTTATAGTGTATAAATTAATGCCTAGTCCAAAATCTAGATATATATCTGTAGATTATGTAGATTATATATAGGACCTACGTGTTTATATATTTTTGTAAGATTCAATTTTATAATCCTTGTTTGCATAATTTATTTAGTCTTTGATTAAGAACTGTAAACATAGACGATGGGATACTTCTAAACTTGTTACTGGCAGATGTTATATCATAAGTATGATCTTGAATTGGCCAATAATACCGTGTAAATTATGTGAATGACAATGGTGGTTTTCAATCTAAACATGCCCTAGTTGTGTATTTCGCTGGGATGGAGCAGCGATTTGAGCGATGAGCATTGTTGGGTGGGGAAGGGGGTGGGGGTGGGTGGTGGATTTGCCGAACAAAGCGACTTCTCGATACCTCTCACTGTTTTCACATGCACCGATAGAGGATATCCCCCTATATAACAATCCTTGGACATTCCAAAAATATGGTGGCCATATACATTCAAAGATTAAAAACGGTGCCAATTGTCAATATTTTTCATCGTCGAAAGGACTATGTATTCTATATGAAAGAGAAGTATTTAAATTCATGCTTTCTTAATTGGTTTGTAATCAGTTATGTTGAGATGACTTAGGGACATATTTGATATTGAAAATGTTCTCTTAAAGTAATGTAGTCTTGTCTTAATTGTAAAATACGTTCAATTCAGTATTCATACACCCATTTATAGTGAAAATTTAGATATGTAATTAAGAACATATTTTGAAGGATTCTCTAGGCTAGGTTACCCAAATACATGTGTTTTCTTTACGTAATGAGATATCATTCAATTGGTATACCAACAATCGTTATGATAATCGTATAATATGGTTCCAGTTTTTGTATTGTAACAAATGTAATCCCACCTTATCCTCTGAGCGCTGTGGCCTGTGCCATGATATTTCGAGGCGAGTAGCCTTGGCGGCCGTACGTCATTACTACAGAGCTGTCACCCCCTCCCCTACGCCCCCCAACCCAGCTTGCATGGCGGGATGAGGGGTATTTCGGAGAAAATCGCTCAAATTATTAGGAACAGAATTAAAGAGAAACTCCTCATTCAAATAACATTGAGCGAACTTGATGACTGTAGAGAGAGTATATTTTACAGTTTATTATTTTAGTTATATTTTATATTTATTCTTATGTAATGGTTTAAATTCATTAGGAATTATACACAAAAATTAACACAGTAAAATATTCACCATATAATTGACTTGATTGTATAAATTAGTCGATGAGTATGTTAGACCTGGTTGATAATAGTAAATAATCTATGAGCAAGCTTATATTCACGACCTCATTAATTTTATATTTCAAGTTTTGAGAGAACTGATATTTGCTAAGTGAGTAGTACTTCCCAAGCAACTATATGTATATAGAGAGAAGCAGCACTTTGCTAGCACGTGGGACTCTTTTAGGAAGGTGTTCGGTAGATCCTAGCAAACGGCAATCCTGACTTGATATGCTTTCCTCTGTCGTAGGAGAATGAATGCCAGGTTTCAGTCCTACTGACATTCATTGGACATTCCTTGCCAGCACTATCCAAATCTGCAAGTCCTTATCACCTTGTTGGTGCTACATATTGTCCTGCACAATTGTGTGCGTGTGCGTGAGTCTGCCGACGCCTCTTCAGCTGTAGGTTGTCTGCCAAAGGTTCAGACGCATGGAGGGGGCATGTCGTCATAGGGCTAATTGTTGACCTACAAAAAGCGACCGGCAGAGAATTTATGACGCAAGGCAAAGTAAGACATATATTTAAACGGAACCCCGTGGTCTCGCTTCTCCCCTGTCCCCATAGCCACTAACCTTGGAATCGTAAAATCTCACAGAATGTATATAGACCTTGTAAGAGCAAACTTTTTGTCTTCATATTTTTTTCTCCAATATATAGAAGAAGCGTTTGTTACTTCCAGAAATGTATTGTTGCATTTTACCCAAAAGGTCTCATTCAAATTGACCATGAGTGACGTTTTTTGCTTGTACTCCACTGCTGAATATTTTGAGTAGGACTTGGTTGGTGATGCCCATGACTCGACTTGGTTTCCTGCGATATATCACGCACAAGTTTGGGTGGCAATGGCAAGTGTTAACATGCATGTATAGACGACAGTAATCCATAAATTCAACCGATGTTGTGGATGTTTTAAGTTTATTTTGACACATTTAACTTAACACATTTAATTTGATTGGAGATAGCAGCTAGGCCACGCGTTTGTCTTTAGATTATTGTCACATCCAGTTGACATCTGTCCCATGGTTGGTCGTATCGCATTATCACCTTACAATGCTTCAAGTTCAAGGTTTTATTACCAATGTTTAAAAGAAAATCGGAATTTTCCTTGTACACCATAAATTAAGGGGTCGACAGTTATATCTACTATGTCCAGCCCTTGATTTACTTCTGGGCGAGGGTGTATAAGCTATAAACTGTATTGCATAACGCACAGCTTCAAAAAACAACCTGGGCAAACGTTTACGAATTTATAAACCTCTTTCTGTGAACAATCTTCTTGAATGAATTGTTAACGCACTTTAAAACCTGCTGGTTCTAAAATCTGATGGAATCAACCTCCTGTAGCATCTTTCTAGTTCAAATCATAGCTTTAATAACGTGTTTAATAATTTCGTGTTTTATAAATTATTTTTACGTTTGGTGGGGGTGCCGGGTAGACGATACCTATATATGATTTAGGGAGGAAATCTATTATATAGGGTTTTGGTGGAGGTGCCGGGTAGCCAGAGACCAATTTAATTTAATTTAATTTTTTTTATTTTTTGCAGACAAAATACCTGTGTTTTTTTTTTAGTGTGTCCACCACTTGAGTATGACTCATTATCGTGGTATATTTAAGAGGCCGCTTCGCGAAGGCTTTTTCTAGTCGCGTTGATGGATGAGCTTTTTAGAAGTTTTTTAGTATGCGTGGGATCTCTTTACTTTTTCAAGTCCCATTGCAAAATAATTTTTATTTTAAAAAAGAATGAAGTTGGAGGAGCGAAGCGAAGACTTCGATTTCACTGACCCCTCAAAAAATTTAGCTCCAATGTTGTTGTTTTTTTTGTTTTTTTTTCTGTAAGTCTGTTCGCACGCTACCGGGGAAACGAAATGTGCGATCTTGATGAAAATTGGAAAGGACCTTCGAAATCTCTGAACTTAGACCTGCCACGTTTTTGGGTAAGAAATATTTCTCATGAATATCGTACTTTTACGATTTTTTGCGATTTTTAGTGCGATATTTTCGTGACATTTGGGCCGATTCTGACCAAACGGGTGGGGCTAGAACGTTCATATTTCACATGGAGATTAAGGTAATGGTGATGTATTGCTTTTTGAAAGAAAGTGTTGGAAATTTTTTTCCAGAAACCATATAAATAAAGGTTTTAAATTAAGTTTTTTGAGGTATTTAATAACAATTAACAAGTAACAATAGAAACTTGACAACAATCACCTGCAATGCGTTCAAAAAGCACTTACAAAATTAAAGATATCCCACGCAAACTAAAAACTCATTAAAAAAGCCTTCCATCAACGCGACTAAAAAAAAGCGTTTGCGAAGCTTCCTAGTATTAAATGCTATGGTAATTAATACCAATTAATAGAATGTAAAATATCTGGATGCCCGAAGATTTGCTTTTTGAACGCATTGTAGGTAAATGTTGTCAAGTTTCTATAGTTACTTGTTAATTAATACACACCTCAAAAATTTAAATTGAAACCTTTATTTCTATGAATTCTGACTAACTTTTTTCAACTTTATCACACATCACAATTACCTTAATGTCCATATGAAATATGAACGTTGTAGCCCCACCCGTTTAGTCAGAATTGGCCCAAAAATCACGAAAATATCGCATTAAAAATCGGAAAAAAATTGTAAAAGTACGATATTCATGAGAAATATTTCTTCGTCAAGTTTCTATAGTTACTTGTTAATTATTACACACCTCCAAAATACATATAAAAACCTTTATTTCTATGGATTCTGGCTAACTTTTTCAACTTTATCACACATCACAATTACCTTTAAAGTCCTTATGAAATATGAACGTTGTAGCCCCACCCGTTTAGTCAGAATTGGCCCAAATATCACGAAAATATCTCACTTAAAAATCGGAAAAAAATTGTAAAAGTACGATATTCATGAGACATATTTCTTCGTCAAGTTTCTATAGTTACTTGTTAATTATTACACACCTCCAAAATACATATAAAAACCTTAATTTCTATGGATTCTGGCTAACTTTTTCAACTTTATCACACATCACAATTACCTTAATGTCCATATGAAATATGAACGTTGTAGCCCCACCCGTTTAGTCAGAATTGGCCCAAATATCACGAAAATATCGCATTAAAAATCGGAAAAAATTGTAAAAGTACGATATTCATGAGAAATATTTCTTCGTCAAGTTTCTATAGTTACTTGTTAATTATTACACACCTCCAAAATACATATAAAAACCTTAATTTCTATGGATTCTGGCTAACTTTTTCAACTTTTTCTTTCAAAAGGTAATACATCACAATTACCTTAATGTCCATATGAAATATGAACGTTGTAGCCCCACCCGTTTAGTCAGAATTGGCCCAAATATCACGAAAATATCGCATTAAAAATCGAAAAAAATTGTAAAAGAACGATATTCATGAGAAATATTTCTTCGATTATACACAAAAACGTGGCAGGTCTAAGTTCAGAGATTTTGAAGCTCCCCTCCAATTATCATAGTGATCGCATATGCCGTTTGCCCGGTATACCCGAACAAACAGGGAAAAAAAACACCCGAACTAATTTTTTGGGTGGTCAGTGAAATTGAAGTCTTCGCTTCGCTCATCCAAACAAAAATGGAAGAACGAACGACCGTTTTGCGAAATGATTTGTTACATTTTTTGTTGCGTCATATCTCTATTAAAAACGCCGTTTAAAGGGCTTGGTATAAGCCTCGGTATTAGCTCTAATTTTCTTGATGACTGCTTATATATTGTCCAAATTTAGTCTTTTTTACAGAGCGAAATAAATGTACAACTCCAACAATGTATGTTTTCACATATATTGGCTTGAGAGACACCTCATTGTGGCATTTTATTTATACTCACTTGATATCGGCATGTACCTGAAAGTGGGACTTAATGCAAATGCAAGTATTTTAACTAATAAACTGTATTTCCCTGTCGCTGTATTCTTAGCCTTATCAGTCTTGCAGATTCAATCGTTATATGTACCAAGCTATTATGTTGATAATGAAAGATTTACTTTGTTATATTTTAAGAATAAAGGTAAAAAAAACAAACATTATTCGTAAGAAAACGTATATATTATGACTCACTATATACTTCAACAATTTCATTCAAAAGTTCTTATAAGTAATCATTAGTGAGTGTTTGAAACTAAGTTATTATAATGCGTCTGCTACAAATCTATAACACAAAATTATGCAGGTGACAATTTCCTCTGCTTGTCGTGTTGGCAGTGCTATAATTATAGCACTTTCCAGCGTTTTAAGTGTAGTGTTAAATACTTTGATTCGGGTACTTGTTATTACTATATAAAGTATGCTGTAGCTATAACTTAGTTTATTAAATTAGAATGGTCGTTCCTTGATTTCAAAGGTAATATTCGGCTCTTTGATCATCACCTTTCATCAGCAAACGAACACAAAGTCGCCTTGTTTTCCAACAAATGAGTGTGGTGTACTATCGACCATGTGGTAGCCTAAACAGCTAGGTAGGAAGGGCGGGGTGTTTAACTTCTCCTAGCTCCCATTCGCCGTGGTCCGGAGTCTATGAAATAATGCCACAAATCACGCATAGCTTCCACGAAGGGAGTTACAATCACAAACAAAACTGTGCTGCAGTAGTAAAACGTGTCGAACATAGCCCAGAAAAGCGTGTTTTTACTTCTCATGATCTTATCATTGTTCGGGTGACTCGTACTTCATGCACCCCCCACGAAAAACTAGATAGGCCTACACGTTGTTACTTTCAATGGGCGTTGACTTTTTCGATGACATCATAATTAACTTAGTTCAGTACACTGGTTTTGTTTTGGGAAAGTAGTGAGCACTTCGGTTAGTTGTTCAATTTGCTCGAGCTGTCAGTTGAACGGGTTAAACAGAGTTAAGTACCAATTTGTTCTTCCATACGTTGGCACTCGCGAAAAAGATATTCTTAGGATTCACTTTATCCTAGATAAAATATACTCAAGTTAGCTTATATCACAACAAAGCTGGGTTTTGTTATTTACACTCGCATTCGCACGCCATTTTCAACTGTTTAAAATACAACTCAGCTGCGCCCTATATTTTCACTTTCTCGGGATTCTTGTGTTTCCGCAGATTCTTGCTATAGAACTCTCACCTCTTTTACCCTAGTTTATGTTAACTTTTTATCCCTCTGACAACGATAAAATGATAAATAGATTTAATTAGTAGTATTAAGTTAAACATAATATTTGATCACATTTCTTTACGCATGTAAAATGCAGTTCACAATCCGCTCGCATACATGGTTGTGTGTCTGTAGGTATAAATTCCAAACTTTAATCGGTTGATCAGCCCATCGAAATCTAGGATTCATCTTGGTATGGGGATTACTACATAACGGCGATGTATAAAACGAGTAGAGAGAAAACCAATTTATTGGCTACTGACAAATCATTGTTGGGTGACAACTTTGATCCAACCTACTAAAATAAACAAAACATCTACAAATTTACAAACGTAAATAATAACGGTTGTTATACAAATGGTTAATTGTTAATGGATGAAAGATTAGTTTATAGTCCACCAAAAAATCTAATATTGTAATTTAATTTAAAAATTGTAAGCTCGTGCACTTATTACTTACATGTTCAAATCCATAGGAGTCAAAGACACTATACGATTTCTAGTTGATTAAACCTCAACATTTATTATGTCTTGTATGTTATAAATATGTACAGTTTTGAAAACAAAATGAAGCCACTCTGTTTCTACCTATCTGTTTATCAAGTTGAAGAGGTGTTATAAATTCTTAAACCCGTATTTTTAAATATATTTTGGAAGTTTATATATGATATAAAAACTTTGCACAGGACTAGAGAATAATTATTTAAACATAATAGTAACCCAAATTAAATAACTTAAATAATAAGTTTATAATCCATATTTTGGTAAACATTTGTATGATTAATCATAAGTTCCTATTATGCTTATAAATAAGTCACACTGAGTGAAAAGCAGAAATTTTATTCTAATAATTTTTCTAAATCAAAGTCTTGTCGCCGAGCCAACAAAGTTTTGCGAAAACTTAGACTTCCCTTGTCGTAAGATTTGATTTTTTGCCTGCTGTGGTGAGAGGGCGATGAAAACTAAATTACACTGAATTAGAAACACGATTATAGAGAATATAAATTCAATACTCAAAATGTGTTAAGGTTAGGTCACTTACACAAACAATTTGTATAGTCACAGTGAAAATGTATCTGTGAGAAAGATTTATTTAATTTGATTCTCAAAAACGTATTTTACGAAATCATGCTTCGAGCTGATTTGTCACAAAACGTCCCCTCTTATTTTTTTTCCAGTGTTGAAAACATGTTAACAAATAAACCCTTCAACACCAATTTGTTGTATTATTAACCAGAATCATAAACTGCACAACAATTTTTTTTCTTTATGTGATGTTGTCTTTTTCTTATTTTCAAATTCGGATGTATTGTACGCAATATGAAAGGCGTCGTTATCAAAATTAAACACCACCTTCAAACCAAAACAAATAGTATAGGGGAACATCTATGGATGATATTTTTAATTACAATCATATTACTCAGATCAACAGTAGAATTTTGTTCTCACACATTATTCAATATTCACCGCTTGTTTGCATATACCTAATTTTAGCGACAGACACACAAATTTGATTATTAATTGCTTTAATTTTCATATCCCGTAAGATATTCTAATATTTAGACTATAATGTGTATTATTAGGAATTCAGCATATCATTAAATGGTGTTTGTTGCTTTAAGTAGTGATATTAATGCAGTAATGCAATTCAAGAAGATGAGTGGTGATGGACTGATGGTAAGGATAAAGGACAATTACGAATATACATTTCTTATCAGGAAAGGAAACGAACCGACAGCCTTTGGTAACATTCGCCTAAGACCTAAACTCCATGAACGTAACCACTATACGTTTATAAATAAATCATTAGGTGCCATTGTGTCCCGTGTTTTCTTGTGCACAAAGATTTCGTGTGTGTAGGAAATATTTCGGTAATTATAGTGTAGGTGTGGGATATAATGGTCCCTCACAATCAAATTCTACTTGAATATTATCAAACATAGGCGTGATAACTTAACTTTTGGCTTTGACACTAACCACGTGGGAATTGTTATAAAACCTGAAACTGGTTTGCAACATTTAAAAGCAATTCCACATAATGTTGTTGTACCTCCACCTTGCAAGTGGATGCAATAGAAGTGCAGTAAGAGCAGCGCCTGGCTAGGCCTCATGTCCGTGTGCGGTCCTTATGAATATGCATGAGAAATACAGGCCGAAATAATGGATGTTAGTTTTAAAACAATGAGCGCGAGGTGAACCCTGCAGCAGTGAGAGTGGGGGGTGGGGGGGAGAGGGGGGGTGGGAGGGGAGGGGCAGATGGAATCAGAATTAACGCAATTAATCAAAGTTGTCATAATTTCACGCGCCGTGGGTATGTTGAATGCAAGAGGGCCTTGTCTAGCGAAGACCTACGTGTATAGGCCTACGCTTGTGAACAAGACTTGGTACAACTAACTTGAGTCGCCATTGGAACTAACAAAAGTATCGAGCATGGCGATAAAATGTAGTTTTAATGAATATACTCACTGGAAGATCCACAACATTGATAAAGTTTTCGAATCAATGACAAAAAAAACACAACGTTTGTTTCAAACCAAAGTAGGCTACTTTACCATAGTCACATTTATATTTAGAGCGTATTTAAATATTTAAATATTTCGCCTTATGAATAAAATTAAGTAATATTTATAAGTTCACGTTTTATTTTTTGGTGTATTCACAAATAATACCTCACATGTATTCAAAACGTTAATTTTATGTATGTAGATCGATGTTTGGATAAGTAAGTTCACATGTACGTCATGTTTGTTATTGCAACCAGTAGCCATATTTTCTCTGTTGTACTTTCTTCCAGTGTGTGCTATAGGAACCAATGCGTTTGTGTGGTAGTGTCCCCATAAAATAAAATCTCTTCAAAAACTGAGTCACAATTCCAATGCCAGGCCACTATGTGATAGTGGTAGGACGAGCTACCTATTGTGCTTCGTGGAATATGACGAAACGATAACACACCTATTCTGTGAAGGGAATATTTCCGGAAATTCTCCTGAAAGCGCATGGTTCCTTTAAAAGATTAAATATCGACTTAAAAATGACCTAATTTTTACTTGCGGTATTTATTTATTTACTTGGCAAGGCAAGCTGCCAAACTTCGATAATAAACTCTACCATCCCAAAACTGTAATAAATAAAAATCAAAATGACGTGCATAATTATTTTGTCACTCTAGACCTACTTAAACCAACGCAGATGTATTATTAAACGAGTTCCTTCGGTATCTATTGGTAGACGATTATTTCTTCACAGGTATAGGCCGAGTAAAAGGTTACATGCAACTACAAGGCAAACCGAAGGAAATCTAAAAAAAAAATCAATTATATCTCAAACTTTGTCTGGAGCGTTTATGCCGTTATTTAGCTATAGTTCAGGTATATAGACATATGTTACATGTATGGAACGCCCCATACACAGAAATCCTCCATGTGAAGACAATGTTTTAAATTTATAACAATAAACAAACTTGATATTATTCTTCTGTATTGAAATGAGCATGCAGAATTGTGCTTATCGTGTATCTCGGATTACTAGGAGCTCAATGGAACAAGATTTTGACATGGAGAGGGACTAGAAGGGGGGCCCCAGGGGGTAACAAGATGGGGAAGCCATGTTTCATGTTTGAGCTCTAATGGGGGACATGCAAACTTACAAAAACGAATATGCAACCAAGAGGTTTCTGAAAGCATGCGAGAAAATTCTATAGTGAAAATTGGTGCAAATTTAAAAGTAAATCAAGCTGAGGTGACGAAAAAAGTAGTTTCACTCCTAAAAATGGAATGCGCATTTTGTGGACGTAATCACGCACATTTGCCATTAACGAGTTGAAACATTTCAACACACTTTTTTTTACTCTGTCCGAAAACAAGTCGAAAGTAAATCGTTCTAGCTCATTACTAACGGTGCAAAGCCAGGAGCATATAGTGCAAAGCCAAACGTCATCGCTCTGCCATCAATGGGCAAGGTGCAATGAAATATTTGAACTAAGAAGCAGACTTATCTTGTGTGGAATGTTTTTGTTTTTGTTCTAAACGTTCACATTAGTCAATACAAACCAAAACCAGAGCTGCCCTTAAAATATTGCTGCGCAATCACTGACTTAGACCCCTCAACTATAGATACGTGGCCTGTGACCACCCTCAATTTGCAGTCAAATCTTAAATATTTGATGTGGTTTAAACTTAATGTTGACAAACATATTTTACTGGAAAATTCCAATTTAAGTTCCACTATTTCTGTCTCGTGAAAAGCGAATGTATTTTGTTATTTTTAACATAAAATTTATCATGTTCGTTTAATATGTTGCCCTATCTACAGCATGCAGCACTTTTGACCTGACTGTACAGGTATGACTGACATGGTCTCGGATAGCGGATTGGTATTAATAGAGAACCTCGTAGCAAATTTACCTGCCAGAAGAATATAATAACATGCCTTCATCCTCAACATGAGTTATGACTTGGGACTCATTTTCTTTTTTCTTCAAGCCGTGCTTTGGATGGAACCCTTGTTTTGCGAAGGAAGCCGGAGGGGGAAGGGGGCAGGCTTTCTCATGACACTGTCTTCAACTGTGTTTCTAACATGGTTGAGGTAGAAACTTGTTAAAGAGTATTGGTTAGACCTAAAACCACATCGAGAAAGTGGTTATCTGGACCTTCTCCCTTTGTACTAGAGCTGGCCAATCGGAACAGCCTTTCGTGCAACCGTCCATCATTCGAACACGCAGCTAAATATGAACAGTTGAAAATTAATTTCATGGAAGGCACAAACTTCATTAATATTTAGATTGAGATCATACATGATATTGCTTACAAACCTACGTGGAAACATGATATCGATTTGAAAAAAGAGGTGTGCGGAAATATGCTGTACATATAGGCATGCTCTCTAGTACACAGTACAGTCGTCTCATATCATATTGTATTGCAGTGCATCCAACTCGAAATTTGCCTCATTCGATAAATAGGGCGTTGAGCATCCAATGTGAAAATTTTAGCTCTATGGTTCACCAAGGTAGAAGAGGAATATTAATTTAGAGGGCTTAAGTCCAAATCGTCCTCACCCCCCACCCTGGTCCCCTCCCCTCAGAAAAATTGTTTTTACTTATAGTGCTATCGTCATTAAAATGTAATTTGGAAGAACAAATTCAACTTATTTTCTAAAAGGTGTTTCACGTGCACTCAAGACCTTCGACAGCATGGGGCTCGGCCCCAGTCCCAGTCCCCGTCAAGGAGACTGAATGACGTAAACATCAGTGAGGTTTTCAGGTGGAATGTATGTACATACACGCAACAGCGAACACTAAGGCGGAAGTAAGATAACCCAATAACCCACTCTTGTCTCTCCGAAATGCAGAAGATCTTGATTCTTGACTCGACCCCCAGCGGTGGTAGGCTTATCCACTTTTCATCTGCTATTATGCAAGCGTGTACATTTGTTTTTAATATGTAGATTTACATTAAAAACGAGGCCGAATTTAATCTAAATAACTGCAAAACCACACAACTGCATTTTATCATATTGTAAATACTTCATGACAGTTTTTAAATTAAATCTTGAGATTTTGTTGTTTACTGAGAGAGTTCCTATGTGTAGACACGATAGTATTTTGTGTGTAGGCCTACTCATAATGTACGTAATTATAATATACATATTTTGAAGCCGAAACAACTGTTTATGTTTATATTTTGTTTCATATATTAAAACGGTTTACTATTAGCCACTCCCAAGTAGTTTTGAAAATCTCGTTTCCAATCGTTTTCTTATCGTATTTAGATAAACTGTGTACATGCTGGTGTTTTCCTACGCGGGCCTAAATAACGTGTAATGGCTATCATCGTATAGACTATATTTGCCAAAAAGTGAACATGCAGACTTGTTTTGGTAAGGTAAGGTTAGGGCTAGGCCAGGTGGTGAAGGAGTGGCGGCCACAAGGCCAGAATCAGCCACCAGAATGCAGCACCCATATCGAAACGTTTGATTGGGTGGTGTGGCACACAGTTTGACGTGAACTGGGCTGGCCACTAACTTGATGGATTACTTTGCCTTGCGTCCATATTTCATTTTCGTGATGGTGATGAGCCCAGTACCGGATTTCTTAATATTCATGAAAATTAACTGAATGAAATATTAACTTTTTAACTACTTCAAAAAAATCCGTTGGCCTACCTATTAGATTTGTTTGTAATAATTCCTTTATGAGTATCAACATTATTCGGCAATACAACCAGAATCCGATTTGTATGTGCAAGATATTACAGAGAGCTAAGTTATAGTACATATATATTTAGTAGATTATCTGTTGAGAATTTGTTAATTAGTTTTGTGCAAGAATTTGATTGCACGTCGGTATAATACCGTGATCTAAAAGAAACTTCACATATTAAAACCCTATCAGCCATGGCGTCCTTGACATGAAATTCCGACTTTAAATCCGGGTAAATGATAGGTTTTTCAGTATGACCGCATTTTTTAAATATTTTTTTGCTGTATTTGAAAAGAAAAAAAAACACATTTCAATGGGATGAATTGTACCTTTTTTAGAGTAGATTGAAAATACACATCCGCAAAAATTTCTAACAATGTGATAATTTTGGGTTTTCCCGGAAATTTAATATAATTGTAGTTTTGCTATTGTTTTTAGATAAGAAATATCTAAAATATACAAAAAAATTCAGGAACAAATCTTCTTTCAGAAATGCGCTTAAAATTTAAATTTGAACAAAAATTGTAGCTTTAATTTAAAATCCAAAATTTGGCCAAATTCCTTAAAAATCGTGCTAAAATATATTGAAAAATATCAAATTACTCAAGACAAAATTATAAAAAATGAATTGTTTGCCTGAAAATGATCTAATTAACACCAATTTAATTCTTGATTGAGAGGGTTAATTTTACTTAACATATATGATTTCTAAATAAAGGTATGTCAAGACTCAAGAGTGATGACTATAAAGGATGTAGTGTTTATTTTTATTTCGATTGAAGTTTTCCCCATACGGTTTTGCATAATAACACCTAAACGACAATCAAAAAATATTTAGGTTTCAAAATTAATGTTTGATTATTCTGCTCCTTTCGCGCATGTAATGTAACCAGACATGTCGGATCATTCACGTCTAGACCATTTTTTTCTACTTTTAAGTGTAAATAATTATTTAAATTCAAATACAAAAATCAACTTGCAAATTGTTCGCATATATTTCACGTGGTATAACAATAATAAAGCTACAATTAAAACGTCGGCCTGTACATGAGGAGTGTGCATCATAACCTTATTACGGTACTTAGTACGGTGCCAACAATTAAACCACCTAAAAGCGTATCGTCTGGGATCTGCTCCGCTTACCGACACTAAGTATAGTATTTAGGGCCTAACGATAAAATGTATAAACCATTACCAACTATGTTTACGGTAGTACGTGTTTGTTAATGTTATATAGGCTGAACTCCACCCATACGTGTAATGTTGTTATAACTTACTTATCAATTTTCTATTCGATTTCCTTTGAACGTTCGTTATACTTTTTTAATCTACCTTAATTTCTTATTCCAACTGTCTATATAATAAATACTTAAATTTCCAGTGATTTCGGTGTCAATTGTTCCCTCTCAATTGAACATATTCATGTACTTGGCCTTGAATTTGTAATAACTAAAACCCAACACATCTGGTGTGTGTGTAATTATTTTTGAATTCGTTTAAATGCAGTTTATAATCATTTTAAATTGTGTAGTTGCAAGTACATGCATAGTTGGATGTACTTCAGACATAAAAAAATTGTTCTCCTTTGTGTAAAAAATTCAAAACAACAAACAACAAAAACAATACCGCGTTTCTGAAAAAATCGCAAATTAAATTAAATTCTAAAAATAATAACCCCTTTATGGATTGGCAAACAAGGAACTTTAAATCGCGTTTAAATTACTAGAAAATCTGATTTTTAAATATTGAACTTATTTTATTTAACAAAATAAAGAAAATATTTTGCATTCGATTGTATTGGGCCTATCATACACATTTATTTCACATAACTTGGTTTTATACCTGCATAAAATTAATGTCCACATATAAATACAATAAACTAAACGTGTAGCAACGAAACGCTTTGTTTCAGCTTATTCTCTTTGACATAATATAATCCAAGTAGAAACAGTTTGAATTATGTGTGGACACATGCAGCAAACAACGGAGAGGAGATAACAACTTTTCACACTTGCCATCTCGAAAAAGTTGAGAACTGTCATCAAGTGTTTTATGGGAATGTTGATGAGGCGAACACCTGCTCCTTTATATCGTTCTAGTCTGACACCATTAACCCTGCCTGCTAGGCTGACACTGATACCGTCTTCTGCCAGTGGCGGAGCGGACCTTACATCGGGGGAAAAATTTGTAACTTTGCGACCTACATATTATGCTAAATGTTTAAAGATATTTAAATATAGGGGAATTTAAATATGAATTGGAAAAGCTGTCTAGGCGTTTCAGAACATTTTAAATTAATTTTTTGTATTTAATCTGAAAATGAAGCGAAAACATTAATTTTTCTTGTCTGTTTTTAATCCAAATGTCCGACTAATACGTTTTAGGTATGTTGTGGTTATAGATTTAAGTAAAATTTATAAAATCTTATATCTACACCAGTCAGTAGCAAAATAAATTTCATTTCAAAATAAGTTTATTGTTAAACTATTTATCCTTTATCTTTATCTTTATCTTCTCGCCTAAATAATAATAATAATAATAATAATAATAATAATAATAATAATAATAATAATAATAATAATAATAATAATAATAATTCAATTTTATTTAAAATATTTTTCAAAGACAAATACACGATTAAAAACAATAAAAACAATCATAATTACAATAATCATGATTAGAAGATCAGCTTGAGGTTCTGAACATAGTTTGATGTAGTCATCGAACTAAGATGGTCAGGTTTCTTGTCCTGAAACTGTATCTTCACAGGGATCTTACACTCCGTCGAATGGTTGTGATTTTAGAACTTGACGGAGAATGGGATCACTTGGTTGGGTTTTTGCAGTAGGAGAGCCTGGATGTGGTCCGAGAGAATGTGGCGCAGTTCTGGGTAAAAATTCATGTTTCTCTTAGTCATACTCGCAAGGAGTGTCTTCCTCATAAAATCTCTGCATACTTCGGGTTGTATTGGAAGGCAGTGAAGAACTTGACGGAGAATGGGATCACTTGGTTGGGTTTTTGCAGCAGGAGAGCCTGGATGTCTACGTGCGAGATGGTGCTGCACCACAGAACCGTGATAGATGTCCTTGTCTTGACGATGTACAATATTTGTTCACAGGGAAGGTAGTTAACTCTCCCGATCCAGAGGTAGTAGAGTAATCATTTCGTCTCTTCGATCGTGGCGAAATGTCTGTCAACGCAACTGAAAATCTTGACACTACACTAATGTTCCCGTTGATTGTTGCTTGTGCTGACGAGCGAATCTGAAAGTATTGCTGGTCTTTACCGGCATGTTTCACGCTGATTGTAACTTTCCCGCACTCCTCCTTTGTGTCCGTATTTTCAATTATCAACTCCTCGTAAAACGCGATCTCATCATAGATCTCGTCATCAATGTAAAATTTGTATCTTTGAGACAGTTCATCGTGTGGAAAGTGTTTTGCAATTATAGCCAATAGCGTCAGGCTTAATACAATGAAATAAAAATAAAAAAACATTCAAACTATTAAATGAATATACGGTGCTTACATAGGTAATCAATTACAAAACATAAATACTACAACACTTTACAAAAACATACAAAAATAGAATATACAAGAATCACTAATTATAAATTAAAAATATCTTTATAATCTATCTAATAATAATAATAATAATAATAATAATAATAATAATAATAATATTTTTTTTTTTTTTTTTTTTTTAATTTATTGAAGCAAAAAAACTAAATTGGAACAATATTCACATACATTTCCTCCCACTAAGCCAAATGGCTCATCAGTGGGTTACATAATTATTAATGCTATTACATCTCATTCGTAGCGTCAGGCTTAATACAATGAAATAAAAATAAAAAACATACAAAAATAGAATATACAAGAATCACTAATTATAAAATATATAAATAATAATAATAATAATAATAATAATAATAATAATAATAATAATAATAATAATAATAACGATAATAATAATAATCGTTAAATTGTTAAGCTTCAAGCTACATACAAGAATGTAACAGTTTGTTATTTCAGTATTGAGTCGTATTTCTCATTGGACTCATGTTCATGATATCACGTTCATGTTTACGTTGCGATCAATGGTTAAAATGCGTTTCTATGTGCGGTCGAGTTTTCTTGTTGACCCGTTGCTAAGGTGATTTTATTTTTTTGTCAAACCTGGTCAAGGGTTAGTGGGAGGGGGGGGGGGGATTTTACCGATACATGTAATTGCACGTCGGCCCCTGAAAGTGTGGTTATACTGTGTATAGGAAGTGATTCAATGTAGCATAGCATAGCGAGCGGGCTTTGAATTCTTGGTCGTTTAGTCTAAAAACTAATTAATAGCGTGCTAAGCTTCCAGGACAGAACCGCCAAACAATGTGGGAACACATTGCACAGGCTCGCTGTATAAACTATACAGTTAGGAGAAAAAGTTAATTTTGATGTGTGTAATATATAAAAGCCATTGTGGAGGCAAGATAAATCTTTAAATGCACATGGTAAATTCGTGTGGGAACTTCGCTCTAAAGGCTTCGGTTAATTAATGGCAATCAAGTTTATCAGTGAAGACAAAAAATCCAATTTGTCTCGTCTTGTTCCAAGTTCTTTGCTGTCGGTATACTTCTTCTTTGTCGCTGAGAGAATGATCGCCGAACCCGAGAATTGTGACCAAGTCAGGCAGGGCACAAACGCTTGTATATACGTAATCCAGTTGTTATCAGATATGTTCAATATGAGTGAGAGATTTCCATAACATTTTAGACGCCGGCCTACATTTTAGTAGACCACGAATAATTGGATATGGTAAGAACTAATTAGGCATTTGTGAGCTACTGGCATTATCTTAGAAGTGCTGGTGGTGATGCTTTCATTATTATTTTTGTGGGCATATTACATTATTGTCACTATACCTCTTCATTTTATAATTTTTATAAAAAGACTAATTTTTGATAGCAACCTAATCTCATTATTTTAGAATTTCCAGACTCATTCGTATTGTATTTCTTTATATCATTTTTACATCAGAACTATCTTGAGGATGGATGCAAACTTGATTAAACTATCGATGGTCCTATGGAGATAGTTAAGATTTTTTAATGCCCGTCTATAGTCCCAGACCAGACTAAACATGCACTTATTTGGCTAGGGGGCCTAGGGCCAATAGACACGCGGCAGATCCCAGACGAAAAGGAATAGATTTCCCAGGGACAAGTAAATAAGATCAAATGGTTTTATTGGCCTAGACATGGAAGCATTTGGGTTAACGATCTCTTTAACCCTTACAAAATGCGGTCACGACCAACGAGGGTGGAAATATAAAGGCAATTTCACTCAATTTAACTGGGCGTTCATTCAATTACGCTAGAAATGGCTTAATGAGTAGTTTTAAGTTAAGTTTGATATTTAATACTGAAATCACGGATTATAGAATAGAAAGAAATGTAACTTTATGTTTTGTATAGAAACATATCTAATATAACAAACAAATTGTTAATATATATCGTTACTTTACATTATTACCTACTTTTCGTAAAAAATTTGTTTACTTCTTAGTTAATACTATATGTTGTTGTTAATGGTATTGTCTTACTGTTACACGGTTTGCTTCAATAGCGTTTAAGTGCGTTGCTATTGCTACATAAAATGTTGATTTTGTATAATACTTGTGATAAAATAATATAAAATAAATAGCACTTTTGGAGCTTAATACAGTTTTTAGTTGAGAGAAAATATATTCAATTGATCGTGAATGATTTTTTTTTATTCTACCAACATTAACATTTCATATGAAATAATTTTGCTTTTAAACAACGGTTTAGCAATAATGGTGGATGAGCTATTTTTCAATTTCGAGTTCGTACGGGCCGACTGACGAGGGTACTACAGACAAACTCACCTATATGACTTCAATAATAGAGATCTATCACCTCGTGTGTTCACTAGTGGCCGTGGTCTACTGGTATTTCCTCTTGTAACTTCGAATCATCGAGTTCCAGATGTCAACGTAATTTTCTTTTTTCTTCTTGTTTAATAACCCAAATATCATCTCGATTAGCGTCGTTGTCAAAATATGCTGTGTTCGGTAGAACGTCATCATTATCTCTTCGTTCACATGAAACAAATAAAACAATAATTCATATTTCAGCTCTCGTTTTGATCATGTGATAATGAAAGGTTTCATAACTTTAACATAATGGCATTGATTTGGAAAATTTTGGATAGTTACCGTACGAGTATAAACCGCATTTTTATTGTCAATGGTATACTATGATGGGTTTCAGCTGGGAGGGGGGGGGGGGGTGATGAGTACAAGATCTTTGGAATTATTAATAATTGACCATATTCATATTTTCACAATTTCACAAATTTTTATTCACACTATAAAAGTGTGCATGGAAGCAAGGTTTATGCTTATGAACCAATGCGACCAGGACTCGTCGCCATCCTCCGGTTAATTTTCCAAGCAGTGTTTTTGTACATCAAGGGCGTAGTCATGGTTCCCAACCGAAGCGAAATGGGTGGTGGTAGGAAGGGTGTGGGGGACTTTACTGGGAGAGGTTACTAATTTTAAGATATCTTACTGATTATAAGATGTAATTTAACAAACCAAAACATATATTAACATCTTCAGTCATTTTATTGTGTAGTTTTTTTTTTTTTTTGGGGGGGGGGGGGGGGTGTTAATTTCGATTACGAGCTCAATGTTGGTCATACTGGAATTTTGAGAATGCTAATATTATGCATACCACATTTGACCAAGCAGATTTTTGCCAATTTCGATTACGAGCTCAATGTTGGTCATAGCCTACTGGAATTTAGAGAATGATAATATTTTTATTAAAAAATCTCCCATAATAATTCAGAATTCATAGTCCCTTAATTGGATGAGCGAAGCGAAGATTCCATTTCACTACACTGGAGAAAAAAATCCGCAATGTTTGTTTTTTCTTTTTTTCTTTTCGTATTTTTGTGTGTTTGTTAACACGATTCCGGCTTTCCGATACTCCTATTGAGATGAAATTTTCTGGAGGTCTTCGAAATCTCTGAACTTAGACCTGCCACGTTTTTGAACGCAATCGAAAGATTATTTCTTATTTTTAAGAAATTTCTTCGACTGTTAACATCTACATGCTTTATTTGATTGTAATGATTTTCCCACAGAACCTTTATTTTATGAATTAATATATTCGTGTGAAATTTGAGCGTAATCGAAAAATTATTTCTTATAAAAATCGCAATTTTACGCTTTTTTTCGTTTTTAAACAATTACGCTCATCCAACAACGCGCCTGAAAAAGCGTTTGCGAAGCATTCCTATATTTATGAATAGGTACCACGATTTGACCAAGCAGATTTTCGCCAAATATGAAGACCATGGGCCGCCTCCAAAGAGTAACAATCATGCCATGATGTGAGAATTTACACGGATGACTAAATGAAATTGTCATTTTTTATTTTTAACTGAATATGGAATCCGTGTTTCTGTTTTAACAAAGGAGCAATCAAATGCGATTTTGATTCCCCCATCCCTATACGTACCGCATAACATTTGCTAATGCTCTTTCTCTCTCGCTCGGTGTTGCTGGGGGGGGGGGGGGTGGTGGATATCCGATATGCTCGTCGGATTCCGATATTGATGGTGACAAAAACACTTTATACCGGGCATTGCGTTGTGTGGGATTCGAACCCATGTTATCGCTTATCACCCTTGTGTTAATATCATTAAACGATGAATGAATCATTACAATATAGGAAATAATATTGATAATTATGAGTATTATTGGATGAGCTAAGCGAAGACTTCAATTTCACTTATCCACGAAAAAAATAGCTCGGGTGTTTTTTTTTTTTTTTTTCGTTTTGTTTGCTTTTTACCAGGCAAACGGCATATGCGATCTTGATGAAAATTGGAGGGGACCTTCGAAATCTTTGAACTTAGATCTGCCAAGTTTTGGGGTACAGTCTAAGATATATGTCTCGTGAATATCGTACTTTCACGACTTTTTCGAATTTTAATGCGATATTTTCGTAATTTTCGGGACGATTCTGACCAAATGGGTGGGGCTACAACGTTCATATTTTACATGATCATTAAGGTCTTCTGTTCATACTTCATCCTCGTCCATCACTACTCATCGTCTCTAATAGCCAAAGAGCATTTATTTGAGACGTTAAGCAATATCCAATCAATCAATCAATGTACTGCCTTTTAATAGTAAGTTGAGAAAGTTAGCCAGAATTCATGGAAATAAAGGTTTTAATATAAGCCTTTTACAGGTGTATAATTAACAAGAAAACTATAGAACTGACAACAAATCACTACAATGCATACAAAAACTAAGTCTATTGCGCCTCGGAATATTTTACATACAATTATTGTCAGTTTAAATTACCATAGAAAATTAATATAACTTACTTTATAAAAATTAGCCTAATTTTACAAAAAAAAAAATTGCAATGGAACTTATCCATCATCCATCAACGCGACTGAAAAAAGCGTTCGCGAAGCGGCCGATGATTATTTTAATTGTTATTATTGTTGTTTCAATCATCGTCTTGTGAGGGTAGTTCGCTCACAACAAAACGTCAAAATATATATTTTTGGAAAGGGACTCAAACTCAAATGGATCTAATATGTTGAGGATTTTGTTCACAACGTAAATAACAAAAGTAAAATGTTACGAACAATCTACCATTGTGTGAGGGTAAATTCCATAGTATACTATAATGTGCATTGCAGAATTATAGCGCGTGTGGCGAAGAGCTACCATTAAACAATTGGCAGCAGGTCTTGCCAATTATATATTGGTTTGAAAGACCACACGTTGAGTTTTCTTGCAGATATTGCATACCCTGCTGTGAATGTATTTCCTATTATATAATGATACCTACCGTTATGATGTATGCTTCCCTCTTATGTGAGACCCGTGTGCCCATATCTACATTTGATACTGCATGGAGAGAATGATTTTATTGCATTTAAAAGAAAATCACGTGGTTATATATTTTAGCAAACGTATTAATTAATTATGGGAGCTATTTATAGAGGATGGATTTACGACACTTATTTCGGCTGTGACACTAATTAAGGCGATGATAAGGTGCGTGATGAAGATTTTAGATGAAAGATGAGAAAACCACTGCGTGACATCAATCACAAACTAAACTACGATTCGAAACTCGAACAGTGGCTGTATGGTTTATACAAAACCAACTAGTATTATGGACCGTGCAAGTATTTTTCAAAGATTAATACACATCGTGCAAATCAAGAACTAGAGATCAGGGAACAATTCGCAGTATTAAAATAATTCAGTTTTTCTCTCCCCACATTTTATGAATTAGAAAAGAAAATTTGTTGTATTTATAAGAAAATTGGAGACGACCCTACACTTTCTGAATTCGCAGGTGCAGAAACTATAACTGTACACCTATTTTATTCACAGTGAACAACCACAAAACAAAATTATTTATACATATATTTTATATTTGTAGGCTACTCTGAATTTGATTAATTGTTTAATACAATGTATTAATAAGTTGTGTTTACCAAAGAAAGAATACGATAACCCAAATAAAACATTGTGCCCTTGAACGAAACTTAAACATTATCAATTAATTTACTATTACAAATTTGAACACAACACATACATAATTACTTACATATTAATTCAAGAATCAAACCTCCAATTTAAAACAATTATGTTATTGTTAACATCAAATTTACAACATTCCGATAACAATGTTGTTTTTTAAAATATGAGGACCGATAACACACGATTTAGAAGCATGAACAACCATGATCAGCCAAATGAAAGCTTGTTTTCTAATTTGGCTGCTGATGGTTATTGTTTTTCAATTTTGTATTGTGTGCAAAGAAAATAATTTATACTAATTAATTGTATGGACCAATAGTGTTTTTTTTGCAAACAACATAACTATGGATAAAATATAATTATTACATTTAGGGAAAATGTCGTAATTTTGGTGGAAAATGCATCTTTGAAAACATTTGTATAGCTTATAAACTGTTCAACTTGTTTTAGGTAGGGATACAAACTATAAGCAATTTTGTGAAATCTTTTTTCTCAGATGTTTCTTTTACTATTTTCCTTCTTCCACTTCTTTTTACCCCCTGTCATCGCCATTCTTGTGTCACCCTTTTCTTTTATTATATATTTGCCCCCTCCCCTCCCCACCTTTTCCGTTCCCGACTGTCCGCTACTAAATTATGACGTAATAATTCCTTGAATTGCTGACAGCACAGCACACACCACATTACGGACAGTTTTTTTCAACCACATTTTCAAATACTTCGAACTAGAGGCTTTCCTCGGGATTTTAGAGGAAAGATGTAGTCTACGTAAAAATGTATTCCTTGGGTTTTAACATTTTTATTTCAAGTATACCCTATGACAATATTGTCGCCATTCTTGCATGGTCTTCAACCTGTGGTACTCATATTTCCCTTGGGGTATACACGATGCGTTTTTAATTGTAACTTGAGATAATATTATTTAAAACTTATTTAATGTGATTAATTGTACAAATAATTATGAAGCGAAGCTTTCATATACATGCATCGCTTTTTTGTCCGTCCGTCTGTGCGTGTGTCACGTCTCTCGAAAAAAAAAAGATCTTATTTTTTATTGATATTGCCCTTCAACAAAGATGAAACATAATGTTTTTAGGGGGGTCTGGGCTAGCCCCCCCCCCCCCTCTCCTCAGAAAGTTTGATCATTTGATCATATATAGTCGGCACAGCAACTTTTATGGATCGCAGAAATATTCTGAAATAACTGGATGGATGTTTAAATGAGTCGCTGTCAAAAAGCTTGCGAAACCTTGTTTTAGATAATTAGAAATATGATTAATAGTCAGGTTATTACTTAATGATAGTTAACTAAAAATAAGCGTGGACAAGTGAATAATAGGTTACAGATTTTTAATTTTAGTTTCATGTAATTGAAAGTTATTTATAATGAGGACAATTAATACAACTACATGTATTAATTGTCCTCAGTAAATAACTAAACCAAACAGAAAACTTTAGAAAAGTTTTTACTACATTTTTTTAAGTTTGTATTATTTTTTCCTTTATTCTTCGAATTTAAATGATTTAGAAACGATTATAAATGTAAAAAGGCAAAGTTAGGTATAAGTACAGTCTTACCATGTTGAATTGAATTGACTAAATTAAATTGACTTATTTGCTGGGAAAATATGATTTCCCTACTAGTGTTGTGTTTCTAAATACTGTATCAGGAACCTTAATCAAACTCTTGTTTCATAAATAATGTTTGATATGTTGGTAAAATCGCCAATCGTATTAGTTCAACACTGTAGGGTCTGCTCTTTTCTTGTGACTTGTACCGTTAGAATCCTGATCTATTCTATCGTATACATATCCACGTGTTTCATTGTAAGTATAAGTAAAAGTACACTTCAATTAGATTGATTTATAGCATAACTACGCAAGGCACAATTTGGATATTTCCCTCAACTTACCTAATTATGGGTTTTAATATACGATTAACATTGATTGATGTACGGCGCTGGTAAAGTTGGTTGGTGCTTATTGATGGCCTACATTGGCGCTAAGCCGGAGGTAACCTGTACTCACGTTCGCCGAAACGCCCCTCTAATCACACGTGGGCAGTCACTTTTGCATCGTAATTGTCAATTTACCGAGAGACAATTACATTTAATATTGATTTCAATTAAATAGTGTCTCGTCATTTCGAGTGAGGATGTATTAGAGATTCTCGGTCATGGTAGGTTGCAAATGTAAGTACGAGTGTGAAGCATTTTCACACCTGAAGAAGAGGTTGTTGTTTTATTGTAGTCTTGAGCTCGTCCCGGCTCCTAATGCGAGTAATAATAGTAATTTGCATCGCTGCTATAATCATATTCAAACCGAATTCGTTGAAAGCGAAAACATTTCCTAGGAGTTTGATGCACTTTACAAGCAAAAACATGTGGTTCAATGGGATGACATGTACCAAATTATTATTTTACACAATCGTTCATATTCATTAACTTATAACCTGTTTAAATAAGTATGTTGATAAAATGGACCTATTATTATTAAAATTGTTGTAAAATGGTTGTAAAATATCTGCAATCAAACTTTTCAGGCAAATAATCAATTTTGAATGCCCCTTGTCAATAGAACTATCGATGCTTTTAATTTTAATTTTTTTTAAATTCTATTTGAAAACTCCTGAACGTTTAGTTTGCTGACACAAATTAAAGTTTGTGTTCATCATTGTCTGTTGTTCCCAATGAACAATTGAATAAATAATGGCTTGGCGTACAATATTTTGGGGCTTTTATTAAAAGATTTAAGCAGAACTGATCTGACAATCGGTATAATATAGGCCAGTTCAGTTCACAATATTTATATATAAATTCAAAAAAATTATGTATTTTTGTCGTACACATTTGAGTTCTTTCAAGTTCCAACCGACTGAAACTTTTTTATACGTATTGGTCTATACTTTCGAATCTAGAAATATATTTACTTTCTTACCTAAACACACTCCTAACTAAAGTCATACGTAGGCCAACTCAATTTACGTATACTTGCATACTTATTTCAAACTCTTTCTTCTAAATATATTTGCCAGCTGTTAGCTGTAACTAAAACATTCGATGTTATCATCAATCTTTACTTTTTACAAACTGTAAGATACTATATTATGATGTTGTTAAACACAGCATTTAGCTTATAATAATATATTATGTGGAATATTAGATGTTAGATTTTTGATTATTGTTTATGAATTAATCCATTTTGTAGTTTTTATTATGTCATCGATAAAAAATGAGTGGTACCAATCAAAATGTTAAGTAAGAAGTAAGAACCATTATATTTTTACATTACAGACATTAAATTTCAACAAACTTGATCACATACAAAACCTTATACTGCTGATTGGTTTATTTATTGTTAGAATCCAGTTAACTTAGGCCTACACAAACTTATACAGTAACATGATATCAACCGACGATCAATTATTTAGCTATAAAGAAATTGTAGGCGGATTGCCAATATAGCATGAATTTGGTATAAGCATATCAGAAATGAATTAGACGGTAAACTTGATTTAAATTAAAATGTATGTAGTCGGGGGAAAATGATTGTATTTTCTTATCATTATAATTTCTCGCTGGCCATTTTCCACTTTGTATATTATAATTTTTTATAAATTAATGACGGAATTATGTAGGCCTATTTCCCAAACTAAACATAGGGATCCACAATTGTCAAATTCGTTGGTGTTGAGGGGGTGGGGTGGGGGGATATCGTGGTCAAATAGCTGAGAGCGAATATAGGACATATATAATGTGTCGTAAATTCTGAGATGATCGAGCAACAACCTTGCATACAAACTGGGAGGTTAAAGTTGTCCAATATATCTCAGCTTCAACGTTGTCTGACCTACCTAACAAAAAAAATAATGTAGGTCTATTAAAAGCTCGAAAATATCTTAACGGCGCCACTCGTGCTAAAAGACCAAGGCACGTAATATGGCCCCACTATATCTTCACCGCTCCGATCAGGAAGCTATGATATTTACGCATAATACCAACATTCTCCATAATAATTATTCAAGTTCAAATTAAATGCACAAGAACCCACATAATGACCTGCTTTATTGCCCTGTATAAATCACGGATTTAAGGAGTATGTTAAACCGCAGTTGAAATATACAATAGTCCTATCTTGTTATACCGATATACATGGACCTAAGTAGCCCAGGTGAGATAAAGAGTACACGGTAAATTTTGATATAAATATGTATTCATTTTCAAATTAATGTGTGTACAGCCAAATCATGTTGTTCGTTTGTTTTTTTATGTGTAACGTATTCAGTTGCAAAACGAGTTTACAACCGGCTAACGTTGGTCGAGAAAAAACAAATATATTAGAAGAAGCACATTGAAGTATGTAATAGACTTCTTAAACACTCGTTTATATGCTAGGTTTGAATAGAAACATTTAGCTCAGCATTTGGCTGGAGACAAATTACTGTTGATTTTATCAATGTCATCACGTCCATTACAAGTCGTGATATGGGGGGCCATTTTATTCTGCCTGCGACTGCTTGCAACTTCCGTAAAAATAATGGCTGCCCGGGGTGGGTTGTCATGTAGTTTATGGTTTCTCCGAGAGATCGCGCTGTGTCAGCCAACCCATAGCTCCGCGCTTCAGTTGATGAATTCGCCGCTAGGTGGCTCTAGTATCCTTGCTTCGAGCTGCACAATATTTAATTCATTGGTATTCTAGTCATCAACGGTGTGTCCAACCATGCTAGCACGATATACAAATTAAATTAGCTTCTTGGCAATCTACATACGAATGCTACTGTCCAGGCAATGATTAAATTTACCGCTAAAAGTGGATCTTGGTATAATACTGGATCACTGGGCCACATAACACTATGAACATTATATTATCATTTCGACATTTAATTTTAATTTTATTTCATTTCATCTTGTATGGTGTTTACCCACCCAAGGTAGTATAATTTATTGATTCGGCTCAACAATTTAGACAGAATTTCGTTGGCTCTTAACGTAGTACAATAATCTTCGGTAGATGGGAGCACGGGTCCGATAAGCGGTGACCTGAACCCCTCTTTGCTGCCCAGAGAATGCAATAATTAGAACCAGGGGAGGCGGTCACGTCCCCTCACAGCCTGGCAATGAAACTTCACAACCACCAGCTGTTAAGTTTCCTTCTAACCGGTGTACATAAGTAATACAACATTCTTATAGCTAATTATGCAATGAAATTATTATGGCTTATGCATCTCGAAAACATTAAATCTGGATAATGTAATCAATAACGCGAGCATCAGATTCTGCGCGAGCGAAGTGAGCTATCTACTCGATATGGGTCAAGCGAGAGAACTGGCATATTTAATTGCATGCACTTGTGTTGTAGAAACATTATGCAATTATTGCTATAAACACGAAAGAAACAAAAACCATAGAAAGAATTTTTCAAAAAACTTATGTATTTCCTACCTTTGAATGGCAATTCTTGATATTTTTTAAATTTGTTAACATCCTGTATGAAATATTAATTTGTGAATGAAATATTAATTTGTGGACAAATTAAACTAACTAAATTTTTTTATAAACTAACAAATTAAATTAAACCTACATAATTAACAAAAAAAAAATCAACTACACCTTTAGGTTGTGGGAATGTGTATATACGACACTAACAAGCGTTTAAATAAAGATTCGAAACAGATGTTATATATATATTTTCACCTTAGAACACGGTTTCAAATGTTTGTTGTTTATAAATATTTTATACCAGGTGGACATGCCGTTGATTCTGTAGGTTTCCGTACCTATCAGCAAACAAAATTAAAACAAAAGCAATTTGTTTTGGAACTAAATTCTAAAAGTATAGACGAATGCGTTTTTGAAATCTAAAAAACAAATCAAAATAGAAGGTTGAAGGTTGAAAGTTTTACCTGACGAAAGGACGGTATCAAAATGATGAAGTGTGTTTTCAAGGTGATTGACATTTCTTGTGTATAAATTATTGTCATTCGATAGTGTTCAAAATATTTTAGATATTGTAAATACAATTTAAGTTGTTATCACTTATATCGTTACACATGAAGATGAACGGCGTGCGCATGTGCCACCTATATGTTCTCGAAGATATCAACATCACCTGGTGTCAAAGATAGTAAGCTTGGTTTGCATGATTGCATGTCCACAACGACGTGTCGTTGTTCACGAAGCAAATAGCCACGAAACGCCAATTAAGATTGTTTGGTGCAATTTGTTGATCGGCATGTTTGGCTTGCTGCCCCGTGTAGTGGAGATAAAAAAACGAGTGCAATAGTACATTTTTATTACATTATTATATATCTTTTATTCCAGACAATTTGTCCATGTACACATTATTGTATAGGTTAGATAAAAATTTAACATAATAACATTTTTAAAATGCTTATGATTATATAATCAAGGTAGAAAACGAGGTAGGCTTATAACTTTGTATGATAATAGCTATATAATGATTTATTAATAGCTAAACGCATCAAAGCTATTTTGTGTCACTTGATTTTACTTAATAAGTCAGTGAAAGAAGACAGTATTTTTATGAATGGAAAATAATAAATGAAATTAATTCAAATTTTTATATTAAATAATAATAAAAATCAAATCAAAGAGGAAGGAGTTTAGGGATATTTCACCGCGTTGGCGAGTAAACATTGTATAATATTTGCATTAAAATGTAGCATGTTTACCCGCGACGTTGCAAAATATCCCGAAACTTTACACATTACTTTACAAGTTGCGAAATACAAAGTGCTATTGTATTGATGGATGAAGTTTCAAGCTGTTAAATTAGGTAATTTTGAACCTACAAATTGTTGATATAAAATCAATTCTTCAATGATGACTTTGTTGTCTATAATCACCTTGTTCTCTACAAGTCGTGCACCAAATTGTTGTGAGATGTTATTCCTTGATAATATACAATCTGAAACTCCGCAAAGGCGAGGTACAATACTTTCATGCTTATATAATTAATCTGTGCCGTATTGAATATGTATAAGGATTTAAGCCTGGCGTCTTCCAAAGCTCCAAAACTGGAATTTTTAAAACTCCGAATAATTTGAATCAGGGGGTTCGAATTTTCATACTATGAATATTTATGAGTGAGAAGAAGGCATAGGAGACGTCAATATGGGCGATTCTTTCGTTGCTAAACCAACCTTTGGAAAGTACGGGTTGAACAGAAATTAAAATGGATGAGGTAAATTTACATTTTGCCAGTGTTTTGGGGACGTATTTAAGAGCGCCCAGTGGACTAGAAAAATGGAGTTTAGTGTTCTGTAATATGTTTTGTAAATAATATCATAAACAGTATAGTGATATTAATGAAAATACTATGAGAAACAAATATTGTGAACAAGATGTAATGAATAGTAATATGACTAATTTAATACTATAATTAGTATTATTATTATTGTTACCAAGGTTCGAATGTAGTTTTAAGTGTATCATATTCTTGCATGTAAATTAATATCAATTTAAACGTGTTTTATTGGTCTATAGTAATGTTGTTTGGTGTCTTCAAGTATAGCAATTATTAATATTATTGTTATAATCAACTTTCAAGTTCTAAATTGGATTTCTATATTCGTCACTTCAGATGTAGAGATCGTAAGTGTGAGTTAGACAAATGCTGAACCTAATGAAATAAGGTTTTGCTAACGCATGTAAGTTTTTCAATATTATGGTACATCGAACATTAAAAAAGCAACAAAATATCAATTAAACGCGGAATGATAGTTAACTACACTTGACAGTTTGCATGAATATACTTTGCCACATTGCATGATTCAAAACACGATTTGTATTTCCTCTATGAATTTCTTTTAATAACCAAAGCATACACTCGTTTACCTTTCCACTGAAAATTCGCGTAAAAAATACGGTTAAAATATTTTAGTCATGTTGCCCAAACACCTCATTAGTCATTATGTCCACTATTTTTTTGGAATATACTTCTGCTGTTCGATTTTATATTATCTTCATCCAGTACCCGCCATGTAGATTTACAAAGCATATTATATGAAACATTAATTATAACTTTTAAATAACTTTACGAATTTTACTCATGGCCAAATAGATAATTAAAAACGTTTGCATGAAACAATGCGACCTCCAAAGTTGTTGGGATTAAATATCTATATACTAATTACAATGTATAAATAATGAAATCAAATACACGCAAGGGTATATCCAAGATATGAACGCCTCTTTGCATAATCACAGGTGTGAATGTAAAGATGATCTTGGGTGCTGAGACAAGTGCTGAAATGTGCAGGGTGGAAAGTAGAACGCTAGTAACAATAGTGGACTAGACACGCTATGACGTTCCCAGAGGCTTTTGAGACATATTATTACTTTTTGCATAGTTCAAAGTGACGATACCTTGTATGGTTGAGTTTCATATAATTCTTTGCGCTGTGCTATACACGAGTGATATTTTTGACATTGTTAAAAACAACCACAAATTTTTGGATTCGGTGCATATCAAAACAGAATACCCTGTGACCCCTGAAATATACTGTTCCTATTGGGAGAGAGTCCTGTGTACTCAATCGTAAGTTCTTATTCAATTGTTATTATTGTTGTCGATAGGGCTATATATATAATTGCACACACGTTGAGTCACTTAATCTGGTTCTTGAGACTCAACCTAACGATTATTCAGTTGACCGAATGAACACTTGTCTGAACATGCGGTCAGGGTCAACTGCACTCTTCGGTCAACTGCGTTCTCTGTCTTATAAAGCCATCGGTCAACTGCACTTCTTTCTTATAAGCCTTCAATCAATTGCGTTGTCTGTCTTGTAAGTATTCGGTCAACTGCGTTCTCTGTTTTATACGAACTCTGTCAACTGCGTTCTCTGTCTTATAAGCATTTGGTCAACTGCGTTGTATATCTTATAAGTTTGTGTGGTCAACTGCGCGCTCTTTTGCATTCGGGGTATTAATAAATTCTTCGCGCATTCAATGACATAAAAGTCATGGAAAGACAAAGCATCTGCGCTTTGTCTCTGGCTGGTTGTGTCTTTGCTCCCGACCCCTTTAAATCCCACAGCGGTCATAAACAACCATTTGTGTGTGCACTTCTGATGCGGAGGCTCGTAACACCGCAGGTTACAATAATTGCCGAGGATATCAGGCAAATAGGAAGTCCCAGTAGGCCTACTTAGAATGTTTTGAGGGACAACAACGATCGCTCACTACGCGGTACTTTGCTGTCTAAACACAAAGTAGGGTAGTATTTATTTCATGTCTTCCTCCTATCCATCAATTAAGGAAGGGAGTTGCTCCAAGCAGCATTCTGTGTGAAGAATTGAGGAAAACCTTGCTGTTGTGGGAATCGAACCCGCGACCTACCCAGTGTCGCGTGCAACTTCTGTGCCACATCGATCAACGGTAATGTAGTGTTGAAGGATTACATGGTCTATAGCATGATGCTTATATTTGAATCGCTGTCAACATCGTATGAATCATTAAGTACCTAATGAAGTCTCTTTAGAATCAATATCATTAACGTAAAAAAATATAAATTTTAAGGTGAATATGATAATTACAACGATACAGATTTGCACAATCTTGATAAACCAGTTGTTAAACATTCTTCATTGCAAAAAAAATGTCAAAATACATAAATTACTATACTGTTGTTGAGGATTTAAAAATTAGTAAGCTAAGAATGTGTTTGATGTGTCGTGTCTTGGTTTTAATGTTGGCACGCTCTTAAATATGCAGGCTGGTTTTAAAAATGTCATCGATGTAGCCCATGTCGTGCGGGTCTACCTGTTCTCTGTGCACGACGACCACACTGGAGACCGAATGACAGGCCCGCTCGCAGACGACTTCCGCTTGTTCGAAATATCCATCAGATATAGGCATACTGATTAGAAAACAACATTCAACGACAAACTTAATTCAATTGTAATCAGGGTAATCAGAAGTTGGAAACTGGTTCGGCAAAAACGAACACATTTAAAAAACGATCTAATCTTGTTTCTTTCTATCCTTTCAGGTAGGTGACCAATTTGAAGCTTATCTAAGGTTAGCTGGAGGCATGGTAAGGTGACTTCCTGGGAGTACGACAGGTAGGCTAGTGGAGAGCAGCCAAGAGGCTGTGGGTTCGAATGCCATGTTGCGATGGAAGCGAGTGGCCCTATTATCCTCTGTGTTAATTGCACACTCGAACAGGTAGTCGCTTACCAGCGGTTTATGACGCGTGCGTGGTGGGGGGGGGGGGGGTGTTAGTGCTGCTACAGCATTGATTAAGACATTACTACGTCATGGGTAGGACTTTTAGTACACTCCATCAAACTAACAAGATTGAGGCACTTTGGTGTCGATGTGAGGATCATTTGGTTTTATGCGTTTAGTTTTACAGAGAGAAAGCAGTTTGGGCGGGAATGAACATTTTGAGTGTTGCTTTAATTGTGTTTTACCCTTGCTGCAATTCGAATGCAATATTATCAGCGGATTAGCAGTTTCAATTTACTTAGTGGGAGATTGTTGCGTCCAATGCGTCGTGGAGCTTTAACTGACGTTAACCCGTCGTCTACCCCCCCCCCCCCACACACGCACACACATCCAATAGACTCACTCACTCTCTCACCCATGCAACTAAAATTGATATATCAGTGCATGGTTTGTATTATTTTTTAATATCAAGATTTATATTTTTTAAATACAAAGGATCTTTATTATTAAATTGTAATATTTATCATCAATTAAAAAAGTAAACGTAATAAGCTTATAAATAATAATAAAAATAATCCATCGTAAACACAGCAACGTGAATCCGAGAAAACAACATGTCAACATTTCGAGAGAGAAATCAGAGAGTGTCTATGCATGAAGCCCCCCCTCCTCTCGCTCAACCCATAAAATACCAGACTAAGAAGTCCCATTAGAGTAGGGAAAGTTTTACAGTCATTGTCAAAGTCAGGGTTCTGCATAATATGCTAATATATTGTACAAAAACCGTTTGCCAGTACAAATGTGATCTTCGGTGTTTTGATTTTAGGAGTTTTATTTTGTCCCTACAGTTTGTAATAACTTACATGGCTGAAATATATGATAGTTAATGTTATATCTTGATTTTTTTAAATTAAATTTTTATTCATTTTCAAGAACTATCAAGTATGACCGTGATAATCTAGCTATTTTAGAAATTTTGAGCATGGTTTTGTCAAATCGTATTATCCCGATATCAATTAACAATCGACAACAGAACAATCAATAATAATATTTTGAGTTGGTGAAAGATAATATAGCTATTTGCTTGTTAATGTCAATTGATATTTTATATCACTAGCTCACATCGGCACTCACGATTACCATATAACATGTACTTTTAATACATTTTTATATAGTTGGTACTACACAGGTTTGATCTTGGATTTTTTATGGCATTGAGTGACCATTAAGAAGCATTAATCTCAATAAAAATAAATACTTTACATTATTTCGATAGTGAAAAGTACTACGCAAGTTATAGCTGGGAAACAAAGGTTTTAAGTTGAATCAGACGTTAATTCAGTTACAGAATGTTTTTCTCCGAACATCAGAATCGTTAAATTGGACATTTTTTGTTATTCTTTTTTGCTTCTATCTTTCATTTATTTCAGGCATGTGAAACGAGATAAAATTAGCCGCTAACTTCCGATTAATAATATCAGTTTTTGTATTTCTGGAGGGAGTGCTTGGTATACTCCAATTCTCACCGGTCAAATTAAAATTCACCTGCAGTTTAACTATATTTATGCTCTAGCGAACAGTTGGGAATATTACGCTAAATTACGTTATTTCGTTCACTTTCAAGAAAAGTGAAAATAATTGTCTGAAATATCCCACACTCTATGTTTATCTAGCCGCAATACTAACGCACAATAAGAAACTGGTTTAAGAGGATATGCGACACTTTTACACAAATATCATTGTGAAGCGTCAACTGACAGAACAGGTGTCTTGACACTTAGCTCAGTTCTCATGGTAACAAAAATATTAACCTTGCAATATTGCTAATCATTATTAAAGATTGTAAATAAAATAATGAATACATTTTGGTAATTTGGTACGAGTTAAAATTTGCAAAATCAATATTCAGGATAGGTAACGTTTATGCAGAATGCAGATAATGGTCTAAACACACGATTAGTTGTTATTATGTAGTATGTTTTTCTTAATGAACGAATGTTTATACGTCCTTCGCTACCAAACAGAAGTTTTAAGTGTTTCTTTAGGCGATGGAACATGTGTGTGCAATGTGCACCAAGAATAGGGTATATCATATATTTTATTAGTTTGCTAAAGCAGGGAAGGGTATTGAATAGTATAGATTAAAATTGTGTTGATTGAACTATTGGATAATATTTATAAAATGTTTACACAAAATTTATTTACAATAACATTGGTTCGTAGTTATCACAAATATATTTCTCATATATTTTTTTTTCACTATATCGTTGATATATTTTTCTAAAATCTGATCGGGTCATGTGTGGATTATTCCCTGATTCCAAGAATTCCACAGTTTTCGACGCACGTTTACGGGAGAATATTGTGTCCCAACTTTCAGAAATGAGGACACTCCAAAAATAATAAATATTTTGAGGTTGCCACATCCGATATTTTTCAGGCACAAATTTTTATATTACGTTATACGATAACCTTAATTATGCTTTCGGGAAAAAAAATACTGAATTGAAAAAATAATATTGCCACAGCGTAGCCGAGCTATCTGAAAGGGAGCCGAATAGCTGATGAAATGAATTGTGTTTGATAAGAGCTATTAGATTTGAGCCGGTGTATCGTGACTATGTTGAGGAAGTGGCTACTTCCGTTGCCTTGTTTAACGTTTCTATCTCTACTATCTCTTCATTGTAAAAATGTCTAAAAGCTATAACATATTTGGACCCATGTTACGTGCTTTGTCCTGTCAGAACCGCTTATCAGATTAGCCTCAAATTTCATGCATAAATCAAATTAATGAGTAGTTGCTGTCATATTGAAACGCGACATTTTCCACTTTGACATTTTCAATGTAAAATACAATTCGTTTTACCGCATAAGCCTTGGTTGTGTACAAGAAAGATATAATTTATAGTGTATCGACATTAAATAAACATCCAGATTGATTTATTGATTAAATATCGCAATTGACGGACTTCTCCTATAGGCATGTATACAGGTTTATCGTAACATGGAACGGTGTGAATATTAGCAGGATTTGCGTTAATATAGGCTCCACGTTCCAAGGGGATTATGAAGGCTTGCTTGCTCCATTATCATGTAAAGTCTCAACGCGGTATTACTTATTCTTACAAGCAGAATTACTCGTAAAATAAATTAATCGCAATATAGGCCAATATTTCTTGGATATGACTAATTTTATTAGTTTGTTTATTACTAGCATGCACATAATTAAATTTGAACAACAATTGAACAATGGGACAATAGAAGGCCAAGACGCGTCAAAATAATTCAGCATCCATCTCAAATTTGATTTGGGCCCTATACTTCGCTCAGTCTGCCTCAGATAATCAAGATGGTACTCACAGTCGTATTGAAACATTAGCATTGCGAAACTCAAAATATGGTTTATCAAATTATTGTTATAATTTTCATTACAACAAGTTTTTATAAGCATCAGCCGGACTATTTTATAAACAAGGCGTTTAACTTTTAAATATTAGTCCGGTACTTAGAATAAAAATAATAATGTAACAAATATATGTACCATACCTAATCGAACGGTATTATTTAATGGTATTTTAAAATAACATTTGTATCATATAGCCCCATACTTAAAAATACTTTTTTTATCACTCCCTGTAAATAAGCAGAATATATAAACAATACTTATGATGCCTCGATGAGGAACCACGGTGATGGAATGTTTGCATTTTTTAAAGTTGAGACAATCCTACACATTCACATTGCATATGAATTTTATGAAATGTTTTTTTTTGAATCAACTAAATAGCGCAAATTTTCCATTTTCTTTTTCTTACTAGGCGGAATTTTGTGACGATAAACCAAGAAAATAGAAAATAACTCGCCTTCAAGTTGAACTGATAAATTTCAAAATAATAGAAATACAAACAATTATATTTAAGCAAACATGAATCCAATAATGGCATTTGAATTACAAATACTACGTCAAAATTCTAACTTTTGAGATAACGTTGAACTATAAAATGTATTATCATTTATTTGCAACGGCATTATTGTAATTTTATTCTTTTCATGCGTATAACGAGTTCAAGTTTGTAGGTTTTCCTAAATTGCTAGAAAAGGCTACTTTTTATACAAAAATCGTATATTTTGATCTCTTACTAGACAAACCATGTTCCCAGATCTTTAGCTATAGCTTACTTGAAGTATGTGTCAACGGTGCGTCTCCCAAGCGTCCCTCCAGCGACTGTTGTGATGGCTTTATCTTCTAGAACTGCTACCGATACGGCAGGGTGACAGCAGGCCCTCTTTTGGGGGATGCCTTTATTATTTACCAGAGACCAACTTTCTCTTTTTCACAGGGGGTGCAAAAAGTTGGCAGTTTTCAAAATCATTTCTACACACTACACACACATAGGAAAACCCAATTCAAAATGAGATTTTTTCCTAATTGTATAGAATAATTTCTCAGTGTTAGTTCATTCTCTATAACCACACATATTTGATTTCTAGAGTTCCTGAGAGTGGATGACCATAAAATTATGCTACTTATAATTTAAAATAATAATTCTTTGTATTAAAAGTAATAGCAATAGACCTACGCATTCATTTTGACATCGTATTAGTTTTTTAAAATTATCTATAATATTTTAAGGACACCTACGAGTATCGACCGCAGGTTTGCTTCCTACATCAATTTCATTTTTTCATACACAGTTTCATACTTAATTTGAAAGTTTAACTTGTTTATTTGCCTGGGAATTCGAATTACACTGTACTCACGAAACATTGTACTTGATATCCGTTTGCAGGTTCATTTCAGGACATAAAGGAACGCTACAAACCCTATAGTGAATTATTAATTTGTTATTGTGATATACATAAAATAAATTATACCCTTAGTTCAAATTGATTGACTTGCGCGATATTTTAATTACGTATTACGCCAATGCACGAGTGTTGTGTACATATAAGTAGATATACATACAAAATCTTAGAGACTGAATCCAAAGTACTAATCATTAATAACTTAGGAATTAACCTCGTCAAACAAAACTTTAATTCGGGACCCCACCCCAGTGTCTTGAATCCACTCGTGAATGTATCCACTTCCGACCTCAGAAATGTATCACTGTAGGCCTAATAGCCTGTGTAATCTCAATCATTAATAGTAATTACATTCAAATTAGCTAACTAACAATTTAATAAAGTCACTCCTAAACCTATATCAGCTCAACACAATTCGTGGCTAGTACACCCAATGGTGCTATTAACAAACGAAGAGCGCTAAAGAATTTATGGTTTCTTGGTAGATGTTATCTACAACCAGTTTGCAACATTGTAATGAAGTCATTTATCTTGAATCTAAAGCACAATAAAATATTGCCACTCGAAATGGCATATTGTTCACAGGTCTCGCTGGCAATTAAAATCAATTAGCATGACGTAAAACACATTATACACATGCAAATGCTAATATCGACTAACATGATTTTAATGGTAACATAACTTAGCTTATAGCCATAATTAAAATGCCTGTGCATACACTAATAAAATATTCGTATTATCGGCCCCGGATTGTGGTACGTAGTAGACTTCTGAGGAACAAACTGATAAGCTATTAAATTCTTTAACACGATCACCGAAGGAACCTATACATAAAACTGGAAACATTTAAACTGGCGTTTCAGAATTTGAATTAAACTTAGTAAGTTGACTTGTCAATAGTGTAATTTATTGCAGTGTGGAGCAAGAACAGTTTCATTAAGACCAGAACAGGTTTTACAAGTATCGTGCTTAAAAAACAAAGGCGATTTATTTTCCCACGTTAGTTGGCTGTTTGATGCACTCCTTGAAAAAGGTAAGCTGGCCATAATGCGATTCACTGTTGTTATAACTTATCTATTACTTACTGCAGGTAAGCTGTGTGCACTATTATATAGAGTGCTACATATCTATATGCAGGTCTCAAACCCGAAACCTAAATATACAAAAAGCATTATTGATGTTTCCAACAATACGGTCTCAATACAATGTTTTTTATTTATTTATTAAATTAAAAACCAATTACAAGATTCTACGATTTCACATCACATATTGGAAACAACAAAATAATTCACACATTACAAAATCCTAATTTCGATTACAAATGCATAATACTTATTATTATTTATACATAACGAAACCCTTAGTAAAGTTCTAACGAAGGTGAATTTAACTGTCCGTTTTTTATAATAATAATATAAATAATAATAATAATAATAATAATAATAATAATAATAATAATAATAATATTTAATAATAATATATAATAATCGATATGAAGAATATAAACCTATCCTACATAAAACAATATTACTATATAAGTAATAAATAAAATAAAGTACTTATAATAATAATTAATAATAATATTCACAAGTTTGTTTCCGAACCCGAATATTGAAGAGAATATTAAACATGACGGTTTTGCGACGCGTCGTGGTTTAGAAACTAACTTATTCTTGATTTCCCGTAACGTAAGCGTCCTCACTGTGGACAACACATTTTCAAGGATTGCTGTCTTTCGTTGTTGCCTCTGTGCAAACGTTGCACTTCTTCTTGGAACTGCCAGATGGAGTGGACGCTCTAGTTGTTGTGTTTGTTTTTATTGTGGTGGTTGGTGTACCACTACCACCCTCCAAACCATCAACACCACACAACAACAACAAAACAACAATAGACCATCCACGCACCTGCAGTTCAAAGAGTAACTTTGCAAAAGTGCAAACAAACGATAAGACCAGCAATCCCTTGAAAATGTCTTCCACAGTGAGGACGCTATACGTCGGGAAATCAAGAATAATGTAAGTTATTCACCACACGACGCGACGAAAAATCCCGTCAATGTTAATAATTTCTCTTCAATAATAATAATAATAATAGTAATAATAATAATAATAATAATAATAATCGGCATATGAGAATTAAACCTTCCTACAAAACAATACTGTAGGCCTTATACAGTTTAAATTAGGAATAAAGTCACTCTAGTATACAATAATTAACAATAATATTCACTTTTTACGAAAACGATATTAAATTTGTAATATTTCAAAAATGTGGTTTTGAGCCTGAACCCGTTCTCAAAATGATTATACGAGAACCCCAACCTGTTATTTATGGATTCGTCCCGCTAAACTGTACAGTTGTGTGCAGTCTGCAACATAGTGCCACACCACAGCCTATACATAATATGCATACTCCGTGCCAGGTGGCAGAAGTGCATGCTGCAAGCTGGCACTGGTCACCGCATGAGCGCCCGAGAGTACGCCAGTGCCACGTGTTTTATTCATACTTGTAGCTTGTGTACTCGACACAACCGTTCAATAATCAAGTATGCGCTATGAGCCACTCAGGTGTAATGTAACATTACATTTAGCCCTTTGTTTAATCTTGGTAATGCCTTTCGAGATAATTGCAATCGCTGAATTGTATATTCTCCAAACAAACTTGAAACAATTTGTTGCCCTTTTTAGTATTTAGGATTATTGCCCTTCTTTTCACGTTTTTGCAACGAGGGTAATCGTTTTGCTTGATTGGTGTTGTTTTTCGTCAGGATTGGGACAACAACGAACAGCGTTACAGCAGGCGCTAAGAGAGTGTAGGACATGCGTTTTAGGCAAATTGCTGTTCGCTCGGCCGACTGACACCACAGGTGTTTGAAATTTGGATCAAATGTCAAGAATGTGGAAATATAGGACTCTGCAGTAACACATTTCCAAATTTTGTTTTGAAATAATTTATAAAAAATAAATCATTTTTCACGAATTTTGATTTTGTTAAAAAATCCAAAATTTACTTTTATTCGTGATTTTTTTCGGACTGATTAAGACAAAATTTTGAAAATCTATGACCGCAGGGCTGTCCATGTATGCTTTATTGTTAACTTTCCAAAATTTCATATACGTCAGATGCATTTTGGCCGAGCGAATAACTATTTGCTAACTGCCAAATGTGTCCCATTCCCTCTTAACTAATCCGATGCTAGATTGTTCCTTTCATAATCCCTATCGTTATCTTGAGCGTCGGCTTGAGAACAAAGGGAGCGAAGCTCTATAAGAGTTAATTTTCTGTCCGTCCGTAGGTGCGTACACCACGTTTCACGATAAAAACCGAGAAATGCCTCTGATAGACATGCGTTTAATTTTGTTGTCATTGCTCTTTTAAAAAGATGGCACAAAATATTTGTTAGCGAACCTGGGGTGTAGAGGCGTCACCCAAACATTACATTTAAATGTCATGCACCTCCACTATGCAACAACGAGACACCAAATCACGAACAAAACGTATTTTTGTTTTCCAACCCTCTAACCCGGCACCTCCACCAAATACGAGAGTTGAATAAAATAAATGAACGGATTATATTTTATTTGTTTTCTTCTTCAACGATCAGTTGCTTCAGTAGCTTCGCTACCTGTTTTGGGGACTCCCGTAGCCGTTCTTGTGTTAAATAATAATAGTTATTTTAGTGATTGTAAGTGCTTTTATTAATTATATATATTTTCAATGCGGACTGCGAATACTGTAAGAGCGTGTTTCAGTGTTGTTTCTTCTGAGACTTACGAGGGGATGGATGAGCCTCCACCCTCCTCCCCCTCCCCCTTCTGGAAAATAATGCGTCATCCCTGATTCATCTAATCCAACAGTCACCACTCACAACCAACAACTGTGCCCTATAACACACTTCGTCGGATACCACTGTGACTATGGATCTTGACACTCTTTTCTTATTTCAAGTATTTTATGCGATTACATGCTCCTCTACATATGCGTTTAATGATAACTAAGTCACCAGGAAACAATTGTTTTTAAATTAAATTGATCACCTCTCTAGACCTACTACCCATTTAAAAGTTAATTCATTACATTACTAAATTACAAACGTTCGTGCCATATTTTACCGAGCCAGCCACTGCTTAAATTGTCATAACATACTCGAAAGTAACGACTTATGTATGAGTTTTTTTTTTCACATGGGCATTTATCAAAGTGTGTATTTCAGTGGTGGGCCGAGAGGGTGCGTGGGCCTAGCTCTCCGTCCTGTACCTGATGGTGTTCCACAGAGTGTGCCGCGCAGTAAAACCATCATCACGCCGGCTTTATCACAGCGCGAGGAGAGATTTATTCAGTCAACCAAGGCGCGATCCGTTTCAAATCGAACCTGCGGTGTGGACTGTGGAGTATCCACTTTCATTGCCACTAATCAAATACACGCGCAGTGGAATAAGAGTTTTAATGACATAGTTTACCTCTTTATCATAAACTAGAAGGGAATTACGTATATTTCCTTACCGTGTAGGCTTACATCATCAGATGAGTAACTTCAATCTTCATATTTCAACGATAAACCTTTTTCCTCGTTACATAATACTTAAGCAAGTAATTATTGTTCAATACTTCATGAGATTGAAGTTGAATTATTTTTCATAAATTCATTAATTAAATACTACTACCCACTACCCAAAGTGAATTATGTGTGTATCATGAACGATTAGCTAAGAACAAATTAATTTGTTTTTAGTAATCACTAATTTCCTTGCAAGAAATAAATTTATTAATGTTAATTTCCTCCTTTGTAAATCAGTTTATTATTTTAAATTAAACGCGTTATATTGTATGATAATTAAAATATGATTTACTGCATATCAGCATGGAAATATTGAAAAAGAATCGTTTATAAAGCATTACTATACTCGATTGATTTTTAAAAATAACGGTATAGCGTTAAGTATTACTTTTAAAGTAATATCTGTCTGAGTCGTTTTTTGTTGCATTTAATTAATGTACTTTTGGTTGCATCTTGCACGTGGATTTTTATTCAATTTTATCCATATTTTACAACTTTTCTGAATCCGTTTTAGTAAGTGATTAATTTATAAATGAATCATTCAAAGCCATCACGACTTTGGTACAAGACACATTATCTTGAATCGTCTAGAATATTTTCGCTTAGAACTATTATGTAGGTTTTTCTATTAAAAAATAAAATAGGAAGATTATTATGGTTTCGACTTTTACTTATTATCAGCTCCTACGAAAAAATCAATAAATGAGACCCCGCTATTTTGTTGAAATGTTCGTCAATCCACAATTCATTTTTAATCGACGTGTTTATCAAAGCTCGCCTAAAATCTCCGCCGTTGAAGTTTTTATTTTCATTTCCTCGTTATTGGCTGTAAAATGTTCCGTAAGAGAATATGAAAATGATTCCCCGGGGAGTTCTCGAGTCGTGGCTGAATGCAGTCTGTGCTCTCTGTGTGTGTGTGTCTCTCTGGGCAACTGGTGGTTTAATGGGATGTATTGCGCTGGGCCCGGCTTTAAACAGCTATTACGTTCACCGCACCGCCGCGGCGATAACCACACACTCGAACTGCATCAACTGAACACCCTAGCCTAGCTCAAATCTCGCGCTTACCACCAAACCGAGAAATATCTAGATGTCAATAAATTGTAACAAGCACCTGTAGGTACGGGAGTACTCAAAATAGTGAGCGAAGCTACTTAATTAATAGATTGTCGAAAAAGAACGCACATTAAAATCTTACGTGATTGATAATTTTGGTGGAGGTGCCGGGTACGGGAAAATTCAATTTAAAAAATGCTAGCCTTGCCCCGTTAACCCCCAAAACATTATCATCTTTGTTCAAGGGCAATGTCAACACAACACACAAAACTCATGTCAGTCAGAGGTCGTGTCCGGTTTTTAGCTTTGCACGTGACACGCGCACAGACGGACGGACAGCAAGGTTGTGCTTATAGGGTAGCATAGATTAAATAAGATAGAAACAGTGATTTAATATTGTAACTTCTTTTTACATTCATCTAAGTAATTTATTAAACTGCCAACCTCTTTAGATTTTAGACTTACATTCAGGAAGTCAAACAACAATTTTATTATTAGTAGATACAAGAATTCTCCGAATCAAATTCAAATTAAATTGCTATTGTTATCACAATGTGTATATCTAAAACATTTTGATGTATGATTGACTTGTTTTTTTTTTAAATTAATTGTTTTGAAAATGGTGCTTATAACGAATAATGAAGAGTATCTGCTTTGAATAGATACAAAATGCTGCATATATTCGATTTAGTGTTGATCACTGGGCATAATGGGTAAGGGTATAAGAGCAAACAAGAGGCGTTCCAAGTTATTTTATTAGGCAAAACGAAGGAAATCTTGTGAGAAAAGCGGTGGGTGGGACATCAAGCCACAGATCATTCTTGATTAGCATCTCCGCATACCAATGAGTAGCTAAGCCTCATCAATTACGGGGGTTGTAGTCGGCACTGCATTGCTGTGCCTAGTCGAAATTTTAGAATAAGACTTGTGATTAATATACCCAGGGTTAATGCAATGTTCATCAAGAATTGCTTCCACTTATTCCAGAAGACGCGATTTTTTTCTGTTGTTTATAAAAGAGAAATATATATGACAAAAAGCAACCTCTCTTCCTACACGTTTTTGCGTAAACATTTGTTCATGGTGACCAAAAATCGAAAAGAAAATCGCAACCTCTCTTCCAACATTTTTTGTGTAAACTTTTGTTCATGGTTACCAAAAATCGAAAAGAAAATCTCCACTCAAAGTATTTAATACTATAATGTATAAACATCATTAAAGGGGTTGTACAAATCTGCTGTACAGTTTGAAAATGGGTTATGACTGGAAATATTCAATATTATGAGTCTATGATTTGCACCAACTTTTACTGCCTGTTAAATTTACTGTCCATACTATAGATACTAGCTGTGAATTAACATCACTTCCTATGTGAATATGTATTTAAATTTTAAAATCTTGTGAGTGTGTCAGTATCCCAATTGATACAGTACTTGTGAAATGTAAAATGACAGCACAATGTATTGAAAATGTGCTGCCAGCACAGTGTGCTGTAAATTAACATTATTTTTCTTCTGATAGTGCGTCGAAACGGTTCCAATTGTTACTACATTGTTGTATGATTTATTACACAACGTTTAGTAAACATATTTACTTCGTGATTCAAAACATATTTGCATGTGGACTTCTCTCTGAAAATATAATCGCCCGGCCTACTTTACAACTTGCAAGACTGGCTACCCTTGCCAAGCTGTTTTGATTCATGGAGAATGCCCTGAATCAAATGTGTGCACCAGCTGCAATAAAGTTTATCTTCCAAGTGCATGCATAACACAATCCCAAGGTCATCATATTTGGCACCTGTTTTCATTTCGATTAATATACTGACAAAGTTACTGTTTGCTTTCATTAATAATAAGTGTTGCACAAATGAGTGGGATATCGCCTTTGGCACATCCATTTTGATTCTCATGGTTTTTGCGCACTAAATGTTTCGCACCAAAGCTTCTGCCAACGGCGCAGGTTTTGGTGTGGAGTTTGAAAAGGCCAATGCGCCTCCATGAACCTTCCTTGTGAATGTGCGCTGTCCTATGAAAGTTAGTTTTGGGGACGGGAGATAATGGTTATCACGCAAGTATACTATGAGAAACTCACTCTTAGTTGAACCACAGAGCGGAGAACGGTGACATGCCATGGTGATACTGATGGCGTGACTTCGACACACTGCTTCACGGAACGACACCCAAAACTACTTACTCGGTGGCGAAAAACTCGTCTCGTTTCGTGCAGGCGGCAAATTGCCGTCATTTGGTGACCCTGGGATAAAATTTTCAGTTAAATATGAATTGGTATTTTTTCCCTGGGACAATTCGTTAAATTTGAAACCAATGTTCCGCTTCTACATTTTTGCATGCTTTTTTTAATAAATACATTTATGATAATAATTTATTTTCAAACTTTATGCTTCCATAGCGCGAGATATTATATATTATATTTATTGTTACTACATTTTCTTGTGTAACTTGGTATTGGAAACCACAGTTATCAACAATTTTATGGAACAATGCAAGAACTGTCTCTCTGTAGTATAAAACCAAAGATTGTGCTTATTGATCTCATTCATATGGTAATATTTTATAAAATATACATTCACAATTAGCTCGAGTACAATAGTTATATTACTTTCGTTTTTCTCTTTTAACGCTTCAATCGCATCATAATATAATAACAAATTCTGATCAAATTATAAATAAACGAAAACAACAAATCACACAATGATGTGAATCTATAAATCAAAAAATGTCAAATATGTCTGATTTTTTTAAAATTTAAGCTGCTCTTGGTAACACCGAGTCTTTTTTTCATTTTTCATTTCCATTATTATTTCTAACATAACAAAAGACTCAAATTTCACTCCATTTTATCTTCTTTGAGAATTATAACAACATTTTTTTTAAAATTATTATTATTATTAGTTTTTAATTTTTTTTTAGCAATTATAGTTATTTTGATATGAATACAACAAATTATAAAATACCACATTACAAATTTACAAAATACTATCCAAGATACGTTGCGCAAACTCATTGAAGTTACTAGCACATCAAATTTTCCAAAATGCAAAGTTTACGCCTTATGTGTATAAAATCTGAATTCCATTGAGTCCCGTATAGTTTCGGACTTACCATTGTGTTCCGGTCTGTTACCATATGTGGGCTGTCTGTGTGCTCAGGTCAGGGCGCATGCGCGCACTCAGCTAACAGGTGGGCCATCTAATTAGCCTCATCCAGGAACTACGCACACACCACTGATATTTCGTTACTCTTGGTTAATCATTGGTTGGGTTCGTTTCTCCTGAACTTTTGTAGGGTTCTATGACTTGAGTTGGGACGTCTTTATACGTTATAACGTTGAGGTTTTTTAGGGAGTTGGAGAATTAAAGCGTAGCTCATGTTCACAGATAATCATAACAAACTTAAAAGTATTCTTGGAGGATTTGGAAGTAGAATCTATGCATTACGTTGAAACTGTCGAGACAGATGTATGATTTATGTGGTACGTAGGCACAGTAATTTGAGAAAGTAATTAAATAAAATTTATTTTGCCTAGATTATTTTAAATAAACAAATTACTATTCCAATCCATTATTGAATTACATTTTAGTAATTATACTCAATCGCTTTGATTCGAACTTATAAAATGACACTATATTGTTCACTTTCAAATGTGTACTGTTATGCAGGTGTTGTGATAGTTACTCGGTATTAAAGTCCAAGGCCTTATAGAGAGAGACCTTCTGAACAAAACTCTTCTACTTTGACAGTATTGTAAACTGATCAGACGTTATGATGCCGTGTTGCTCGTAATCTCCACGTCTCTTGACATTTCCTTACTCAAAGTGCACAGTTTGGCATTTTAAATTCTATTGGCTGTTTTGTTGTGCAGGGGCGCGTGGAGGTGACATTTAACCTCCGATGTCTGGGCTAGCTTTGATCGCTCCACTCCCGACCTAGCACTCCCTGTCTTCCACATGCACGGCGATCTTCCCTCCGTCTTCCCATCAAGCGGATTGTATTAAATCATGGAAGCGTAAATCAATACAGCTTTGATATGAAACCCACCCGAAACATATTGACCATCTCTTGACCAATTAAATTATATACATTGTATTAATTTTGAAATATCTTTTAGAAACTTCCACAGAAAAGAAAAGAAAATTTGGGCTATTAGGTGGTTTTAATTATTGGTATTAGTTACAAATTAAATAAAATGAATGAAAGAATGATATAAAAACATAAAAAGAACGGGATTGACATTTATTAACATGTATAACAACACATAAATTCCAGTCACAATTCACAATCCATTCTCATTTGTTACACATAAAATACACATATTGTCTGATCTATATTAATCTTCAAAGTGCACATGAAATATAAAATAAATAATACTTTATAATAATCAATACAACGTTTGTCGAAACAGTCGGGAGATGTAGGCCGTGCTTCGTGGCCACACTCACAGCCGCCATCAACAATGAAGACTGTAGCAGATAACAATGTCGGTCTGAGAGTCAGGTGAAACGTGGAAGGGTCTTAATTCTAGTTGTAAGTTATGTAGTATTAATGTAAACTGCGACCTTGGAGCCAGCGAGGCGCAAGGCCGGGGAGCAACCAATTAATCTGCCCCCCACCACAGTTCAAATCTTAGCTAGACCCTAAGATAAGATTTCAAATAAACGTTTGTATTTTCTTTCGAAGATCTGTCTTCTTCAAAGTCGTATTCTTGATCTCTTTACACCTTCCGTCCAGTTGGTGAATTAATCTGAAACATGAAACAAAATTTAGCTTTAAAACTTACATCTTGGAATTCCAGGTTCCATGCACAGAAAGACTCGTTGTCAGAAAAAGTCATACAAAAAGTGTTTCGGACATTTTGGAAGCTCCCTTCCACATCTTCTTTTGTCTGGTCTATTGTTGAGTTTTGGGGGGCCCCTTGCTGTGAACTTCAATGCCCTTTTTTAACCCAACCCCCTGTATACCTCACCCCTGATACAGCCCTTAGTGCATCCAAAAGGGCGAATCGCAATCCATTATTGTCAAGCAAGCGAATGAAAGCTAATCGACTCCCTTAGCGCTATTTCCAAAGACTATGTACTAGGCCCATCCGTCTGTCCCTACATGCACTATAGGGTCTTGCGCTATGATCGCCTCATATTATTGCAATTCCTCTAAAATAGATTTTTACTTGTAAATTGAATATGAAAATAATTTTACACTAAAAAGTAAAAACTACTAAAAAAAACAAAACTACTAAAAAAACTACAAAGTAACACTTGTTAAATTCTCTCCGCCGTTTCAAAGAAGCAACACAAGAATAGTGTTTACCTTATTATTATGTTCATTATTTAATAAAGTCGGAACGTTATCTGTAATTAAGGTGATTTTCATTTTCATCATTAGTAAAGTTATTATACATGTGAGCATTTAAAAATGACAATGGGAATCCGCAAGATAACTTCGAAACATGCATGTATATGCATGCTATTTGTTTGCTTTTGTAATACCACCATTTGTGAATATAATCTTAATCTTACGTTGTTTAAATCACATCGCAATTAAATGCTCAATGTAGCACACACTAAATGATAAATAAGAGTATAGAAAGAAGAGACGAGAGTTTTGTTGTAAAATGAATTAAGAGTCTACATGAAAATCAATACTATAAGTTTATTTATATGACATTCAAAAATCATAAATCCTTAATTCGTGTAATAAGTATGGACTGGATCACCCATCAGGTGCAAATGATGATTGTTTGATACCTCATAATGGAAAAATTGAAAGTTAAATATTTACGGACAAGCGTTCAAAGTAGTTTTATAAATTCATCTTGTAGAATGTACTTTATTATTGGTAAACATGAGCGTGCTCTCTTAACAGACGCATTACTTTACACAATTAGCAGCATACACAACGTTTGTAATAAAAATAAAACGCATTTACATAATACGAACATTATAATTAAGAATCTTAATGTAGTGTTGTACTATGTAGTAGCACCCCTATACTTAAACAGAAACACGCATTAATTACACCATTTAATGTTATGATTTTACATTTCAGTCATGGAATAATTACCTCAAGTTTAAACTTGTGTTGAATGAATGGTATTTTTAAATCTTTGCACGTATCACAAACTTCAATACGTTTTAATAGGCGCAATGCCAATGGCATGAATAGAGAGACAGTCATAAAATAAAATCTTCTCATTATGAAATACTAGAACAGAACCTGGTTTTGTAACCAGATGGTCAAACCAGAATGAAAACACCGTTTCGAATGCGATTATTACAAAATATGCACAACGAGCAATAATAACTGTAGGGGTATGAATTATTAAATGAAAATTATGTATTCAAAAAAATATTGTTATCATATCGTATGAGAACCATCGAAACTTGTTAGTGACAGCCTAAATCGTGTTTTAATTTTTATCAGTACTTTAATGTTGTTACATGTGACCGCAGGTTGCCTAAATATCTAAATGAATATGCGTATATTCTATGGAGTTCTCTCACAAAGATTTAGGTAGCATTGTGTAATGAATAATGTGCCAAATTAGTTGTCTAAACATGCCAATTAAAATTTAAAATTAAAATTGGTTTGTTTATATTATAATCCAAAATGGACGTTCCTGTTATTTGCAGTGTAGACCCTCACGTCATCAAAGCAACACGTAGAAAATTATATTTCGGTTGATTTGAAATACGTATGAAACTATACAACATCTACAACATCGTTCAATAATGCATAGCCTATTATATACTTAAATTATCAGCACGTTTTGTTAAGTTAATGTTGTCGTATTTTAGTCTAGGTTAAGACGGCCTTGGAAAAGAAGTGTTTACTTTGAAATTATTACTGTATATAGCAGTTGCTTCGCATGATATACAATAACAAATAAACTTAATACAATCGTTAACGGAGGCTTCTAGTGTGATGCAAGTATTTAGTGTTGGCCTTTAAAAGTACCGCAGAAATTAAAAGAACAATTAAAAAGGTTACTTTTTTCAAGAATATGAATGTTTCATTTTTATCATCACTCACGTACGCTTTTGTATGCCTGTTGTTTTTGTATATACAAAATTCTGGATTGCATTTTATATATTAATTTTAATTATATTTCTTTTAGTTTATTGACACATTGTACATGGTACACCTGTATCATTTATTAATTAGGATGCATATCAATGCAAATATAACATTTTACAAAACATAGGCCTATATTACACGAACCTACAAATTATTTATTATTATAACTATATCATAGTGATTTTTTTAAATGATAAATTAAGGTGATGATACTTCTAATAGGATGCTTGAAATGTGCATGAACACCGTTTTAATTTCGCATAGGAAGTAAATAATAGTTACGAGGGAGATAAACCCTTCAAGTTCACCCGCCTCGTTATATTGGAAATATTACCTTGGCACAAATCAATTTCTTTAAAACTTCTATAATATTTTGTCGTTATGTATATGTTTTGTTATCACTTTGGATATAAGAATTTTTAAGACTTAATTTTCTATCTCCGGTGGCTGTAGTTAATTAATTAAAATGTAATTATAATGATGATTGCAATTCCCTGTCCGGTCGTACACATGCAGCTGACTCGGTGAGGGAAGGGGTCGTTGGCTGTTTTGCCTGTTGCACCACTGCAAGGACACTTACTGTCTTCTCGAATAGGCGCTATACTGTTCATCGTTCAGCGAACACCATATTACCGCAATTGCAATAAGATTCCACGACATCCATGAGCTGTAGTTCAGCTAGTCAAAGCTGGATAAACTACTAAATAATGTTTCAAGAAACAACTGAAGTCACCTTATGTTTACAATATCGTATCATTTCGATACCCCCTATCCTCTCCCTGCATGGTACCCATCTTGAAAAGGGGTTAAAAACACAACGTACCGAAAGGGGACATTATCTGAGCTTAAACTGAACGTCACTCCTTAGTTGAAAATCTATAGGTATTAATTTGTTTGACATAACTGAAGGGTTGAAGTTTTTTCTGTCATGATGTCTGTGCCGGGGTTCGAACGAGTAAGAACTAGCAGGTATACAGGCATTCAGGCATTCAGTAGCTCTTCGAAACGCAACACAGCACGCATAAGGGTTCGTCAATCAACAAATTAAACCATCAAGGGTTCGTTTATCAGACACTTGTAAACAATTATTCTAAATGAGTATAATCTTTCAAAGTCACTGCTTAACCAGAAACCATCAATTAATGCCTGAATTTACAACAATCACACAAATTAACAGCGATTTATCTTAATTATCGACCTATAACGTAATAATGTATTCATATTTTACTGTCGAGTTAGTCGTGCAGCTTACTAAATCCGATCGCTTTTTGTCATGTCAAGTTGGAGCAGCAGGGTAGCCCTTGTAACTTGTAAGGTGCAACGCAGGGACATCAGTCATTTGTATCAACTACACGGTCATTTGGGTTTCAACAGCGGTATTATACCTCAAGTGGGTAATTCGGAATTCCTCTAGTTCTTAATCTGTACTGTGTGATATGAATATCATTACTTTTATAAACATGTCACAATGAAGTTTGAAATGCTCTTGTCTTTGAAAATCGATTATTGAACTCACATAATTCGAAATTATTTACAAGTCAAGCAATAAATGGAGACGAATGAAAATATTATAATGCTATGAGTATACATGTGTTTGTTATTAATATGTCTATACTACTCATTATGAATAAGGTATGAGCAGTGTATATCATATGTTTCCTCTACATGTATATATTGTGACACAAATCATGTGTGTATCACGTTTTGAATCTGAACATTTATGGAACTACGCTGGCTTTATATACTCAATAGAACAAAAATAAAAATAAGTTTTAAAAATTAATTGACTTTCCTGGAAATGAATGTATGTAGTAGCATGCATATGATAATGGCTGCCATTGTAAAAACATACAGCTCTAAGAAATAGATCGATTGTTTTTGTCTATAGGCCTAGAGTTTCTATTTCAAAATAGTTTATTAAACTTGCTGATATGCAAACCTATAATTTGAATAGGTTCCTATCAGTGTGCTGAAGCCGAATGTTGATTGGTTGGGCGCGGGGACTGGGCTCTGAGGGTGATTTATGATTGGCGAGCACGAAATATGCCCCGACTTCACCATATAATCAAAAGCTATAGTGCGAGTGCAGTCAACTGGCGACCTACGGTGGCGGTGCCAGGGCGTCGTTTCGTCCTTTTATCATCACTTGTTTACATACATTTTTTAATTATGATTTAAGTTTTATCATAATAATAATTATTATTAATCACAATCATTATTTGAAAAAGTTTGCCTTTAAAATAATAATAAATACAATCCACCAATTATTAATAACCAATAAAAACAGAAGAATGGTGGAGGTGCCGGGTATTTTCTTTATTTCGATAAAAGCATTACATTACTACTTGTTTTGTTATTATAATTATCGTTTAGGTAATAATTACGTATTAAAACCTCTAATTATTTTTAAAATGTATATTTTTATTGTTATTTAAAAATTGTCAAATTAATTAATTACTAATAAGTTCTTCAATGCTAATTAAACTTATGGTGGAGGTGCCGGGTATTTGGATCTTTTTCATTATCTTTGCGTTTATAATAATTATTGTTTACATAATAATAAAAGCCTTTCATTATTTTAATAATTGTTTGTAATAATATTATTATCATTATTATAATTGGCTAATCAGGTGCATATAATATATTATCAATCACCATGACATATAACTTTGTTCTGACTGTAACATTCAATTAATCAATCCAATAATTTTTATAATATATATAACCACAAATTAGAGTTTCTTTATTGTTTGTTATTTAACTTTTAATAAACTATTTATTTATAATATTGTAATTAATACATTTCTGCTACCCATAGTTTCTATATTTCCTCAGACTTCGCTCCAGCAGCTATCAAATATGTCGTGATTAATATGTCTATAGCGTGTGATGGTTCGTACGTCGTTGCACCGAGCGGTGGAAACGTATAACCTTATCTAATCCAATAGCTTCAACAGTCTGGCTAGGAAGGGTCCCCGTTTTAAGTTATGGGTGTATGGAGCTTAAACGCAGTTCCTGTAGGCCTATAGGCCAAGCAGTCTGCCAAGCAGGATAGATAGAGAGATAATGTAGGCCGTTTGGTGGTAGAAACTAGACTTAATAATGTAGTTTGTGTTTTAGCTGCCGACTGGCGGGCTCCCCCCCCCCCTCCCTCCCCACTCCACTCCCACAAAATGCATTAGTGATATTCTCTTTAATTGAGTTGTCTATAGCCTATTGTTTCACAGACCTTTCGTTTTCAGACAAAATATATTTCCCTTCCATAGACGCCCCCTATCGATCAATGCTTGCGGAGGGGCGATTCAATTGTGTATTTCAGTTGAATTTATACTCTTTTCTATTTTGTTATTAAAAATGCGAAAACACAAGCATATAGTTTCGTTGTAAATTATTAGCGGCAGCTTCTCCCTGCTTTGTTATGACTCATGGATACGGAACACTTATGAACCAGCGACGAGGGAAATAAATTGCACGCTAACGACCCGACATGGGAGTTGCATTAATTCATCGCTATTATTTATGGGGGCAAAGACTATAGTCCACCGATAACAAAAAACAAAAATATTTACACTTTTTGCGAGAATAGTATTTAAATTCAATGGTTTGTTGAATTCATTTTAATGCTGCTACTACGAGCAGAATTATTTTCAGCTTTAAGGGATTTTTGCTCGTGCATCTCAAAACTCTCAATGAATCGAATTTTTTATAAACGAATATAATATGTAAAATCTGTGATGTATTACATCGTATTATTTGATATGATATGAAAAACACACAATTTAGGCGTGTTATTTCGTGTATTCGCGCTGCCCTGTCGGATGTCGGGTGTCGGGGGTAAAATGTCGGACAACTGACTGCTGACTGCTGTGAGCAGCTGGTGGGAAGATGCAACGCTAGACTT